>JANHMN010000023.1:14733419-14815839 GCA_030674055.1 Rhabdomys pumilio
TTATTTTATTTTATTTTATTTTATTTTATTTTATTTTATTTTATTTTGTGTGTGTTTCAGAGAGAGGGGGAAAGAGAGAGAGAGAGAGAATACTGTAGCATTCTTGTGGGGTCAGAAGACAACTTGCAGGAGTGAGTTCTCTCCTTGGAACATTTGGGTCCTGCAGTTTGAACTCAAGTCTTTGGTTTGGCAGCAAGTGCCTTTATCTAATGAATATAGCTTACCAATATTATTGGCCCACTAGATACATTTTACGTATTACTCAACTATTAAAAATAATGAATTCATAAAATTCTTAAGCAAATGGATGGAACTAGAAAATATCATCCTTATTGAGGTAACCTAATCACAAAAGAACACACATGGTATGCACTCACTGATAATTGGATATTAACCCAAAAGCTTGCAGTACCCAAGATATAACACACAGACCACATGAATCTCATGAAGACAGAAGACCAAAGTATGGGTGCTTCAGTCCTTCTTAGAAGGAATAACAAAATACTCATGGGAGCAAATATAGAGACAAAGTGTGGGTCAGAAACTGAAGGAGGGGTTGTCTTGAGACTGTTCAACCTGGGTATCCATCCCATGTGCAGTCACCAAAGGTAGACACTGATGTGGATGCCAGGAAGTGGATGCTGACAGGAACCTGATATAGCTGTCTCCTTAGAGGTCTGCCAGAGCCTGACATATACAGAAGCAGATGCTCACAGCTAACCATTGAACTGATCATGGGGTTCCCAATGGAGGAGTGAGAGAGAAGACTGAAGGAGCTGATAGGGTTTGTGGCCCCATGAGGAGAGCAACAATACCAACCAACCAGAGCTCCTCAGGGTCTAAGCCACCAGCCTGGGAGCACATAGGGAGGGACCCATGACTCCAGATTAATATGTAGGGGAGGATGGCCTTGTCAGGCATAGGTGGGAGAGGAGATCCTTGGTCCTGTGAAGGCTGGATGCCCCAGTGTGGGGGGGATTCGAGGGCAGGGAGGTAAGAGTGGGTGGGTGGGGGCATATCCTCATAGAAACAAGAGGAGGGGGTGGAATAGGGGGTTTCTGGGTGGGGAGGAAATGGGGAAAGAGGATAACATCTGAAATGTAAATAAAATATCTAATAAAAAAGAAAAGAAACAAACAAAAAATTATTATTTGCATGAAAAACAACCCAACTAATATCTCAAATCCATAAAAGGATCATGAAAAAGCAATTCAGAGTCACATTTCAGGAGGCTTCATTCTAAAGAATTGAAATGGAAAAGTCATTTTTTTAGAGCTTCTTTAAGGTCTACATTCCTTTTGACCATCTCTGCATTCTGACATCCTCAATATTTCCCCAGCTGAGAAATCTCAAGAGGAAGTATTTCTGTGTAATGTACAGTTTTCTTCAGTATGCCCCATAGATAACTAGAAATATATACCTTGATTTGTTCAATTTAAATGTTGTCTCTTTGTAAGAATTGAAATCATAACTGCTCAATTACTAACAGTCTGGTACAATATTTTTTAACTTTCAGTCTGCTCCATTGTAAGTTTTTAGTTAAGTTTTATTTTATTTGAATGTATGTGCATGCAAATATGCACTCACACATAGTATATATGTATAGGACATGAAAGTAGGAAGGCAAGTGCATGTGGACATAGACTCAAAGCAGGACTTCTGGTGTCTTCCTTCATCATTCTCTGTCATTACTTTGGAATAGGGTTTCTTACTGAACTAAAATCTCATCATTTCAGCTAGTTTGGCTGGCCACTGGGCTCTGGGTCCTTCTGTCTCCATTCTCCAATTTTGTGGCTATACACGTAGCCATGACCTCAAGCTTAGTTCTAGACAGATTAATTTAATTTTTCTTAAGGGAAAATTCTATCATCTATTTTACTTAGATGAAGAAGCTTTCCCAGGGTGAGGGAGATGGTTCAGTGAGTAAAACTATTTGTTCTGTAAACATGGATACTTTAGTTTGAATCCCCAGCACCCACATAAAAACCTTAAAATGTTTTGAATGAGCATGCAACAGAAAACCTTAAGTGTACAGAACATGAGCATATCCATGTCTTAAGAAACCTGGGGCAATAGGATTCAAAGTATGGTGTATGGACCAGTAGCAACAACTGGAAGGTTCTTGGTAGTGTCAAAAGCACCCCACAGAAGGATGGCCTTGTTGGATATAGGTGGGAGAGGAAGTGCTTGGTCCCGTGAAGGCTGGATGCCCCAGTGTGGGGGAATTTGAGGGCAGTGAGGCAGGAGTGAGTGGGTGGGTAAGGGCACATCCTCATAGAAGCAGGTGGAGGGGGGATGGGATAGGGGGTTTCTGGTGGGGGAAATGGGGAAAGGGGATAACATCTGAAATGTAAATAAAATACCCAATAAAAATTAATTTAAAAAAAGAGCATCCCACACCTCCCTGGTCAGTATCTAAACTTTCAAGAGCTGTGGTATTTATATGTATAATCTATTGGACAAACAAGGAATGCTAGTCTTTAAAATTTGCAATTCAGAAATTAGGGGAGCTACAAAGGAAAGGAATAGCCATGGAGTATTGAGTGATGGGCTGGAGAAATAGCTCAGCCTATTAAGAGAGCAGGCTCTACTTGCAAAATACCTGAGTTCAGTTGTGGGCAGCTCAAATAGCCTGTAATCCCAGCTCCAGGGGATCTGATACCCAACTCTGACTTCCAAGGCACCTAAACCCATACATTCTCACAGACACAGAGACATACACTGATATAAATTAGAAAATAATTCTTGTATTTAAAGGGTAATAACAAATGATATTTTAATAAATTTATCCTCATTAGAGAATTTTTTAAGATAATCTCAAATGGAAGAAACCTCACCAGCAACTAGACTGAATCTGTGGAGTTCTGAACCCTGACACTGTGAGCTGCAGCCCTGTTCCACAAAACCCAAGCTTTTGACTAAGGCTGAACTTAGACCAAGCAGAACTGTCTTTATGTGTTCGCTCCTTATTTACATGGCTGTTCTTCACAAGGCAGGGATTACAACAAAAATCACATGCACAATGACTCATGTTACCTTATTATAAAGTATAAACTACCCAGTCAAGTATAAACTTGCCCATAATCATATGGTATGGGCTCACATGCAATGAAACTAAACATAGTGACATTCATTGTCCTAGTTCTTTAGAATGGAGACTCCCTCAGCACATTAACCTGGGCTTCAGACAGCACTCTAGTTACTTCACATCCCCTTTTATTTACCCCCTTACGATTCACTCAATAAATTAACTATTCTTCCTGTTTGGTCCAAATGGTGAATTCATTCTCTCCCAATTTTTTCCTCACTACCATAGACAGAGAGAGAGGGAGAGAGAGAGAGAGACAGAGAGAGAGAGAGAGAGAGAGACACAGAGATAGACAGAGACAGAGAGACAGAGAGACAGAGACAGAGAGACAGAGAGAGAATTGAATATAGGAGATTGTATCATTGAATGTGAATACAGAAATTTATTTTTCCGATCCCATAGCCCACTTAAATGTCAGATAAGCACAGAGGCCTTGCATGTAATTACAGCCTCAGAAGACAGAGATAGAGAATTACAAGAGCAAGCTGGCTAGTGAGACTATTCAAATCTGTTAGTTCCTGAGTTTCATTGAGAGACCCTGCTTCCAGGATTAAGATAGATGAGCAATAGAGCATGTTCTCTGACATCAAACCTAGTCCTCCGTAAACATGTACACATCTGTGGGTCTATACCCAGCAAACATGTATACTCACATTCACATCTCACACACACACACACACACCACTCTGCCTCTCATGGTGACACTGCACTCGCCCTTAACATGGGTTGTAGAAACTGAACACCTATCCTCACATTGGCAAGGCAAGCACGTTCCTCACTGAACCATTTCTCCCCCACCCAAAGCTCTTTCTTGATCACCTCGACTAATTGCAACACTGAGCTAAAGCCTGATTTACCAAAAAAAAAGAAAGAAAGAAAGAAAGAAAGAAAGAAAGAAAGAAAGAAAGAAAGAAAGAAAGAAATGTTTTTCTATGTTCCATGGATGTATACTTCATTTTTATAATTTTGCCCATGGAAAGAATTCTAGGTTCCCAGGAGAATAATTACATCTAGATCCCATGTATCATATTGGGAGTTGTAATTTCATTTCACTCTGAAATTAGAAACTTTAAGCAAATCTGATATCAGGCCTGTATGAAAAAATTAGCAGAAATATGAAATATCTTGCAACAGAAAGGAAGATGATTTATAAAGATGTGGAAATGACTCAGAACACTTTGTGTGTTGCTTTGGAGTGCTATATCAGTACACATTTGTCAAATCCACAAAATGGACAAGGCCAAGAACAAACTCTAACTGTAACTATGATCTTTCAGTGATAATATGAACATGTAAGTTCAGTACTCAGAACAAGCATACTCCGTTGATGAATGTTTAAAATGGGAGAGTGCTAAAAACTCAGTAGCCCTCCTTTATACAAACGATAAATGAGCTGAGAAAGAAAATAGGAAAGAATACCCTTCACAATCGACACAAATAATATAAAATATCTTGGTGTAACTCTAACCTAGCAAGTGAAAGACCTGGATGAAAGAACTTAAAGTCTCTGAAGAAAAAAAATGGAAGAAGATATCAAAAGATGGAAAGATATTCCATGTCCATGGATCAGTGGGATTAACATAGTAAAAATGGTCATCTTACCAAAAACAATCTAGAGATTCAATGCAATTCTCATCAAAATTCCAACACAAGTCTTTACAGACCTTGAAAGGACAATTCTCAATCTCATATTAAAAAACAAAAAAACAAAAACCCAGGATAGCTAAAACAATCCTGTACAATAAAAACTTCTAGAAATATTACCATCCCTGTCTTCAAGCTATACTACAAAGCAATAGTAATAAAAACTGCATGGTATTGGTACAGAAACAAACAGATTGATCAATGGAATAGAATTTAAGACCCAGAAATAAACCCACATACCTACAGACACTTGATTTTTGACAAAGAAGGTAAAATCATACAATGGAAAAGGGAAAGCATCTTCAACAAATGGTGCTGGTCTAACTGTATGTCTGCATATAGAAGAATGCAAATAGATCCATAATTATCACCCTGCACAAAACTCAAGTCCATGTGGATCAAAGACCTCAATGTAAAACCAGATACACTAACTCTAATAAAACAGAAAGTGAAAAATAGCCTTGAATGCATTGATACAGGAAACAACTTCCTGAAAAGAACACCAATTGCTCAGGCACTAAGATCAATGATAAATAAATGGAACCTCATGAAACTGAAAGCTTCTGTAAGTCAGAAGACACTGTCAATAGGACAAAATGGCAGCCTACAGATTAAGAAAAGATTTTCACTAACCCTACATGTGACAGAGGACTAATATCCAAAATACATAAAGAACTCAGGAAGTTAGACACCAACAATCCAAATAACACAATTTTTAAAATGAGATACAGGAATAAACGAAATTCTCAGCAAATGAATCACTAATGGCCAAGAAACACTTAAATGTTCAACATCCTTGGATTTGTCCTCAGGAAAATGCAAATCAAAATGAGCCTGAGATTCCACTCTACAGTAATCAGAATGTCAAAATCTAAAGGAACAGTACATGCTGGCAAAAATGTGAATGAAGGGGAACACTTCTCCATTGCTGGTGGGAGTACAAACATGTACAGTCACTCTGTAAATCAATCTGATGGTTTCTGAGAAATTTGCAAATACTTCTACCTCAAGACCAAGCTATGCTGCTCCTGGGCATATACCCAAAAGATACTCCACCATCCACAAATATACTTGCTCAACCATGCTCATAGCAGCATTATTCATAATAGCCAGAAACTGGAAACTACCTAGATGCCCCTCAACTAAAGAATAGATAAAGAAAATGTGATACACACTGGAATATTACTCAGCTACTAAAATCAAAGCTATCATTAATTTTATAAGCATATGGATGGGACTAGAAAATACCATTCTGAGTAAGGTAACCCAGACCAAAAATAGACAAGCATAGTATGTAGACATTTATAAGTGGATATTAGCCACAAAGTACAGGATAGCCATGCTACAAACCACAGACCCAAAGAAGTCAAATAACAAGGGGTGCCCAAGGGCGGCTGGTTGAATCTTTCTCAGAAGGAGAAATAAAATAAATATAAGAGGTTGATGGAGGGAAGGAACTGGGTGGGAAAGTGGATGGGGAGGGAAGCAGAGTGGAATTGCATTTTGGGAGAGCAGGGGAGAAAGAATGGAAATTGGTGGGGATGAGGAATTTCTAGGACATGCCAGAAACCCGAGATTAGAGTGGGGGAGGCCCCAAGGTGAGTCTAGCTGAAACTCCTAGAAGTTGGGGCTATGGATCCTGAAGATGCCATTTCCTGTAGCCAGGCAGGACTCCCAGTGGAGAGATAAGGACAGCACCCATCCACAAAACTTTCTACCAAAAGTGTGTCCTGCCTTCAAGATGTGCAGGGACAAAGAGAGCAAAGAGGGAGGAAATGTCCAATCAATGACTGGCCCACCTTGAAACCCATCCCATGGGCAAGAACTAATATAATCCTTGACACTATTAATGATACTGTTATGCTTGCAGGCAGGATTCTAGCATAACTGTCCTGAGAGGTCCACTCAACAGCTGACCAAAACAGATGCAGAGGCCCACAATAAAAGAAGCTCAGGGAGTCTTATGGAAGACGTGGGGGAAGGATTGAGGGACCCAAAGAGGATAGGAACCCCACAGGAAGAGCAACAGAGTCAACTAAGCTGAACCCTTGGGGGCTTCCAGAGACTGAACCACCAACCAAAGAGCAAGCGTGGGCTGATCCTATCACACACACACACACACACACACACACACACACACTGCAAATATGTAGCAGAGATGCAGCTTGGTCTTCATGTGAATCCCCCAACAACTAGAGCACAGTTAATCGTTAATCTGTTTCCTGCCTGTACATTCCATTCCCCTAACTGAGCTGTCTTGTCTGGCCTCAGTGAGAGAGGGTGCACCTACTCCTACAATGACTTGATGTGCCAAGGTGAGTGTGCTCCCCATTAGGGGGAGTGCTCTCCATTCTCAAAAGAAAAGGAGGAGGAATTGGGGGGAGGAGCTGGGAGAGGAGAGCTGATATTGGGATGTAAAGTGAATTAATTAATTAATTAATTAATTAATAAAAAGGGAGAGCATGATGGTCCAGCAAGATGGCTCAGCAGATAAAGGGCCAAACCTGATGAACTGACTTCCATTCCATGAACCCATAAGGGTGGAAGGAGAGGACAGTCTCATGCAAGTTGTCCTCTAAGCTTCACACTCACACCATTGCATATGCATGCCCATATACAACACAAACAAAATAAGATATATTCTAAATATATATATTTAATATATATTCTAATATTTATATAATATTCTAATAGATATATTCTAAGATATATTCTAAAAAGAATGTGAGGTCATGCACATAAGGGAGTGGGAATATATAAAAATCTGTGTATATTCAGCTGAAAATGACTATATGCCTATAATTTCTCTAAACCTTGTTAACTACTTTGTAAATGAAACCAAGAAAGTGGGCAGCTTGTCCCTCTCTTACATGGAACATAACTCATAGCTACATGGGACATGGTGGAATTAGAAAGCCATCTTTCTTCAACTATCACAGCAATGGTTTCCTCAAAAGCCATCCATGATGGGAAATGAGCAGGGGAAAAACTATAAAGAGGAGTTGTATACGTGCTTAATACTAAGTCTTTCTCCACACATTCCTTATCAACTAGACAAGAAACCAAAGCTTGACTGTAAATCAAGTACTGGGTAGACTATAACCCTGTATTTCCAGTGACCATCACCACTGTGGGGCTATGCTTGCTCACTGGATGTCTAAATGCAAATCTCCAGGGACAGCTTCTGACTCAGTAAGTCTAGATGAAGCTAAGATGGTATTTATTTGGTGGTACAAGATCGAGACCACTGATGACCTCCAGGCCTGAAGCACATGCTATGGCTGCCCTTCAGGCTTTGAACACAGTAATAATTTTGTACTTCTGTAAAGTTCTTCTGGCTGTTGGCTACATCTATGGGTTGGGTTGGGTTGGGTTGGGTTGGGTTGGGTTGGGTTGGGTTGGGTTGGGTTGAGTTGGGTTGAGTTTGGAAAAGTTGTAATTGTTTGTTTTCAGTTTTGAAACATTTAATCCATTTTAAAATCCTCCTTCATATTTCTAGAACAGACTCTTGATTCAGGTTTCCCATCATTAAACATGAAACATCCTTGCTTACCTTTATGAGATTCTTTGATTTTGGAACTCTGGGAGTTTATCATCAGCTGAAGAAAATCCACTCTTTGCTGAAAGAAAATAATTTTGAGAGATACAAGGTCAGCTGAGAGGTCAGGGTGAGTCACAAGTTCAGACTAGCAACCATTCTGAGAATAATGCTTATTTAAAGTGCAGAAGTCTGACTAGTGTTCCCAAAATCAAAGATAAAAATGTACATATATACACTTTGGAGAACAGAACACTTTCCTGAGTGAACACTGGTTCTGTGTTCAATGACTTTGGTCCCTCCTGTCTTTGACAGAACCTGAGTTTTCTGGGTTTTGAACAGTCCTGGTCAGACCCTTCCCTTCACATGTATGTTTACACAGGAAGAAGTGGGCTCCAATCTTGTGTCTTTCTATCTCAGTCTTAAACTATTGTCTTTATAGACAAAACTCATTCCATTTCCAGATCCCATCAGAAGTTTAGGGGAGAATATCTTTAAATGCACCAAGCTAGAATGCTATGATTCTCAGCAATAGTGGGGTACCCAGTCCTGCTCCCCTTCATCACTCTCTAGTCCATTTGTGTGAAACAAAGTCTGACTGCTGAGAGAAGCACTATGGCTCTCCAGGTCATGAGGAGCTCAAACTTAATTCAGACCAGCCAGATTTATTAACATATGCCTGTAATCACACCTTCATAGGCTCCATAGCAAGACTGTGTCTCAGAACAATAAAAAATTAAAAATAAAGCAGACTAACCTGGGACAGTTCTCAGTATGCAACTCTAGAATAAGATTAAGTAATATGCAGGGCAACTTGGGCCATTATTCAAGGATGACACATTGCTCATCATGTGCAAGGGTCTTGGCTTTATCCCCGGCACTGAGAAATTAACAAAGCTTAATTTTTTGACATACATCCATAGAGTTTTCATAATTCCCCTTACTCCCCACAAATTGTTTGCAAAAAAATCTCTTTTTCCTGGCATGTGGTGAAGTTCTTGCCTTAAAAATATTTATTCTGTGTCAGGCATATCATTTAATTGTAAATACTTTCTCTGACTCATTTTATTTCTCTATTCCCAATCTCTACACTCTTCACTCTTCAAAATATCCAAATTATCCTATTCTTAACCTGTAATCCTCCATCTAACTTTTAAAGATACAGAGAAAGTGTGTGTGTGTGTGTGTGTGTGTGTGTGTGTGTACATGAATATTTGTTTCATAAAGAGAATTGAAAACACATTAGTCCTCCCTTAACCTGAAATCCTCCATCTAACTTTGAAAGATACAGAGGAAGTGTGTGTGTGTGTGTGTGTGTGTGTGTGTGTGTGTGTGTACATGCGTATTTGTCTCATAAAGAGAATTGGAAACATATTAGTCCTCACATGATCAGTTATTACCTTTTCTTTCTCTTTCATGCGATTCTCTTTCATTCGCTCTACTGAAGTTTTAAAAAAGCTTATGACATCTCTTGGAAACAAGGAGACATTTAGTGCTTCAAATACTGGGTTAAGGAATGGAAAGAGTGCTACAGAGGGAAAAAAGAGAAACCATGGTGAAAATACAAAAATCTATCTGGAGAAGTTACACACATTCGGCCAAGCAGAACAGTAAGTCATCAGGATCCCCACTGAGACACATTCCCTCTTGCTCAGGCTCCAGAACACTTGCTGGAAAAGTGCATTTCAGTGTATGGCCACCAACATAGAAGTGATATAGATAGTACTTGCTACATAGTTTCAGGGTTAAATCTTTACTTCTCATCTTGTACATGTTGGACTAAGGAAGTCTGGGGTTGTGGCTTTTGTTATTGGTTTGGTTTGGTTTGGTTTGGTTTGGTTTGGTTTGGTTTGGTTTGGTTTGGTTTGGTTTGGTTTGGTTTTTTGACAAACTAGGATTTAGCCCAGTGCTATACTTAATCAAGGTGATAAAGAGCTTTTAGGGGTGGAGAGATGGCTCAGTGGGTAATGTGCTTGCCTTTCAATTGTGAAAATCTGTGTTCAGTTTCTACAACCCATGTTAAGGGCAAGTGCAGTGGCTCAGAATGGCACCATGAGAGGTAGAGACAATGAGTTCTATAAGCTTGATGGCCACTTAGGTCAGCCTACCTGGTGAAGTTCCAGGCCAATGAGAGAATCTCATGCAGACACCTGAGGTTTTCTTCTGAGGTTTACCTCTGTATACTTATGTGCACCCATATATATAAGTACCTACCCACACATGAATATATACACACAAAAATAATAATAATGATGATGATGATGATGATAACTTTAACCAAAAACACACACAAAGAAAAGCATTTTGTAAGATGAAGGCAAAACAATACTCAAAGAGAGTTTATGATTGTTGAAGAAAAGTTGGTCTCATATGATAATGCTTTCTAGCATGTGTCACTAAAAGAAAAGAGAAAACACAATCCAGGCAGAGAGACTAGATACTACCAAACAAAGCGCAAACTAATGCAATAAAAAGCCTGAAGAAATCAATGAAAACAAAGATTCTTCTGTGAAAATACCTTCAGAGTTAACAAAGTGTTAGCTGGAATTGTCCTAGAAAAAGTGATGGCTCAGATTACTAGCACACATAGTCAAGTGGGAGGAAAATAATGTTATGAAAAATATAAGGGCATATAAAGGAATTCTATTAATAAATGGAGGGCTAGAACAATAGCTTCAATTATGTAACTTAAGCAGAATGTACAGATTCCTGGAAGTTCACAAACCATGGAAGCTGACTCAAAAAGAAATGCATACCATGCATAATAGACCTGTGGCATGAGAGATTGTATGTTGCACAGCAAATACAAAGAACCCTAGCAACTCTCACAGTCTAGAGTAAACAGAGAACTACAGTAAAAGGAAATTATCTTTTAAATGTGTTCCTGGATCATATTGACTCTTTACTTCCTCCTACCTTGCCTTATGGACAGAATTAAAAGTATCCCTGGTTTTAAAAAACATGCTGTTCACAAGGAAAGCCTAAGACCAGAAGATTTCCATGCTGACTCGTACCAAATGCATAAAGAAAAGCATATATCTTGTCTTCCCAAACACTTACAAAAAATAAAAAGACATGAAAGTATCTCCAAAATTCTCCATAAGACAAGTAGTGCCCCTAATATTAAGACCAGACAGAAATCTCACATGGAAACTACAAATAAATAATACTTATAAATATATAAAAAGAAGATTTTCAACACAATATTAGTATGCTGAACCAAGTGACTATAAAAGAGCTATATTACTCTAACTAGGTAGGATTCACCTCAAGAATGCTCTACTATACAACTGAGCATATCAGTGCAAATGAAAAATGAGCAAAACAGATGAACAAATGCAAACAGGCTTTGAGAAAATCCAACATCCTTTTGTGACAAAACACAGTTCCTTCAGCACTCTATATTAGGCATTACTATACAACTCAGTACTTCTCAAGTATACATCCAAATTGACTTAAAACACGTTCAGACACAAACGTGTGTACAAGTGTTCATAGCAGAACTGTTCCCAACAGCCAAAGAGTCAAAACATTCCAAATATCCACCAGACACAAATAAATAGAACTTGTCATGTCCTTACCATGGGATGAGATTCTGCCACAGAAAAAAATAAGTACCAATATACACTTCAAGATGCATGAACTTTTAAAACATACTAATTTGGAAGCTAGACACAAAAGGTGATAGATTGCACAATTTTATTTATATAAGGCTTTCATAATAGGCAAATCTACGCAGTTAGAAAGTGAACTCACTTGTTGCTTATGGGTGATGGAGGTAAGGAATTGGTCATTAAAAGTAGAGTTTCTAGGATGACAGTGATGTTCCACAGCTGACAACAGGGATAGCTGGAAATACTTTAAATATACTGAAAAGCCAAATACTTGCCTGTTTAAGTGGGCTACTGACAACATATGTGGGTTATCGTTTACTACGCTGTTGCTTAAAAAGACAGAAAGAATGAAACATTAGGTTACGTACTCACTGAGAAGAACACTGGATCAAAAATATCAAATTTTAAGAGCTTCTTGATTTTTTCCACAAAAGGATCCTGTGGGTTGTTGAGGGAATCAATGTTTACTCCAAATGAGGTGGCCGTGATCACATCCATGCTGTAGGCCCCGAAGATGCTGAAGAGAGATGGAAAGTAACAATGAAACATCCTTTTAGTCTAGCTAAGATATATAAAGTGTGAAGCAGGAGGAAATTCACATGTCCAGCCAAGACAGTCAGAATGTCATATAGACACCCTGTCCTTGCTTCTGTCACACTCACTTGTGAGACGTTTGTCAGGTGACAGTGTTGTGCCTATCCTTGTGATGTGGGATGACATGGGTACTATCATGTTAGTTTTAATTATCAAAATAACATAATCTATAGTCACTAGGGAAGAGAAATCGTTTCTACCAATTGATCAGGCCTATGAAGGGGTTGCTTTAATTGTGTTGATTGCTGTGGAAAGACACAATTCTCCACCATGGGTAGCAGCATTCCCTGGGTTTGGTTCTGCACTGTGTAAGTGTGGGAAAGATAAGCTAAATCCTAAACATGTGTGTGCTCATTTTATTTCATTCTTCACTGTGAATGTCAATTCTCTCCCGCTCCCAGAGAACTAACTCAAGTGGCAAGTACCCTAACCCACAAAACTATCTTGACAGCCCAAAGAAATATTTTCTATTTCACTGATAGTCTCAAAAAGTCTCTGATGGAATATAAATGGTTTGATGTTTTAACTTTCCTGTTATATACACAGCATCCTAATATGTGCTGAGTACTTTCTCCACTCTTTTCTATTGAAGCCACACTATCAACTGTGTTTAGATAATTTTCCTTTTTCCTAAACTATCTTTTTTCTAGAATTTCAACAATTATAATGGAATAGACAAGTTAATAATGAATCCTGAATACAGAGATGAGACTCATTCTCTATTGGGCACCCTACTTTCTCATAGGAGACACTCCTTTCCAGAATGGTCCATTACACTCCTAATGCTGCTATAGGGATGTCTCTAGTTTCCTTTGGTCTCAACTCCAGCCATAGTCTGAGCTGTTGTAATTGGTGGTAACACTGTACAACCCATTTTTAACTGGTCCTGAAGTAGCTTCAATTAATGACTTAACAATGGGAACTTCAGCTTCCCAGTAGGTAGTTATGGAGTCTCCTAGCACTGCTGTTAGGATTTGAATGTGAATATGCCACCAGAGGATTTTGTGCTTGAACACTTAGTCCCAAGCTGTACCACTGTCTGGGGAAAGTGTGGCAACTTTTAGAGGTAGAGACTCATTGGAAGCAAGTCACTTTGGGCAGGTCTTAATATAGCCTGGCCATACTTCCTTCCTTTTGATTGTAGATGCAGTGTGATCAGGTACCCTCCTGCTCCTGCCACCAAATCTTTCTACCATGATGGACTGCATCTCCCTGGAACCATAGCCAAAATGAAACATTTCTTCCTTCAGTTGCTTTTGTCAGAGTAGTTTGTCACAGAAACAGGAAAGTAACTAATACAACAACCCAGCACCCAACAACTGTGCTAGTACTTACTCTTTCATGCTGATGGGCTTGCCTTCCTCTAATTCCTGCCTCATGTTTCTCACCAACACATCTGTATACTGGTTAATGATGGGGAACATCTGCACACAAAACAAAATCCATGCATACTGAGTGAGGGACTCAATTCTCAGTGGAAACAGCTTTCCCAAGGAAAAAGCAACAAGTCACATTAACACATAAGGCCATTGTTAGAAAGGTTCGACTCAGAGGACACTGCTTGTAAAGGGGCTGTGATCTTCCACCTTCCCAAAATCTGTTATTCATGTTTCCAACAAAAAGCTTATTACTTCATTACCTCCTTGAGCTTCCCACTGGTGAAGGTTGGAGACAGCAGGGCTCGGATTCTCTTCCATTCTTCATTCTCAGAGATAGAGATAGCTTTTTTCAAAATCCCCACTGGACCAAGGTTCTAGAAAGCAAAAAAAAATATATATATATGTTGCCATATAAAGGTTTGGAAAACTTCACAGTTGTGAAAAAATGTTGAAAAGCATGACCTACTTACAAATGCTTTAGAATTATAATATCATTAAATGGTCCAGAAAATGTATGTTTCAAAAGACTTACTACCTAGGGGGCTGGAGACAGAGGAGGTGGTTTCAGTTGTGGAGGTTTGATAAAAGTTGGCTTGAGTTAATTAATATATAGATATACATGCATTTCAATATAATGCCTAACTCCTCTAACATGTACAGTTAGTAGATTCAATGAAAAATTTTAAGTGTATGTGTTGCACAGAAAGTCATAAAAACTTAGAAGCAGCAGTTAAAATTGTTCAAAGTCCTTAGTCATCAGGAAGGGACATACAAATCAAAATGACCCTGAGATTCTACTTTATACCAATCAGAATGGCTAAGATAAAAAAAATACCCTCAAGGGGGGAGAGGGAGGGGATGAGGAGGAGAGGGGGGAGGGGGAGGGGGAGGGGGAAGGGGAGGGGAGAAGGGACAGGGGAGAGGGAGAGGGGAGAGAGGAGAAGGGAGAGGGGAGAGGGGGAGGGGGGAGAGGAGAGAGGGGAGAGAAGGAGGGGGAGGGGGGAGGGGAGAGAGGAGAAGGGAGAGGGGAGGGGGAGAGAGAGAGAGAATGGAGTTTGATTCAGCCATAAAGAAGAATAAAATTTTATCATTATATCATTTGCAGAAAAGCAGATGGAGCTGGAAATCATCATGTTAAATGAAGACAAATTTACACACATGAGTATCACCTATCAGAATTGATAATAGATTTTTAACTGTAGACATGTAACAAAACATTATAGGAACTGAAGAGAAAGCTCGGCAATTTAGAAGACTTTTTGTTCTTGCAGAAGAATGGAATTTGGTTCTCAGTTCATAAATACCAGTAACCACAGCTCTAAGGGATCCTGCACCCTCTTCTGACCTCTGTGGGCACCCACACACATATGTATAAGTGCACACACACACACACATAAACAAATATAAGATAATTTTAAACAATTTAAAATACGCCGGGCAGTGGTGGTGCATGCCTTTAATCCCAGCACTTGGGAGGCAGAGGCAGGCGGATTTCTGAGTTCGAGGCCAGCCTGGTCTACCGAGTGAGTTCCAGGACTACACAGCCAGGGCTACACAGAGAAACCTGTCTCAAAAAAAAAAATTTAAAATGACACAAAAAAGCCCATTCCTGTATAATAAATATGTACCAATGATATAGAAATTAAAGATAAAATATTTTCCAATTCAGAAGAAAAGTCAAGCTACATGTGACAACTCAAATAGACTGTGGTGAAGGAACAATTCTGTGGTTTACATAGCTGTACAAATAAATACGCAGAGTTAAACACCTGTGTGCACACGCACTACCAAATACAGGCATGTACAACTGATAGTGAATAAAATGTATGGGTCATGCAAATTTCCTGCCATAAAAATATACTAAATTTACAATTATGCAAAACATCACCACTGAGTCAAAGAATATGAAGAACACGTGGATGCTTGTTGTACATTTGGGCCAATGCCCTATGAAATTATAATTATTCAATGGTAAAAGAAAAACTACCATATAAATGGGGCTCTAGAAAGATGGCTCAGTAAGAAAGAATATTTGCTGTATAAACATCAGGAACTGGATTCTAATATAAAACACACACTTTAAAAAGCTAGGTGTGGCTCTGAGCACCTGTAACCCCAGCTCTTTGAGGAGTAGAAACAGGAAACGTGGCAGTACTTGCTCACTAACAGCTTAGCTCCAGGTTCAGCCCAAGACCCTGTCTCGAGGGATATGGAGGATGATAGAACAGGACTATGAATGATGAGTTCAACATTCTTCTCTGGCCTGTATGTGTGTAGGTATGTGCATCTGCACATGTGTGCATATGCCACGTGCACGTAAGCACACATCAAAAAGACCCTAATGTTTAAACAGAGGTGAAGGTATTGTACATAGGTGCCTACCCTCCGGTTTGTGAAGGTAGAGTAACATTCCTTCACCAGCACTGTCTTGATTATGTCTGGATCCGTGACAGCCAGCACAGGCTGTCGACCATCGTACAACCTGCATAGGCAAAGCAGAGAGGATTAAACCCAACCATGTGGGTGTTATAGCTGGAAGCATGCCCAGGAACACAGAATCTGATCCAGACGTTACATAATCCATATCTTAGTTATACAACAACATGCTTAATTATACAGCAACATGAGCACCTAGTTCATGTCGGGGATTCTGACTCCAGATCACTGCCATCTCATGAAATGAAGTGTAATATAGCTCATGCAGGTAAGAGGCAAACACAAAATAGTTCTACAAAGAGATGATAATTAGAATTAAATTGGAACATTTGTTAAGTCCAGTTGGTGCATGCATGAATATTGCCTGAAATATTGAAAATTATGAAATTATAAAAAATACACAATATTTTTCATAATTTTGTGTGATCAAAATATTACATTACTTAAAAGGATAATGAGTCAATAGAAAACTGAAGATGAGAAATTTAAGTGCAAATGGATGAGCTGAAGGCTATCCAGAGCTGTGTGCTCTGAGCAGGATTACAAGGTCTTTGTGGGCTATGTTTACTCAACAAACCCTGTGGTCATGCCCTTAGTTGTCTAAAGATGTGTGAGAGAAGTTAAAGAGGCATGAAGAGGCCAACTTCCTCTTGTGTGTGACACAGAGCACAATACTGGCACATCTTGCAGTGTTCTCAACCAACTTCCAGTGGTCCTGAAATGGAATAATTTATTAGAATTCACTAGAATTGTGTTGGTGAAGTATGAGCAACAGTTTCTCCAGAAGGAAAAGCAAAGAAGAAAGTAGTACAGCTTAAGTGTCTCCTATTAATAATTACTATTACTAATAATAGATAATAATCAATTTTTGCAGCAGCTAACCAAGTTCCAAGATCAAAAACTCCTTTAGTCTACAGGAAATATGATCCTGTGACTATGTCCCACACTTACTGTAAAGACTCAGTATTATGAGGAGGATAAGGAGATGACTCAGTGGTTAAGATCATGGTTGTGCTTCCAGAGGTCCTGGGTTTGACTCCCAGAGCCCACATGGTAGTTCACAACTGTCTGTCACTCCAGTTCCAATGAATCTGACACTTGGCCTCTAAGGCAATGCATGCATGCATGCACCTAGTATACAGACACGCATACGGGTAAGACATTCATACACATAAAATAAAAATAAATAAAATTTTAAAGTTAATATCATGAGCTGAACATGGTGGTGTGTACATGCCTATTATGCCCACCATCCAACATATTATAATTCCAGCATTCAAGAAGTAGAGGCATAATGTTCAGGAGTTCAAAGCCAGCTTCAACTATACAGAGAGATTATCCCCACACCCCCAGGACATACTTAAGCAGCTAATACCTAGCAAGACTGTCTTGGGTTACATAAGACTCTGACTCCAGGACAAATAAGACAGCAAGAGTCAGCAGAGGACAAACTTATGCATATTTCTACTGAGCAGTCTTCACGTCATGAGACTTTTGAATGAAAGAAAAATCTACATACGTTTTTAGATGACTTTTTAAAACATACCTGTATTTTCAATGTTCTGTGATAGCTCACAATCTTTCTTCAAAGCATATATTAGATTCAATTTTTAAATAAATTTGGCTCTAAAGTCCAAACAAATAAATATGAGATACAGAGAGACATATAATTAAAGGTCTCGGGTGATTTGTTATATGTTATTAGAGGGGTACACAGAAGAGAACATTGGAAGAGTGGACTATCTGGACACTGGACTAAAATTCAAGTGAATCATTCCTGAACCATCAAGTCCAAGAGAAAATAAAAGCATGCAACTTTTTTAACCAAATTCCACCTGTTAATCATAACACTGGAAGACATATGTGGTCTTTGGTAGGAAAAGCCTGCACAAATCTTTATAATACATAGCTTCCACTCAAGATCCTCTGGCTTTTGTAAACATTTCAAATCTACCCAGTGGAAGTTGCTATAATACTTACCCCCATATTTTCCCATATTTTTTGTGACATTGTACATCACATTCCCAGAAGCCCTGAAAAGGTAAAGAAAATGAAAATCCATGACTACTTTAAATATAGTGTTCTTATCTCTAATTGGGGCACAGATGGTTTGACTCTTAAAAAATTAGGTTTACTGTCCCTCAGTGGCAGTGAGAGAGACATTCTTATTCATAAGTGTTTGAGTAGAAGGGAGGTTACGTTCTAGAGATATTTGAGAGGGGGTTATTCAAGTTTCCTGAATTTTTTTTCAACATTGCACATGCACAAAAACCTCACCCTTGGTTGTGAATAATTGCCAACTGCATTGCACATGCTTGGCCCTCACTCTTCACTATGAATAACAGCTAACACCCTGTCTCTCTCTCTAAAGCTTTTGTTTCCCTACACATTGTTCTTAAAACCCTCAGACTCTCTGAATTGTTCCTGCCATAGGCACAGGGGGTGAACAGAAGCCAAGGGGAAGCCAATAAGGTCCATTTATCTCCTTATTCAACCTCTTTTCCATTTATCTCATGACCTCTCCCTAGAGGACTAATAGCTTGAGGACACTGAAGAAACCACTGGCCTCTTTTCACTTAGAGCATTTAGTCTCAGGTAAGTTGCTGAGTGAGAAGGCAAGTGAATAAGAATGACAGAGAGTGCTGAAAATAGGCTCAGTGGTTAAGAGCATTGCCTCCTGTTCCAGGAGACCAGGGTTCAAATCCTAGTGCCCACATGGCAGCTCTCTGTAACTCCAGTCCCAGAGGGTTACCTTTATGGGCACCAGGCACTCATATACAAACATGTATGCAGGCCATATATGTTAAAAATATTTTTAAAAATTTAATAAAGAGAATTTGTCTTGGTGGCTCCCTGTCAACACAGAAAGATGGGGAGATGCCACCTCTACACATAACACAGCAAAGGATAATATTTCTCCTGTACACGTAACATTGAAAATTAGTTACTTGCTTTGATTCTTCACTTCTGAAACATAAAAAAAAAAACTTCTGCTATGTTTCAGACATAAATTTTAAATAGGCAAACAAAAATTCTAAAAGCATAGCTTCCCCTTGCTAAGGCAAATAATTAAGCATGAGGCATATATAGGCACGTATTAAAAAGTCTCAAGTGATTCATCATATGTTATTAGAGGGGTCCACAGAAGGGAAAGTTGGAAGAGTGGAATAAAAGGCTATTGCTTTTAAAGAATCACAAATCTGAACATCAAATCCTCAACATGAGTGTTGACACGTCAGGGATCTGAGCTGGTCAACTGTGCCAAACAGGATTCTCCAAAGAACAACAGCAAAGCCTTGAGGAAACTGATCTTGCTTCAGGTGGAAGCCAAATAATGGTTTCTGAAATTCTACCTCAGTTTTTACTCAAGAGATTGCCTTTTTATTGATGGAACTAAGCCAGTCTTGGTAACCACAAGAAGCAAGATAGGGGGCTCAAGGAACAGTCACTCACCTTCCGGTAAGCAAGAATCGTCCCCAAGAAAGGCAGAGGTTTGGGCCCAGGAATTCCCAACTTTTTAAAAATTCCATGTGAATGAGTTCCATATCTATGAAGCAAAAGAGAAAGCTAGAACACTGGGATTGTATACTGTCGTGGCTCGCTAGTCATGGATACAGGTGCTATAAAATTCAAACAGAGGAGGCAACACGTAGCCAACAACAATGACTATTTTTGGTCTTCACTTCTCTTGAATTCTCTATGGAATTCCCAAAGACCACAAAGTGTATCTTAAAAGTAGAATAAAACCTTTGTGCTCTAAATCCTAAAGTTAATATTAATAAGTGCCTGTAACTTGAGTTTGGGTGTCCATGTAAATTCTTATCTGTCGTTTCTTTCACTTGCTGCTATTTAGGGAATAAATTGGATGCAATTCATCTGTCCTTCTAGTGATCTCCAGTGGAAAACACACCCGACAAGGGTATTTGAGAGTTTCTCCTGAGAAAAGAAGAATATTCTCCACTTCCTGCCAACTCATACCTGAAGGTATTTTATTTCGTCACTGACCCATCCTCTTCCTTACCCATCTATATTAAGGGACTTTCGTGACCTGACAAACCGGTATATCAAACACTGATAAAATTTTAAAGTCTGATAACCAAGTGTATTTCAAAGCATACATGCAATCTATAATATGTATTTATTTATGCATTATGCTCACATTCCTGACACTATTATAAACAGATGAAGTTATTGTAAAATTGTCACAAATATTGAAAGCAACAGACCCACTTTAACCTTTTGAAAGAAGGTCCTGGGATTATCTTAAAGAAATTCTAAGGCTGAATAGAAGGCAATAAAAGATTTTAGTTAATTGTAAAATATCATCAGATGGAAAAGGTGTTGCCATAATACCTTCAATACTTACTGTTCCTTTAAAAAATAAAACCAAGTTTAAATTTTTCATTTTCACATTATTGTGAATGTGTACCTTTTCTTAAAGCCAAATGGTGAAAGAAGTCAAATATGATGTGTGTGTGTGTGTGTGTGTGTGTGTGTGTGTGTGTGTGTGTGTGTAAAGGAGAGCATCTACTACCCACAAACTTATAGGCACACACACACACACACACACACACACACATGTGGGGGTGATTAGAACAGTGGTTCTCAACCTTCCTAATGTTGTGACCCTTTAATACAGTTTCTCTTATTGTTATAATCTGCAATTATAAAATTATTTCATTGTAATTCCATAGCTATAATTTTGCTACTGTTATGAATCATGATGGAAATATCTAATATGCAGGATGTCTGATATGTGACTCTTGTGAAAGAGTTTGTTGACCTCAAAGGATTAAGACCTCACAAGCTTGAGAAACACTGCCGTAGAATGAGCTGGTTGGAGTAGACACCTATGCTTCTAATCCTAGAAATTAAGATAACCTTTCTCCTTTCTCACTTGTACTATTACGCAGGAATTCATTCACTAAAAGGTAGTCCTGAGATGGATGTTTTCACTGCTGCTCCCAGGGGAACTTAGAGAAAAATAACTAACTAACATCCTAACATCCTAACTGTTTCAAAGTTCCTGCTCTTTGAGAATGCCAGTAGATTTCATACCAGGGAAGGAGGAACTTCCTATACTTATTCTAGGGAATTTGACAGGAAATGGTGAAGGGAAAAAATCAAAGTCAGGTCTTCTTTGCTCTAAAGATGCATCATTTATGGGAGCTAGAGAGGTAGCTCAGTGGTTAAGTTCACTTCTTGTTCTTCAGCGGAACAGGGTTCAATTTCCAGCAGCCTCATGATGGCTCAGAGTCATTTGTAACTCCATTTCCAAGGGATACAGTGTCCTCTGCGACATCCATGGGCACCAAGCTCACATGTATGCGTACATGCAGGCAAAACACTCACAAAAATAAAATGACCAAATGTAATATACTAAGGACATTGTTAAAATGGTCTTAGAGATGGGACAAGGAAGCAGAAACTAGGCAAGTGCCCATGGAACAACACTCTACGTCTCCTGCATCAGAGAAAACAGAGGTGAAGAGAACACAAAGGCTCCCTCATCTCCACAATACCCACAATCCTGAAATCTTGCAGAAGAGGCCCTTCATCAAACACAGTGACCAGCTTTTTGTAATCTGCTTCACTGAGCCCTAGCTAGTTAATCTGAGGAAAATCTGAGACTCAACTGGAGGATAACCCAGGCCTAAATGAGGTCACTCGATTCACCTATCCACAAAAATAGGAGTTTAGTAGAAGAGGAATTTATATTTATTCCCTAGGAGGAATTTGCATAAGACCAAAAACAAAACCTTAGGTCTTTGTACATCCCACACTCAAGAAATGTCCCCTTCACTTGCTCTTTGGATTTTCCAAGCCAGTAAAGGAAAGAATTGTCTGATTTGAATCCTCCAAATCCTGATCACTGAGGAGAGGAGCCTGGGCAGTTTACTCACAGGTAGAGGAGCACCAGGCTGGTAGCCAGGAGCATCCAGGTTTCCATGGAAAAGTTTGGGATCAGGTCCATTGCTGCTTTCTTTAGCGAGTCTCGCCGAGTTTTACTCTCAATTTTGTGTGCTGAACCTCACAGGGCTGGGCCTGTTGAGCTTTCTAACCTGCCCAGCTGTTTGTGACTCAAGGAAGCCACCCTCTAGTGCTTAAGTACAGAAAAAGGAGGTGGGACTGAACTTGCAGCCAATGGAGACACCTACAGTTCTGAGTCAAGTGTACTCTCTACCCTAGCAGTTGGCAAAAAAAACATGGATGTGCCCATTTTGATCTTTGAAATCATTTGGTAAGAAATATTGACCAAAATGCAGCCAGTGTTATCATTATCACTGAGTACAAAGGTTATTGCTTCTTATCAGAAACTCAGGTAACATTCTGTCCTAGTTTGCTTTCTGTCATTTTGGTTAAAAAAGAAAAAGAAAGAAAGAAAAGAAATAGAGAGAAAAAAACAAGATGACCAAAAACAACTTGGGGAAAAAGTTCATTTTGTATTACAACTTAAAGTCCATCATGAAAGGAAGTTAGGAGAGAAAGTAAAGGTACATATCTGAAGACAGAAACTGAAGCCGAACCCATGGCTGAATATTGCTTCCTCCTTCCTCCTTGTGGCTTAGTCAGCCTTCTTCCTTTCTTTTTTCTTTTCTTTTTTTTTTTTTCCTAACTTAAGTGCTCTGGAAGGGCAGAATGCTCTCTTAAGCACTGAGCCTTTTCTCCAGCCTGTAGGCTTTCTTTCTTATCAAACCCAGAAGCACTTGCCTAGCAGTGACACTACCCACTGTGATCTGAGCCCTCCCACATTAACCATTAATTAAAAATATTTCCCCACAGAGGTGCTTACAGGCCTTCTGGTGGAAGCAGTTTCTTAACTGTGATTCTCTCTTCCTGATTAGGTTTGTGTCAACTTGAAAAAAAGCTAACCAACCTTCTGTCCTTTGGTCCCAAGCTACTTTGATTTCCAAAACCTTGGAACCCATCCAAATAAACACACAAAATCAAACAAAACTAACTGATTCTTAAGAAGGGGGGCAAATCAAATTCAGAAATTCTTAGGCAATCTGACAAAAAAAAAGAGGGGAAAGACACAAATTTTAAAAATTAGAGATGAAAATGAATCATTACAACTGACTCCAAAGAAACCCAGAAGTTCATTAGGGATTGCTATGGAAAAACTGTACTCAGGAAATCTGGATTACCCAGAAGAAATAGAAAATTTTCTTAACACATATCATCCACCTGACACATTGCAAGCCATGAGATCCTAATCAAAATCCTTCCATCAAAGAAAATCACAGGACCAAACAGATTAATTTTCAACAGTCTCATACCATTCCTCTAAACTTGTGCCATGAAGTAGAAAATGAAGGCCCACTACCAAATTCATTCTATGAAGTCAATATTATTCTGATATAAAAACCATGTAAAGACACACATTAAAAGCAAACTAAAGACTAATTTATTTCATGAGCATAACTGCAAAGATTCTGGACAAAATACTTTCAAAATGAGTTCAAGAACACATTAAGAAGATTATATCTTATAAACAAGTGGAAATCATCTCAGATGCAAGATTGGTTCAATATACACAATTCTCAATAAGTGTAAGACACTGTATAAATAGACTTAAGGACAGAAACTATAATCATTCCAATTGATACTGAAATGCACTTAACAAAGTTCAAAATGACTTCTTGATTAAAGTTCTAGTCTGGACATTTTAGGAATAGATGAAACATACCTTAAAATAATAAAGCCAATATAAAACAAAACTGTAGCCAACATTATATTAATGGAAACAAACTGAGAGCATTTCTTCTAACATCAGTTATAAGACAAGAATGCCCACTTTCCCCGTCATTTAATATAG
This sequence comes from Rhabdomys pumilio, assembly GCA_030674055.1. Classification (NCBI taxonomy): domain Eukaryota; kingdom Metazoa; phylum Chordata; class Mammalia; order Rodentia; family Muridae; genus Rhabdomys; species Rhabdomys pumilio. The sequence goes on from JANHMN010000023.1 coordinate 14,757,532, forward strand.
TGTTTGCTATATAGTCTTGGCTATAGCAACTACAGAGGAGAAAAACACAAAAGGAATTTTAAAAAAACAGAAAAGAGAGGTGTTAAACTGTGCCTATTTGGAGGTTACATGATTCTTTACTTAAAATATTCTGCAGAGTCTACAAGGAAACCTTTTAACACTAATAAGTACAGTAAAGTTACAATATACAAAATCAATATGAGAAAACAATAGCCTTAAGATATACCGACAAATGTACTCTTGAGAAAAAAATGAAGAATTATCCTTTCAAAATAACCCTCCCCCAAAAAATAAGTATCTGGGAATATATCTAACCAAAAGAAAAAAAATGCCTCTACAATGAAGACTTCAAGACACTGAAAAACGAAATCATAGAATATAGTAGACAACAGTAAAATCTTCCACCACCCCCTGGATTGGCAGAATACATATAGTAAAAATGGCCACACTATAAAAAATAATTTACAGATTTGATTCAATAGCTATCAAAATTTTAAAGTCTTAGGTGCCACCCCACCGCCTCCACCTCTCGGCAGCCCGGGCAGCAGGGGCAGCTGTAAGAGCTGCGCTCCCACCACCCGCCGCTGCCCTTGGCTCCTGCGTGTGCTGCTCACCTCCCGGTGTGTGATAAAATTATAGGCATGTGCCACCATCACCAGCTTGAGAATCTAAACTTGGCCCTTGCCCGGACCCTGGTGGACTAAGCAGCCAGACAGCTGATCTGCTCCCCTGAGGAAACTGCGTCTGGTGGCACCCTAGCCAGGTCAAGAACCACAGAGCTGTACCATATCCTGAAGCATTCTAGAGGAGCAATTACACTCAGAGCAGGAAACACCTAACTGGTCTAATACCTTGGAGACACCATATCCCGGGATGACCTAGAGGAGCCACTGTACCCAGAACAGCTGGAGCTCAGGATCATAGAGTCATCTGGACCCCAAGGAGTTCTGACACAACCAAGATAACTGGAAAGGCAGACTCCAGTCAGAACCAGTGTGTGCAAGTAGCACTACAGCTAACCAAATGGCAAAAGGCAAGCATAAGAATGTAAACAACAGAAACCAAAGTTACTTGGCATCACCAGAACCCAGTTCTCCCACCATAGCAAGTCCGGAACACCACATCACACCCGAAAAGCAGGACTCAGAATTAAAATCATTTCTTATGATGATGATAGAGGACTTTAAAAAGGACATAAACAACACTCTCAAAGAATTTGAGGAGAACACAAGTAAACAGGCAGAAGCCCTTAAAGAAATACAAGAAAACACAATCAAACAGGTGAAGGAATTACACAAAACCATCCAGGATCTAAAAATGGAAGTAGAAACAATAAAGAAATCCCAAAGGGAGATTACCCTAGAGATAGAAAACCTGGGAAAAAGATCAGGAGTTATAGACAAAAGCATTACCAACAGAATACAAGAGATAGAAGAGATAATCTCATGCGCAGAAGATATCATGGAAAACATAGACACAACGGTCAAAGAAAATGTGAAATGCAAAAAGCTCCTAACACAAAACATCCAGGAAATCCAGGACACAATGAGAAGACCAAACCTAAGGATAATAGGTATAGATGAGGGTGAAGACTCTCAACTTAAAGGACCAGTAAATATCTTCAACAAAATTATAGAGGAAAACTTCCCTAACTTAAAGAAAGAGATGTCATTAAATATACAAGAAGCCTACAGAACCCCAAATAGACTAGACCAAAAAAGAAATACTTCCCATCACATAATAATCAAAACATCAAATATACAAAACAAAGAGAAGATACTAAAAGCAGTAAGGGAAAAAGGCAAAGTAACATATAAAAGCAGACCTATAAGAATTACACCAGATTTCTCACCAGAGACTATAAAAGCCAGAAGATTCTGGACTGATATCATACAGGCCCTAAGAGACCACAAATGCCAGCTCAGACTACTATACCCAGCAAAACTCTCAATCAGTATTGAAGGGGAAACAAAAATATTACATGACAAATCCAAATTTACACAATATCTTCCCACAAATCCAGCACTTCAAAGGATAATTGGAGGAAAACTCCAACACAAGGAGGGAAACTGCAACCTAGAAAAAACAAGAAAGTAATCCTCCAACAACACAAAAGAAGGTAGCTATACAAACATAACTCCACTGCCAATAACAAAAATAATACGAAACAACATTCATTTTTCCTTAATATCACTTAATATCAATGGACTCAATTCTCCAATAAAAAGACATAGACTATCAGACTGGTTACATAAACAGGACCCAACATTCTGCTGCATACAAGAAACACACCTTTGTGAAAAAGACAGACACTACCTCAGAGTAAAAGGTTGGAAAACAATCTTCCAAGCAAATGGCCCCAAGAAACAAGCTGGAGTAGCCATTCTAATATCAAATAAAATCAATTTTCAACCAAAAGTAATCAAAAAAGACAAAGAAGGTCACTTCATGCTCATCAAAGGAAAAATGTACCAGGAGAAACTTGCAATTCTGAACATCTATGCCCCAAATGCAAGGGCACCCACCTACATAAAAGAAAATTTACTAAAGCTTAAAGCATACATTGCACCTCACAAAATAATAGTGGGAGATTTCAACACCCCACTCTCAGCTATGGATAGATTGTGGAAACAGAAACTAAACCGAGACACAATGAAACTAACAGAAGTTATGAACCAAATGGATTTAACTGATATCTATAGAACATTTCATCCTAAAACAAAAGAATATATCTTTTTCTCAGCACCTCATGGTACCTTCTCCAAAATAGACCATATAATTGGTCACAAAACAGGCCTCAACAGATACAAAAAGATTGAAATAATCCCTTGTACCCTATCAGATCACCATGGAATAAGACTCGTCATTGACATGGACAAAAACAACGGAAAGCCCACATACACATGGAAACTGAACAATGTTCTACTCAATGATAACTTGGTTAAGGAAGAAATAAAGAAAGAAATTAAAGACTTTTTAGATTTAAATGAAAATGAAGACACTTCATATCAAAATTTCTGAGATTCCATGAAAGCAGTACTGAGAGGAAAACTCATAGCTCTAAGTGCTTACCAAAAAAAAACTGGAGAGAGCATACACTAGCAACTTGACAACACACCTGAAAATGTTAGAACAAAAAGAAGCTAATATACCAGAGAGGAGTAGACAACAGGAAATAATCAAATTCAGGGCCAAAATCAAACAAGTCGAAACAAAAAGAACTATACAAAATGTGAATAAAACCAGGAGCTGGTTCTTTGAGAAAATCAAAAAGATAGACAAACCCTTAGCCAGACTAACCAAAGGGTGTAGAGACAGCACTCAAATCAATAAAATCAGAACTGAAAAGGGAGACATAACAACAGAAACAGAGGAAATTTTAAAAATCGTTAGATCCCACTACAAAGGCTTATACTCAACAAAATTCGAAAATCTGGATGAAATGGACAGTTTTCTAGATAGATACCAGGTACCAAAGTTAAACGGGGAGCAGATAAACCATCTAAACAGTCGCATAACCCCTAAAGAAATAAAAGCAATCATTAAAAATCTCCCCACCAAAAAAAGTCCAGAGCCAGATGGTTTTAGTGCAGAATTCTACCAGACCTTCCAGGAAGACCTAATACCAATTCCCTTCAAACTATTCCACAGAATAGAAACAGAAGGAACAACACCCAATTCATTCTACGGAGCTACAATTACGCTCACACCAAAGCCTCACAAAAACCCAAAAAAGAAAGAGAACTACAGACCAATCTCTCTTATGAATATTGATGCAAAAGTATTCAATAAAATTCTTGCAAACTGAATCCAAGAACACATCAAAGCAATCATCCATCATGATCAAGTAGGCTTTATCCCAGGAATGCAGGGATGGTTCAATATTCGAAAATCTATCAATGTAATCAACTACATAAATAAACTCAAAGAAAAAAACCACATGATCATCTAACTAGATGCTGAGAAAGCATTTGACAAAATTCAACATCCCTTCATGTTAAAAGTCTTGGAAAGAGCAGGAATTCAAGGTCCACACCTAAACATAGTAAAAGCAATATACAGCAAGCCAGTAGCCAACATGAAACTAAATGGAGAGAAACTGTAAGCAATCCCACTAAGGTCAGGGACTAGATAAGGCTGTCCACTCTCACCCTACCTATTCAATATAGTACTGGAAGTCCTAGCTAGAGCAATTAGACAACAGAAGGAAGTAAAAGGGGTACAAATAGGAAAAGAAGAAGTCAAAATTTCTCTATTTGCAGATGATATGATAGTATACTTAAGTTACCCTAAAACTTCCACCAGAGAACTTCTAAACCTGATAAACAAGTTCAACAAAGTGGCTGGATATAAAATCAACTCAAACAAATCAGTAGCCTTTCTATACTCAAAAGATAAACAGGCTGAGAAAGAAATTAGGGAAATGACACCCTTCACAATAGTCACAAACAATATAAAATATCTTGGAGTGAACCTAACCAAGCAAGTGAAAGATCTGTATGACAAGAATGTCAAGTCTCTGAAGAAAGAAATAGAAGAAGACCTCAGAAGATGGAAAGATCTCCCATGCTCATGGATTGGCAGGATTAATCTAGTAAAAATGGCCATCTTGCCAAAAGCAATCTATAGATTCAATGCAATCCCCATCAAAATTCCAAATCAATTCTTCATAGAGATAGAAACAGCAATTTGCAAATTTATTCAGAACAACAAAAAACCCAGGATAGAGAGAACTATTCTCAACAACAAAAGAACTTCGGGGGAATCACCATCCCTGACCTCAAACTGTACTACAGGGCAATAGTAATAAAAACTGCATGGTATTGGTACAGATACAGGCAGGAAGATCGATGAAATAGAATTGAAGACCCAGAAATGAGCCCACATACCTATGGTCACTTGATCTTTGACAAAGGAGCTAAAACCATCCAATGGAAAAAGGACAGCATTTTTAGCAAATGGTGCTGGTTCAACTGGAGGTCAACATGTAGAAAAATGCAAATCAATCCATTCATATCTCCTTGTACAAGGCTCAAATCCAAGTGGATAAAAGACCTTCCCTTAAAACCAGATACACTGAAACTAATAGAAGAGAAGGTGGGGAAGACCCTCGAACAACTAGGCACAGGGGAAAAGTTTCTGAACAGAACACCAATGGCTTATGCTCTAAGATCAAGAGTTGACAAATGGGACCTCATCAAATTGCAAAGGTTCTGTAAGGCAAAGGACATTGTCAATTAGACAAAACGGCAACCAACAGATTGGGAAAAGATCTTATCCAATCCTACATCCGATAAAGGGCTAATATCCAAGATATACAAACAACTCGAGAAATTTTACTCCAGAAACTAAATAACCCTATTAAAAATGGGGAACAGAGCTAAACAAAGAATTCTCAACAGAGGAAACTTGAATGGCTGAGAAGCACCTTAAGAAATGTTCAACATCCTTAGTCATCAGGGAAATGCAAATCAAAACAACCCTGAGATACCACCTCACACCAGTCAGAATGGCTAAGGTCAAAAACTCAGGTAATAGTAGATGCTGGCGAGGATGCAGAAAAAGAGGAACACTCCTCCATTTTTGATGGGATTGCAAGCTGGTACAACCACTCTAGAAATCAGTCTGGCAGTTCCTCAGAAAACTGGACATGGCATTACCTGAGGAACCAGCTATACCACTCCTGGGCATATACCCAGATGATGCTCCAACATATAACAAGGACATATGCTCCACTATGTTCATAGCAACCTTATTTATAATAGCCAGAAGCTGGAAAGAACCAAGATGTCCCTCAACAGAGGAATGGATACAAAAAATGTGGTACATCTACACAATGGAGTATCACTCAGCTATTAAAAATAATGAATTCGAGAAATTTATAGTTAAATGGACGGATCTAGAAATTATCATGCTGAGTGAGTTAACCCAATCACAAAAGAACACACATGGTATTTACTCACTGTTAAGCGGATGTTAGCCCAAAAAATTAGAATAGCAAAGACTCAACCCACAGACCACATGAAGCTCACAAAGAAGAAAGAGGGGATGCCTCAGTTCTACTTAGAACCAGTAACAAAAATACTCAAGGGAGCAATTATGGAAACAAAACATGGGACAGAAACTGAAGGAGGAGACATCAGGACACCATTCCACCTGGGCATCCATCCCATGTACTGTCACCTAAGCTAGACACTGATGTGGATGGCTAGAAGTGCATGCTGTGAAGAACATGATATAGCTGTCTCCTTAGAGATCTGCCAGAGACTGACACATTCAGAGGGCTTTGCTCACAGCTAACCACTGATATGATCAAGGCTTTCCCAATGGAGAACTTAGAAGACTGAAGGAGCAGGAAGGGTTTGTGACCCCAAGAGGAAAGCAACAATACCAAACAACCAGAGCCCCCCAGGGTCTAAACCACCAGCCTGGGAGCACATAGGGAGGGACCTATGACTCTAGTGGTATACATAGGGGAGGACGGCCTTGTTGGGCATAGGTGGGAGAGGAGATTCTTGGTCCCATGAAAAACGAACACAGAATGGAGGGGAATGTGAGGGTGAAGAGGGGGTAGTGGGGGTGGGGGGTAGGTGTGGGCACAGCCTCATAGAAGGGATATAAGGAGGGGGGATGGATAAGGGGGTCCTGGGGGGGGGGGGAATGGGATAAAAGGATAAAACTTGAAATGTAAATATTATAGCCAACTACATAAAAGGGAAAAAAAACAACATCTTTTTTAAAAAAATGTCAGCCCTCTAGGAAAAAAAATTTTTTTTCTTGATACTAAAACTTGTCCAGAGAATTGTATATTGCAGAGTACACAGCCTTGGTGTATCTACTCATCAAGCAAAACGAGCAGACCTATTCAAACCTCCGGTGTCCGGGAATTCCATCTTGTTGCAGTGAAGACACAGCGTCAGAAGCTTATCAACTTATTCTTCCCCTGACCCCTCTTCTAATACCTCAATACCCGTAAGAAGTTAAAGAAGAGTCAGTGCCCCTATTCCCTGGGCTTGGGGACTAAGGTGGTTAATATTGGGCTGTCTCTCTGGAGAAAAGTAGTGATTTTGTTGGAACAGGGAGGATTAGCTAGGATTTATGGGATAGCCATAACCTATTGGTAGAAATCTGTATAATTTAGTATCAAGATGAAGTTATAATTTCTTAAATGGTATAAAATTCACTTGGATTTCAAATTTAAGGTTTTCATTGGTATGAGCTTCTTACTGATATAAAAGTGAAATGAATATTGATACTCTCATGGGCATTGTGCCTGTATAACACATTTAGAAATACAAGGCTTAGACCCAGTCTTTCTTTAAGTTTTTTAACTGATTTGGGATGATTAGCCTGTGAGTTAAGGGACTATAGCAAATTCATGACTTTGAGTTTATTGTTAGGGTGTTTTCTATATTTTATTTAGAAATAGCTGAGAGGAGTTAACAGACAACAGTCCAGGTTACTTTACATGGATAGTTGGATTTCAAAATGTCAGAAATCCATAGAATTGACTTCACAAATATTTCTATATTAATGTTCATTTTGATTAGAGACCTGTCTGCTCCTGACAGCTTCCTGTCTTGGATTCTAAGAAGAAATTGAGCATCCTTGGAGTTACCCCAGTTGTGGTGAGACAGCCATCAGGCAAGAATTGCCTCTCTCCATCTACAGACAAATTACTGTCCAGAAAAGAACACACTTGCAGAATAGTCGACTGATTATATCTGCCTAGACAGAGTAATCAGCCCTTAACAATTCTGCATCACTAAGGTCTGTCAGATGATTCTGGGCCAGAAGGCTGAAGATTTGATGCTCCAACATTCGGTAGTATAAGGGTTGTCAGGTGTTCAGCGGTCTCTATAAATTGGCTAAGTTTTAGAAGCTATGCTTAGTGCTTCCCATAACTTCAGTTAACTCAGTCATTCTGGATTTCTGAAGGGGTTGAAGACCTATAGACTCATAGCCAATCCTGGCTATTTACCTTGAGAGAAAAGATCTGAGTGGAGGGTTTTCAGCTGACATTCACTCTAAAGCCAAGAAAAAGCCAGGTTCAAAACTAAGTGTTCTAGTCAAGAAAGACGACAGAGGTTCGGGCTAGTCAACAAAAGGATGGACTGGGTATTAAGACTAACTTGTACCTCACTGGTACAAATAGGAATAATTATGCTCTAATTGTATTCTGAGAGAAAAGCTTTATTTTAACAGGAAGGATAATATGTAGGAGGAGCTAAGGGGGAAGGAGCACAGAGAGGAAAAGATGGAGTAAGGAGAGGAGAGGATGAAGTAGATGAGAAGCTCGGTAATAAGAGAGAAAAAGAGAGAGAAAGAGAGAGGGGGTATGGAGGCAGAAGTTCATATGTCTCCATTAGTCAAAGATAGTTTACATAGCTAGGTTGGGTATTAGGTTACACTTCTGATTGAGCATTACCATACTTATAAAGCCCTTGATTAACATTTTAAAAAATTGTATAAAAGTCAAATGGAAAAGGGGGGGCACGGGATAGGGGTTTTCTGGGGAAGGGAAATGGGGAAAGAAATTGGCATCTGAAATGTAAATAAAATATCCAATAAAAAAAAATATATATATATATAATTAATAAATAAATAAATAAACAAAAACAACAAAAAAATGTATAAAAGCAAAAAGAAGAAGGAGGCATGGGATAGGGGTTTTCTAGGGAGGGGAAATGGGGAGAGGGGATGGCATCTGAAATGTAAATAAAATATCCAATAAAAAATTTTTAAAGTCTTATTTCACAGATTTGGGGGGAAAACAATATAAGCATGTATATAGAACCACAAAAGACAATGAATATGCAAAACAATTCTAAAGAGTACTAACACTGTTGGAGGTATTACAATATCCAAAGTCTGATATGCTATACTACAAAGCAATAGTAATAAACACAGTCTAGTGCTGACATAAACAGTGACAGAAAATCTAATGGAATAGAATAAGGATCCCAGAAACAAACCAACAAAGCTATGTCTACTTAATTTTTGACAAACAGAGCAAAAATATATGTGGGGAAATAACAACCCATTTGACAAATGCTATTGGTAAAACCAGGTGTCCAACTGCAGAAAATAAAATCAGATCCATATGTTTTACATTGTACAAAAAAAACAATTCAAAATTAAAACTTCTAGAAGAAAACATAGAGAATACTCTTTGAGACATTAGGGTACACAACAATTTTCTGAACAGAACATTATTAGCAAGACAGGGACTAACCCAAAATATCAACAGATAGGACTACACAAAATTTAAAAAGTTTCTACACATCAAAGGAAACTATTATCAGAGAAAACAGACAGCCCAAAAGTGGAAGAAAATTTTTACCATCAATACTACGGACAAGGAGCTAATAACTAGAATAGAATATACAAAGAACTACAGAAAGTAAATACTAAAGACATAAAATTGTCAACCAACAAATGGACAACTAAAATAAATATATGGTTTTTTTTAAAGGAAACACAATATGGACAATAACTATTTTTTTAAAAATTCAGTATCTCTAACCATCAGGGACATGTAAATTAAAACTAAACACCTCGCCCTAGTCAGAATGACTATCATCAACAAATTAGACAAGTATTGGAGATATGGGGAGAAAGGAACCTGTACAGCTGGACTACAAATTAGTACAACCATTACAGAAATCACTTTGGAAGTGTCGGAAAACATTAAAACTACAACTACCACATGACCCAGCTCTTTCATTCTTGGACATATACCAGACAACTCAATTCTCTACCATAGAGATATTTGCTGCTTATTTACTGCTTCTTCATCCACTATAGCAAAGAACTGAAACAACATAGCTACCCATAAATAAATGGGTGGATAATGAAAAAGTAATACATATATAAAATGGAATAGTATTCAGCTGTAAAGAAAAATGAAATCACAAAACTCATAGAAAATATAAGAACTTAAAATGTATAATAGCAGGTGAGGTCACACTCTCTCAGAGGGAAAAAAAACCACATATATCATGAACAGATCCCAGCCTAATGCATACATATGTAAACAAATGTATATATGGGTGCCATATAACATCTAGAAAGGATAACAAGAAAAGGTAGATACTAGGTATCTAAAGAAGATACTAGGTAGATAAAGAAGGAACTGAGCTGTAGATAAGGACTGAACATGGGTACAAGACCCTCAAACCATAAGAGATTAAAAGCTACTTGTTTTTACAATCTCACCTTTGTACTGATCTTCAGGATTTGGTGCCATTCGGCTGTTCTAATTGTATAGAAGTTCACATAGATGTGTAGACTTTGAGTCTGTTTAATTTTTGGCGTGTGGATTATTTTTTATTTGTAAGTTCTTTATGATAAAGTTTTCATTATAAAAAAGATATCTAATTTAGACACTGAAATTTCTGGTCATTTTTTAACTTTTGTACAAGGTAAGAGACAAGAATCAAGTCTTTCCCATCAAAGTGGAAAGGCAAACTAGAGGGATGGTGGGAACTAGTAGAAATGAAGGTGGCAGAGAAGGGAGAAAGTGAGGATGGGATGGACTCAAAATACAATATACACTTATCTGAGAATGTCTGTGTAACCCTGTATCATATGTAACAAATGTGCATAATAAACACTTTAAAGCATTAATGCTGCCCCCCAAAAAAATCACACAATAATAGGGGAAAAAACTTTTACTCTTTCCTAGAGCCATTTGCTAAAAGGATGTCTTTTCTCCAATGTGAACTTTATTGTCACCTTTATCAAAAATCAGGTGGATGTGTTCTATGCATGGATCAAAGAGCAAAGGGCATCCTCCAAGAGTTATTATGTCCTGGAATTGGATTAGAGACACATAGATAGTGATAAAAATAGAGACAGTGTGATAAGAAAGGAAAAGACTGTCAAGAATGAAAATGGCTGAGAGGTGGGAAGGAAGGGCCCAGGGCTCAAAGGACATGAAAGTCCCCCTCATTTACAGATGCTTTCTGGATTTTTGTGGAAGAGTGTGTGTGTGTGTGTGTGTGTGTGTGTGCGCGCGTGTGCGTGCTCTCACATTCTGTTTTGTTGCATGCAGCCCATGGTCAAAGGATGTGGTGCTTTGATGAGAATGGTCCCTGTAGACTCATATATTTGAATGCTTAACCCACAGTTGGGAAGGATTAGGAGGTATATCCTTATTAGAGGATATTTGTCATTGCAGTGAACTTTTAGTTGCCTAAAACCCACACCATTTGTTGGGAGATGACTCATAGCAAAAAGCAGCTACCATCTTTGCAGCCATCTCGAGCCATATACCCTGACAAGAGACTTGTTTTTCAACAGCCTACAACAGCTGAGCACATTCTGATAAATATCTTGTTTATCCCACATATCTTGTTTTGCTGTTTAGTACCCTCAACTGCAAGGCACATGTGGTATCCATGCCTGCAAGGCACACGGTCCAGTGCTAGCCACGCTATACATGCCTTTAAGGTGCATGCGGTATCCACACCTGGAAGGCATGGCAAAACGTATAAATACCCCAGACTTCCCTTCAATAAACGAGACTTGAGACTTGATACTTGATCAGAACCTCTGTCTTGTCTCCATTCTTCGAGTCTCTTCCCTTTCATCCCCACTCTCTCTCTTGCTAGACCCTGACCCTCAGACCGGAGCAGCAGCTTGGGTGGGACACAGTGGCCCCCAAGCCGGGCAGTGTGGGCCTCAACAACCATTCACAGTTCTCTCTCTCTCTCTCTCTCTCTCTCTCTCTCTCTCTCTCTCTCTCTCACACACACACACACACACACACACACACATTCTATCTATCTATCTATCTATCTATCTATCTATCTATCTATCTCTCGTGTTGCCTCTTGACTTTCTCTTGACTTTGGATCAGGTGTAAATTCTCAGCTACTGCTCCAGTGTCATGACAACCTGCTGCCATGATCCCCACCACGATGCCCATGGACTCATTCTCTGAAACTGTAACCAAGTTCCCAATTAAATACTTCCTTTTCTTTTGTAAGTTGCCTTGGCCATGGTGTCTCTTCATAGTAGTCAAACAGTAACTAAGAAAGAGGGGGTTCCATCATTTTCTCATTGGTTTTTCCATATGTCAATCTTAATGCCTCTGGATCCTCCTTCTCTGCTGTTCTGCTACGTCCTTTCCTATATTCCTATCATTGTGAGTAAAATGGATGGAACCAGAGATCATCATGTTAACCAAAATAAACCAGATTCAGAAACATTGCAAATGAGTTTTTCCTAGTTTTTACTTTATTTTCAGTAACACTGTGGTGGTTGTATTATACACCCATATATAGGTACCTGCAGAAGACAGAAGAATACATTGGGTCCCGTACAACTGGAGTTGCAGGCAGTTATGAGACACCCAATATGAATGCTGGGCACCAACCTCCAGGCCACCAAACCCCAGTAAAAGTAGAAAGTGCTCTTAACCACTTAGTCATCTCTCCAGGCCCCACACATTGAACCTTACAAACAAAGGGCCTAAATAGAGAAAAAATAGTTATAAAGGAATAAATAGGGGACCAGCAGGAGAGTAACGAGTTTGAGTAATGAGAGGAAATATGATGAAAGGATCATGTAAAATTTCATGCCAAACTCCCTTATATCTTTGTACAACCTACGTACACTAATTTTTTTAAAGCCAAGTAATTTGTATTGGGACAGTAGGAAAACTGTCTTTAGGGTAACTTGAGTTTGGACTGCACCTCACCCATCAGGACAGGCTCAATGGTGTAAAACTATAGAGTCATTTGCAAGATTGCTTTGAGAGCTTCAAGGCAATCTACTCACATAAAGCAACCTTGTTGTGTGACAGTTTTTCTGAGGAGATGGAACATAAACACAAGCACCTATTAACCCCAGATAAGGAACTGATGGCAGACCAAACTAACAATTACACCGAAGTTCAGCTTGGGAAACCAGCTAGTTTACTGGGATTTCTTGCAGGAGTCGGGGTGAGAAGTTCCTTATACAAGCCTGAATAGCTCTAGGATGTCACCTATAGCAAAAATCACCCATAGCATAAAATATAAAATAAAAATAAAAAGCTTGAACTCTGAAACTCTCTGTACATTTTTCAGGCAACATAATAGGTCAGGGAATCTCCTGTCCTCAATAATCCTTAGTGTTTATAACGCTTTGAGAAGGGGAGACCTCATTCATCTGATCAGTTTCAAGGACTAACAGAGATTTTTGAGTTGTTTACTTTCTGAGACTTAATGAGGCTCCCTTTAGAATTTTCTGAGCCCAAGTTTTATTCCTTCCAGGATAGAATGACTCAGAGGAAATTGCTACACAGACAACCCAAGCAAGTGTTTCTCCGAATTCAATCATCTGGATAGGATGCCACAGCTCTGACCAAAATTTAACTGCTGTGTCAGTTAGCAGAACCTGTCAGTATCTGAATTTCGTAGGAATGCAGATTGTAGGAATTGGGTCCGGGGTGGGAGCACAGAGGTTTCCATGATCCTTCACAGGAAAGCTAAGTGGTCAGGGATTGCGTTCAGGTCATGATCCCTACGGGAAGCTCCTGAAAAGGCAACAGCAGCTGAAACTAGTGTGAGAACAAAGACAATGCTGTAGTAGAGACCCACAGGAGCTAGAGACGAGGGTATACAACATCTGCTGAGAACAGACGTGGGCAGTCAGCAAAGGGCAACGTGGATGGACATCACGGATGTCCCTACAGCCTAAGGACAGGATTGCGTATGCTGCCATGTGACCTGAATGGCAGATATGGAGCCAGAGGACTTGACTCAAGGTCCAATGTCTGAATGTCATGTGACTGTTCTTTTCCAGGAGTTGACCAGGTGAACTGATGTCCTCTTTCATGAGAGCAGTATCAGTGTAGAGGAAGGGGAGCTGGATTAAAGTTGCACCTGTGGTCCACCTCTGGAACCTCTGGGATGACAGAGTCCTACACAAAGATAATTAAGGAAAGAAATGGAGGCAAGCTTGGATATTAAAGGCATACATAGGAATCTGAGGACATCAGATGACTGAGAGTTGAAACCCCCACTTAATTCTCATATATTTCTGTCACTTTTTGTACTTCTCTATCCAATGTCAAGTAGAGGCATGCTGCCGTACCCATTTTACAGGTATTAAAACTGAGTTTTGTTGACAATCAGCAGCTTTGCAGTAACCATTTTTAATTATTAATTTTTAGACTATTTTCATTGTACATATGTGAGTGTTTTATCTCATGCGTATACATTTCCAGCTAGAGCATGCCTGCTGACCTCGGAAATCAAATTCAGCAGAATCAGAATCACAGGTGGTTTCAGAATCACAGGAAGCTTTGAGACACCACGTGGATGCTGGAAACTGAACCTGGGTCCTCTGTAAGAGCAACAAGTATTCTTCTGAGTCATCTCCGCAACCCTACATACCAACTTTTATGGCCACAAAAACCTCATATATTAAGTGAACATGGAAAGGGATTTAGAATTTCTCTAGTTGAGAGTGGATGAAGTATGATTCAATTGATAGAATGCTTTCCTGTCATGCCCGAGGCCCTAGATCTGACTCAAGCAGGACATATGACCTGGCCTGATGGCACAAACCTGTAAGCCTTGGGGAAGTAAAGGATCGGGAGTCACCCTTTGCTACACAGTAAGTCTGAGGTTAACATGGCATACATGAGACTCTAACATTTAAAAACAATGGAGGTTGAGTGATGGCTCAGTCAATAAAATGGCTGCCACACAAGCATCAAGATGCATTCAGATGCTCATAACATATGTAAAAGCCACATATAGCTGTGTGCCTGTAGTTCCAGCCTTGTGAAGACAGGCAGATCTCTGGGGATCTGCTGAGCCTAATCAGTAAGCCTCAGATGGAGTGAAAGATACTATTTCAAAAAATAAAGATGAAGAATATGGAGAGAAGATTCAGTGGGTAAGAGCATTTACTGGTATTATTGTTTATTATTATTATTATTATTATTATTATTAGACATGATCTCACTTTGCAGCCCTGACTGTCCTCAACATCATCATATAGACCAGGATGCTGACATCTAACACACAGAAATCTACCCACCTCTGCCTCCCACGTGCTGGGATGGAAGATATGGGCCACCACACAGGGCATGTTTGCTGTTCAATTTCCAGCACTCACTACAGGTGACATGTAACTCCAGCTCCAGAAGACCTAGAGATTTGGGACTCCATGTGCAACTGCATACATGTGACATATGCACATAGACATAAGCATACTGATAAGTAATAATAAAATAATCTTTAAAAATTAAAGGTGGGAAATGATTGGAAAAGGTGACTGATGTTGTTCTAAGGACTCCACACACACATGTTCTCACACATACATGTGCATACAACATGCACACACAGAGAATTGCTGTGGTACTCTAACAGCATACCCCACTTCCTCACTGTAGGAAGCAGCTGAATATTCAAGAGTACAACAATAATTTGGTTGAAGTTCAAATTCTTTCCTGTGACTCCCCCTTCAGCAAATCCCACACATGTCTTCCAGAACCAATACACAATTTCATCTTGAAGTGGGGACAAATGAAGAGTCAGTCAAGTCAAGTCAAGCACTGTAAAGGATAGTATGTACTAGCTCCCTTTCTATGCTCCCAACCACAGAACACAGGCTACATGAAAACATTAAGAGACTACCATGTCCTAGATGTTGACAACTGAATTAGCTCATCCAAATTCAAGTCTTTTTTATACTTTTAAAATGTAAAGCCAAGGATAGAGGAAAACCTCAATGAATGAAATGCTCACCATATGAATTTGAGAATATAAATCAGAACTTCTAAAATCCAAGCACAAAAGACCAGGGAATGGGGAGACAGAGACAGGAGGATCCCTTGGAGTTATTGGCCTGTCAGTATAGCCAAATCAGCAAGCTCCAGATCCAGTGAGAAACCCTGCCTCAAAAGTGAGGTGGGGAGCAATTGAGGAGGACACTTGATATTGACTCTGGGCCCCAAACATGCACACACACACACAAGTGCAAACAGACACACAACTACATTCATACATACAAATACATATAAGATGTAAAAATCTTTCTGGAACTAACCATCCTTTGCTGTGAAAAACAAAACTTAATTAAGAGGATCTTGTAATTATATGTTATATGACCTTTCCTGTCCTATCCAACAGTATATAGGCCTATACTCTAACAGAGTGGGATAGCCTAGTCATTTCTTGAGATTTAAAACTCAGGCAGCATTAAGGCTAAACCAATGTGTAAAGTCTGAGCCTATAAAAGGAAGAACGTTTTTGTGAACCTTGTTCTATGTAAGGTAATAACTTTCAACATGAAGAAACATGTACAGAAAAAAACAGAGCTGAAGTGTGAAGGCAGATACTATGTACCAGAAGTGCATCCTGACCTCTGACATTTATTGGTGAGTTCACTGCCTACCTTTAACTGGCAGCTACAAGTACTTAGAGGAGACAGATGACTCACAGCCAGGCATAAGACATGGATGAATAACAGCAAATGCACCCATGGTTGGAGACAGGAACAGATGATAACTACCGGACATTGAACTGAAATTAATCACACAAGTATTGAAAACATACAACATTATCAATAATGAATTTGCTAATCTTTTCCTTGTTCCTAACAAGTCAAAGTTCAATTTTTAATAGCAATACAGAAAGTATTGGGCTTAGACATAAATATAATCATGCTTATTGATCTCTTACCAGTTTTAGTACAAAAGCCTGGACTCTGGGAATTCCATAAGAGGCTGAGTCGCCCATCCCCCACACAATAATTGAGATGAATAGAGGTGAAGACAAAGGAGGGAGGGTTCGTCCCTGAGGCCGTAAGAACAGATAAAAGAATTCATTGACTCCAAGTCTGTCTTCTAAGGGTTAACAGGAGCTTTTAGTGTGTGTGTGTGTGTGTGTGTGTGTGTGTGTGTGTGTGTGTGTGTGTTACAGCACGTGTATGGATATCAGAAGACAACTCATAATAAAGTATGTTATCTCCTTTCACTGTGTAGTCCCCAAGGATGGAACTCAGGTCTTCAGACTTGGCCACAAGTGCCTTTACCCGCTGAACATATTAGATTCAAGTTTTATACGTCAAAATCTTTTTTTATATTTATTTTTAATCTTGTGTATGGTGGGGTGCTGTAAGGGTGCACATGCATGCAGTTGCTCATGCAGGCCAGAAGAGGGAGAGAAATACCCTGTCGCTGTAATTACAGGTAATTGTCTGCAGTCGGAAACAGATGCTGGGAAATTAGGTCCCCTAAAAGAGAAATACACATTCTTAACCACTGAGCCATTGCTCCAGTCCCATCATTTTCCTTTTTTTTTTTAGATATATTCTTCTTTATGTGCATGAGTGTTTTGCCTGCATCTATGTATGCACAGCACATGCATGCTTAGTGCCCATGGAGTATTGAATACCCTCAAACTGGAGTGACAGATGGTTGTGAACCACCATGTGGGCACTGGAAACAGAGCCCAAGTGCTCTGCAAGAAGGAAAAGTACTCTCAGCAACTGGTCCACTTCTCTAGTACTTCACCCATTGTTAACACGTGTGCACACATGATACGTGCATACACAGGAAGGTTCATAGGGGCTCACATGTGCATACGTGCATACACAGGAAGGTTCATAGGGGCTCACAGAGACTGAAGCAGCGATCATGGATCCTACACAGGTCTGCACTAGGTCCTCTGCATGTATAGATACGGTTGTTTAGGTTGAGGATTTTGTCAGAATCCTAACAGTGGGAGTAGGGGTGTCACTGACTTTTTTGCCTGCTCCTAGGACCTAGGTTCTCTGCATATATGTTATGGTTGTGTAGCTTGGTGTTCTTGTGGGTCTCTTAATTGTGTCTGCTTTTGGAACTCTTTTCCTCCTACTGGGTTGACTCATTCACCCTTAAAATGAGGGGTGGCGCCTAGTCTTATTGCAACTTGATATGCTATGTTTGGTTGATATCCCTGGGAAGCTTGCCCTTTTCTGAAAAGAAAAGAGGAGTGGATTAGGGTGGGGTAAGGGACTGGGGAGGGAGTACTTCCATCTGGACATAAGATATGAAAGAAGAATTAAATTAATAAAAATGTAAGGCTAACAAACATCAGCTCATATGTTGAAGCAAGGGCTCTCAGTTGAACTCAGAGTGAACCAATATGGCTACTCTCATAAGCCAGATAGCTCTAGGCATCCCCTGTCTCTGCCTTCCAAGGACAAAATGACTGGACTGCTGCCACACCCACATGAGTTTTGAGGATCTCAACTCCATTCATCTCCACAGCCCTGGTTGTTTTCTTTAATTTGTACAGGTTGATAAGGTTTTTTCTGATACCACAACACACAAATAACTGAACAACTCTAGCCATCCTCCTTCTATCTCCATCCTGTTTGCTCCCATCAACCACTCTTTATCTCTGATAATCGCTCTTCTGCTTTCAGACTGGTATCATTAGGACTACAATAAACAACAACAAGTGCTCAGAAATCAACTGCTTGGTTCCCAGTGTGAATATTTAGACAAAGAACTTTGGGGAAGTGATTGACATGAGGCCTCTGACCTCAACAATATGGGTCAACCCACCGATGAATCCATAGTTTCACAGACTACTGAGAAGTTGTAGAATTTCTTCTATCTCATACTGGGGAGATCTGTTTTTGGGGAGTTGCTAAAAGTCCAAGTCTGGACTTGAAAACAAGAATGGGAAAGGTGAAATAGGAAAGTAGTATGTTCAGTATAGTACTACCAAAAAGAAGTAGGAGGGATGCCAACCATCCTCAATACTGTCTCTCAGAACCTAACACACAGAAGGAACAATAAAAGATGGGAGGCATGGAGTGTGCACTGTCGAGTCGTTTTGATCTGTTTAATAGTTTTTTCTGGATTGGCCATGCGTGGTTGATAGCAATAAAATAGCAGTTGTTGCCTGGAGATGATTTCACCTTTTGTCAGGTGATTATTCATCACGGCTGCTATTCTTGAAATTCAAGGTGACTGGAGGATAACATGAGTCACAGAAAAGAACAAGTTGAAACAACAAGGTGGAGCTGGTTCCTTTAGGGTTAGCACAATGATTAGAGGATTCTGGGCTGCGCTCCACTGATTGAGAACAGGATGATGTAAGCTTCATCGTGACATGATGACAACATGCTCATTATTCTGTTTGCATAAATCTTGAAAATACCTTGGCTTCTTCAGTCTTGAATAAAAAGGATTATAACTTATTTATCTGAGGGCCTCTTAGGTGATTACCTTGTGCACATGCAGAGCTGAGCAAGAATTCAACATGAAACTGAAGATACAAAATTTAGATGGCAAGCTTCCATCCTCTCATGGATTGGTTACTGGGGCCAAGCTCTTGAAGGACATATTTTCTTTCCTAACTCCTTCTTGTGTCTCTTCCTGACTGCCATGAAGTGAGCAGCTATGGTCCACCACCGATTCCTGACTCACTACAGATCTGAAATCTACAGATACCAAATGACTGGGACTGAAATACTGACAAATGAGCCAAAATGTTTCTTCCTTTAAGTTTATTTTTCTCGGGTCTCTTAGCAACAGAAAACTAACAGAAACAGCTGAGAAATAAGGTAGTCGCTGTCTCTCTATCTAACTCTAGGACTCACAAGTTTGTAGAATTGACTTGTAGTAGGTAATTAGAAAATATACAAATTCGTAGAAACTGAACAACTCTCTACCCTACACTTCAGTGAGAACCCTCAGCTTCACACAGCTTCTACACTACTGGGTGAGAATTGGCTTCTACACTACTGGGTGAGAATTGGCTTCTACACTACTGGGTGAGAATTGGCTCAAGGTAAAAATCAAGAAGGAAATTTAAAACATTTCAGAATTGAACAAAAGTGAAAATACAGCTGGGAGTGACGGAGTATGCCTTTAGTCCCAGCACTCAGGAGACAGAGGCAGGTGGATTCTGTGAGTTTCAGACCAGCCTGGTTTGTGAATCAACCAAGACAGCCAGGGACTGTTAAAAACAGAAACCTGTCTCGAAAACAAAACAAAAAGAAAAAGAAAAGAAAGAGAGTGAGGAAGGAGAGGAAGGAAGGAAGGAAGGAAGGGAAAAATACAGCATACCCAAACTTATGGTACATGATAAAGACAATTTCTCTAAATTATCTAAATTATCTAAAAAATAAATTCATGGTACTATGTACATACATCAAAACACTAGCAAGTTTTGTATCAATAACTTAATGACACACTTGAAAGCTCAAGAAAAAATAATACCTAAAATGAGTAGATTGAAAGAAACAAACTCAGGGCTAAAATTAGTAAAATAAAAACAAAGCTGTACAGAGAATTCTATAAAAATCTGTATACCACCAAACTACAAAACCTAAAATGAAGATTTGAATTTTTTTATTTAAATAGAATTATAATCACTCCTCCCTCCTTTTTCTTTCCTCAACTCCCACCAGCAACCCTCTCTTGAAATGCCCTACCATGTCCCCTACTCTCAAGTTAGTAGCATTTTTCTTTTATTATATTTGGAATATGCATACATTAATAAATACAAACTACTGAGTCCATTAATGCTACTTGTCTGTGTATAGTTTCAAGGCTGACCACTCTGCACTGGACAACCAATAATGGGGCTAATCATTTACCCATCATGACTAGCATCATGCCAAAGGTGCACAGACAGTTCAACACACACAAGCATTATCCACCACATAAGTATACTAAAAGACAAAAAAAAAAAAAAAAAAGCCACATGACCATCTCGTAAGATGTAGACAAATACAACATCCTTTACAACAAAAGTTCTGGAGAGACTAGGGATACAAGGAACATATCTCAACACAATAAAGACCATTTACAGCAAGCCAAAACCAATATCATACTAAACAGAAAAAAAAATCTCAAAGCATTTCAGTTAAAATGAGGAACAAGGCAAGATGTCTGTCCACTCTCCCCACACTTATTCAGTACAGTACCTGAAGTCTTATCTAGAACCCATTGTAGTTTTTTCATAATATTTTGAGGAGTCTCATTGGCCTTTGTATGTCTTATTGGAGGTTGGTTGGTTGATTAGTTTTGTTTAGATGAATTAACTTTGAGACTAGAACTCACTATGTACCTAGTACATGAACTTCTGATCCTCATGAGTTCTGAGATCACAGACGCATACCACCATGCCCTCCTGGAGATCCAATAATGGACTTCATGAATGCTTAGCAAACACTCTACCAACTAACCTGCATTCCCATACTTACTACCAAAAGGTTTTTTAGGTTTGGGTTTGGGTTTGGGTTTGGGTTTGGGTTGTACCTTTTCCTTAGTTCTTCAAGTGCTTGTACCCAGTGGTGTTTCTGTTAGAAAACAGAAGGCAAAACAAAAGAATCTGAAGTCACAAGCCTGTTCAACAGAAGTTACAAGTTTATTTTAGAAAATCTAAGAAGGGCTCACACCATGCTATTAGTGAGAGTGCTTCTCCTAGAGGCTAGGGAAATTACATGAAGTTAAAAGGTGGGAAGGGGACTCTGTGTGTGTGTGTGTGTGTGTGTGTGTGTGTGTGTGTGTGTGTGTGTGTCCATGCTGCCAAGTTTCCTCTTTCTGAGACGAGATTGATTGGTTGTTGTGGTTTGGTCGATTTTCAAGAACTTGGGATGTTTTGTAGAATACTCTGTACCATTCTTAGAACCTGAAATTCAGATTAAAGGTCTAAGATGACTGCAATTATTTTATCAGTTTAGATGATGAAAATCACATTGGAATAGTAGAATTCCACATTATCCATTTTACTTGTGCACTAGTCAGAAAAGTATCAGAAGTTACTCAAATCAGTTGAAGGCAAATACTATTCAAATATACATTCTGGAAAACTACAATTGCAGTCACCAGGTGATAAGATCCCTCCTCAGTATTTTCTTCAGAGCCTTAGCGACATCCTTATTCCGAAGAGTATAAATCAAGGGATTCAGTGTTGGAGTAATGATACTGTAGAAAACAGAACCAACTTTGTCTTGCAGTGGGGTGCGCTGGGACCTGGGTCTCATATAGGAGAATATGCAGGCACCATACCAGAGAGAAACCACAATAAGGTGAGAGCTGCATGTGGCAAAAGCATTTCTCTTACTCCCAGTTGAATGCATCTGAATGACACTGTGGAGAATGAAACCATAGGAGGTAGTGACAAGAATTATGGGGAGAAGAAGAAGTATAATGGTGCTGATGTAGACTGTGTTCTCATACACAGTGATGTCCCCGCATGCCAGCTTCAAAACAGCTGGAAACTCACAGTAGAAGTGGTAAATGATTCTCGACCCGCAGAAAGGGAAGCTCATCAAGATGGCTGTGTGGATTAGGGAGTTCACAGATGCACTCAACCATGACATGACAGCCATCATCACACCCACTCGTCTGCTCATGAGCACAGTGTAACGTAAAGGGTGGCAGATGGCAACATAGCGGTCATAGGACATGAGGGCCAGGAGGAGAGACTCTGCACTACCCAGAGACAGGTACAGGAAGTGCTGGGTGGCACAACCCACAAATGAGATGGACTTCTTGCCAGACAGGTAGTTGCTAGCCATCTTGGGGATGGTTGTAGAGATGTGCATCAGATCCATGAGGGATAGCTGACTGAGCAGGAAATACATTGGTGTGTGAAGACGAGGGTCAGCGCAGATGAGGAGGATGGTGAGGCTGTTCCCACTCACTGCAGTAAGAAAGACCAGCATGATCAAGAGGAAAAGCCAAAGGTGGCTGAAGGAGTCATCAAAGAGCCCTTGAAGGATGAAGTCTTCCAAAGAGGTCTGGTTCCACCAACACATGCTCCCTTCTCAGCCCCTGAGGGAACAGGGGGAAGACAGTGATGTGATGCGAGAACCATCACTTCACGATGAGCATTTTCTTTCTCGGGAAAATGTGAAGAATTTTTTCTCTTTATTTTAAATTTTTTTTTTAATTTTGTATAGATTCATTTGACATGATAGTGGGTCACACATGAACATTTTTGCACAAGTGTTTATCTGCTCCTAATTGTCCCACAACTCTAATTATCCAAATGATATTTTTAAAGAGAAACAAAAAACTCTCTTGAAAATGATCATCACTGTGAAATTCCAGAATATCTACAGTTTATTGAAAGCCCAGCTAGAGAGCAGAGACAATATCTCCACACGTAAGGTACCGTGCAAGCCTGACTACCCAAGGTCGATCCCCGAGACTTACATGAACCTTGTCAGATGTGGGTAAAGAGTGCTGTGACGTGCTGTCTTTTGGACATGGTATGATGGCTGCACTCGTGACCTCACTGCAGTCATGGTTAACTTCACAAGATCAAGCCAACAGAAGCAACCAGCATTCCACCAAGGAATGTAAACCAGACTAAGCTATAAATAAAAGAGAGAACGAAGACATAAAGGTGGGAGGGGGCATGTGGGGGGAAGGGAAGGAAGGAGTCAGCACGGATATGATCAAGATACATTATCCACACACATGGCATTGTCTGCAGGGGAAGTTGGTGTTTCTGCCTCCTTTTCTTAAAAGATTAGCAAGTTTTGGTTCTGTGCAGGGGAGTCATGAGAATCACTGTCTTTCACATTTTTCTTATGTAGAAATCAAATGAAGTTTAAAGCAGTAGTTCTCAACCTTCGTAATGCTGCAACCCTCATGTGTGGTGATCTCCAACTGTGAAAGTATTCTCGTTGCTGTGTCATAACTATAACTGAGCTACTGTTATGAATCATACTGTAAATGTTTTTATCACAACCCACAGGTTGAGAACTGTTGGCTTAAAGATGCACGTGAGTGATAAGATAAAACATAACAAAGAAGCTAAATCCATGCTCCCAGATAATGAGCCAGAGCTATCTCCTGCGTGGATTTGTACCCATCAAATTGTGACTCATGGGCAGGAGACCAGGATTGTAGCATCTCATGAGCCAAGGTTCCCTATCTATACTTTATCCAGTTCTCGTCTGAATAAGATTGGCTACTTAATTTTCATAGTGAAGCATGACTCACAGAGACAGAGAGACAGAGACAGAGACAGAGAGACAGAGAGAGAAGATCTAAATTGATCTTTACAAGTATTAACCCTATCTTTATTTTGTTTTTCTTTTCTCTCCCTATAATTGTATAGCAATTTTCTCCTAATTGAAAACTACCTCCATGAAGGAGAAACTCAGGAGATCAACAACTTTACACATGAAAGCTGAAACTCATGAGAGTCTTGAGGATCCCTTCCCGAGGATGTAAAGACAGTAAACAGTCCCTGAGCCAGGAGACTATGACCAACCAACCTGCTGAGAAGAAACCGTCCCACCACCAGGGCAGCCTGCAGGTCATGCAGAGAGCTTTGGGATCTTCACAACTGTTGGGATGGGCTTTTCTGTCATGCAGCTACTTTTCAGTTCTCCCTGCTCCTGCAAGTAGCCAATCTCCCACACTCCAATAAACCCATTGGCTCACCAAATTGAACCTTAGTATAATCATTGCTTTGGTCTGTCATGGACTCTGGAGTGAGTAGATGCTGTGTATGTCATGTCTCCCTGGGGAAAAGTCTCACACAACACTTACGAAAGATCTCATAAGATCATCGTACATTCCAGATTGTTTATATTTTCAAGCAAAGAACTCAGAGCCAAATGCACTCTTCAAAGTGTGATTTAACCAATGAAGAGTCCTATTTCTTATGCTGTATGCTAACAAAGGCAGTTCAGCATCTCATCTTTATGCCTATTAGTTACAGAGTTATTCCAATCTAATCCTATGTGGATTAACATATGAACCTTAAGTCCAGAAGGTGGTTCATTGGTTGAAGGAATCTCCCTCCAAGCCTGGCAACCCAAATTCAATGCCCAGGGTCCAAATGATGGGAGAAGAAAATGAACTTCTACACATTGTCCTCTGACATACACAAATCACAGGCAGGTCATGCACACAAACATACACACACACACACACACACACACACATAAATTAATATGTACATACATACACATATACATACATAAAGCAATTTTTAGAGACATGTGGTTCTCCCATGCTGCCTCTAATTATTTCCACAGTTGAGAGATGTACATACACACATACTTAGCCGTATAGTTTTTAATCTCATTCCTCATTCTTGTCCATCCAGTGGTCTCAGTGGGTACCAATGCCAGATGTACAACATTATCTGATTCTTTGCTTTATTTCTCTCTTAGGAATTTCCTAACATTTCCCCATTCTTCTTCTAGCCTTTCAAAGACCTTTTCCTCTGCCTTCTCAGGAGACTGTCTTCCTGTGTCACCTCCATAACACCCTGTGACATAACGGATAGCTGACAATGGCCAAATTACTAATAAGAGTTTCCAGGATACCTCAAGCCTGACTTTATCATATACAGAATTTCCTCAACAGAGACATGAGCTTAAAACAAGCATATGTGTGTAATGTAGCTGGCAAGAGAGTCGTCATAGAAACACTCATTGGCTACTATCCCCCACTAACAAGTCTTTCCTGAAGTGCACGCCACACTTTGGAGATCTTCTGTAACTAGTGAAGTTGCGTTAATTATTCCAGGAGCAGCAGGACAGAAGCAGCAGAACATGTGGTTCTGTAGCACTTTCACAGCCTGCATTCATATTCTGAAGCCCTCCAGCAAGCGGCAGGACAGTCTAGCTCAGATCTGTATCCTTATCAGCCTATTGGCAGGATGGACGGAGCAATAGGGCTTCTTCACCCATGCTTGCTGGGCAGTGCAATCATGCAGAACGTCCTCTCTGATTCTGAACCTCTATTTTACTCACCTTTCTATTCCAGCTCAAGAATTTAGGCAACAGGAATTTGCCGGGATATGATACAGTTTCAATTATCACATTCCCAAACCTAAGAAAAAATATGATTTGGATTTCCCTGCTGTTTTGGATAACTAAAGTTCTCTTTTTATAGGTATCCTCTTCTTCTGTTACTAAGGTTGAATTCAGTATATCCAGTAAAGAAGCCCCTTTCTGGCTGCACAAGTGTTCCTCAACAGTAACTAAAGACACCAGAATGGACTTGCCCTGGCATGAGCCAGTCATGAGGGAAGAAGAGTACCATCTGTGAAAAATAAAACCTCTCCAAGCCCAGACGACATGTGATTCCAGCTGAGCCAAGCTGGCATCTCTAAATTGATAGTATAGGGACTTTCCCACATAGCACACACCCTGGGTATCTCCTGGGAACACTCAGCACAGACACCAACTATTATGTTCTCTGCCCATTGAGAAATTAATTCCCTAAGACCTTATTTACTTGGAGGGTCAGAGGAATCAGGTAAATGGGAAGAGTTAGCCCTGGGGATAATGCTTGAACATTCTCACTAGGGATCAATTAACCATGATGGACCATTGCTAGAGCCGTGTTTTCTTGTTTTTGAAATACAGATCTTTCTTGCCTCTTTCCATCCAACCCTTTTGACAAAATCTAAACAAACATCTAATCTAAACAAACAAAGGAGGGAGTCCCTGGAGTGTCAAGAGACAAACAGCGCTGATCTCTGTATTGAAAGACCCAAGAGAGTCAATCAGTCACTATGCCTGCAAGCCTTAATGCTGGCAGATGCTCTCTCTGTAGGGCATCCCGTGGGAGGAAGGAAGTTTGGCTGTAACTCAGTCTATTAGGTAGGTTCAGAGCTCTTCACCCTGAGTGGCTATAAACTTCAGATGGAAGATAGAGCACTTGGCAATTAGCCAACCACAGGTTTTTAGCTCTAATTTTCCATGAGAGTGTACTGGTGATGGAACTCTACTCTCCCCAGAAGACTGTATCCTACACAACCCTATAAAGCTCCTTAAACTTCTTTTCAGGACAATTTCTGATCAACAGGAAGCATGTGTCCAGACAGTGGTGGCGCAGCCTTTAATCTCAGCACTTGGGAGGCAGAGGCAGGCGGATTTCTGAGTTCGAGGCCAGCCTGGTCTACAGAGTGAGTTCCAAAACAGAGAAACCCTGTCTCAAAAACAAAAAACAAAAAACAAAAAAACAAAAAACAATAAGCAAAAAACAAAAAACAAAAAACAAAAAAAAAAAAAAAGAAAACCAGAAAGCAAGTGGACCTCAGTGTGATGCCCAGCCCCTAGATATCCAAGTACAGAGGAGAAATGAAGGCAAGAGAACATCTGCAATTTGCCAGCGAGCTGGCCAAGCTCAACTGGTTAGCTCTAGGCTCCATGAAAGACCCTGTGTCAAAATATTAGGTGTCAGTGACTAATAAAGACACTCAATGTCTTTATTGATAATAACAAGGAAACTGTCTTCCAGACACAACAGGACTGATGAACCCATGAACTCAACAGAGACTGTGCCAACATGTACTGGGCCAGCACAGGTTCACGTCAGATGGGGCCCGCAGACCTGAAGGGGGAACTAAACATGTGTAATCCGCGCGCGATCTTCCCGCCAGCAGGAACTCACACGGACACAAAGGATCCTTCTACAGCAGGCTTTATTGCAGCCGAAAATGTAAGGGAAGACCCCGATAACAAAGGGATAAGTCCTTAAATACCTATTAGGTCGGCGTGTTGGCGTGTACCTCTGTGATTGGCTAGCAGAGCTCAGGAGAATATGACGTCTTGGGATGCGTCACATGTAGGCTGGTTCAAGGGACTCTGAGCATGCTCTGAGCACTTGTTTACTAGTTAAGCGGGGTGAGTCCCGGCTGATGTCGGCGCCATCTTCCAATGGCGGCGGTGTGATAGTACGTGATGACGTTGGCACACCACACCCAATGACGTTGGCGCACCACAAACATGGGTTCTCACTCCTACACAAGAATCAACCTGCAACTGCAAAAATTAGTTATCTCTACTTCAGTCTCACTGGGTATATAAACCACACTTGAGGGCAGATCCCATGCCCAACAGTAGATGACCGACACAGCATGAGCTCAGTGGCAGGTTGATGGACTTTTTGTCTCGTATTGCTCTTTTTGTGCATTTTTTTGTCCTGATATCCTGATGATCTTTTGCTTGTGTACTATGCTTTCTGGTTTGTTGTTTTTATGGGATTTGGGGTGTGTGTGTGTGTGTGTGTGTGTGTGTGTGTGTATAAATATATTTACATATATATAAATTGCTTTTATTTATCCTTGGCCGACATGTGCGTGTGTTTGTTTGCTCATGTGTACTCATGTGCATGCAGGTATACATGAAAGCCATAGTTCAACATCATGTGTCTTCTACAATCACCCTCCACCATATTTTTAGATAAGCCTGTAGCTTGCTGATTTGGCTAGATTGATTGCCCAGCAAGCCCCAAGGATCCTCTTACCTATACACATGCATACAAACATACACGTGCACACACTCGCACATGTAAGATTATTCACAGAATAAATCACACTATTTTAAGAAAAATTGAAACATTCTGTGTACATCAGTATCTCCTTTTCACAGACACCTCTATCATTTTTAATGACTCTATCAATGAAGCAGCAAAGATAAAATTTCACATAAATTTGGCAAAAATGGACTCACCAAGGTCAAGCTGACTGAACCCAATGCTGAGAGCAACCAAGATCAAAATCAAGTTTCCATTATGGCACCATTCCCTAAGTAAACGCTATAGCTAAGAGGTAGCAGATCGGCTCCTCGACAGGGAAGGAACAGTATTCTGTTCTTACCACGGTGGATGTTGTCTCTGGACTCCCTCCTCATGTCTGCTGCTCTGCTGCCGAAACGATTGTCTACAGAATTACATGATGCTTTACTCACAATGTCAGTGCCCCGTGAAACAACACTCCTGACAAGAGAGTTCATTTCACAAAAGACCAAGTGTGGAAACTGGGTGATACTTCTGGAATTTATCAGTCTTGTGGGGCTGAAGGATATGTGTAAGGTGTGTCCATGTGATACATACTTATGAGCATGGAGGCCAAGAATCAACCTCAAACATTCCTCAGGAGCTACCCACCTTATGTTTTGAGACAAGTTCTTTTACTAGGGCTTGGTGCTAGCTAGTTAGGCTAGGCTAAGAAATTACCTGTTTCCAACTCACCAGTGATGAGTTGCAAGCATATGCTACCACCATGCCAGGTATTGAGGTGGGTTCTGGGGATCAAACTTGGGCCCTCAAAATTGTACAGCAAGCTGTTTACTGATTGACACATCTCCCCAGCCCTTCATCAAGCTTACTATTAGGCCTTCCACATCTATAACTTCCACACATACAACTAGTGTAATAGGCTGGTGGTGCCTGTTAAGAGCACATACATACATACATACATACATACATACATACATACAAACAAACAAACAAATAAACGAACAGAGATGACTCAATGGTAAAGGACACTTGCTGCTCTTGCAGAGCACCTGGATTCAGTTCTTAGCACTTGCACAGTGATTCATAATGATCTATGACTTCAGGTCCAGGGAATCCAATGCCCTCTTCTGGCTTTCTCTTGCACTAGGTACACATGTGGTACACATACGTACATGCAGACACTACACACATACACTCCTTTGAACTCCTATAACCTATGATGTAAGTTAATAGAAAGTTGGGAAAGTTGCTCAGCGATTAGAGCACTTGTGAGTATGAGGACCAGAATTTAAATCCTCAGATCCTCAGAACCCATGTATATATCAGGTGAGCATAGTGACCCATCTGTGATTCAATCCTGCAAAATGGAGATGGGAAATCTCCAAAGCAAGCTGATCTACAAGATAACCAGACTGGCAAGCTCTGAGTTTGAGTGAAATAACTTGCCTCAAAGAGCAACATGAGGATAATTCCCAGTATCAACCTTGGGCCCTCCATAAGCACATGCATCTACTCATACACACACATACACACACACACACACACACATACACACCATACACCACACACACATGCAAACACATATGCACACACATGAAAATGAAAAAAATAGGAAACTTAACCCCAACTCATACAGGAATGTGAATGACCCAGATCTCTCTGGAATCTAGACTTGAGTCATCTCATCAGACCAGAAACCATAATAAATTGTGGACAAGATGAATATGGAATGGGTGGAGGAACCACTCATATATGTACACACACACACACACACACACACACACACACAAACACACGACTCACAAATAAAATTTCAAAAAAGATAAGTACCACACAGGATTGTGTGTACACCTGTAAGAATAAAAACTGCAATACTATAAGCATCCTTCATAATTCTTTATGAATGACATATATCAATACTGTAAATTCTTTTATGTTTATTTCATCTCCTTTGTCATCTTTTTTTTTTTTAAACAAGTTCTCACTTTTTTTTTTGAAACAAGCCTTGCCTGACCTGGTATGTGCTACGTAGACCAGGCTAGAACCCACAGAGATCTACCTGTTGAAATTAAAGCCATGTACTTACTACCTTACTCAGCTTGTCATTCTCTTATCAAACATAAGTGATTTGAATAATAATTAGTTAAGATAGTTTCTTGTACTAAAGAAACTGGATGTAAAAGAGGGAAAGCAATCAAATAAAATACAATTTCTGTCCCCCAACTGCCTGCTAAATATTTATAGCCATAGGGAAACAACACTCTTCACCTTAATCAAAGACACTTTTGCCACAAATGGCAGTGAATACAGAGACTCCTGGATGCTCATTAGTATTTCTTTATTAAGATGCTGTGGTGGTCTCAATATGCTTGGCCCAGGGAATGACACTATTAGGAGGTCTGGCCTTGTTGGAGTAGGTGTGTCCTTGTTGGAGAAAGTGTGCCACTGTGGGAGTGAGCTTTTGAGAGCCTCCTCCTAGCTGCCTGAAGCTAGTCTTCTCCTATCTGCCATTGGTTGAAGGTGTAGAACTCTCAGCTCCTCCTGCACTATGCCTGCCTGGATGCTGCCATGCTCCCTCCTTGATGATAATGGACTGAAACTCTGAACCTGTAAGCCGGCCCCAATTAAATGTTGTCCTTTGTAAGAGTTGTCTTGGTCATGGTATCTGTTCACAACAGTAAAACCCTAACTATGACAGATGCTTAATATATCAGCTCAATAATCAATGTTTCCAAAGTCAAAAGGAAATCTGATTCATATTTTCTGCTGTCTCATGGATCATGGTTAACCTTCTTCATTGTTTTGTATTCATTCTCATGGAACAATAATCTCAACTTTTATTTTACTGTCAGGGATCCTCCTCCTGACTGACAACTGTTTCTTCAATAGTAACCAAAAAAGAGTTGGCCTGACATGAGCCAAGCACAAAGGAAGAGGGAACACCATCTATGAGAAATGAAATGTTCCCTGTCCTGAAGGACCTATGATTTCAGCTGAGACAAACAGACATTGGGTAAATGGCAAAAGGATTTTCACCCAAATGACACATCTTGGATCTCTTCTAGGAAATATCACCCAAGATACCAGTTAATTTATGTCCCACACATAGAGATAAACACCCCTAAAGATTTTACTCAAAGTTGTTATGTTGGGGTCAGGGAAATGATACATTTTGTGAATATAGACTTTGATGATAATATGGGAATATTCTCTCTGAGGGCCAATTAACTGCACAGACAAACAATTATAGAGTCTCTGAGTTGTTTTTCATTTTTAATTACAGGCCTTTCTTGTAACTTTACATTCAACCCTTTAAGAACAATTTGAAAGATCTAGTCTCTCTTCCCTCGTGGATCATCTTGAGGGTTTCTCTAGGGTTCCTATTATAGAAAAGAAGTCATATAGTGGACACAATTTACTTTCACCCTCACTATTAATTATATTCCAGTTGCATAGGATACATGAATGAAATATGTCCTGATGTGTTATCTAGAGGTAAAACAAGAAAATATCATATCCCTTCATCTCTTTATTTACTTTAATTTATTTCCCATATATTGACCTATTTCTCATTATAAAAATATGCTGAAGAAGCCATGTAGGATCAGACCAAAGGAACTGTGGTATATAAACACAATGGAGCTTTACTCAGACACAAAAAAATACAAATGAATGTCATTTGCAGAAAAATAAATGGACTTCAGATCATGGTAAGTAAGATAAACCTGACATGAGCAAAATGTCTTCTTTCATATGAAGAATCTAGATTTTTACATCTATATAATATATACATGTAGAGTGTAGTTTTGTCTACACCACTTTGTGTTCCCAGCTGGTTGCACACATGCACCTTCTTCCCAGGTGCTATCTCAGATCTGTGGATAAAACACACACACACACACACACACACACACACACACACATTTTTTAACTGGCTTATTGGTTCTGTGTCTGGACTCTGTGGTGCACCAACGTCATTGCATGTGGTGTGCCAACGTCATCACACACTGTCACACCGCCGCCATTGGAAGATCGCGCGGATTACAATTGGTGCCCAAACCCGGGACAATCCATCTGTGGGTGCCGAGGGAGACCCCCATCTCTGGGAGGATTCAGAACTACAGCTCTGGTATGGATCAGAAAGGTATGCTCTCTTACTCGCTTGAGATCGGCCTTGCTTTCATATTGGTAGCAGCGGCCCTCCTTCTAGTTCTTCTTGTATTGTAAAATCTCAGAAAAGGCATTTATTCTGTTTGGCAGCTTATTTACTCGTGTTTGAAGGACGAGCAGTGTACTGCAGAAATACGTGCAGGCCAGGAGACCCTCCAGGGAGTTCAGCAGAGCATGTCGGAATCTGACCGGGAAACGAGAAGTGGTGCGCGCAAATGGCTTAGAGCCCCCAAGTATTCAGTCCCCTCAGACAAGATTGTTGAGGAGTCAGGGAAGAGCCAAGACGCTCTGGGAGAGAAAGAGATTGCTATTTAAAGAAAGGTGAAAAATAAGGTCAAAACTCTTTATCCATTTAAAGAATTGGAAACTCTTAAGTTAGATTCCTCTGAAGAGGAAAATTTTTATTCCTCCGAAGAGGAGGATTTGAAAGAGGAGATAAAAGAAGTCAAAGAGAGGGGAGCTTAATGCTCCCAGGGAGATAAGGAAAGGAAAGAAGGGAATAAAGAGGCAAGAAAGATTTATCCCAGCCTTAAGACCAGCAAGGGGTTAAGTAAATAGTTTTATGCTATCTTAAAAACTTCTGAGGGTAAGAGACTGCAGGCTAGGGTGATTAACACCTGCAGCCTAATTGCAGAAGATTAGGCAATGTGGCCTTTGTTCTATCTCAGCAAGAATTGCTGGGCTCTAACTTACTGATGGGTCACAGAAAGAAAAGACACTTAGAAAGTTGCTACAAAGTTTTTTTTTTCTTTCTTTCATTAATATGACCCTTGAAGGAACACAGACAGTATGGTTTCCCCACATTCCACAGTTTTAGTTGGCTATCTGTAGAGACAGAGACAATTTCTTCACCACTTACAAACTTGGCATAAGACACTGCTTTCTTAATGTCCTTGAGGAATGGCCCTGACTCATGAGGCGCTCAATCTCACTAGAGAGCTGTGGCGAGGGGGAGGTGGCTGCAGGGTTAGCAGTGACACCTCCACCTTGTTGATAGCTACTTGCTTTTCATTCTGAGTTGATCCTCCAAGGGAATGGTTTGGAGAACAACTTTGGATGTATAATATTTCTGCTGTCAGAAATGAGACTAACACCATGACTAGCCTATCTAATATCACCTATAATAATATGTTTGCCTATCATTCATTTAGCCCAGCACCTGTATGTGTACAGGCACCGTTCTTCTTTTTATTAAACAATAACGTGAGTAGTAATGTTCTAGCTTGTAACAGTAGTGATATACAATGCTATCTAACAAAATGCTGGAACAGGCACAATGATACGGCTCTATTGGTAAAGCTTCCCACATTTGTTCCCATGCCAGTTGAGGCGGAGCCAAATAATTTCCCACTTCTCGCTCTACTCAGAGAAAAATGAGATTTTGGAATAACAGCAGCTATAGCTATGACCCAGCAAATGCAAACTGCTGAGACTATTAATAGTGTGGTAGAGCAAACAGCTACAGCTCTAGCCACTCAACAGGAGCATAATGCTCATTTGGTCTCAGGACTCCTGTTGGTAAACCAAACAGTAGATTTAATTCAGGACCAAGTAGAAGACTTATTTAGGATTGTCCAATTGTCCTGCATTTCTCCCATGAAAGGCTTATGTGTTACCCCTATGAAAGCTAACTTCTCTCAGTCTATCAGAGTTGACTCTTATCAGACTTCCTAAAGGGCAACTGGACGGTGAAATCGGAACGACTATCTCGAGAATTGCTCTTTCAGATTGCCACCCTAAATGGCGACCCGCTTGCCCAGGTTTGTTCCCGTGCCAGTTGAGGCACCCAATAGTTTGAGTCGCTTCAGGGTGCAGAGAGATTTTGGCATCTCAGCTATCATTGTGGGCATTATTGCAGGAGCCACAGTAGTGGGATCAGTTACGGCCTCTGCTCTTGCCTTATCTACCTCAGTACAAACAGCTGATACTATAAACCAGCTGTCTGCCTCAGTAACTTCAGCCCTTGATGTCCAGGCCTCGGCTAACTCACAAATAATGGGAGGCCTAATGTTGGTAAACCAACGCATAGACCTGGTCCAAGAACAAATTGACATCCTGGGGCAGCTGGCCCAATTGGGCTGCGAACAAAAAATGCCAGAATTATGTATCACTTCCATACAATATAAAAATTTTACTCGTGCAGCAAATTTGTCTAAAACTCTCAGTTTTTATTACAGAATTGGACTTTGGAATTTGAAGAAACGCTTCGCCAGCTATGTTTTGCCATCATTGAAGTGAATTCGACTCGCCTTGATTTATCCCTAACCGAGGGGCTGTCCTCTTGGGTCTCTTCAGCTATTTCTTATTTCAAAGAATGGGTGGGAGTGGGTCTTTTTGGAGTAGTCCTATGCCTTGGTCTGGCAAGTACTCTCTTCTAATTGTGTAAATTACGAGCTCAAAGGAAA
Organism: Rhabdomys pumilio; assembly: GCA_030674055.1. Classification (NCBI taxonomy): domain Eukaryota; kingdom Metazoa; phylum Chordata; class Mammalia; order Rodentia; family Muridae; genus Rhabdomys; species Rhabdomys pumilio. The sequence continues at coordinate 14,792,338 of JANHMN010000023.1, forward strand.
AGAGACAAAGTTGTGCTGGCTCAAGCCTTTGCTGCTCTGGAAAATGGAGATTCTCTGGGAATCTGGATGTCTATTTTAAAAGATTGATGCCTCTTACCCTATTAGTTCTTAGATTTGACTTTTATTGCTTTTAGCTTTGGCTTTTGCTATTGAAAACACACAGAAGAACACTGGGAACCAACCCAGGCATCTAGTCCATCCACTTAGTTAACACTTGTTAACCCCAGAGGGCACAGGTTCCCATTGCACCTGGGAGAGTGTGGACATGGTCTGGAGTTAAGGTTGCCCCTACACTCATTAACCTTGGGAGGGCTCAAGTTCCCATTGCACCCCTGGGGAGTGTGGAGGCCCGGGCCTGCCTCGTTGATTGGAGATGAGTCCTATCAAAACCTCGTCTCTTTGATCATTGAGTGTCTGCCTGGCCCATCATGTCCTTCTGTTGTGCATACGTATTGGGCTTGGGCCTCAGAGAGAGCCCACAAAATTTATTAAAACAATTAGGGGGAGATGTGGTGCGCCAACGTCATTGCATGTGGTGTGCCAACGTCATCACGCACTGTCACACCTCCGCCATTGGAAGGTCCCGCGGATTACAGGACTCTTCTAAGCCTTGTGCAGCTATCGTGCCCTTACCTTCACTCCTAGCCCAACACCTCCAAATCTGCCCTCAGCTTAGTTGCTCAATTACCTTTACTCCTAGCTTAACACCTCTAACCCTTCCCTCAGCTTATCTGCCCAGTTACCTTCTGTGAAGCCCATTGGTCTTGCTGCCCTAGACTCTTTCCTGCCACTTTCTCTTTCTGCCTACATTCTGGAAGATCTCCCCTGTAGCTCCAAGTCCATCCCATCTCTCTCCTCCAGGTCTCTCAATTCTCCACCTCTCTCATAGCCTGCAGTAACCTGGAAATCCTGTTTTTTTATTTCCACCCAGTCATTGGCCACTGGCATCTTTATTAATAGACCAAAACCTAATTGGGGGTTCAGATCAGTAAACACAGATTCCAATCAAGGCATCTGAACCACCCCCATACATCTCACCTTTTAATTTCCAAATTAAAAACAAAAACAAAAAAAAAAACTCTTCTCTCAGACATAAATTGAGCAGATCAATAACAAACTATGATATACAATTAACTTTCAGTCCATCATTCCTAACTTAAAGAGCTATAATTCTATCCCTAATTATGAATTAGATTTTAGCCTGTAACACTATCTGAAAACCATGTTTTTACTTCTGTATCATTATCTTTAATGTTAAACAACCCCCATCAAAAATATGAGCACAGATTAAATATAACCTGAAGTATATAGGAAGCACAGAACACAGCTTCTAAAAATTAAACAAATTGTAGAGACAGTTGACTGCCTGAACAGCCCCCTAATTTTTTATAATGTTGGAGCATCTGTCATCAGCCTTCTGGTCCAGGATCATCTGACAGACCTTTGTGAAGAAGAATTACAAAGGACTGTTTACCCTGTATTGGCAGTTATCAGTTGACTATTTCATATAGTGTGTCCTTTTCCTGAATAGTATTTTGTCTGTAGATGAAATAAGCAATTTTTCCCCATGGCTACTTTGCCACAGTAAGAAACCTCACCTGGAGGTAAAGATGTTGAAATCTTCTTTGAAGTAGAATGGGGAAACTCTTAGGAGCAGACATGTATCATTGTCAAGAGATCTTTAATAATTAAATAACATTAAATGTAATATTTTGTGGATTTCTGATGTTTTTGAAGACTATCTGTCTATGTAAAGGATATTTGAACTGTTATACCTTAATTATTCTCAACTATTTTTATTTGAGTGATATTGAAAACATTTTATTATAATTAAATTAGAATCTTATATAACTTTACTATCTGGCCCTTAACTTGTGTCATTTAATCATTCTAAATAGTTTGTAATAACAGCTAATAGAAGAACTGGGTCTAAGCCTTGTATTCTTAAGTGAGTTGTATAGGCACAATGCCTATCTAAGAGTAGCAATATTAATTTAAATTTTGTATCAATATAGAAATGCATACCAATGAAAACTTTAAATATGTGTCAACATAAATTCTGTACCAATATAAGAAATTATAACTTCAATTTGTATCAATAAAGATTTCTATCAATGTAAGATTATGGCTTTATAATGCTTTGTTCAAGAATGAAATTAGTAATCCATCCCATCTATTTCCTTCTTGTTCAAAATTATGAGCACTTCCAAATTGTCCCTTAAAATGACAACCTATCTACAATTTATGAAATAACCATAACCAGACATCTCAACCCAAGGGGTGGGGATGACAACTCTCCATAACTTCTTCCTGCTGAATGAAGGTGACAAAAATTCTTTAAAGGGGTGGGAAGGGGTAGAAAAATTAGAAAATTTGGTTAGACTTAAGAAAGCTAGCTTTAGCATGTGTTGTCCAGTCTCTGTATGCTTAGAAGGCTCAGAGCTTGACTGAAGTTCTGATTAGATTCATCTGAAAGGTTGGATGAAGTGAGGTCATCTGGAATCAGCAGTAATCCTAAAGCTGCCCTGGAAGCAAGTCTCTGGACAGCATCAGGAAGCAGGGGCCTGGAACAGCAGGTCTTCAGTATCCCAGCAGATGAATCTTCTCAGAGCTGTACATTTTGTAATATATGAATCTCACAACAAAAATTTTAGTACCAATAAGATATTCAAATGGGGGACTGTCTTTTTTATAAGTTAATTTTATCAATAACCAAATATAATAAATCTTCATTCATGCCATATGAAGGAGGGCATGAAGAATCTTAGGGATTCCATAATCAATAAGATTTATTGTCTCATTTTAACTACAGTTTTGGCTAGAGACATTTATTTTTATGTCTAAGCCAGTTACTGGGCTATTCCTATATCCAGTCATCAGCAGATCAATTTACCTGTCTTGTTCGATTTTCTCTAATTTTTCAAGATCTTTAGCTGTCTTCTCCTATCATAACTGATCCATATCACTCTGGAAGGGATCCAGAGCCTTTTCTCCTTTCCTATCAACACAAATACAGTGACTTTCTCCCAAAATAGCATAACCAGAATCAACCATTAAACAGAATTAATTAAGGGTAAAGCTTGACCTCTCTCCCATCAAACTAATAATCACATTTTTTTGATAATTAAAACAATCTAAAGCAATTGAAGCAATCTAAACAAATAACAACCATTGAGACAGTGCTTTTACTGTCCCCTGCCCTGACCTTCATGAGATCAAGGCCTATTTATACATCTGTGCAGACTTGAATCCTTCCTACTGTGGAGATTAATATCTCTGTGGGTATGTATTGCTGTGTGTTCCTTTCTCTATATGTAATTCTCAAGGCCTGAGTTTCTACTGTCTGAGATAAGATAGGCTCCCTACCTCCTGCTTTCAACCTATTTTTTTAAGATCAAAAGCCACAATATTTATATATCTCTGCATTTAACTTTAATTAAATTCTCTTCTACTTACTTATAAGCCTATTTATAGGCTCTAATTTTTATCATACTAAACTGACAATTCCAGAAATCCTGTGTCAACCATGTTCAAAGTTCCAGAGAAATTGTCCTGGCAAGACTTTTGAGTGTCTTTAAACCATTTGTTCATTCATTTTCCCTAACTTCTCTCTTCTTTGGAGTTTAATACCTGTTGCTTCTACCATCTGGCTCTCTGCCTTTCATCTTAAGCTCTTTGTATCAGCCACCAATCATGGGAAGAAATCTCAACGTGACTTGGGCAAAATTCATATATTCCTTTTTTTCCCTTAAAAACAGTTAAATCAGATTTATAAGTCTCTATTTTTTATTTATCTGGTGGCTGGAGACAGGCAGCTTTATTGTCTGTTTCTCATTGCCTCACTGCTAGCACTCAGAATCAATGGGGAATGACCCTAGCTGTGACTCACTACATTGGGGATATGGAACCTGATGAGGCCACCTCCTATAGCCAGGCAGCAACCTCAGTGGAGTGACAGAGACACCATCCTACACATAATACTTTCAACCCAATATCCTGTCTACAAAAAATGCAGGTAAAATGGATGGAGCAGAGACTGAGAAAATAGCCAACTAATAAATGGCCCAACTTGAGACCTATACCATGAGCATGCACCAATCCCTGACACTATTAATGATACTCTGTTATGCTTGCAGTCGGGTACAAGTTGTCTTCTGAGAAGTTCCACCCAGAAACTGACACAGATGCAGACACCTGTCAGGGACCGCTCTGCCAAATGTTGGAACCCGCACTGCTCCAAGCTTTGGGGGCTAAATTGTTACAGCTCGTACTGCTGCTCCGGTTCACGGTTCAGGGTTCAGCAAGAGAGAGAGAGTGAGGGTGGACTCGAAGAATGGAGACCAGACAGAGTGTAATTCAGTCCCATTTATTCTCAAGTCTCTCTTCCTAGTCCAAGTCCCAAGTCCCGAGTTCCTAGTTCCTAGTCCCTAGTGCCTCCAAGTTCCAAGTTTCCAGTACTAAGTTTCCAGTCCCAATTTTCCAGTCCTCCTTCTGTCTACCTCTCACTTCTTAAGTCACGCCTTTAAGTCTCGTCTCTAAGTCACACCTTTAAGTCACACACACCCAAGGGAAAATCCTGGGTATATAAAACAAGATGTTATCAGAGTGTGCTCAGCTGTTGTAGGATGTTGAAAACAAGTCTCTTGTCACGGTATATGGCTCAAGATGGCTGCAAGGATGATAGCCACCTTCTGTCGCCTCCCCACAGACACCCACAGCCAAACAGTGGATAGAGCTTGAGGACTCTTGTGAAAGAATAAGAGAAAGGATTGTGGGCCTCAAGAAGGATAGAAACTCCACAGGAAGACCAACAGAGTCAGCTAGCCTGGACCTTTGGGGCTTTCAGAGTTTGAAGCACCAACCAAAGGACGAACACAAGCTGTACAGAGGCCTCCCTGCAGATATGTATCCTAGCAGATGTGCAGCTTGGTTTTCATGTGGGTTGTGAACAACTGGAGCAGAGCTATCCCAAAAGCTGTTGCCTGTACATGAGAAGTGTTCTAGCTGAGCTGCCTCATCTGGCCTCACCAGGAGAGGAAGAGCCTAGCCTCACAGAGACTTGAAGTGCCAGGGTGGGGAGATACCCAGGGGGTGCCACACCTGATCAAAAAAGAACAGAGGGTGGGTGAAGGATTGTGGGAAGGTGTTATCAAATGTGTGGATTGACTCCATATTGTTACTTATTCTTCAGATAGATTAAAGGCACCATCACTTTGTTTGGGGAAATTCTTTTTTTTTCCCAGTTTTTCAACATGGTTTCTCTCTGTAACCCTGGCTGTCCTGGAACTTAGGTAGACCAGACTGGCCTCAAACTCAGAGATCCACCTGCCTCTGACACCCAAGTGGTGGGATTAAAGTCGTGTGACACCACTACCAGGCTTATTCAAATAACTTTTAGTTCTTTGATCTGTTGCTCTTCTTTACAGTAGAATAAAGTATCTCTCTAGCTGAAGCAGCCATTACATCTGTGTCGTTTGCTCATTTATTGGATGAACATCTAACGAGTGTTCTGTTCCCAGCTCTGTGTCACTGTTCAGCATTTCTGGAGTATTTAACAAACATACTTTCCTTAATAGGAAAATAAGTTGCCAAGGACTTGAGAGATCACATTAAGCACTGGAGAATAAGCTGGGGCATAGTTTAGCAACAAAGCACCTGCCTAGTGTTCAAGAAGCCTAGATTTAATCCCCAGCCCTGAAAATAAAAAGAAATATCCCAAGAAGGTGTGGAATTTGTGTTTCTGAATCCACATTATTTTGTTTGACACACTGACCATGGATGCATACATTTTTTCTACTAGTACCATGAATTCATCTTCTGCACATCTAAATAAAATTCCATTCTGCATAAGGATTACATTTATCAACTCATCTATTGATAGATATACAGAGTGGTACCATTTCCTAGTAATAATGCAGCCAACAACAAGAATGAGCAAGCGTCTCTTAGGTGTGTTGATTTCTTCAGGCACAGACCCAAAAGAATTTCTTTTTTGTTTCTTTAGTTCATTGTTTGGTTTTTCAAGACAGGGTTTCTCTGTGTAGCCCTGGCTTACTACATGCATGGAATGAAGAAAAGGGTCTGGTGATGTTTGTAATCATGTCTTTCCTCTGGTTTATGATGCTACTGAGTCTGTGTTGGACATGTGCTGTCTTTCACAGAATGCTGTGTCCCACAAGAGCTCCGTTCACTTTAGTAGCTTTCTTCTTTGCATGTCAGTGACCTCTGCTGGCCACACTTAGCTTTCCACAGTCTTGGTAGGTTCTCTAACTCATCAGATCCTACCCACTGAGTTAACTGTTTTCTAGTTGGCACTTGGAAGTGGGAGTGCCTCCTGATGTATTGAAGTTGTGAGAAATAGCCACCGAACTGAAGACTGAACAAAGGATCTGTGTATTAATCACCCTGTAGGAGGGAGGCACTTGTGGAAGGCTATGTTGTGCATACAAGCCTAGTGACCACACAGGCCAGAAGAGGGTGTCAGGTCCCTAGAATTGGAGTTACAGGCAGTTGTGAGCCTCCCAACTCTGGTATTCTGCAAGAATAGCAAACACTCTTTCTTAGCCATGGAAGCATTAGCCCTTGTATCAGCAGCCCTTAGGTTAGTTACTTCTTATCACTATATCACTGTATGATTTTTCACATATCCTAATACTATCTTTGTAAATTTCTGAAGCTATTTCTCTCCTTTCTGTATTAAAGGTTTTTATTCTTGTTCTGACTCTTTTCCTTTACTAGGTCCCCTGGAACCACCTTCTACACTGCCATCTTACTAAGAAGCCTCAAAGTGGATTTAATAGCAAGAAATAAAGTCATTTCCTAATGATAAAGAAAGCTATTGTTGTCGTGGACTTTACTTGTTAGTACATTGCAAATTGCACATGCCTTATTTCTGGTTATTTATATAATCAATAAATTAAGTAGTCTATGGCTCTTCAAATGTAGGACCATGAAAGAACAGCATGGTTTCTGGTCGAGCACTAGCTAGAGATGGCCAGAGACCCAACAGGTTTTCCTGCAAGGGACAGCATGCAGTTTGTCAGACTCCCAGACTTCAGGCTCCTGACATGAGGCCGAAGATCTCCATCGATCCATGCCTTTCAGGCACAAAGGACAATGCCCCTACTAGCCCCTCCACAGGTAGAGGGTGTGACTACAGGCTGCAGAGCCTCAAGACATCTTCATATTCATGAGATACCCAAAGGCCAGAGGGCATAGCCAATTAAACATTCCTTCCCAAACCCTCCTCCTGCTCTCAAAAGGTACTTAATCTCAGGCCCTCCCTGAGAAAATGGGGTACAGCTACATCCACTTTCTGCCATGACAATAACATTTTAAAACCATAGACTATCTCTCATCTTTGTGGCCTGCCATGGGAGAGCATGGAGAAGACCTTTAACTACTGAGCTGCTGCCAAAATCACCCACCAACCTCTCTGCATTCCAGCCACAGAGGCCTGCCAATTCAAGAGGGCTAGCCGAGGCAGCCATGACCCAGTCAAGCAAGTTGCCATGACCAGAGTCTTATTCCTCACGAGGCACTGCCAGAGCTCATCTTCTCCCCCTCGCCCCTTTCAGCTGTGGGTGGGTCCAGTCCGTATACCCAGTCTTGGCCCGTTCTCAGCCTCTCAGCGGTGCCTGGGAGCCCAAGAGATGAGACCAACGGGTCTCTGGCAGCTGCCTGGCCCAGAGATCTCCAACCCAAGAGCCCACAAGGGGTCTCAGACTGTGTTCTCACCAAGCCCAGAGTAAAGTCCCATGGCTTCTCACAGCCCAACTGCCCAGCACATGTGGAGTGAACTCAGTCAATTTCCCATGCTTCTGCCCCCTGAGCAGCTGCTCCAGCTGCCAGGGGCGACAGACACACAGGATACACAACTCAGCCCAATAGAACCCACACACAAGCCTCAGCCCAGCAACTGATGGAGGAGGTGGGCAAAACTAGCTCCAAATGTACTCCCACTGGCACCCACAAAGATCCACTCCACAGAACTCAAGGACAGTGAGTAACTCTAGAAGGTCTAAGTCTGTCTTCTGCGGGACTCAGTGCATGTCTCCAGATCTCAGAGTGTGTTTCAGAAGTCTTCAGTCAAGTGAGGTATCTGGAAGAAGGCAGCCTGTTGTCCCAGACAGGTTCCAGGAAATGTCGTTGTCTCCACTGGATTTGTGGGAGCAGAACTGTCCTTTTCCTTTGTGTGGGTAAACTGTAATGATCACAACAGGGGAGCAGAACCCCAGCAGGGAGATGTCTGCAAAGGGTGGGTAGCAAGCATTAAGCTACTTGGGAGCACATCATGGTCTGCCGTTATAATCATAGAAAAGCAAGGGTGTTTGAGGAAGTTAGTCCTGGAAGGCATCCTTTAAATCTGCTTTGGATGGCTGAAGAGGAAAAACATCATGTTAATTATGTATCTGGGATAGGCAGCAACAGTTTGTCTGCAAAAGGAAACTAGTTGTTAATTAAGAATTGAAAAATGGTGGTCAGCATAGTTGATTTGACCTGTGGAAGTAGATTAGGTGACTTTTGAACCTTAAAGAAATCTCAAACAAGTTGAAATTTTTTGGACATATATCACGAATGCTGGGGAGAAAAGGAAACATTTAAATAAAGAAGCAAGAAAAGTTTGGGTTAAAAAGCATGAACATTGTTTCAGGTATTCCTGTTAGGGAGAACAAGCATTAAAAACTTAATTTAAGGGTCTCAGGTGTGCTTCTATGTTGCCCTTGGTGGGTTTAGTAGCAGTGGGACAGGGGCCTACTCTGCCATGTGGTGGCTGGGTGCTCTAGCAGGAGGTCTCCTGTATTCCCCGTTTGTTTTTCTTAGCCGATAAATTCTAAATGTAGAGAAGGAGGAGAAAGGCCAACCTTGAAGAAAAGCTTAAAGGAAGAAGCATAGAGGCTTAAAGGACAGTCAGAACCAGAAGGAGTGAGAAATTGTGTAAAAGACTGACCCATGGGGGAGACATGTGGAAGCTGGGTTGGAGCCAGTGGTTCTGAGAGCAGTTCCTCCAGGCCCAGCCTGGTGTTCTCAGCCACTAGAAAGAAAACTGTCTCAAAAGGAAAGGGGAATCTCACCCAAGGGAAGGAGTCCTAGAACAAGAGTCAGGCCTAAAAGACAGCTGTTAGCTGTAAAGGAGCCCTCTCTGTGGGGCTGGGGGATGGGAAGAGAGTGGAGGCTAGGGGGTTACAGCCATCTTGCCATTGAGTTGGAGGCTGTAGCTAAAGGTCAAAGGGAAGAAGCTGGCCATCAACACGTGGAGAGAGAGAGAGAGAGAGAGAGAGAGAGAGAGAGAGAGACCTAGTCTTTTCAACAAGGCTGGGAGTTACCCACTGTCCTTGAGTTCCATGGAGTGGATCTTCATGAAGTCATCGGGGGTACACCTGAAGCTAGTTTTGTCCATACCCTCCATCAGTTGTGGGGCTGTGGTGCACACGCAGGTGTGGGTCCTGTTGGACTAAGTTGTGGATCCCATGTGTCTGCCGCCCCAAGGGGCTGGGACCACAGCTCAGGAGGGCAGAAGCAGGAATTCAACTGTGCTCACTCCATGCACTGCCAGGAGGATGCCAGGCTGTGGAAAGCCACAGGGCTCCACTCCAGGCATGGGGAGATCACAGTCTAAAACCCTTTGTGGGCCAGAGCTCTTGGGTTGGGCATCCCTGGGTAAGGAGAAGGATGGGGATCGGCTGGTCTCGAACCCTTGGGCTCTCAGGTGCTGCTGAGAAGCCAAGGAAGGACTGAAAAGGGGCGAGAGGGACAAGATGAGCTCTGGTAGCACCCTGTAGGGAATGAGACTCTTGATCATGGCAACTGGGTCATGGCTGCCTTGGCTAGCTCCCTTGAGTGAGTGGCCTCTGTGGCTGGAATGCAGAGGGGTCTTTGGTGGGAGGTTAGGTGGCAGCTCAGTAGTTGAAGACCTTCTCCATGCTCCCCCACAGCAGGCCACAAAGATGAGAGGTAGTCCATGGTTTTAAAACATTTATTGTCATGGCAGAAAGTAGATGAAGCTGTACCCCATTTTCTCAGGGAGGGCCTGAGGTTAAGTACCTTTTGAGAAGAGGAGGAGGGTCTGGGAAGGAATGCTTAATTGGCTATGCCCTCTGGCCTTTGGGTATCTCATAAATATGGAGATGTCTTGAGGCTCTACAGCCTGTAGTCACACCCTCTACCTGTGGAGGGGGGCCAGTAGGGGCATTGAAAGGCACAGATCGATGGAAATCTCCGGCCTCATGTCAGGAGCCTGAAGTCTGGGAGCCTGGCAAAATGCATACTGTCCCTTGTAGGGAAACCTGCTGGGTCTCTGGCCATCTCTAGCCAGTGCTCGACCAGAAACCATGCTGTCCTTTCATGGTCCTACATCCAAAGAAACAGAACCAATACAGTATCTCTATATATACTTCCATGCTTACACCTACATGAGGTTCATCATAAGGAATTGCTTCACTTGGTATGTGCATGATGTGTGGGGACACAGATTTCTATGCTCACAGATAAGCACAGGGGTTGGATGGGGCTGGAATGGTAAGAACACAGGGTTGTTCTTCAAGGGAAAGAATGCAATACGTGTTATCCTTTCTGAAGTCTGGGAGAAGACATGCTTTCTAATCTGGTGGCCTTTAATAGCTTTGGTGATCTGTGTGACCAGAGACAACACTGACCCTCCCCCAGGCTCCTATCTTAAGCTTGTTTTTCTCAATCTATAGAACCTATTTTTATGGAAAGCATCACATACACTTTACAGAGAGTTTGGATGCAGTCACACCCCATCTTCATTTAGCTTACTTTGTGCTTTATTGTGCACACAGGATTGATCATCACCAGGAAAATATTGAACCAAACTGACACCTTCATGGGCCTGCACAGATGTTATCTGTAGAAGGCAAGAAGGCAGTTCAGTTCAACATGGCTCAGTAGCTGGCAATGGCTCAAACTTTGAGAATCTGATCTTGAGTAGTTTACTTTAGGCATAGTTAAGGACCACAATTTGGTGATGGTTATGGGCTCCACTCCTCTAGAAGTGTGAATCCTTGATAAAAACACTTCATTTCACAAATTGCTTGATCATGGTGGTTTATATATTTATTTACTTCGCAAATGCTGCCCTCCGACCTCACCCCCCCCCCACAGAATCTCTTTCCCGTCCCCCATTCCCTTTTCCTCTGAGAGGGTGCCCCACCCAGGGTTTCCCCAGCACTGGCACATCAAGCTTTTGCAGGTTTAGGTGCATCTTCTTTCACTGAAGCCAGTGTTTTATCACAGCAATAGGAAAAGTAACTGAAACAGTAGGTCACCAACACTTACTGAAGCATTGGTCATCTGCAAGCATTTAGCTTTTGATTTTACTCACAAATGTATTCCTTTATTTTTATAAATGTATCGTTTTGTTGTGGTTAAAAAAAAAGTAACAAAATTGTTCTGTCTGAAATTTTTTAACTAACAAGTAAAGATTTAGTACATAAAACATGAGGTTTGGTTGGGGATTTAGCTCAGCAGTAGAGTGCTTGCCTAGCAAGCACGAGGCCCTGGGTTGGGTCCTCAGCTCTGAAAAAAAAAAGCCCTGAGGTTTGAGGGGAGGGGGCTGAAGAGATGGCTCAGTGGTTGAGAGCACTGACTATTCTTCCAGAGGTCCTGAGTTCAATTCCCAGCACCCACATAGTGACTCACAACCGTCTCTAATGGAATCCAATGCCCTTTTCTGGTGTGTCTGAAGACAGCAACAGTGCACTCGTATACATATTATAAATAACTATATCTTTTAAAAAATATGAGGTTTTGATGTGAGTACACATGTAGGATAGTGGAACAAAGTTACTTAATCCATTAACCTAATTTACATACACTTATTTTTGTGGTCAGAACACCTAACAATCCTCAACATGGTAACTTTGGTCTCTGTGGTCCTGAATTTTTCTTCTTGTTTCACTAAAATTTTGTGTCATTTGACTAACATTTCCCCAGTCCTTCCATGGTCCAGAAGTAAACATTCTATTCTCAGATAATAAACATTCTAGTCTTTCTTTCTATGAGTTTGAGTTTTCAGTGGTCTACATGTATGTTTGCCTTCATATCTGCTCTTGTGTCTGGATTATTTCACATAACATATGCTTTTCAGGGTCATCCAGAATATTACAGAATTTCCTATTTTTTTCTTTTCTTCTTCTCCTTCTCCTTCTTCTTCTCCTTCTTTTTCTCCTTCTTCTCCCTCTTCTTTTTTTTTTTTTTGGTTTTTCGAGACAGAGTTTCTCTGTGTAGCCCAGGCTGTCCTGGAACTCTGTAGACCAGGCTGGTCTCAAACTCAGAAATCTGCCTGCCTTTGCCTCCCAAGTTCTGGGACTAAAGGCATGCACCACTACTACCTGGCTCCTCTTCTTCTTCTTCTTCTTCTTCTTCTTCTTCTTCTTCTTCTTCTTCTTCTTCTTCTTCTTCTTCTTCTCCTTCTCCTCCTCCTCCTCCTCCTCCTCCTCCTCCTCCTCTTCCTCCTCCTTCTCCCTCTTCCTTTGAGACTGAACAATATTCTACCGTGTACACATTTTCCCTGATCCATTTGGTGGACAGCTACATTATTAATTTTGTTTTTAGTGTAATCATCTAATGATGTTAAGTTTATTTACATTTGGGGGTTGGGTTTTTGTTTGTTTGTTTTTTATTCAAAATTATTTTTATTCTTCTCTCATATTTTACATCCCAACTGCAGTTTCACCTTCCTCTCTTCCCACCAATCTCTCCCCAACTCCTCCCCACTCCTCCCCCAAGACTTAACCCCTCCACATCCCCTCAGAAAAGAGCAGTCCCTCCAGGGACATCAACCAAACACTGTACAACAAGCTACAATAAGACCAGACACATAATAAAACGAGACCAAGCTCATACCATCACATCAAGACAAATGCCTTCTTTTGCCTTTACTTTTGAGAGTTAGTTCTGCCAATCATGAGACTCTAGATTAACAGGATTTTTTTCCTTCTTACACTTCAAATATTTTACTCATTTACACTGTTTCCAATAAGAAAGATAATGTCATCTTTGTCTTTTTCTTCCTACTCCATAAGAGATCAGAGACACAAATAAATGCAAGTTAAAAGTATAAAATTCTTAGATGGAAACACAAGTGTAAATTCATAGTTTTGTGTCAAACAATGGGCACTTAAATGTAGCACCAAATTCACAAACACCAAAAGAAAAATAAGTAATTAGATTTCATCAAAATGTAAAGTTTTTGTACATCAAAAAACATTGCCAACTCCCTGCTGGCTGGCCTTCCTAGACATCAAAACTCTTTTTCATGCATGAATCCGGTGAGTTCCAACAACCAGCCTCACAAGACACACCGACAGGTGCAGCAGTGATGTAGATGCTACAGGAGTAGCCAGCTGCTTTTTTATTAGATTGAGGATCCACTCCACAGGAGGAAACCCAAAACTGGCCAAGAACCCATCCGTGGAGTTCAAAGGCCCTAAAGAAAAGTTACTATTAGTTTACTAAATTGACATATTATCAAACTGTTTTCTAAATGCTTCTCCTTACTCACAGATTAGGTCAGTTTTCAACACTGACCACAGAAGTTTCTTTTTACAGTGGACAGTGGCCGATATACAGACTTACAATTTGTGAATGCAGAAACAGGTGTCTGTAGAGTATTCAGTCCCAAGTGAGACATTTCTATCACACCCTTTCCCCCAAAGCTCAAGGGAACATCAGAGAAGATAGGGAAATGGGAAAGAAAATTTTAAAGAGCCAGTGCTCTGGGAGATCTGCTATGAAACAGCATCTTCTGAACACAGTAGGGAGTTGCATTCATAAACTCACAGAAGCAGTGGTTGCCTGCACAAGCTCAAGACACTCAGCATTACAGCATGAATGAGTGAGGGACTACCCACAGCTGAGGAACTGGTGGCAGTTGATCAATGCTGGGGGAGGAAGACTCCATCTTCTTCAGAGGCATGGCATCAAGTAGGCTGACCACGTTCTGTAGATGGCTTCACGCCAATGCACATTTGAGTAACACTAATTTTTGTTCTCAGTGGGTTATAAAGAAAAGAAGAGAACAAGAAATTATGATAGGGACATGACAGGAGATCCAAGAGCAGTTATACAGGGATATGGGGATAGACATGATCAAAATACACTGTATACATGTAGGAAATTATCAAAGAATAAATAATTTTAAAGAAATGCTACTCATGAAAAAAAATGAAGATGATCCATGGAATAGAAGAGAATGTTTTGAAATGAGTCACTTGATAGGTATCTAACAATCATAACATATAAAGAGTTTTACAATTCAAAGAAATAAATAACCTAATTTTAATTGGCAAAAAAAAAAACTTGGTCTTTTTTACAAAGATACACAAGTGATTAATAAGCATATTGTATGATTCCATCTCTATAAAATTCCAGAGTAGGATAGATAATCCATTAGAACAGAAAGTAGGCTGGTGTTTGCTTGTGTTTAGTGTTTAGACAGGAGAGATAAATTAGAAGTGACAGCTAATTGATGCAGGAGGTTTGGTTTTGTTTTCTGAGATTTTATTATTTTATTTATTATTACTGTGTGTGTGTGTGTGTGTGTGTGTGTGTGTGTGTGTGTGTGTGTGTTTGCATGTATGCACTCTCTGTGGCATGTATGTGGACTATTTGTGGGAGTTTGTTTTCTCCCTTCTCCATGTGGGTTCTGGAGATCAGTCTCAGACCGTGAGGCTTGACGGCAAGCACCTTTACCCACTGCACCATCTCCCCGGCCACCTCACTGGACTGAAGAAGATCAAGTCCCAGAGTTTTCTGCAGGCAAGCCAGGCAACTCTACAACTCTGCAAAGTAGAAATCAAGCATAAGCTGAAGACTTTACCAAATGAAAGGGCAGCAGTACACAAGCCAGTGTGCTCACATGGTTTACAGCAACGAGCCGTGCAACTGATAGGGATAGGTGTTGGGAAATGGTTTGGAGGAATACTAATCAAAATACACCTGCCTCAGCCATGCATGGAGGCTTGTGCTTTTAATCTTAGAACTTAGGAGTCAGTGGCAGGTGGTTCCCTGTGAGTTCAAAGCCAGTCTGATCTACATAGCAAGTTCCAGGCCAGCCAGGGCTGCCTGTTTCATATACATATATGAACGCCTTCTCCACCATGAGAGACTGTACCCTCAAACTGTGAACCAAAGTAAACATTTCATCCCTTAAAAAAAATACTTCTGGGATCTGGAGAGACGTCTGAGTGGTTAAGAGTATATACTACTCTTGCAAAGAAACCAAAGTTTGCTTCCCAGTTCCCACATTAGACAGCTACCTGTAATTCCAGCTCCAAGAGATCTACCGCCCTCTCTGGCCTCCACAAGCACCTGAATTCACACACACACACACACACACACACACACACACACACACACACTTTGAAGTAAAAAGTAAATTATTTTTAGACTGTATCTGCCTGGAAACTGTTTGTCTACACTGTGTAACATGGGGAGCTGTACACCCCAAAGGATGAGGGGCCCACCCTGGGTGGGGACTGCCAACACAGAGACAGCAGAGGCAGGGACAGACAACTGTCACTAGGGTCCTCACCTGCTTCTTAAAATGGCTCTTTTGTCTCCACCACTGACAAGTCGTCGGTTGTGTCCTTGCGTCTTGCAGAGCTCTCTGAGGTTGGCAAGTTCTTTAAGAAGGGAAGTTTGTGTTTGTACATACTCCAAAACCTCCCTAAACCCAAAAGCACAAGCTCCAAGAAAATAAATATGAGACAGGCCCCGCTGATCCCAAACATGGTATTGAGGAAGACGGTCTTCTCAGAGGGGTGAGACTGGAAACAGGTTGTGCTGCCAATGCAAGGATCCTCACGACATGTAAAAGTGCTGGGCATCTTGAAGCCATACAGATGGTACTGAACTCCTAGAGCTGCTCCCTCAAGGGTCAGCCGCACCCCAAGGTGTGCCACATAGGCCCAGAGAAGCTTGAGGCTTTTAGCTCCTGAGATATCCTTGCTATGATCCCCTGTGCAAATCCGTGCCTCTTGCTCCTTGTTCTCCTTTCCTGGTACCTCCCAGTATCCAATCACATGATACAGAGTGAAAGCCACATAAATGGCACTGGGAATGGCCATCAGGATGACTTGGAAGGCCCAGAAGCGCAACGGAGAGAGAGGGCGGAAGACATCATAGCAAATGGTCTTGCAGCCTGGCTGCCCTAAATGACATATGAATTCGTTCTCATCATCGCCAAAAACCCCAGGTCCACTGGAAACCAGGATCAGGAGACGGAATCCCATGAGCACCGGAAGAAGGAAGCGCCCCACAGGGGTGGAGTGCTGGCTCTCATGAGCCAATAGCTGTCTCAGGAACCTGTTGCACATCCTACCACCAAGCAGAGAACAGTTATCAGTGCAGATGTCTCACTCACTTTTAAAGGAGACTTCAGTCTGTCGAGTTCACTGCTAACCCACGGATCTGCAAAGCAAGCCTTTTGTTCCTCTCCAAAGTTGATCAAACACCATTTAGCCATCTTTACTTACCTACAATGTAATAACTGAGCTGATTGCCTTTATAGACACAAAAGTTTAGTTAGCGCACAATTGTGTAGGTTTGAACTCCAAATGGCACAGCACAGATTGGTGAAGATCACTCATTGAATGAACATATCATGTCTTGGATAGCAATGAGAACATTGGAGCAAAAAGCCACAACCCAAGGAGACAGGAAGATGGACAGATCCCACGAGCTCTTTCAAGAGTACATTTTTGTAAATGGTGGGTTGGCTCAATCAGCAAAGTGCCACCCAAGCATAAAACCTGCTTAATCCTCAAAACCCGTGTAAAAATGCTGTGTGGTGGTGCATGCTTGAAACCCCACTTCAGGGGAGGCAGGGACAGGAAAATCCTAGCCAATTGGAGAGCCTCCAACCAACATAAAATCCTGTCTCAAGCACAAGGTGGATGACTCCCAGAGAATGACACATGACATTGAACTATATTACTTACGGAGAAAAAGAGGGAGAAAAGGAGGGAAAAGGGAGGGAGGAGAGGAAGGAGAGGGAGAGAGAGAGAGAACTAAAGACCTCCCATAAGGCTCCACCTCTTATGTTTATTTTAATGCATTTGTGGGTGTGTCTTTCTCTGTGTATGCTGTGTGTGTGTGTGTGTGTGTGTGTGTGTGTGTGTGTGTGTGCGCGCGCGCGCGTGTGTATCAGATCCCTTTGAGCTGGAGTTACAAGTGATTGTGAATCACCGGACATGGACAGTGGGAGCCAAACTCAGGTCCTCTAGAAGAGCAGCAAGCACTCAACCACAACACCATCTCTCTAGCCCCATGCAAAAGCTCTTTTGGGTCCACAACACATTCTAATAACACTACCCTAAAGGTCAAGTCTATGTATGGACATCTGTGAGGACACTCAACCAAACCATAATTAATACCAAGTCTCTGGCTCTCCTTACCAGTTAAAGAAATGTAAGTGAATAATATGAATTTATGTAGGTGTTCTAGTTTAATTTCTGGTGCTGAAAAAAAAAACTTAAGGAAGAAAGGATTTATCCTAGCTTACAATTCCAGGATATAGTCCATCATAGCAGGAAAGTAAAGGTGGCAGGAACTTAAAACATTAGGTCACATTACATCCACACTCAAGAGCAGAGAGAAAGGAAGGTGTGGTGGTTTGAATATGCTAGGCCCATAAGGAGTGGTACTGTTAGGAGGTGTGACCTTGTTAGAGGAAGTATGTCCCTGTGGGAGTGGGCTTTGAAGCTCTACCCAGAGTAGAACAGTCAGCTTCTGACTGCCTTCTGATCAAGATGCCAGAACTCTCAGTCTTTTTTCTAGTATCATGTCTGCCTGGATGATACTATGCCTCCTGCCATGATGACAATGGACTGAACCTCTGAAACTGTAATCCAACCTAAATTAAGTGTCCCTTGTAAGAGTTGTCTTGCTCATGATGTCTCTTCACAACAAAGGAAATACTCACTAAAACAGAAGGGAGGTGTGCTTAGTGATCAGCTTGCCTTCTCTATACTTGTACAGTCCAGAAACCCAGAGAATGGTGCCACCCACTTTCAAGCCAAGTCTTCCCAAATCAATTAAAGCAATGAGGACAAACTGCCTCCCACACACAGAGACATGCTCACAGGCCAACCTGATCTAGACAATCCCTCATTGAGACGCGCTTACCAAGGACTCTAGTTTGTGTCAAGTTAATAATTAAAGTCATCACCAAAGGGGGCTGGAAAGATGGCTCTAGCAGTGCCTCCCAACCATGGCTTTTTATCCGAAAAATTTACACATCTCCTTTTCTCACTCCCAAATGATCATGTGCTAACTGTTGATGTCTTCCCCAAAGTCAGTGGCTGGGTCCTGGTGATGAGTTGAGGATGTGGCTCAGGCTCAGTAGTATAGTACTTAACTAGAATTCCCCAGTGAGAAGTTGCAGATGGGTACCTGCCCAGCATGCAAGAGGTCCTAGATTCAACCTCATAACTAAGAAAGAATGAAAGAGAGAGAGAAAGAAAGAAAGAGGGAGAGAGAGAGAGATAGAGAAAGAGAAGGAAGGCCTTTAAGTCATGAATGGGTTATAAAAGAGATTTGAGGGAGTCCTTCAGCCCCTTCCATCAGTTGAAGACACAAAGACATCACAATCCATGAAGAAAAGGCCTAATCTAGACACTTTGTCTGCTAGTGCCTGTATCTTGGACTTCCCAGCCTCCAGAACCGGAAAATAAAAGAAAGTTCTGTGGATTACAAATCACTCACTCAAAAATATTTTATAGTGGTTTGTCATAAAATACTACGCAAATCTTTTATTCTAGAAAGTTTCACAGACAGTTCTTTACGTCTATTTTCCCTTTTTTGAGAACTTTAAATATGAGCACTGTGTTTATATCACTTTCCCCTACTCTTCTCTACTTTACCCATGTCCCTCAACTCCCTCTCAAAGTCATGGCCTCTTATTCTTTGTTATTGTTACATATATACATAGACACACATATATGTGCACACATAACCTGTTAAGTTCCTGAATGTCTTAGAGATGGCCACTTGGGATTGGATAACCTGTAGGGCGTCTGTCCCTGGAGAAGACTAATTCTCTCTTTTAAAAGCCTTTAATTGCCTGTAACTGTCTAGGAATGGGGCCTTGTGAGATCTCCCCCTTGCACAGTAGCTTGTAACCTGGTGTTGTTATTTTTCAGACATTGTTTAGGCAACCATATTGTTGAACTTGCATGGGTGGTTAGATGCTCTAGCCCTCTGGGTCTTAAAATCTTTCTGCTCTGGTCTTGTGAGGTGTTCCCTGAGCCTTAGGTATAGGGCTTGTATTGTAGGTGTATCAACTAGGGCTGGCCATTCTACAGTTAGTGATTCTCTATATTTTGACCAGCTGGAGGTTTCTATAATGTCTCCATCTGGTGCTAAAAGAAGCTTTTTTGATGATAGGGGAGAGCTGTACTTAGTTGTGGATACCAGGATAAGTATTTAGAATGAAGTTAGACTGAGAAGAACCAACTGTTGCCACTTCCCTAAGCCAGTGTCATTACTAACTCCAACTGTCTTCATCATGTGTATGCCTGTGTGCATGCCTGTGTACATGTGGGGTGTGTGTGTGTGTGTGTGTGTGTGTGTGTGTGTATGATATGTAGAAGGTACATGCTTCTGTCACAGCATAAATGCAGAGGTAGAAACCCCTGTATATCAATCCTAAGGCAGAGTTTCTTGCTTGCCACTGTGAATGCCAGGCTAATTAGCCTATGAGCTTCCAGGGATTCTCCAGTCTCTGCTGACCCTCTCACCACAGTACTGCTGGGGTTACAGACATGCACTACCACACCAGCATTGATGTGAGTTGAGGGGATTCCAACTCAGGTCCTCATCCTCTCACACCAAGCACTTAACTCACTGAGCCATCTTCCCAGCTCAAGAAGCTGAAACTTTCTGAGTGTTAACATAACAGAGCAAGTAGAAAGTTCTCTCCTGACTTCCTCTGACTGGCTGCAATCCAATCACTAGCTCACTGAAACAACCAGAAAGTGGATGGAACAGGAAATTATCATAGTAAACAAAGTAACCAGGACCCAAAAAGACATATACTGTGTGTTGTCCTTCAAAGCCAGGTCCAAGATTTTAATCTTTACATGTATGTACATATGTGTGGATTCAGGTCATTAAAGTAGAAACCAGACAGCACAGGGAAGAGAGGTCTTAAGAGATAAGGAAGGAGAGGTAGACAGAATAGCTGTGATGCATGAGAAGAATGGAGGCTGAAGAGGGAAGAAACTAACCTAGAAGAAAGGGCATGAGAGAGGATGAGGAGAGAAATAACAAATCAAAGTATGCATGAAAATGCTGTAATGAAATGCATTGCTCTGGAAGTTTATTTTCAAAACACAAGTAGACAGAGACTGTAGCTCAGTTGGTAGACTGCTTGCCTCACATGCTCAAGTCCCTGGGTTTGATCCACAGCACGGCATAAACCAGGTGTGGTGATACACACCTGTAATTCTAGCACCAGGGAGGTGGATCAGAAGTTCAGGGTCATTTTCAGACAATGAGTTTAGGGCTAGGCAGGCCTATATGAGACTGTGCCTCGATAAACAGATGGATGAATAAATAGATAAATGATAGATAGAAGATAGACAGATGATGATGATGATGAAGATAGATAGATAGATCTATAGATAGATAGATAATAGGTGATAGATAGATGATAAATAGATAGATGATTAATGATAGAGAGATAGATGATAGACAGAAAAATAGATAGGTGATAGATGATAGATAGATAGATAGATAGATAGATAGATAGATAGATAGATAGATAGATAGAGTATAAATGTAGCAACAAACACACATTCAAAATTAGGAAAGGAAATCCCAGAATTGAGCAGATTTTCAAGCACCTAAACAGATTATTTGAAATACCATCATAATTTTAATGAGAATTTTTCAAAGCATCTCACATACTTTTTGGGGGTGTGGGGGAGCATGTCAGGATTTCATCAGTGACTGAATCCATCACAGAAAGTTAAGGAGAGGCAGAGAAAAGGACCCATGAAGAAGAAGGAGCGTGGCAGCGCAGATCTAAACTCATTGCTCCCACCTTCCTCTGCCTGGCCTGGAAAGCATTCTAGATGTTTCTCTTCAAAACCTGGCCATGAAGAGGCGAAATGAGCAGCAGCAGAGACACAGGATCCTGGGCCATATCCCTGACTTGTAGATCTTACATCAAATTCAAAGCTATCCCTACATAATCATGAATGCGACCACCCACAGACACCTTTTCAAAGTTCAGGATAATCTCGGCCAGAGCCGCTCCCCTCTGCCCATGAATTTACCTGCACTTGCCTGGCAGCTCCAAGCAGAAGCATCAACCACAGAGGAAAGAAGCCAAAAGGAATCCTCACACTGGAGCCTGCGGGGTCTGAGACCTTGCAATGGCCCTGCCTCCTGCAGCCACCCACCCTTTCGCCTTCTCTTTTTCATTCCTGGCAGGCTGGCTGCAAAAGAATTCCAATTGAAGGACCAAAGGACCCTGCCCTCCAGGCGCGATCTCTGGAGAGTGACTCTGGTGTCCAGGTCACGGGATGTATTCTCTAAGTGAATGGAGGCTTTGAGAACATTTGAAAGGAAATGAAGGTTTATTCTGTACATTCTATTGGTTAATTGTCTTGGGATGATTGAGCTCACTGAGAAGCTGGCTCTGGAAGTAGGGCTGTCCTCTCCCATTTTCAGACCAAGTATGTTTGTCTCAGAAGATCCTCTAAGGATCCCTTGTCTACTGATGAGTTGCCTCCCAGACTCTGACACAGAGGAAAGGGAACAGCAAACCTCCAAAGAATAAAAACATTGTATCCTTGAAAACAGCTAGAAGGAAAATGAGCTGTGAGAAAGTAGAGCAGAAGCTGTCGCTGTGTTTTAAATTGTTAAATGTAACTGTTGAGACCATATAAAGCTATTTGTATGTATGTTTTCAGGGTTGACTATTTGGCATCAAACAACCAATTGGAGCACTCTTCCCTGGGGAGGACCACCTTTCCCACTTCCAGCTTTATTATTCCTTTACTTAAAAGGTTCACTGGAGGGAACACCTGCTCTGCCCAGGAATTTCTCTGTGGGGAAACTCCATCTGACTGTCTCTCCCCAGTCACTTCCTGCTGGAAGTTCAGAAGCCCCAATACAATGATGTTCATCTCTGTTAACCTGGCACTTTTTATGTTTCCTTTATCTTGACTTGTGCTTAATAAACTTACTCATTCAAAACTGAAAGTATAACAAACTATGTGCTTAATAAATTCACTCATTCAAAACAAAGTATCTCCAAGAATAAGTTTATTCACATAAGAGTGTGCCTGTGTATTGGAAGGAATATTTCTCAGAGTGTGAACAAGTTGGTCTCTGATCCTTGTGCCTCCCTGCCTTAGGGCTCTTTTCCTTCTGCTGGGTTGCCTTGTCCAGCGTCAATGTGATGTTTTTGCTCTATTTCATTATATTTTATTTTATCATGTTTGATTGATATATCTTAGAACCCCATTCTTTTTATCAGAAAAAAAGAGACAGAAAGATTCTTTTTATTAGAAAAAAGAGACAGAAAGGAAGTAGATCCAGAAGGGAAGGGAAGAGAGGGGAGGGGAGGACAGGAGAGGGAAGAGCAGGGTAGGGAAGGAGAGGGGGATCTGGGAGATAGAGAGAAGGAAATCTATAATTAGGATATAGCATGTATAGCATGCATGTGTGCATGTGCGTGTGCGTCTCTGTGTGTGTGTGTGTGTGTGTGTGTGTGTGTGTGTGTGTGTGTGTGAGAGAGAGAGAGAGAGAGAGAGAGAGAGAGAGAGAGAGAGATTTGCTTCAAGCCCTGGGGTAGTCCTAATCCCAGAATTCATGGTGACTTCACAATAGTCTCTTGGTTAGAAGAATAGAGAAACTCTTAAAGCATCATGAGAATGTATTCCATGCCCACCCCCTACCCTGGCAGCATAGAAAGCTGAACCACTCTCCACCAGCCCCAGTGAGAGCTGAGACACTCAGCCCACTCCGGTTCCTTCCTCCACCACTCCAGCCAGGCTCCCCTCCATAAATACAGCTAAGAACAGGGAAAGGCAAAGCTGGACATGCAGGGAGCCTCATTCCTGAACTTCCTTGTAGGAAAGAGAATGAACATATCTGATTTTATGCCATTGAAATGTCTGGTTGGTTATTAGTATTCTAAGGCAATTCTTATCCAACATACCCATATAAACTACAAATATTGTGGGGGTGTATTATGTACATTTTTATGTGTGTATAGATGCATATATGTGTGCATGTGTGTGTTTGAGTGTAGAGGTAAGAGGTCAACTTCAGCAGTCATTCCTCAGAAGGTCGAACGTTTTTTGAGATAGGGCTGTAATTCACCCAGTAGGCTAGGCTGGATCTAGAAATCTCTGCCTCCCCAGTACTGGGATTATGAACACACCCGCCATGCTCAGGGTTTTTATTTTTGACATTTATTTATTTTAGCAATATGTGGTGGTGCATGCCTTTAATTCCAGCACT
>JANHMN010000023.1:14836545-14839045 GCA_030674055.1 Rhabdomys pumilio
GTGTGTGTGTGTGTGTGTGTGTGTGTGTGTGTGTGTGTGTGTGTGTGCATGTGCGTGTGTGTGGTGTTAGGAATGTATACAAACGTGTGTATAGGTGTACTCGCCCATGCAGGCATTTATAGAAGCCAGAGGTCAGCTTCAGAACTTCTTCCTCAACCACTTCTCCACCTTATTGTTTTGGTTTTGTCAACAGGGTGTCACTAAGTAGCCCTGGCTGGCCTATCACTTGCTATGTAAAGTGGGCTGGCCTCAGACTCACAAAGATCTGTCTGCCTCTACCTCTTCATGCCAGATTTAAAAGTGTGTGCTACCAAAGCTGGCTCCTTGCTTTGTTTTTAGGCCAGGGTCTGTCACAGGAGCTAACCAGCTAACCTGGCTGCCTGGAAAGCCCCCAACAGCCCCTAGCCACCCATCTCCATTCCTGGGGTGGCACCCACTCAGCCACATCCAACTTTTATATGGGTGCTGGGAGTGCAAACTCAGGTTTCCAAGTACTTCACCCACTGAGCAACCACTCCAGGCCCTGCATTCTTGAGGTGTTCAGCAAGAATGTGCAGGCGTGCATGAGACCCACAGCAAATTGCCTTCCCCTCAGACTTTCACTTTTGTGCTGGGTGGATCCATTATCTAAACAAGGGGAGGAAGGTGGCGGCAAATCAATTGTTTCCATTGATTGAAGCAGAGTTGCATCAGAATGTAACTAACCTTGAACTTTAATGTCTCTTTTCTTTGATCCACAGTTAAATTCCGAAGGAGGCACTCTCACCAACACCAGCTTCCAACTCTGTATCATGTACCTGGTGTGGCAGAAGACTTCTGAGGTTAGATTTACAGACAAGATCTCAGTGTGACCTCCAAGGAACAGGGTGACATGTGCTATCCTTGCTGACCCTGGAAGCTTTGGGTGGCCCATTAGGTGGTAGAACCAGAGGCTAGGCAGTGTGATTTGTTCTGCCTCTGAAGCACTTCGGCCAAGGCTGGGAGGTAGGAAAGATGAATTCCTCCAGCCCAGCCACAGAGTAGATGGGTTTGTGGGCACAGAAAGATGCATTAAAGCACAAACTGTCACCTAGGGAGTCAGTCCAGTCAGTAAAGTGCTTGTTGTGCACATAATGGGGCCCAAATTGGATTTTTTTTAAATGTTAAAAATAAAAACAATTTTTAAAAGCCAAGCAAGACAGCACATATCTGTAATCCCAGGGTTGGGGAGGCAGAGACAAAAAGATGCTTGGCTTGCTGGCCAACCAGTCAAGACAAACCTGTGAGCTTCAGGTTCAGTGAGAGATCCTGCCTCAATATAAAGTGGGCAGTCATTGAGGCAGACACAAGACATCAACATCTGGCCTCTACACACATATATACACACATGCACAACAAAGAGAGAAAGAGAAAGGGAGACAGAGACAGAGAGACAGAACCTGCAGTCCTCAGTGCTGACAGCATAACTCAGATACCCTCCTGAAATAAACAGCTATGCAGTCTAGCTAGTGCAAACAAACACGGGGGAAAAATGCTTGCAACATTCATGAAAGTCAATAGAAGAAAAAAAAGTGTTGTGGCGCTTGTAGTATCTACTGGTGAAGAAGAAACACCAGCCACTTGTCTTCAGTCCAGCTCTGAATTCCAAAAGAAATCCTGACTTCTGTGTACAGGGAAGCTAAGGCAGATAGCATCAAAGGCTGTCTGATTGTTAATAGGGCATGGATATGTGAAAAGAAAATTTCTCCAAGGAAAAAGAATTGATTGTGGTTTCTTGTTTATACAGTCCTCAGTTCTCTCTTTTCTCTAAGGAAGTGGAGAGGGCTGCCCTGAAGTAGTTGTTAGGGCATGGGGGAGATGACTTAGTAGATAAGGTGCTCGCTGCATAATTACAAGGTCCTGGCTTCACATTCCCAGAATCCACAGAAAACCAGATGCAGTAATAAAGTCTCACTTCGCTATTTCCCCTTTGTCTGCCCCACCTTGAGATGGTCTCCCCTTGGGATAGGAAGAGGATTCTTTCTTTCCGTAGTTATTTGTGTGTGTGTGTGTATGTGTGTGTGTGTATGTGTGTGTGTGTGTGTGTGTGTGTGTGTGTGTGTGCATGTGCTTTAACATACTCATGTCAGAAGACACCTAGTGGGGTTCAGTTCACTCCTGCCACCCTTTGGGGGAATTGAATTCCAGTCATCAGGCTTGGCAGCCTTTCCAACTGAACCCTCTCACCTGCCCACAGTTGGGGGATTCTTAGAGGTTGTCCTTACCTACAATTCAGTTGTTATACTGAGATACTTACAGAGAGATTGGGTCAGACAGGAAATGCCTCAGAAGCTCCCACAGAGGCCAGCTAACCTGGTACATATACTGGTAAACAAGACAGACTACTTCAAACAAGGTAGAAACCAAGAACCAACCCTCAAGATTGTCCTCACACACACATGTGAGCATGTGCACACCACCCACTCACCCACATGAAAGCACGAGGGGGAGGGGGATGGAGAGAGAGAGAGAGAGAGAGGTG
>JANHMN010000023.1:14844045-14855862 GCA_030674055.1 Rhabdomys pumilio
ATCCAGTACTAATGGGTTTGTAAAGTTGCCAATTAACTTAGTTCACCTAGGAGTATTAAGGAAGTCACTGAACTTGTGTTCGATAAGACCTTAAAGAGCATGAGTCTGAGAGCTACTGGTGTGGCTCATTTGATAAGATGCTTGTTGTACGTGCAGGAAGCCTTAGGTTCAATCCCTCAGCACCACATAAACCGAGTATCTCATGACTATAATTCCAACACAAGGGAGCTGGAGGCAAGAGATTCAAAGGTTCAAGGCAAGCATATGCTTGTGTACTGGATATTATTTTTAATCTTCCTTTATTGTAGGCTTTATGCATGCATAATAAGCACCGTATCAACTGAACTATACTGCTAGTCCTCAGATCCACGGTCTTTAAGGTCTTACTTAACACAAGTCCAGTGAATTCCTGAATGCTTCTAGAAGGGTGAACTATGGTAACTATGGTAACTGGCAACTTTGCAAACCCATTACTGCCATCAGTGGGGTGGAAGTCTGTATGGTAAATAGTAGATGCCTGGAGGGTGTGTTATTCTAACAGTGGAGTCAGACAGTGGAATTGGATATGGACCACACAGTTTCCTCTACTCTCTCCCCTTCCCTTCTTCCATGGGCTGGACACACTTGTCTTACTCTGGAGGGAAATGGAAGAGGTCCCAAGGGGAAATGCAGAGCCAGGTTAGAAGACTCTATGAGGAAACCAGGACTTTCCTCTATAGTGAGATACAGCAAGAGCCTCTAGGAGAGAAGACAGAGGGAATCTGGGGGAGCCACATCAGTTCCAGGATGGGGTATGAGTCTGTTCACTGCACATAAATTTCTGGGTGAAGATTCCTTTTTTTTTTTTTCTTTTGTTTTTCGAGACAGGGTTTCTCTGTGTAGCCCTGGCTGTCCTGGAACTCACTCTGCAGGTCAGGCTGGCCTCGAACTCAGAAATCCACCTGCCTCTGCCTCCCAAGTGCTGGGACTAAAGGCATGCGCCACCACCGCCCAGCCCTGGGTGAAGATTCCTAAACCAAGCCAGTTTAAAAACATTGGTAAATTCACAGAATGCCATATAATTAACTATTTATACCTGTTTTATAATGAAGCATTGTGTTTTTGAATGTTAGGTATTTTCTAAAGGGCCTGGAGAGACAGCTTAATGGTTAAAAATACTTACTGCTCTGGCAGCTTATAATTACCTAAAACTCTAGTGTCAGGGGATCTGTCGCCCTCTTCTGGCCTCATTTGACACTGTACACATATGATGCACAGATGTGTATGTATATAATATTTTAAAATTAGATATATATTTAAAATGTTAAATATATTCTATACCAAAATTCTGCACTAGTAAGGTGCCTCTAAAGAAATAGAACTAGTAGGGTAAATACACAGGTGAATGGAGGGAGGAATGGATGGATGATAGATGGATGGATGATAGATGGAGAGATATGGACAGGTAATGAGCTGATGGGTGGATATATAACAAAAAGAAAGAAAGAACAATAGATAGTGTCTTAGTTAGAGTTTCTACTGCTGCAACAAAACAAGATGACCAAAAAGCAATCGGGGAGGGAAGGGTTTATTTGACTTACACTTCTAGATCACAGTCATCACTGGAGAAAGACAAGACAGGAACTCAAACAGGGCAGGATCCTGGAAGCAGGAGCTAATGCAGAGGCGGTGGAGGGATGCTGGTTACTAGCTTGCTCAGCCTGCTTTCTTATAGACTCCAGGGTCATCATCCCAAGGATGGCCCCACCCACCATGGACTGGGCCCTCCCCCATTGATCACTAATTGAGAAAAATACCTCATGTGGAGACATTTCCTCAATCAGGCTCCTTCCTCTCTGATGACCCTAGCTTGTGTCAAGGTGACACAAAACCAGTCAGTATGATAGATAGATAGATAGATAGATAGATAGATAGATAGATAGATAGATAGATAGATTATACACAGATAGATACAGGCGGATCCCTAGAAATTGTTTATGGATCAGCCTGGCAGGACTGATGAACTTGAGGTCAAGTGAGAGACTTTACCTCAAAAAGACTAAGGTGTCAGACCAGAGAGACTGCTCAGCAGTAATAGTACTTACCACCGAGCCTGATAACTAAGTTTGATCCCTGGGACTCACATGATAGAACTAACTCCTCCAAGTTGTCCTCTGACTGCTATACACACCATGGCATATGCACAAATCACACACACACACACACACACACACACACACATGAGTGCAAATAAATATAATTTTTAAAAAATAAGATGGAGAATGATGAAGGATGATATCCCAACTTGACCTCTGACCTCTACACCATGCACACGTGCTCACACCCACAAGAACCATACATACACCACACATACACACACACAAATAATTTTATATGCAAAGTAAGGGGATACAATGTAGAGACAACACAGAACAATCTCTGACATGTCATCCTGAGGAAAGGCAGAGTGAACCTCCCTTCACATGAGTGAACCTCCCATGGTATACAGCTGGCAACGAGGGCAGGAGAGGAAGAGGCTCCAAGGCCAGGTCCTTCCTCCTGGGGCTCTGCAGTTTTGCAGCGGGCCTCCTATGCATAAACCCCAGCCCTCAAAATCTTCTCTCCTTCTGCAGGGTCTTATTCTCTGATCTTCCTCTACACTGGGTTGTCCAGGCCCAGCAAAGGCTTTCCGAGGTTCCAGGCCACGGCATTTCTCAATGATCAGGCCTTCTTCCACTACAACAGCAACAGCGGGAAGGCGGAGCCCGTGGGACCCTGGAGCCAGGTGGAAGGAATGGAGGACTGGGAGAAGGAAAGCCAGCTTCAGAGGGCCAGGGAGGAGATCTTCCTCGTGACCCTGAAAGACATCATGGACTATTACGAGGACAGTACAGGTCAGTCAGTGAGCTGCTATAGCCCAATGAGTGTGTGTCTTACCTGATGCAGTCCATGAGTACGAGTGGAAAGGATTCCACTCGATGGAACCAGACACACACACACACACAACCACACCTACCTCCGCCTTTCCCATGGCTTCCTCCACCCTCCCCCCAGACATCAACCCCCCTACAGCAGCGGTTCTCGACCTATGACTGTGACCCCTTTGAAGGTCGCATATCAGACATCCTGAATATCAGATATTTACATTACAACAGTAGCAAATTTACAGTTATGAAGTAGCAACAAAATAATTTTGTGGTTGGGGTTACAAGACCACGAGGAACTATATTAAAGGGTCACATTTAGTAGAAAGGTTGAGAACCACTACAGGGTAGTGGTATCAGAGTCCCTTCCTACCCAGGCACCACTGACCTTCCATCTCCAGGCTCCGACCCACTTGAGAAGAAATCAGATTCAACTCTACCCAGGTAGAGAGCAATAGAGAAGCACTCCCAGCATCCTCCTCTGGACTCTGACTGTGCACTATGGGTACATATATGTGCATACACAACCATGTGCTTATACTACACACACACACACACACACACACACACACACATGATTACTTAATTAACAAAATAAATAACAGTAACTTGCACTTACTGAGCATTTACTCTGTGCCAGGCTCATCTGTGAGCGTATTTAATAGTCAAAATAACATCTTCAAAGATTATTACTCTTCTCATCTCAGGGATTTTTTTAAGTATTTCACTTAAATTTAGCTATATTTCATAGTTCAACAAAACAGAGAGAGATCAGGAATTTAAATCCAGACAGCTTAAGAGCTTTTAGAGCCGATGCAGCCAACACCACCCAAAACGGAGTAAACATCCAGTGTTGTAGTCAGAATGACCTGTGGTAGGTTAGTTACTTTGTGTAAGAGTCATTGTTCTTGGACAGGGAGGAGAAGATCTTTAGAGATTTGGAATAAACACCAAATAGGTTTGGAGGATGATGGCTTATCAGTAATTCCAGTATCCAGAAAACTTGAGACAAGAGATTGCTGTATGTAGTAGCTGGGCTACATAATGAGATTCAGGCCAGCCTGGGCTATAACATGTGACCCTGTCTCAAAAATAAACAAAGAAATAAATAAATAAGATACTAACCACTGAAAGAAGGGAAATGACCCAATTATGTATAGAGCAATAATTTGAATGCAATATGGGCCTGACAAGTAGGAATTCCGATAATCTATAAGAAACCACAAATAACTCCTACTTAATTTAGCAATGGAATCCAGTGTGATTGTGTTTAATTCTGAAGAATTCGCCACCCACTAAAACACATAAGTTCATCAGATAAGATGATGTGAAAATGCTTCAAATCTGAGAGCTTACCTAGCATACAAGAGGTCCTGGGTTCAGTTCCCAGCACTGCATAAAACTGGGTACGGTGTCACATACCTATAATCCTAGCACTAAGGAGATGAAGACATGAGGCTCAGAAGTTCAAAGTCATCCTTGGTACCTAGAGTATCTGACGCTATTACGTGAGACCCTGTTAGACAGAAATAGACTTGGAATCTATCCATAACTTATGAAATTCTCCAACTACAAAGAATATGTTCCCTCTCAAAGTGGCCTGAAAGGCCCAGCCAAGTAGTTTCCTCCTCTGCTGTGTGCCTGGCTAGCAACCTGTTTGCCAAGATAAAGAATTGAATGTTTAGATGTCACAAGCATACAGGAATTGAAAGTCGCTCAGCTGGAGTTGGCACCCATCTGACTGACTCCCTGTGGGATTGGGGAGGCTTCAGGGTCTCACACCTTTCAGGGAATGTTTGGTTGTGAAATCACAAATAACAGAAGTAGTGGAGCCGTCTGGAGGTATGCCTACGACGGAAAGGATTTCATCGAATTCAACAAAGAAATCCCAGCCTGGATCCCCTTAGACCCAGCAGCTACAAACACCAAGCTAAAGTGGGAGGCGGAAAAGGCCTACGTGGAGCGAGCCAAGGCATACCTAGAGGAGGAATGTCCTGCAATGCTGAAGAGGTACCTGAACTACAGTAGATCTCACTTGGACCGAACAGGTACACACTGTGTTTATTATCTACTCCAAGGTCATCTCAGCGCAGGGAACAATGGCAGGTTGTCCCATCAACCCCTATTAGTCCTTTCATCCTCTAGGTTTCATATGCTAGGAGTCTTCCCTTTTGAACACATGACGTGAGAGCCAAAATAAACGTTCATCAAAATTTTAGGTCAAAAAAGCCAAGGAGATAGCTCAATGGTAGAGCCCCTGCCTAGAATTCCCCAGTGAGGGGCTGGGGGCGTGGCTCAGTGGTGGAGCACTGTCTGGCATATACAGGAGTCAGGATTCAGTCCTTAGCACTTAAAAAAAAAAAAGTCAGGAACAAAACTGGCTCGACGGCAAGGTTCCCTAAGTAACCTCCACTTTGCAGTACATGCTGTAATCCAAGCACTCAGAAAGCTGAAGCTAGAGGATTGTGATGAGTTCAAGGCCAGCCTACATGACAAATACCAGGCCAGTTAGACCCTGTCTCAGAAATCAGGTGGGAGGGACAAAAAAAAGAATAAATTGAGATTCAGTTTCAGCAGGCCCTCTAAATTCCATAGTTCAGACTCCAAATTCTGTAGTAGTTCTTCCATACAGTGTGGCCTCTTGCAAACAGAACCAAGGAGCTGGGCTGATGTTCTGGTAGTAGAGAGCAGTGGGGTGAGCTATAAAGCACACTCAAGACACTCAAAATCTGGGCATGGTAGAACATGCCAGTAATCCCAGCACTCAGGGCAGGGATATCACAAGTTCAAGGCCACCCTGGGCTATGTAGCCTCTGTTTTGTAATCTGTGTGTATGTATGATGTTTGTATATTATTTTGTCTGTATCTTGTCTTTTTTATTATCTGTGTATATATATGATATATGTATGTATGTATATGTATGTATGTATTCTGCCTCTATGTTTTCTTATCTGTACGTATGTATGTATGCCGTCTCTGTTTTGTTATCTATGTGTATTTGTGATATGTATGTATGTATGTATGCATGTATGTATCCTATCTCTATGTTTTGTTATCTGTGTGTATTTATGATGTGTTTATGTATGTGTGTATATGTATGTATTCTGTCTCTGTTTTGTTTTCTGTGTATATGTATGATGTGTGTATGTGTATGTATATACCCTGCCTCTGTCTTGTTATCTGTATGTATGTATGATATGTGTATGTATGTATGAGGGTATATATGTATGATGGTGCATCTGTGGAGATTGGAAGACAACCTCAGATATTGGTACTGACTTTCTACCTTGTTTGAGACACCAAGTTTGCCTGCCAGCCAGATTCCAGGTATTTCCCTGTCTCTGTTACCCATCACCATATATGAGCTCTGGGAATAGAGACATACACGACTACATTGAACTTTTACACATGTCCTAGAGATTTACACTCAGATCATCATGTTTATGCAGCAAGCCCTTTACCCACTGAGCTAGCT
Organism: Rhabdomys pumilio; assembly: GCA_030674055.1. Lineage (NCBI taxonomy): Eukaryota > Metazoa > Chordata > Mammalia > Rodentia > Muridae > Rhabdomys > Rhabdomys pumilio. The sequence goes on from JANHMN010000023.1 coordinate 14,850,424, forward strand.
ACCCAGTCCCCTGTCTCAATCAGTTGCCATCAGAAGTCAATAAACCATACAAAAGGCAGGGAGTAAGAGAGTAGCTCTGGACATACCAGATAACCCAACAGGGAAAGCCCTTCCTGAACTTCACAAAGGTCTCTTGGAGAAGTCAGATTGGATAGTCATCCAGAGGGTTAGAAACAAAAGAGGCATGGCAGGGAAAAGCCCACCTTAGGTTCTCTGTGTGCACATTTTCTTCCTCCACAGATCCTCCCACTGTGATAATCACCAGTCGTATGGCCCCAGGAAGAAACAGAATATTCAGATGTCTGGCCTATGACTTCTACCCACCAAGAATTAGTCTGCACTGGAACCGGGCCAGCAAGAAGCTGACATCTGAACCAGAAAAAGGTGTTTTTCCCAATGGAAATGGCACTTACCTCTCCTGGGTGGAGGTGGAAATCTCGCCACAAGACAGAGACCCCTTCTCCTGCCTCATAGAACACAAGGGGCTGTCCCAATCTCTCTCAGTGCAGTGGGATGAGACGAGAAACAAAAGCTGAAAATAATGTTGTGTCTCAGCCTCAGTAAGCTACCCTCTCTGCCTGAAATGAGAGAGATGAACTTCAGAAGTCAATGTCACCTTCATTGTACAACAGCCACTGTACAACAGCCAACAAGAATCCAAGGAACAGGGGTGTGCAAAGAAGACTTGAATACCACACACAGAGTTCACTCTCAGTATCAAATCAATCACTTTGCCTTGTAAAACTCCTCCTTGATTAATCTGTAAACCCTTGCAATTGCCCTCGAGCCTAGCATAGCACAGAAAGGCATTTTAAACTCTGAGATGTTACAGAAGTGTGAGTTGATTTTATCATGTGTCCTGCCCCCACATAGTTGATTCATATGATGTCTTCATATTCACTCAAAGATGTTGTCCTTGTGTTTCATTTCTGGCACTGTGAGAAAATACACCCCAAACAAAAGCAACTCAAGAGACGAGACTGGTCAGACTTATCTTTCCAGGTCTCTATTGTGTAGCTCTAGTCCTGGGAAGATGAGAACAAATATCTACTCACCTCAGCTAGGGAACCAATGGCAGATCAAAGGATGGATCCCGTCAAAGTCCAGTTCAGTGAACTGTAATTCTTGTGGGGTTTTCTTATGTCCCTTTTGTGCCCAAATAACTGCAGGGCATTTCTATACCCACTCTAGCCGATTCTGTCTCCCAAATAGATGACACAGAGACCTAGTATTTTTATTAACAAGCTACAGGCACGAAGCTGGGCAGGTTCTGAGCTATTTGAACCTTGTAAGCCTACCTATTTCCCAATCTCGTGGTCTTTTACCTTCAATCTGAGTTTTGCCCTGGCTCGATCTGGTCCACATGTGTCCTCATGAAGATTCCCATAGCAACTCCCTCATGGCACCTCCTCATTGTCTCTCCATACCTTCTTCTACTCGTGGTCCTTCTCTACTCTTGTCTCCTCTGGGACCCCCTGAGGAAGTCCCACCCCATCTTTTCCACCCAGCCTATTGACCGATTGTCTCTTTTATGAACCAATCAGAGATAACGGAACACAATTTTTACATAACTCTGAGACTCAAGATGCTTGACGTCAACATGCCATCCTCAGGTCTGCAACCAGACATCTGAACATAGAAATCAGGATGTGAATACACAGTGCACAAAAACATCCTCCAACAGTTTCATTGGTATTGTTTACATAAATATAGGTAAAGGGTTACATACAAGAGCAGAAATGACTCAAAGACAGTTTAATTTATTACTGAAGTCCATGACAATAGCATGGGTGACAGCTCAAAAGCTCATGAAAGCTGGAAACTTAGAGCCTACTACATAACCTATAGGCAGCTCAGTAGTCAAACAGTGTCCATTTCAGTCATCTCAGCTAGTCTGAGCCTGTCCTGGCAGCAAGGCTGGTCTATGCTTCTTGCAAGAAGTTCAGCTAGTCTGAGACTGTCTCTAGGCAGTCTATTGCTATATTTGCTTGGAAAAGGTGGGGCCTAGTGACAATAATCAGTTTCTTCAATAATGACTTCCTGAAGCTATGGAGTTGTTTACTTCCTGAGCTTAATGAGATTCCCTGCAGAATGGAATATTTCACATACCCATAGACCAGAGGTTCCAAACCTATGGGTAGTGACTCCTTTAGGGGTCAAATGGCCCTGTCACATGGTTGCATATCAGATATCCTGCATGTCAGATATTTACATTACAATTCATAACAGTACCAAAATTAGTTATGAAGTAGCAACAAAAATAATTTTATGATGGGGTCACTACAGCATGAGGAACTATGCTGTAGTGGTCACAGGATTAAGTGGTTGAGAATCACTGCCTTAGACCATCCTGTTGCTTCACCTCCCTTTAAACATTCTGTGTCTTAACAAAGCTTCTCTCCAAGATGGAAGCTTGTAATCTTGAAAGAAATTACTAAACAACAGTTATAGTCCATCATTGTGGCGAAGCCAACTCAAGAACTTGAAGCAACTCATCATGTCCTAGTCAAGAACGAAGAGAAAAAGGAATTCATTCATGCCTACAAGTGTTCAGTCCTCTCTCTGCATCTATACAGTTCAGGATCTCCTTCCTAGGGGATAATGCCACCCACAGTGGGCAGGTCTTCTCACCTCAATTAACATAACTGAGACAATCTGCCACAGATATGCTCATAGGCCAACCTTATCTATACAATCCCTCATTGAGACTCTTCCTCGGTGACTCTAGGATGTGCCAAATTGGCAATTAAAACTAATCATCAGGGGACTGGATAGGCTCACTGGCTAAGAGCACTGACTGCTCTTCAAGAGGTCCTGTGTTCAATTTCCAGCAACCACATGGTAACTTACAACCAACTATAATGGGATCTGATGCCCTCTTCTGCTGTGTCTGAAGACAGCTACCGTGTACTCATATAAATAAAAGAAATAAATCTTTCAAATAAAACAGCTAATCATCAAGGCTGTTGAGGTGGCTTGAGAAGTAAAGGTGCTGCCAAGCTTTATGACCTACATGCAACCCCCAGGACCCATATGGCAGAAGGAGAGAACCAACTCTGTAACCTGCACATGTATTCTCTCTCCCTCCCTTCTTTCCTCCCTCTGTCTGTCTGTCTGTGCTATCTCTCAATTTTATCTCGCTAAATTTTTAAAAGAACCTTTTTTGATTTCTTCATTTTTATTTGTATTTTGTGTGTACAATTATTTCCCCTGCATCTTTGTCTGGGCACCATCATGCATTCCTGATACCCACAGAGGTCAAAAGAAGGTATCAGATCTCATGGAACTGGAGTTATGGATGGTTGTAAATCACTATGTGGATGCTGGGAACTAAACCCAGATCCTCTGCAAGAGCAAAAAGTGCCCTTAACCACTGAGCCATTTCTCCAGTCCACTGGGGGGGGGGGGGGGAAAACAAACCACAACAACAATATTTTTAAAACTTTGAGCATCTCTACCTTGGGGTATTATATGGCTTGGATCACTCAGCCCCTTGAACACGAATCAAGTTACTACAGCTGATAGCCACAGATATGCCCATAGCCCTGATAACTATGGCATTGAAGAAATCTATACACTCGTGGCAGACAATGCTCTATGAGTTCAAGGCCAGACTGGTCTACACAGTGAGCTCCAGCTGAGCCAAAACTACATAGTAAGACCCTGCCTCAAAAAATAAAAAAAAAAGAAAGAAAAGAAAAGAGGAAAAAGAAAGAGAAAGAAAAGAAAAGAAATTTGCATGAACAAAGATTTGCGCTTCAGTTTCCTTAGTAATCTTCCACCACTGTGAGACACCAATCTCCACTTTCAGTCTTCTACACACCAGTATAGCCATAAGACACACTCTAAGGAGACCTGTTCTCTCCAGAGCATACCCAGGCAGTTCCAAAATCAGAAAACAGGTTTTTATTTTCCTGGACTCGTTCCCAAGTCCATTTAAGCCTATTTTCTCAACTGAGTCACCGACTGCCATCCTTGAATAAACAAAGCTCAAAGGCAGAGCTGAACCTTCGTGGATGTCTTGATTAAGTCTAACTTGCCTGTGCTGTGTTTTTCCATGTATAGCAAGGATACCCTTTATAATCAGACATCGTAGCACTCACCTATACTCTCAGCACATGGAAGGTTGCTGTAGGAGGATTGCTGCAAGTCTGAGGTCAGACTGGATTATGGGTAGTACTTCCTTGTCCCAAGGGGGGAAAAAAGCCAAGTGGTGGTGGCACACACCTTTAATCAGGAGGCAGAGGCAGAGAGATCTCTGAGTTCAAGGCCAGCCTGGTCTATAGAGAGTTTTAGGACAGCCAGGACTACACAGAGAAACCCTGTCCTATAAAACCAAGAGAGAGAGAGAGAGAGAGAGAGAGAGAGAGAGAGAGAGAGAGAGGAAGAAGAAGAAGGAAGAAGAAGAGGAAGAGGAAGAGGAAGAAGAAGAAGAAGAAGAAGAAGAAGAAGAAGCTGCTGCTGCTTAAGGACCTGGACTGTCATCCTGGGCTGCTAGAGTATTTGTCTCATATGCACAAAGTCTTGAATTTCATCCAAAAAACGACATAAAACTGGGTATGCTAGTGCACACCTGTAGTAATAAGCTGAAGGTTCAGAAGTTCAAGGGCATCCTTTGTTACATATCAACTTTGAGAACTACATGAGCTACATGAAACATGAGAAGCAGGTGAAAGAGAGAGACAGAAACAGAGACAGAGAGACAGAGTCAGCATAAGCAAGCTGGAATTGAGGGGAGATTGAAATATGACATCAGGCCATTTTGACAGGTGTGCGAGGTCCTGGCAGGTGAGTAGGGGCAGGACCTCGGGAGACTACATTCTTGACAAATATCTTAGAGGAAGAGAGAGACGCAGAGCCACTCAGAAGCCCAAATCAAACTTCCTGGAGGAGTCAGGTTTCACAGGAGGTATGAAGTATTAATGCAGCTTAAGAGTCAAAATGTTGTTCCTAACCAGCTGGGGATGAGATTGTTGAGAAGGGCCAGTCTCACAAGTTTCTCAAGGGATACAATGCCAAGTGGAGGAGGGGCAGTAGGCACACACTGGGAACACTTGGAAGACAAAAGTGTCTTAAGAACCAGATGTGTCAGCTCCTGCACTACTGTGCTAAGGACCATGAGCAAGACAGACATGCTGGTGCAAAACCATAGTCCCAAGACTTGGGGAATGGAGGCAAAAAGACTGGAGAGTTTAAGGGCAGCCAAAGGAAAAAGTAACACCCACAAATTCTTCTCTGGACGAAGCTAACTTCAAGTGCAACTGGAGAGTGCCCCAGCTTGGGAGGGCCTCCTTCAGTGATTCGTGTGTGTGTGTGTGTGTGTGTGTGTGTGTGTGTGTGTGTGTGTGTGTATGAATGGCTTATGTGCAAAAGGATTTTGCTTGCATATATATATATATGTGTGTGTGTGTGTGTGTGTGTGTGTGTGTGTGTGTATGT
>JANHMN010000023.1:14857084-14874124 GCA_030674055.1 Rhabdomys pumilio
TGTGTGTGTGTGTGTGTGTGTGTGTGTGTGTGTGTGTGTGTGTGTGTATGTGTGTGTGTGTCTGTGTGTGTGTGTGTGTGTGTGTGTACGAGTGGCTTATGTGCAAAAGGATTTTGCTTGCATATATATGTATATACATATATATGTATATATATATGTATATATATGTATATATATATGCAAAACGTACATGTGTGTCAGGAGCCATAATAGGACAAGCTAATAACTAGCAGATGATCGGCCAGGCAGTGGTAGCACATGCCTTTAATCCCAGCACTTGGGAGGCAGAGGCAGGTGGATTTCTGAATTCAAGGCCAGCCTGGTCTACAGAGTGAGTTCCAGGACAGCCAGGGCTACACAGAGAAACCCTGTCTCAGGGAAAAAAAAAAACAACAACAACAACAACAACTAGCAGATGATTGTCCTGAGATGGCCTGCTTTGGATTATTATATAATCTGTGACAGGTTTGTGCTGATTCAGCAAGGCTGAAAGGGATTCATTTTAGGAAAGATTCCTGCTATTAATATACTTTTCCTGTTATTATTATACATATATAACAATCACTAAGTAATAGCTCACCCCTTTGGAGCTACACAGAGAAACCCTGTCTCGAAAAACCGAAAAAAAAAAAAAAACCCACAATTAACCAAAGGTCATAAAAGAGGAACTATAGGTGCTAAGACAGAAGATAAAATATTGACTGGGTTTATCCACACAAAACGTCACTAATAACTTAGTTATGGTTTTAAACCTTCAGTGAACCTGTGGAGCTGAGTCAGGTGATGGATGTTTAGCCAGATAATCACTCCTAATGGACACGCATGTAAACATTCTGTGTTGTAAACTTCTATTTCAGTTTATGATTTGATTTTTTTTGTGTGACCTTGTGATGAACTTTGTAACATAATCATTTGTTCTGAAAGATGTTTAAGTGCTGAGGACAAGGAGAAGAGTCAGAACTGAGCTGAGAAGAACTGAGCTGGGGAAAAATGAACTGTGAGAGGGAACTGAGCTGGGGAGTTTCTAGACAGAACACTTTTTAGGCAGAACTGAACTCAAGAAGAACTTAGAAGCATAGGCACAGCTTTGGGAGAAAAGACACTGAGAGTAAGAGCATTGTAGTAACTTCAGAGCAGGAGAGGAGAGCAAGATTAGAAGGAGAATTACAGAGTGGAATAACTTAGAAACTATAGGTAACATAAAAACCTAAGAGAGCAATGTGCAGAATACAGAGGGAAAGAAGACAAAAGAAGCTGCAGAGGGCAGAAGGAGCAGGCAGCTTCTCCTTACCATGGGAGAATAGGTCCTTTCTTAATACAAAGCAGGCTTAGTCTTATTAAAAAGAAAAAAGCTTTTTCTATTACAAACATTGGTTTAATTCATTTAGCATTAAAAGGGTAGAAGCTTCTTCTGTCTCTATTCAATAAAGATTGGAGCTCATTTTTCATCCAGAATGAGTGAATTCTTTCTGCACAAGTGCTTGGTCTTTTGCTCCATGTACATATGTAAGTATGAATGTGTCTGTAAGTAATTATGAGAATGTATCACGTGTGTGTAAGTATGTAACTGTGAGAATGTATGGATGTGTGTTTGTAAGTATGTAATTGAGAATGCATGTAAGCTGGGCCCAACAGGTTTGAGTGGAAGTTCATAATCAGCATTCGTGAATCACGAATCTGTATATGAACTTATGTGAGTTTATGCATATTTGCTTGGGTAAAAATTTTTCCTTCTGCAAGTGTTATTGTCTTCTTCTGGTTCAATAGAAGTTTATTGCTCCAAACTTCCCCCTAACCAGACAAGCAAGAGGCATCTGGACAAAAGAGAAAAGGCTCTAGCGATCCTTTATTTAATCTCCTGCTGTTTTAGGATGAGGTGCTAAGTGCCAGAGATTCCAGTCTCTGGCCTCAGAGGAACACAGAAGGCAGGTCAGCTACAGTAGCATAGTAACTTGGACTTAGATAAGTTAACTTTTTATTATACAGCAACCCTAAATATCTCATAAGACAAAGTCTTACCCTCCACCAATGCTCTTCCCCCTCCGCTGCCTCAAGAAGAACCCCCACTCTGGGGCTGGTCCCCAGCATACATGCAGGGCAATGATCTCCTAAAACTAGAGATGCAGATAGCTGTTAGCTGCCATGTGGGTGCTAGGAATCGAACCTGGGTCCCCTGAAAGAGAAACCAGTACTCTCAGTGGCTGAGCCATCACTCCAGCCCAGTGGTTCTCAACCTGTGAGTCAAGACCCCTTTGGGGGTCCAATAGCCCTTTCACAGGGGTCACATATCAGATATCCTGCATTCCAAATGTTTACCGTATGCTTTACAACACTAGCAGAATTACAGTTATGCAGTAGCAGCAAAATAATTCTATGGCTGGGGGTCACCACATGAGGAACTGTTTTTTTGTTTTTTGTTTTTTGGGTTTTTTTTCGAGACAGGGTTTCTCTGTGTAGCCCTGGCTGTCCTGGAACTCACTCGGTAGACCAGGCTGGCCTCAAACTCAGAAATCCGCCTGCCTCTGCCTCCCAAGTGCTGGGATTAAAGGCGTGCGCCACCACTGCCCGGCACGAGGAACTGTATTTTTAAAGGGTCAAAGCATTAGGAATGTTGAAAACTACTAGTCCAGTCCTATCCCCCTTTGATAATGCTTGTTTGTTTGTTTGTTTGTTTGTTTGTTTGTTTTTCGAGACAGGGTTTATCTGTGTAGCCCTAGGTGTCCCAGAACTAGCTCTGTAAACCAGGCTGACCTTGAACTCACAGAGATCCACCTGCCTCTGCCTCCAGAGCGCTGGGATTAAAAGTGAGTGCCACCACCATGCAGCTAACCCCTAACACCCTCGGTAGGGCCTTGACTCTCTCTAGAGTCTATCTAGAACAGTGGTCAAGATGTAGTGTGCGAGAGAAAAATCTCATTTCAATGTTTAAAAAAAGAGAAAAATAAAAAAGATCTGACAGAAAGAGAAATGGACCCAGTGGTCGGAACTAAAGAGCTATAACTGTACTTTCTCCCATATTTCCTGTGGTGGTTAATATTGTTGATTTGCCTGACAGGATCTAAAAATCATTTAAGAGACTTTGAACTTGTTTGTGAAAGATTACCCAGACTATGTAAGTTGTGATGGAAAGGCCCGCCCTAAATGTGGGCAGTGCTACCTTATGTCCCAGACTGAACCGAAAGACAAGGCAAGCGAAGCACCAGCTTTCCTCCCTTCCCTCCCTTTCCCCTAACCCACCTTCTCCTTTCCCCCTGCCCCTCCCCTTCCCCATCTGCTTTTTGATCGTGGATGAAGAGGACCAGCTGCTTCAAGCTCCTGCTGCCACGTCTTCCCACCAAACTGTACCTTCCACACTGAACCCAAATAAACGTTCGTTCCGTCTGTTGGTTTTTGCCAGGAAGTTTTCACAACAACAACTAGAAAAGTAACTGATACATCCCCGTTGGGAGACAGGTCCTTCTACCCCAGGATGTTCCCAAATGCAAATAACGAATACCTCAGGCAGCCTCATCAGACACCTCTTCAAGCCTCAAACACGTTTCGGGAAAGACAGTTCTTAGAAATTCAACTGCATTTTCAGACTATGACCACTAGGTGGCAATATGGGCCCTGCCGTAGATTCTCAAAGATTAACAGGTTTCTAATAGGCTGCAAATATTTGAAATGTCTATCCAGCGATTTCTTTTCTCTGTCGTTCTTTCTATCAGCAAGTGCTTCCTTTAACTTATGACACGTTGCGTTTAACTAGAGTTGACTGAGCATGAGTGTGGACTTGTGTGACAAAACTGAAGACCAAACATACATGTCTATTTAGCCCAGATTGGGAACCCGCGTCAGATCAAAGTACAAATAACACCAAAGTCCAACTTGGTGAACCAATGAGTTTTACTAGGATTACTTACAGGAATATGGGCGGGGGATTACTTCCTGGAGCAGAAATGACTCAAAGACAGCTGCATCACCAAAGCCCACTCAAGCATGGGTGACAGCTCACAAAAGCTGAGGGCCTGGAGCTCACTGCCCAGCCTGCAGGGAGCTCAAGTTGAAGTGTCCTTTCCAGGTGCCTCATTGACATGAACCTCTTCCAGACAGCTCGTCTCAGAGTCTTCTTTACACCTTTGCTTGCCTGAGAATCTTCTTTGGAGCTTGGCTTCACTTCTCTGGAAGGGACTCTCAGCTTTGATAACTTGCTCTGGCAAAGGGAGTCCGGGGGGAATACTAGTGCATCTGGTCAGTTCAAGGTCTTCCAGAGCTAGATTGAGTTGTTTAAATTCCCTGTGCTAAGAGCTTCCCTATAGAGTGGAATGTTTCCGTTTCGAAAGAAACTGTACACAACAGGGCTTATTTACTAGAGCAAGAAACAGTTACCTTCAGTGAACCAGGGGGATGAAAGTTGACCCAAGCAACACTACTTTAAAGTAATCATATGGAGAAATGGTGTTTAAAGTGCAGTGAGGCTGGTGGGCTCCTTGGTTGAAAGCCTACCTAGATATGAGGCTCTGGGGGTCTGGGAAGCTGGCTGGGGAGCCTGGGCACCATCTAAGTCCTAGATTCTACTTCTGGGTCAGAAAAAATAAAAGTACAAAGGGAAAGAGGAAGAAAGAAGATAGGGCAGCAGGCTCCCTCTGCTTCTGGCTATGGCCGTGGTGGTGGTGCAGTGGTAGCGGTAGTGGTTTGGGGTTTATTTGGGTTTTTTTTGTTTTTTGTTTTTTTTTTTCAGATTTTTTTATTGAAGGTGACTTTTTGATCTTGTTTTGGGAGTTTTTTTTTTTACTGTTGTTTTGAGGGGTGGTGGTGGTTGTTGTTGTTGTTTGGGATTGGGAGGTGTCTTTGAGACAGGCTCTATAAAATCCAGGCTCGCCTCTAACTCACAATGTAGCCAAGGATGACCTTGAACTTGAGGTCCTCCTACCACCACCACCTCCCAAATCCTGGGATTATGGGTGGTCAGTCGTCGGCTTTCAGGTACTCAGTACATGATTGCAAACTACAGTCACAATGCTTCCGAGTTTCCTCATCACATCTAACACCTCACACTTTTGGACTGACATCTTCCCGTGCTCAACAGCTAATCATGAGCAGGTGAGACTCAAGAGGGCCTTGCAGGGCACGTTGCTTTCTGTTAGAATGGGATTAACTTTCCAACTTATTAGCCATGCATGATACATGTAAAAATATCTTTTTTCTGAAAACCCCTCTTGCCTTTAGATGCTGAACTTTTGCTGGACCTTGCAAAAGTTAATAATATGCCTTTGGATCATTCAAAACAATATACTTAGCCTGCCATCTTACTGTGTATTCAGCCTGTTTAACTTGCCTTTAAGAGAGCAAACTTACACTTCCCATGTAATCAGCTTTTACGACCTAAGCTAAATGCATTAACTCCAATCTTAAATTATGTACTCTCCCATGTCCCTGACCCAGAATGATGACGATGGGGGTGAAACTCATTTGCTGAAAGCAACTTTAAACAAAATAAATACCCATAAGTGTTCAAAGCAGCACGTGAATGTAAAAACCATTGTTTGCAGTTTCAATGCTATTCTGCAACAGCAGGGAATCGTACAGTAATTTCTTACTGTGTAAAAAGACTGAAAGAAAGTCCTCACTCCTTTCACATACCGTGTAGCAGAGTTCTTTGATAGAGACAGACAGACTTCAGACACACACAACAGGCCTCAGACCACAAGCTGCAAACAGATGGCAGACATAGAGACAAAAGTAGAGAATTCAAATTGGTGCTTGCTCTTGGTCTATACTAATCAAAGAAGTCTCTCTATTCTCTTTTGTTTGTTTTGTTGCTTTGTTTTTGGGTTTTGGTTTTTCAAGACAGGGTTTCTCTGTATAGCCCTGGTTGTCCTGGAACTCACTCTGTAGACCAGGTTGGCTTTGAACTCAGAAATCCGCCTGCCTCTGCCTCTCATGTGCTGGGGTTAAAGGCGTGCGCCACCACTGCCCAGCTTTGCTTTGTTGTTTTTTGAGACAGAGTTTTTCTGTGTAGCCCGGGAACTCAATTTATCAACCAGGCTGGACTTGAACTCACAGAAACCCACGTGTTTCTGCCTCCTAAGTGCTGGGATTAAAGGCATGTGCCACCAACACCTCTCTATTCTTGTTGTTGTTGTTAAGACTTGTTTATTTATATAAGTACACTGTAGTTGTCTTCAAACACAACAGAAGAGGGCATCAGATCCCATCACAGATAGTTATGAGCCACTATGTGGTTACTGGGAATGGAACTTAGGACCTCTGGAAGATCAATCAGTGCTCTTAACCGCTGAGCCATCTCTCCAGCCTAAGACTCTCTATTCTTAATAGAATACTAATGGAAGTATATATACTGTAATCCACGCTCTCAAGAGGCAGGAAAAAGATTGTTAACTGAAGACCAGCCTAAACTATATAGTAAATTCCAGGGTACCTTGGCCTGCATAAAAAAAATTTGCATATATATATGCAAATATTTTTTACTTAGGGGTGAGTGTGTGTGTGTGTGTGTGTGTGTGTAAGTCACATGTATACAGACAGGTCCCTCTTGCCAGAAGAGGGTATCAGCTGCCCTAGAGCTGGAATCACAGGCATTTGTAAACTACTTGATATGAATGGTTCCTAGGAATCGAACTCAAGTCCTTAGGAAGAACACTAAGTTCTCTTAATTAGAGTTCTCCAGCCCTGAGAACTTGTTTGTTAAAGGAACAGAAAAAAAAATCAAGCCTGTGTAGCACTGATACAAGTTGTTGCCACAGTTCATGAGAGATTTTCACTGGTTCTTGCCCCATTAATGAACAGACAAGAATCTGTGTACACTTACCAAAATAATAAGATTTAAAAGCTCTTCTAGTATTCTTTAACAGAAACCAGTTCTGGGACCGGAAGAGCATGGCTTAGTGGTAGAGAAGGAAGACAGAGGCAGGACTTTGGGATCCAAGGGACTAAGGAACAGGAAGAGGATAGCCTAGCCGCCATGCCAGGAAAGGAGTAGAAGCCACGCCTAAAGTGTGCTGAACAGAGAGCATGGCAGTCATGTAGACCCCATGTAGCCCGAGAGGGCTGTAGTTCTGGGTCTGGGGCAGCCAAGATGGAATATAAGTTTTAGCAAGTAATAACTCAGGAATATCAGAGGGGAGTATGTTAGCCATGTGGAGGTTTGGAAGTGCCCCAGCCATTGATTGAGCTATTTAAAGCAATATTAAAATATAAGGCTGCGTGCGTGCGTGCGTGCGTGCGTGCGTGCGTGCGTGCGTGCGTGCGACTTTCATTCCAGAACTGGGAGCATTGGGGCAGGCAGCAAGAAGTTCTGCCGCCACCACCAGGATGATTTGTGCAGGTGATTTGGGTACAGCAACACCTGATCTTTAGAATGATGCCTGCATTTCATTAACTACATACCATGAGCAGTACTGTCTACGTTACAGTTGCTGTTGCTTTTAAATGATCAACACTGCCTGGCCTGTACCAGGCAGGAAGTCACCTGAGTCTTAGCATAAATTCCCTCCAAGAAAGGGCCACTGTCTTGACTATGACGTTAGCACCACATTCTTCACTCTCTTCAGCGTGTCTATTCTAGCTACATATAGATAAATAGAGTCGTACACTCTTTGTCCTTTTCTGAGTGGCTTCTTTCAGTTGGTGCAGTTGCCCTTCAGCCATGTTGTGTGAGGTATCAGACTGCCCTTTCTTTTGCATTTTGTTAATTTTATGTGTGTATATGTGTGCACACACATGCACAAGCATGAGAGTGGAGGTGCTCAAAGAGTCCAGAAAACAGTGTCAGATGCCCAGAACTGGAGTCAGAGGTGGTTGTAGGCCACCCAGGGAGGGCGCTGGAAACAACTCAGATCCTTTAGAAGAGCCTTTATAAGCTCTTAACCACTGAGCCTCGTCCCAGCACCATGTCCTTCCTTTTTAAAGGCTGTCACCTTTTTTAAAGCCATCTATCAGTCATTGGACACATCACTTGGCGTCCTAGATTGCTTCTCTGATGGTGTGATAAAACACTGATCAAAGCAACTTGAGGAGAAAGGGAACCTTTTTGGTTCACAGCCACCACTGAGGGAGTCAGGGTAGGAACTCAAGCAGAAATGGGATCAGGAACCATGGAGGATAGCCACTTACTGTCTGGTTTCCTCTAGATTACTTAGCTACCTTCCTTACATACCAGGACACACCACACATACATACATGCATGCATACATACATACACAGAGAGAGGGGGAGAATAAATCCTGCTTTTAATTAAGCAATTGTGTCAATTAATTACATAACACAAACCCTCGGCGTGAACTGGTGAGATAACTCAGCTACTGAAATGTCTGCTTTGAATTCATGCATGAATTCAGTCCCCCAAACCCACATTAAGAAAAGGAAAAAGCTGGATGGTCGTGGCACAAGCCTTTAATCTTAGCACTCAAGAGGCAGTGGCACGCTGTGAGTTTGGAACCATCCTGCACTATAGAGTCAATTCCAGCACAGCCAAGACTACATAGAGAGGCCCTGTCTCAAAAGGAAAAAAAAAAGAGGAGGAAAAGAAAAAGGTAAGCATAGTGGCACATGCTTGTAATTGCAATGCTGGAAAGAAAAGGACAGGAGGGACTTGAGGCTTCTGGTGAGACAGTTCAGCCTACTGGGTAACTTCCAGGCCAGTGATAGACTGTTTCAAAACAAAAAATAAGACAGACGACATCTAAAGAATGACACCAGGGACTGTTCTGGTCACATGCACACACATGACCTGCCAGGCCTGAAGAAAGCACACCTATGATCCCAGCACTCAGGACTGACTCCAAGGCAAGACAATTGTGAGTCCAATGTCAGCCTGGGCTAGAGAAAGATGGAGGGAGAGAGAAGGAAGGACTGATATGTTCATGCTTAGGTACAGAGAAAGCTGAGGGCTAGGGCTGTGGAGTATTAAGAAACAACAGTCTCCACTCTCTAACACCCATTCACCCCTCATTCCTACAGGAGATAAAACTCTGCAGGCAGTAGGTACAGCTGACCTCTCTTAGAAATCTGACAGGATTGGCAGACTCCGCCCTTCACACATCTCTCCCATCACCAGGCCACCTCACCATCTTCTCCCTGTGCAGCTCTCTGCCTAGGCAGGAAGGCTCTGCTTGGACAGTTAAAAAGATTCTTTGTAAAATGTTTAAAAGAGAAAGAAGGGGAGCCTGGGCCTGGCTGTTACTGAATCCTGTGGGCCCACTCTGTTTACACAAGGAAAAAGGGAGCCAAGACAGATGACCCTGTTGCCAGGGGCCCAAGATTAAATAAGTCACCAAAGCCAAGATCCCAGAGCCTCACCCTCCTTGTTTGCAGGCTACACCACACAGAAGTGGGGCAGAAGAGCCTCTGGGTGTAGGGAGGCCTGTTTACTCTGCAGGGTGAGGGATGTTTGCACAAGGAGGGAGCTAGCAGCGACCATCTGGCTGTTCTCTGCCTGAGCACAAAACATTTGCAGGCAGGCCAGGCACCTTCTGTCTTTCTAAGGCCCTGGAGAGACAGCACGCCCTCCAAGTGTTCCTCTCTTCCTTGACAGTTTTGAAGAAAATGTTATGGCATAGCTGTTGCTAAAATTTCTTCCCTGGGTGGTGGTGGGATGAACAAAATCTACCGCTTCCTCCAAGATCCCAACAACAAACTGAAGTTCCGTTCTGCTGAAGCTCTCACCCCAGGGTGAACTTTGAGTTTATTTGGCTTACTTACAGAGCGTGAGTGAGGGGCTACTGGCAGGGTCATGGGGGACCCCAAAGCAGCCATAGTCTTTTCCCTGAATGAATAATGACTTCTTCTTTGGCAGTATAGATGGAGCCCCGTTCCTCTAGACTGCCCAGCTCATATACTCTAGCCTTCCCAGAGACATCCCATGCCCCAAACAATCCAATCCATGTACAATTAGGACAAATTTCCGTACAAATGGCTGGAAGGGATGACTAGATAGTCAAGTAATGATTCAATCACACACACACACAGCTTCTCTAAGGAAACATCAACCATAGTGAGCAAGCTCACATACTATCTTTTGCAAGAAGACAAAGCTGGTCTTAGGGAGACCCAACAGTTGGGCTCCAAGAACAGTGTTATAGAACATGGCTGCTTTTGTGATTTTCCTCTCTAATTCTTACTCAGAGGTGTGGATCTTTAAGATGTGCAGGATGTCTTGCCCACTTTTGTGCTTACAGAATGGGGACTAGGGAGACTGCTCAGTGGGTCAGTCACTTGCCTTGCAAATGTGAAGACTTGAATTGGAATCCTCAGAACCCATGTAAGACGTCTAGAAGCCCCAGAAGTTCAAAGGTCAGCTATGCCAGTATATGTAGCATTGATGAGATCTTATCTCAAACAAAGGAGAGGGGGAGAATTGACACCCAAGCTTGTCCTCTGACTTTGACACACAAACCCACATTCCACACACCACACCATGTGTGTGTGATGCCAGGCATGGTAGTACAGGCCTATAATCCTAGCACTTGAGAGGTGGAGGCAGGAGGATCAGAAATTCAAAGGCATCCTTGGCTGCATAGTGAACTCAAGGCAAATCTGAGTTCCACGAGACCCTGTTACAAAAAGAGAAAGGATAGTGATAGGGTCTGACTGCAGCGGCACATGTGATTCTAGTACCCTGGAAAGGAAGGCAAGGACCTGGCCTACATAGTGAGCTCAAGGCCAGGCTGAACTACACAGCTAGACTCTGCCTCCAAAATACAAGTAAAATACAAAATAAAAGGAAATCGTTGATGTGGGCTGGACTGGACGTGAAGTTCAGTAATACGGCTCTCGCCTGACATGCACAAGACATTGGTGAGGGCCCCAGTATAGCAAAAAAAAAAGTATAAAAGAAAAAGTAGGTGAATCTTTGTAAGTTTGAGGCCAGCTTGGTCTATATAGAGAGCTCTAGGTCAGCCAGAATATACAACGAGACTCTGTCTTTAAAAAAAAATTAAAAAGAAGTAAAGGAGAGGAAAGGAGAAAAAGAAAGTATGGAAGAAGAAGAAAAGAAAGAGGAGAAGAAGGGAGAAAGGGACAAGGAGGGATGGTTGACACCTATGAAGGAGCACTTTGCAATGACAACATCTGCAATTTTCATGTGATTCTCATAACTGGGACACTATCATCTAAATCACGCCTTTCTACAGACCAGCAGCTGGGACTTGGAGAGGCTGCTCGCATAAAACCACACAATCAGCAAGAGGCAAATGCCAAGAGATGACTCTGCGTTTCAAGTTCTTTCCACCCTTCTTCTCCATTGGGTAGCAAAGCAAGAAGAAAGCCTGTTCTACTGCATAACCAACTTGCAGATAGCTCTCTGGGGACATTCTTATATTTCAGGGACATAGCAAAAGCCAAGGGGTTGATCTATGAGGAGAATGCAGACCGTCCATGGGTACCATTAATGGAGCACTCTCTGAAGGACAGCTGTGCCTTGATACCCAAGAACCAAGTAGAACAGGAAGCATCCATCTCTCACCAGCTGAAATCCCAGAAATAAGAAGGCAGCTTGTTAGGGAAGCCCGGTGTAATAGTCACTGTTGCGATGCTGTAACAAAATACCAGACAAATGCTGTAACAATGTAACAATGTGACAATGTGACAATGCTGTAACAAAATACTGGACAAATCAACTCAAGGGGAGGAAGATTTATTTTCGTTCCTAGTTTCAGAGGAAGAAGAGCCATGCTGGGAAAAAAAAATTGCAGCATGAGCAAGTGTTTCCCAGTGCACATTCAGAAACCTTTACTGCGATCAAACATTTGTGAACCTCACATCCACCCTACAATGGAGTCATGACCATTAGTTAGCTGTGTAATGGACTACTCCAAGGCTTAGACATGTTCTGTGCTGATGGAGCTGCTCTCAACTCTAGCTTGACTCACACGTCTGGCCTCCCTCCCCTTGGCCATTTGGTATGTGCCACTGGCAAAACTGATGGGACGCTGCTATAAATGGTTAGCCTGTGACTTGAAGGCTCAAGGAGTAGAGAAGACGTTATAAAAATCACAATCAGCAGTCGTGGAAGTATTCCAGCTCCTGAGTGAGGAACAGCAGGACCAAAAACACATGCCAATCTTAAACTCCTATATAAGGATTTTATGCAAAGGGAAAAGGCAGAATTCCACAGGAACTTGGAAAAGTGCCATGGTATCTTAGTTAGGGTTTCCACTGCTGTGAAGACACACCATGACCAAGGAAACTCTTATAAAACAACAACATTTAATTGAGGCTGGCTTACAGGCTCAGAGATTCAGTCTATTATCATCAAGGCGGGAGCAAGGCAGTGTCCAGTAGCCATGGTGCTGTAGGGGCTGAGAGTTCTACATCTTGTTCCAAAGGCAAACAGAAGACTGTCTCCCACGTAGTTAAGAGGAGGGTCTCAAAGCCCACCCTGACAGTGACACACTTTCTCCAACAAGGCCACACCTCCTAACAGTGCCACTCCCTGAGCCAAGCATATTCAAAACACCACGCATAGTCTGCCTTTTTTATTTTTTGTCTTGTGTTTACGTATGTTTGTAGGTATGTCTGGGCACAAGTGTGTGTGTGTGTGTGTGTGTGTGTAGGCCAGAGAACTAGCTGAAATACCACAGTGAATTTAAGGTTAGCTTGAACAACATGAAACTCTGTAATTAAAAAAAAAAAAAAAAAAAAAGAGTAACAATTCATGTCTCTATGATGTCTATGATTACTGTAGATTAAACACAAATTTTTCCCCCCATGTAACTCATCTTAAATCCAAAACTCAACTAGCTCTGTGGAGAGACCTCTCAAGGAACTCATGGAGTAAGGAGAAGTGACCGGATACTTGGGGAAACACAGTGGAGAATCATGGTGTTGACCACACAAGCCAGGAATACTTCCCTTTGGTAGTTCCTCCACCAGCACCAACTCTCATCATCATCTCCCAGTGATTGTAAACCATTGTGTTTCATGGCTCTACACTTTCACCTTGAGATCTTTCAAAACTCTTGGGTGGAAGCCTCACGATGTCACAGCTGAGTCTGTTTGCCGACAGTTTTATAATCTCAGGGTTACCAACTATTTCCTGCAGGATCTTGCATATTTGTGGGACCAAGCAATTTATTCTCTTAGAGTCTATCCTGAGGAAACAGAAATGCCATTTAGAATCACGTGCAACATACCGGAACGACTGGAGCAGGGGCTACCCCAAAAGCTGTTGACTGTCCGTGGGATATGTTCTTCTAGCTGAGCTACCTTGTCTGGCCTCAGTGGGAGAGGATGTGCCAAGCCTCACAGAGATCCCATGTGCCAGGAGTTGGGGGGAAATACCCAGGGAGGCCCACCCACTCAGAGGAAAAGGGGAGGGGGAGCTGAGGGAAGGATTGTGGGAGGGGGTGACTGGGAGGGGGCAGTGAGTGGGATCTAAAGTGAATAAGTAATAATAATCGTGTGTAAACATGTTTTTACATGCTTTTTTCAAAACAGCAGTATGAAATTACTTCACGTGGTAATCTACAGGATGATTGTTACAAATCTTTGTTTATTTTACTTATGTATGGGAGGGGTGCAGGCATTCCTATGCATGAGTGTCAAGATCAGAGGACAGCAGGGGTTGCTTCTTTCCATTTACCATGGGTTCCTGGCATCAACTCGGGTCATCAGACTTAGCATCAAGTGCCTTTACCATGGAGCCATCTTAATGGCCCAGGAATGTTTTTTTCTCCCATGTAGAAATAAGCTCTATTGTTTTCCTAAGCAGCTAGGATGAGTAAGTGAAAATAATTATTGTGATAAAGGATAAATATTGATATATTAATAAATTGTTGCAGTTAATTAACAATAAAATTCTTGGTTGATAATTATCAGTGGATTATCCATTAATTAAGTCAGAGCCCTCAGAGATATTCAGAAGTGAATTGGTGGTGGTGATGGTGGTGGTGGTGGTGGTGGTGGTGGTGGTGGTGGTGGTGGTGGTGGTGGTGACGGTGTTGGTAGTTAGTATCTGTTACTGGGAATTGAACCTTGGTGCTCAGCAACTGAGTTACATCTCCAGCTATTCTAATATACTTTTCTGTTGTGATAAAACAGTAACCAAAAGAAACTTTTGAAGGAAAGGGCTTATTTTACCTTATGTACCTAAAGGAATAGGTAAGCAGGAGCTCACAGCAGGAGCTTGAAGCATAAACTGACAGAGGAACTGTGGGACCTGTGGGACCGTGAAAGGCAGCTTGGTTCTCAGTTGAGCTAAGGCTCGAACCCCCAGAAAACTTGAAGGAACAGTAGCCATTTCACCAGTTCCCGGGCACCAGGCCCCATTCACTAGCCGCAACTCCTCATAGATTTGTGGCCGTCAGTCACTCAGCCCCAAGCCCCTCCACAGGTAGAGGATCTGACGTAGGTCACAGAGGCTCAAGACAGATCTCCATTTTAATGAAGTACCTAAGGCTTGGAAGCTTAGCCTACTTTCCTTTCCAAACCCTCCTCCCTGCAAAAGATATTTAACCTCAGGTCCACCCTGAGAAGTGGGATATGATTTTACTCATCCACTTTCCGCCATGACAGTAAATGCCTTAAAATCATGAACTGCCTCTTTTCACCGGGATCCGCTGTGGGGAGCCATGGAGAAGGCCTACACCTATAGAGTCACCTGTCTAATCTCCCATAGAAGACCTCTCTGTGCTCCCAGCCACCACCAAGCTAAGCTCAAGCCAACTGCTACCGACTAGCCAAGGAGCTCCTCTCCTTTCCCCCTCAGCCCGGGCTAGATCCAGCCTCTTCCGTGGCATCCAGCAGCGCCTGGGTGCCCAAGAGCCTGAAAACCAGACAGCCCGGGAATCCTTGCGGCCTTGAGGACCCCCAAGCCATCTCTGGCTGTCCCGCACCTCAGACTGTGGTTCCCCATCCCCAGAGCAGTGTCCTGGGGCTTCCCTACAGCCCAGCGACAGCTTGGGGTAAGCAAGATCAACTTCCCACGTCCTGCCTAGACGTCCTGCCTCCCTGGGCAGCTGAGCCCTGTGGCAGAGCAGACAAGGACCCATAACCCTACAACACTACTTACTGGCTTGCTGAGCTGGCTTTCTTTTTATTTGTGAGTCTAGCCTTTAAGCTATCTCCCCAGTCCTCAACTACATTTCTTACATAGCTCAGGCCCATGAGCCCAGAGACAGCACTACCCACAGTGGACTAGATCCTTCCACATCAATAAAAATAATGTCCCACAGACATTACCACAGGCCAATGTGATGGACACAAGTTCCACAGGTGAGACTCCCTCTTCCCAGGTGACTCATGGCTGTGACAAGTTGACGGCTGATACTATGACGACAGCTCTCTTTCTTTTTTTCCTAAGATTCATTTTAATTTTGCTACATGTATGCATGTATGTCTATGTGTGGTATATGCACATGAGAACATAGGTGCCCAAAGAGGTCAGATGAGGGCTTTGGCTCCCCTGGACCTGGAGTTACAGGTGTTTGTAACCTATTCCATGTGGATTCTAGGAACTGAACTCCAGTCCTCTACAAGAGGACTTTAACTCTTCAGCCCCACCTCCTTTTTAGGTTTCCCAAGCTGCCCTTGAAGTCACTTTGAACTTAACAATCCTCCTGCCTCAGCAGTTTGAAGCCAGCCCCAGCAGGTAAACATTAGTAATCCCCCAGACAGCAAAGTTGACAGTGAAGATTAACCAGCACGCAAATGATAGACCAAAGAGTCAAATTAACCTTCAGAGAAAATGAGAACTCATTAACTCACATAACCAGAAAGGGCAAAGGTGTCCTGTAACATAGAGGAAGGAGCAATCGGGTGTCACTGGCCCTACCTCTCTTTCTCTCTTGGTTAGCTTTATTTTCTCACTGAGGCTACATCTGCCTCCAGATGTGGGGGCAGGACACATCTTCAGTTTCATGAACAAACAGCTATTCGACAAAACTCAAGGCGACTCAGATTAATGGTGTCCAGTTTGAATGAAGAACTTAATTCCAGAGCAACTCCCATGACCAAAAGGGTAGAAATATAAGAAAGAGGCCCTCCTTTCCAAACCACATCTCCATGATACAAGTGGACAGACTCTCCTCAGTAGAGAGGAATTTGAATTTTAAAATCCACCTGCCTGGGGCCAGCAAGATGGCTCAGCAGATGAAAGTATTTGCTACGCAAGCCTAACAGTAACCCAAGTTCATTCCTGAAGCCTATAGCAGGAGGATAGTCCCCTGGACACCACACACAAGACCCTGCGTGTACATATGTAGCAGGAGGATAGTCCTCTGGACACCACACACAAGCCCCTGCGTGTACATATGTAGCAGGAGGATAGTCCTCGACACCACACACAAGCCCCTGCGTGTACATATATAGCAAGAGGATAGTCCTCGACACCACACACAAGCCCCTGCGTGTACATATTATGCACACACACCACTATCATCACTATCTACGATAACAACAGTAATAAATAGTTAAAAAAAAAATTATCCCTGCGTTACCTGGGTGGTGTTGACACATGCCTTTTAATCCAGCATGTGGGAGGCAGAGGCAGGTGGATCTCTGTGAGTTCGAAGCAAGACCTGGTCTATAGAATGAGTTCCAGGACAGCCAGATCTGCACAGAAAAAAAAAAGGTGGAAAACAAAAGACCACACCTTAAATAGGGAAAACCGGCACTGATGGACACCTAAGGTTGTCTTTTGACCTTTATATAGACATTGTAATGAACACACCTGCACCCACACATATAGATGCACACATACGTGCATGCACACACACGTGGGGAGGAGAGGGGAGACACATAGGAGGGGGAAGAGGAGAATTATTATTATTATTATTTTATTATTATTATTATTATTATTATTATTATTATTATTATTATTAAGCTTTCACATGAATGTGAGTTTCCTTCTCCTTCCATCTTTGTTCCATCTGGACCTTCAACTGGACAGCATCACAAGTGTTCAGGGCAGGTCTTCTCACTTTGCTGACCCATATGCCAATCATCTCTGGAAACACAGTTACATAGTGTTTGTTACCCATTTTCTGGATATTTCTCTCTCTCTCTCTCTCTCTCTCTCTCTCTCTCTCTCTCTCTCTCTCT
>JANHMN010000023.1:14874134-14916300 GCA_030674055.1 Rhabdomys pumilio
TCTCTCTCTCTCTCTCTCTCTCTCTCTCTCTCTCTCTCTCTCTCTCTGTGTGTGTGTGTGTGTGTGTGTGTGTGTGTGTGTGTGTGTGTGTGTGTCTGTGTCTGTGTCTGTCTGTCTGTGTCTGTGTCTGTGTCTGTGTCTGTGTCTGTGTCTGTGTCTGTGTCTGTGTCTGTGTGTCTGAGTACACTACATGCATGCAGATTTCCTCAGGGACTAGAAGAGGCTATTAGATCCCTGGACCTGGAGTTATAGGCAATTGCAAGCCATGAACATGCATGCTGGGAACCTATAACCTATAACCTGAAACCTATAAACACAGATACTAAAGGTTGAAGCAAAAGGATCATGACAGACCCTTTTTCAGGCCAATCAGAGCTACATTGTCAGGGTAGGGTTGAGAGAGGTGTCACAGACAGAAAGAAACAGAAACAGAGAGAGAGAGAGACAGAGAAGACTTGAGAAATAGTTCAACAGTTAAGAGCCATTGTTGCTTGTGCAAAGTACTAGAGTTTGGATCTCAGCATACATGTCGGGGCTCACAATTGCCTGTAACTCTAGCTCCTGAGGATCTGAGGCCCTCTTCTGGCCTCCACAGATACCTGTGCCCAAATGCATATACATTTGAAGCCTGGGATGCACATTTAAACACACGCACCTACCTACCAGGTGCTCTATGAACCAATATTTGAGTAGCACTTAGAGATGTTAGCTTTCACAGGTAATGCCTGTGCCTTCACTCATAATACCTGTGCTGGCTTGTTTTATGTCAACCTGACACACAAAGTAGAGTTATCTAAAAGGAGGGAGGCTCAACTGAGAAAAAAGCCTCTGTAAGATGTAGATGTAACACTGGACCACCGAAAAGGCAGCATGCACCAGCTGATATGAGGCCCACAACACATATACAGCAGAGGACTGCGGGTCTGTGTTCAATCAGAGAGGATGCACCTAACCCTCAAGATACCGGAGGCCCCAGGGAGTTTAGAGGTCAGGAAGGGTGGAGGGGTAGGAGAGGGGAGGGTGGGGACGTCCGGGTAGAGACAGTGGGTGAGGAGGAGGTATGGGATATGGAACAGTTGGAAGATGGATGGGGGGGAATAAAATCTGGAGTGTAAAAAAAGTAAATAATTTTTTAAAAAGATGTAGACGTAAGGCATTTTTTAAAATAGGTGATTGATGGTGGAGGGTCCAGCCCATTATGAGCATCTCCATCCCTGGGCTGGTGGTCCTGGACTTTATAAGAAAGCAGGTTGAACAAGCCAAAAAAAACCAAGCCAGTAAGCAGCACCTTTCCATGGCCTCTGCATCAGCTCCAGCCTCCAAGATCCTGTCCTGTTTGAGTTCCTGTCCTAACTTCCTTCAGTGATGTACAGTGCTGTGGAAGTGTCAGCTGAATAAACTCTTTCCTCCTGACCCCTAGCTTGCTTTTGGTCACCATGTTTTAACGCAACTATAGAAAACCCTAACTAAGATAATATCCTAGAGGAAAGGAGACTGCAATGTCATGTTTCCAGTGCTCGCAACTGAGAGAGATGTGTACTGGTGTAAGGTTATATCGTCAGGGAACATCAAGAGGGCAGGGAGTTTGAAAAAAATCAGCACTTAGTTTATTCTTGGTTTCTGGATAAACGTGAAAGATTCTCAACTGGAACAACATCAAGAGATAAAGTTGAGTTTCAGGCAAGCTCGAGTTACATAGCAAAACCTTCCCCCCAAAATTCAATGTATTAAGCTAAAGAGATTATCCCATGGTTAAAACAGGACTCTTACCAAAGACCTAGGTTTGAATCCCAGCACCTATATGGTGACACAATTATCTGTAACTCTAGTTCCAAGGGATCTAGATTCCTTCTTCTGATCTCGATGGACACCAGGGATGCACACAGTACACATGCATATGTGCGTGCCAGCAAAGCTCTTGTACACATAAAATCAATCTAAAATGAGTTTTCCTTCTCTGTTTTGCTATTTCCTTTAATGATACTGATAATAAGTGATATGAATATGCACCAACAGCATGCTATGCTGGCTTAACAAAAATATTACACTTTTCAGGCAGGTGGATTTCTGAGTTCAAGGCCAGCCTGGTCTACAGAGTGAGTTCCAGGACACAGAGAAACCCTGTCTCGAAAAACCAAAAAGAAAAAAAAACTTACACATTTAATCCCAGCCTGGTCTACAGAGTAAGTTCCAGGACAGCCAGGGTTGCACAGAAAAACCCTTGTCTCAAAAACCAAACAAACAAAAACCTTAGCCTAAAAGCTAAACTTTTACTTAGAGGAGTTGTGCTTGCTTATAAAAAGCCCTTACTTCTTATCTGGGAAAAACAAACACTTTCCAGAAGCTGCCTGAAAGGAATTTTGTCACAGCAGACAAAGGTCATATTGCAGAGACCATTTCTGTTTGCTAAGAGAAAAATCCTTTATCAGCCAAAATGTGTTGTCATTTGCAAATGCCTGTGTGTTTTATTGCCACCTGCCAACTTGTGTATTACTGTCTACCTGCCTAGCTATCTGTTCCTGTAAACTTGCCTAACTAAACTCCCTTTAATGATTAGGGGCTCAGATTCCACTCTAAGATTGTCACAAAGACAGGGATGACAATCCCACTACCTGACCTACAAAATGCTATAAGAAACTGCCAAGGGGGCTGGACCCTTCAAAGCACAAGCGTGGTTTCTAGTCCATGCATGAATAAAGGTTTCTTCTACTTCTCCAAGTGAAGGGCTGGCTTCTTGTTGGGTGAAATTTTCCTTTACCAATACTGCAAATAGGGGAAGGTGGAATGGGGGGATGACCTGCATGAGGGGGTACTGGGTGTTTGGTTTTGGACCCCAGGACAAGGGACTGAGGTGAATATTTTACATATCAAAACAAACCTGGCCTTCAGGTTCTCCCAGAATTCCTCAGTCTCTACCTGGTATACCCTGCCCCCAACCTTGAACTTTCCATCCCAGGGCCTGGGCTGCCCTTTCCAACAGAGGCTCTTCCCTATATAACCCAGACATTTTGCTCTCCCTCTCCCTCTCCTCCTCCTTCTCCTTCTCTTCTTTCTTTGCTCGAAAGACCTTTTTCTCTTTCTGCCTCCCCCCACCCTCATAGCAATTCCCCTGCCTCAATCCTTGGGGCCAGTGCACTTGACCAAGAGCAGCTTCCCAATAAACCTGCCTTTAATATAATATAATCTGACCTGGATTGACTCATTTCACCGTCGGAGAAACAACCTATCACTGGGAGGAGGAGGGCTAATATTGGGATGTAAAGTGAATTACTTAGTTAATTAATAAAAAAAAGAAACAATACTGCAATTGCTTTTTAGTTTTGGAGTATTTTTTTTTTTAATATAAAGTTACCTCTCCCATGCTGTTTGGTCTCTTTCTTGTGGACTTGCCTTGGATGTAGAGCCTTCTACAAGATGGAGCCTCATTTCTGTATTACCCACAAGGCAGAGATAAAGGCAGTAATTGTTGAGTGTCTATGATTCATCGGAAAAATCCTTGTAAGGTGCTATAATAGCATGCTCTACATGAGCAAAGCTCAGAACCCGTGTAAGTAGCTTGTTTACAGATAGTCTTTTGTCCTTGGGCCAAATATTTGGAAACACAATGTACTCAACTGGCACACCTCACCAGGGCTGATCTGTGTAACCAGCCATCCCTGGCTTGGCTTTGATCTACCTTTATCTACACCCTTGCTTCAGCTCCTCTGCCACAGACATACAATTACTATTATTATTGCTTGATAATAACTGTAATTACTGCCCATGATGGAAAAGACGGGGAGAAAGTAACAAATATAGAGCTGAAGAACACTACATCAGGAAGAAAAAAAAAAAACGAACATCCTAAGCAGGATCACTTTATCTCTATCTGTCACCTCTGGAACTGAAGACAGGCAACCAGGGACTTGGATTGGGGGTGTGCTGAGTGGGGAGACTCTGGGGAAGAGATTCGGAAACCGAAATGCAAAGTCCTCCCGCGTTCCTAGAGGGGACCCGGAAGCTCGGCTCGGTCCCGGAAGATGAGATGCTGACCTACTTCCGGTCTTTGTGACTCATTGTGTCTGTGGCGAGGTGTTGGGAGGGCCTAGGTCGGTGTGCAGTGCCCTTCGGCCAGGTTGAACCCCGAGTCAACCGTGCTTGGTCGCCCGGCGTCCCCAGGCCGCTCCGGAGACTCACGGTGAGTCTCATGGCGGACTCTCGGAGGACGGGCGGGCCGCGAGGGTGGGCCGTGTGACCACCGGGGGGCTTGGAAAGGAGCCCTGCGGGGTCCCGGCGGTGCTCGAATCTCGGGGGTCAGTGGGGAACCCTTTTTTGTCATCATCCTTGTATAACATTTCTGAGATCCAGATCACAAATGGACATGATCCCCATGTCTGGATTCTTCTCTCCCTCCTCTTGTCGCCATTTGCTGTGGTTGCAGGGGAAAGTGTTTTGTGTGGTTTTGTTTTATTGGTGTCCTTCACTTCCCCGGGGCCGGTCCTCGTCCTGGGTCCTTGAGGATCTTGAGATGAAGGACGCAGAAGACCTTGAGCTCTGTATACGTTTCGAGGTTCCGAAAACATTTCCAGATCACCTGCTTTTCTGTCTGTCTCTCCATCTCCCAGCGCTGAGCGAAAGCGCTGGAAGCTTGACAGTGGTTAAAAGAACTAGTAGAAATTAACAGCCGGCTGTCAGCTTTATGGAGTGCTTCAAAAGCTCTTGCTGGTTTAATCCTGTTTAAATGTCCTATCTGACAGATTAGGTGGAGTGTTAGTTCACCTTGCTTGATGGCAGAGGGTGAGACATGAAGGGTATCTGGGAGAAATACACCGGGCTAGTAGGAGGTTGATTAGCTTGATGACTTCAGATGAGACACGACGTTTGCCAACTGTCAGTTTTATTATCCATACAGTTAACTACCTTTGCTCAGAAAGGTTCTTCAAACTTGAAATAAAGTGGAGTTGGTAAACGTAATTAAAAAAAAAAAAACAACAGCTCATTTAGTTTGAAGTTCCCCCTCCCTTCCCCAGACACGCGTGGTGCAAACACACACACACAGAGATTATAGAGACTGGCTGTCCCATGGCCTGGGACCAAAGAAAGCATTTATTGTACAGGGCAGTGCTAGGCGGATTGAAGGCAGTCAATAAATACTTGTTGGAATTATGAAGAATTCGTTGTAACCACATCAACAAGTGAAGTTACTAGAAAAGCTGGCCAAATGTGGGAAAATAGCTTTATTACAAGGGAACTGTAGTGAAGCTTTATCCAGATGGTTTTTTTTCAGGTCTGTGTCCTCTTTCAATTACTATACAAGATTCTTGTTATTTTACTCAGATTCATCTTGTGAACTTACAGAAACGCCTGCTACTGTGTACTATTTTTTTGATTCTCTATTTTATGTCTCTATTTAGAAGTTTTTCAAGTGCTTTATACTGTATTTAGATACAACCAAGCCAGTGTACTAAGTCATAAATCTTAGCTTTTCATTCTGTGGTGGTATTGATATTCTTTAGATATCTTTTTTAAAAGTGGGGTCATCTCTCTAGTTCTGGCTGACCTTGGGATTCTAGCCACTGCCTCCCGAGTGCTGGGGTTAGAGGCACTCACCACACTAGACCGCTAGCGATCTTTTAAGACATGCTTTTTCATACTATAAAGCATTTTATTTCTGTTGCAAAACTGTGCCATAGAAGAAAGACTGGATTTTGAAACATCCTTTGAAATAAACCATGCTTGGAGCCTGGAGTCTGGAGTCTTTTCTCATCAGAAGTCGTTTGTTTTTTTGGTGAGGTCTGGTTGCTGGGCAGTGATCTTTTCTAAAGGAGATGGTATGTCAGAATGTGTTTCGTTTTAGAGGAACCCCAAAGGTGGTTTTCTGCCTCTCTTCCTCTGTCCCTACTCCATTAAAAATAAGAATGATTGGAAACCACTCAGGGATGTGTGACTTATTTGCAGGAGACATAATTCATTTGTTCCAGCCCATACTGCCTTTGCTGTTACAGGATTTCTTCCACTGCTAATCTTTTAAGCAGGCTGAAAGTTGTAATGTACAATTGTATCTCTTGAATTTACTTTGTACATTTTTTTGTACTATTTTCTGACCTCAGGTAGCCCTGTTAAGCCTCAAATTCACTATGTAGCCAAGACTGACCCTACAGTCTTGATACCCCTGCCGCCGCCTCTAAGGTGCCTGGAATACAGACGTGCTCCACCACACCTGACTTGTCTTGTTTTCTATCCTGCTGTGCTGAGGTTGAACCTAGGGCCTTATGCATACTAGGCAAGTGCACTGCAACTAAGCTATGTCACCTAACCCTTAAGCTCATTTTTGATAAGTAAGACTTTCCCAGTGCCTACTAAGTGCCAGAAACTTTTTTCAGAGTTTAGTAAGCTAATTTGCTTAATTTAAGAAACAGTGAACACACACACACAAAGGCAGTATCGTGGTAAATTAAATCAAGTAGTGTTTGACTGAAGCCAGGGCCTTAGACTTCATGCACTCTGCCAGTGAACAATTTTTTTGCGTTTCATACTTGTTTTGTTGATGTTTGGGGTTTTTGTTGTTGGTTGTTTTGATTTGGTTTTGGCTTTTAAGATGTCTTTTATAGCCCGGGATGGCAGTGAGCTCCTCATCTTCCTATTTCTACCTTCCAAGTGCTGGGATTACAAGTTTGTGCTCATATTTTCATTTTAGACAGGGTCTCCCTAAGTTGTCCAGGTTGGCCTTGAACTCACTTTGTAATCTAAACAGATTTTGAACTTTAGATCTTCTCATCATACATTTTTCTTAGAAGAATGTTTAGGCAGGAGGTAGAGAGCACTTGCATGGCATGGATTGGTCCCCACAAAATCATTCCATTACTAAGACGACGGCACAGTTGGTAAAGGGTTTACTACACAAGCATGAGGATCTGGGTCTGGATCCCAAGCACCCAGGTAAAAAGCCAGATGAGGGCACGCACCTACAACCCCAGCCACCCCAGAGCAAGCTGACCAGCTAGCCTAGCTCAATTAGCATGCCTTGAGTTCAAGTGAGAGATTCTGCCTCTGTAAGGTAGAAAGCAATCAAGAAAGACGCCCAGTGTCAACCTGTGGCCTCCACACACACAAACACACCACACTCCTGCTGGGAAAAGAAAAACAAATTAAAAAAAGAACTTGCCCTGAGATATGACAGTTTAGTTTCGGATCCTGGTCTAGCATTTACTTGCTCTGAGAGCTTAGGTAAATAATTTACTGTCTGTTAACTGCAGTTTTAACATTTACAAAGATAGATGATAATCCTAGGCACCTGACTGTTGGTATATGGTCCAGGGAAGTACTGAGTGTATTATTTGGCACCTGCAAATGTTGGCTCTTACTCTCCTTTTACAATGTTCTTGAGTATTGATGGACACATGGCACGTTAGCTTATGTTTGCCAAGGCAGAGCGTGACTGGGGTGCTGGGTTTGGAGTCATTTTGCTGAATGGGGTAGGGTTTGTGGAGTGCAGAGGTTGATGGGAAATGAAGCTTGAAGGGAAAGTGGAAATGAAATGGAACCCACTGATTGGGGCTGTAACGTTTTAGGAGAAATAATGAGAGTAAGGAAGCGAGTAGATTGTTATGTGAATAGGGATTGAATAGAGGTGAAGAACCAGGAAGCTAGACTTGAGCTCAGATTGGACAATAAGTATGGACAAAGTTACTTTACTCGGGACATTATGGATGTGGCAGTCTGTAGAGCGCTCATCCGGCGTCCATGAAGCCCTGGGCCAGCACTGCATGTAACAGGTATGATGGCTCACTCCTATAATCTCAGCACTCAGGAGGTGGAGGCAGGAGAATCAGAAGTTAAAGATCATCCTCAGCCACTAGTGAGTTGGAGGCCTGCCAGGCCACATAATATGACTCTGTCTTAAATAATTCATTCTAGTTTTTGGAGGCTCAGTGCATATGAGGAGGGAGAGTCAAAGAAGGCAAGGTATTACCTTAAGCCTGTGCAAGTGAGATGCTAGAGGAATGTCTCCCTGAGCTACTCAGTGTTCAAGAAGAGAGTGGAGGGAGAACTGAAATAGCAGGAGTGGTTCTCCCCATGTGTATAGTTCACCTCCCCATCTCCTTGTTTAAGCTAGACTAATCAGAAGGCAATGTACAGCTTGAAGGGTGAGTAAAGCATTGACCGACAGAGTTAATGAATGGAGTGGGAGTTGTTGATGGCAAGAGTGGAGTCCGTTGGTCATGGCCCAGGCTTGGGTTCAGATAACTAGAAGTAAGGGGAATTCACCACTAACAGGAAGCGTGCAGCAGAACTGGAATAGAGAATGTGTCCTGAAGGTGGGAACCTTTGAGCTGAAATAGTATGTATCAGAGATTTGTTGACAGTAACTGAGAGAAAGCAGAATCACCTTCAGAGCATGCTACACTGACCTTCCTATGTGTGTATGGCGTTGGAAAGAGGTCACCACTGAACTGAAACAACTGAAAACAACAGCATATGGGAGAGACTGTCTAAACTGCCACTGAGGGCTAGTGCCTTGACTCAGCTGCCTTAGCCTGGTGGACCTGAGGTCAGTCCTCCAGACCCACATGGTAGGAAAATCTCAAGAGCTGACCTTTAACCTCCAGTAGCTCACTGTGGTATGTGCATGTATGAGTACCCATAAATATTTAAATAAAATTGTTTAAACCTAGTCACAAAAACTTGCATACCTCTTTTGTTCTGAATGTTTTATATATTACTACTGGAAGCCAGACTTTGGCTACTTGGTGGGTTGTTTTTTTCTTCCACTCCTTCTCCACCCTTTTCAACCTCCTAACACTGGATAGGAGAGGAAAAACAATAGAGGAGAAAAAGCGGACGATATTAAAGTTACACTACTTCCAGCTGATTAGGGGCATCGAGTTCCCTGGGCCGATCTTCACTGTCAGAATATCTAGTTTCTTGTCTCTCTGTTGCTAATACTAAATAACAAACCACAACCAACAGCAAACGACCAACAACCCACACCACCTCTTTATGCCTTAGCATTTATAAGGCCTCTGAAAGGTCCCCAGAATTCTAAACATCACACAGTCCGCGAAAAGTATCACACTTCTGCTGAATACAAGCCAAATCATAGCTGCTGTAGACAGTCTAAAACAGCCCCATATTCCATACCTGGGATTAAAACAAAACCATCCTCATAATATTCTTGTTTCTTTTTTAAAGATTTGTTTATTATACACAGCATTCTGCCTGCATCCATGCCTGCAGGCCAGAAGAGGGCACCAGATCTCACTGTAGATGGTTGTGAGCCATCTTATGGTTGCTGGGAATTGAGCTCTGGAAGTACAGCCAGTACTTTTAACCTCTGAGCCATCTCTCCAGCCCCAATATTTCTGTTTTTTTTTTTTTTTTAAATAACCCAAAACTCCAAAATTGTCACTACACATGTCCATGATCCCATTTCTACCAAATCTAATCAGTATTTTTTAAGTGAGAACTGTAAAATTATAGATGCTTTCCTAGTTTAAAAGTATTGGTTTGCTGGGCAGTGGTGGCACACACCTTTAGTCCCAGCACTTGGGAGGCAGAGGCAGACGGATTTCTGAGTTCGAGGCCAGCCTGGTCTATAGAGTGAGTTCCAGGACAGCCAGGGCTACACAGAGAAACCCTGTCTCGAAAAACCAAAAAAAAAAAAAAAGAAACGAAAAGAAAAGAAAAGAAAAGTATTGGTTTGCTCTGAGGACCTAGGTCAGTAGTAAAGCACTAGGATGTACCCTGGTTTTGGTTCCCAGCCTTTTATAACGTAAAATTAATTTAACCTAAAAAGTTCTTGATTTAACTCACTGTGAAACAGGTAGATAGATGGTCAACTTTTTGCTTTGTTGGGCTTTTCAATTTTTTTAAAGTCATGTTAATTTATTTATTTGTGTGCATGCAGGTGAATGTGTGGAGTAGGTCAGAGAACAGCTTTCAGGAGACTGTTCTTTCCACCATTCAGGTCCCAAGCATCTTGTTAGATCATCAGAGTTAATGGCGGCTGCCTTTAGCCACTGAGCATCTTGCTGGCCCCGAGACGCTTGGTTTCGGTGGCTGTAGAAGTAAGGACAGTGCTTTGGAAGCCCAGCAGGTGCAGATGGGAGGATGGCAGTTCTCAGGCAGCGATTCAGGAAGCATGCTTCACGCTAGGTATTTATCAAATTCAAATTTCCACAAGTTTATTTTCATTTTCTATGATTTTTTTAAAACTTAGTGCAACTAATATTTATTGAATACTTCTGATAGTGCTACAACAAACGTGGTGACAGGGATTGCAAATCACCTAATTGTCCCTACTTTTAATAGTACAGGGGACAAAATCCAGTCACAGTGCCCCTAACAAGTGTAAGATTTCTCGTCTCCTCAGGCTTGGCATTAGAGCTTTAACCACAGAGCCATCTCCCAGCCCCTCCAGTGTAAGATTTAAAGTGTCACGGAACATTTAAGGTTTCCAAAAATCCTAACTCGTTTTTGCAGAGTAACCAAAAAGTTGAAGTTTGCTATTACTAAAGACTTCAGTTCAAAGCCAGGGAGGTAGCTCAGGAGGTACCTGCCACCAACCCCGACAACCTGAGCAACCCCCGGGACACTTTTTATGGTAGAGGAGTGCATGTGTCTGTGTGTTAAACGTAAATAAAAGACAAAGTTCCGTTGGCATTCTTCATTTGGAAGAATTTTTAAACTAGAAGAGTTTTTAAGCTAGAAGAGTTCCAAGTTTGTTTTTTGAAGGCTTATTTGTGCCTGTTGTTCACGTGTATGCCGGATACATACAACTCACATCTTGTGATGTGGGAACCAAAATTTAAACCCAGTCCTCATGATGGCACAGCAGGTACTTTTAACTACAGAGACATCTCTCCAGCCCCTAGTTCCAAGTTAATATTAGAAGTCACATCAAGGCTAGTGCAGCTCTGCAGTGGTTTGCTCCTTTATTTTTAGAGGCATTCTTAGTGTCTTGATGTGTACCCTTGTATGAAGGATTAGTAGCCCGGGTTACTGCATGTACCCAACATGTGCACATTCTCATGTACGTGTGGGTGCATACGAGGCCAGCAGACAGCCTCGGGTGTTTGTTGTTCTACCACTAGCCTAGAGTTTACGGAGAATGCTAGACTGGCAGACCTTTGAGCCCAAGGGACCCACTTTGCTCTGCTTCCTGGACAATATTTATTAATTCTTATCCCCCCCCCCTTTTTTTTTTAATTTTAGGAATAGTGCAGGAACCAATTGAAGACAGTTGCTAGGACAGAAACTGCACCCTGACCCTGTTGGACCCCACCAGTTCACTGAGCCTGAATGATGACTGCAGAATCAAGGGAAGCCACGGGTCTATCTCCACAGGCTGCACAGGAGAAAGATGGTATAGTCATTGTGAAGGTAGAAGAAGAAGATGAGGAAGACCACATGTGGGGGCAGGACTCTAGCCAGCAGGAGACGCCACCACCCGACCCAGAGGTATTCCGCCAACGGTTCAGGCGCTTCTGTTACCAGAACACTTTTGGGCCTCGAGAAGCTCTGAATCGACTGAAGGAGCTTTGTCATCAATGGCTTCGACCAGAAGTCAACACCAAGGAACAGATCTTGGAGCTGTTGGTACTGGAGCAGTTCCTGTCCATCCTGCCCAAAGAGCTGCAAGTCTGGCTGCAGGAGTACCGGCCTGACAGTGGAGAAGAGGCCGTGACTCTTCTAGAAGACTTGGAACTTGATCTGTCCGGACAACAGGTAAAAAGATACGACACCTGTGTGTAGGAAGGACACAGACTTAGGAATAGGCTCAGCAGGGAGGGAGGGAGTGTTTGGAACAGCTGCTTTTGCCTATTGCTCTCCAGAACTCTTTCAAAGAGTTCTGGGGGCTCGGCAAACTAGCTCCCTCGTTTCTACAGCATGTGCATCGCATTTGTGAGGCTCAGGGTCCAGTGGCTGACCATAGAAAGGATGGGGGGGGGGAGGTTCCTCCTTTCAGCATTCACTGGAATACTTAGAGGCTTTTCTTTAATATTTCTCACTCCTATTTTAAAAGTGATTTGTTGGAGCAGACATAGAGCTTCATGCCTCTAATCCGAGCACTTGCTAGAGCAGGAGGATTATGAGTTCAAGGCCAATCGGAAGTTTTACCCAGAAAACATTTTCTCTCCTCAGGTCCCAGGACAAGTTCACGGGCCTGAGATGCTTGCCAGGGGTGTGGTGCCTTTGGATCCAGTTCAGGAGTCCTCAAGCTTTGACCGTCACGAAGCTGCCCAGTCTCGTTTCAAGCATTCATCTAGGAAGCCTCGTCTCTTATCATCCCGAGGTAAGAAGCTGGGTTTCCTTGTGAAAAAGAAGTAAATGTTCGGGGTAGAGGTGGCTTAGTTGGTAGGGTGCTTGCCTGTTGTACATGAGGCACTAGGTTCCATCCCAACACTGCATAAAATGAGGCATGGTGATACAGTCCTTTAATCCCAGCATTCTGGATGCAGAAGCAGATGGGTCTCTTGGGTTTAAGGACAGCCTAGTATGCATAATGTGTTCCAGGATAGCCATGGCCACATAGTGAGGCCCTGACTCAAGAAAAACAGAAAGGCAAGTGTGGTGTACACTTAAAACATTCAGGACATTGGTGATCAGAGGTTCAGAATTTCAGGGTCATCCTGATCTACACAGCAAGTTTGAAGTTAGTCCAGGCAGCCCAGGTCAGTGAAGGGATGAGACCTTGCCCATACCTCCAGAAAAGGTGGGAAAGTAAACGATCCAAGATAGAGGTACAGGTACCTCTTTCTGTGTTACCAGCTAACTCCACAAAGCAGCACACTTGTTTGGTTATATGCTCACAGAGCAATACTAGGCTGAGTGTTTACTATGGAGGTAAGTGAACTGTGCGCCATGTACTCAACGAACATTATATCATGTGTTAAACTGTGTGCAGTCCAGATGTCCAGCAGAGTTCTGAGTGGAGGGGACTGGAGCAAGTGGTATATTATTTCCAGCTTGAATGGTTTGTTTTGAGACAAGACCTTGCTATATATCCCAGGGCTGGCTTCAAACTCATAGTCTTCCTGCCTCAGCTTCCTGAGTACTAGAATTATAGGTGTACACCACCAGGCCTAGCTTCCAGCCTGGATTTTGAAACACTTTAGCTAGCATTTCTTAAATTATTTTTGTAGGAGTCTTAAGTCTTTCTAAAGATTTCATATGTATCATTGGTTTTTTGTTTTTTTCAAGATGTAGTCTCTCTGTGTAGCCCTGACTGTCCTGGACCTCACTCTGTAGACCAGGCTGGCCTGGAACTCAGAGATCACCCACCTTGGCCTCCGGAGTGCTTGGAATAAAGGTGTTCACCACCACCTCCTGGCATAAAATGTTTTATACCATTCTTTTTAGGCTTCCAAAGGGAAGAGAATGAGAATGATTCCTCTTTTAGACTGAGAAAATGAGAAGAGTAATAGTTCAGGTTTCATTTCTATAAAAATCTGATGCATTAGGTCAGTTCTCCAACCACTTTACAGAAATGACAATAATTTTATCAGAATTTAAAGTGAAGCAGCTATATAGCATATGGGAACAATTGCTAAAAGGCTCTGAGATCTTGCTGTTGTTACAGAGGACCAGGAGTTCACCCATGTCAGGCTGCTCACATCTGCCTGTAACTCCTGCCTCAGGTGATCTGGTGCCTTTTTCTGGACTCCAATACACAGATAGACAGACAGACAGACAGACAAATACACACACACACACACACAAACACAGTCTATTTTCTTTTTAAGTTTGCTAAAAAGTATGTTCCTTCACCAGTGTCTTTATTTGTGAGGTCATTTAGAAGAGGAATATTAGAGGGTAGAGCTTACAGTGGCGTTCTCTCTCCCAGGCATCCTGGAAGACAGCCAGCAGACACATATAGCTACTGTCTAGGTTAAACTGCACCTGTGCCCATTTCCTTCTCCACAAGCACACGTTGCAGCAGTATCATTGGGTGCCGGCTGGAGAGGAGAGGAGAGTCAGGATCTAAGCCCCATATTGTTGCTTCAGGTAGCTTGGGAAATAGTTTGAAAGACTACAAATAGGGTTGTTATTTTTGAAATTGTTATTGAATGGATCTGTTCTCTATTTCCTCTCTATCTTGTTCTCTATCTTGTTTCCTAACTCTGAGAAGGCCTAAGTGCTAGGGTCTTCTTCTTGTCTGTGTTTTTCCTCACAGTAGTAACAGGTAGAAGATGCAGTGATTAAGTGATCTGTTTCTGTGGGTTTTGGCAGCTCAGACCCATCCTCTGTCTATCAGTAACATTTCCAAATCTAAGATGCTTGGCAAAGGAAGGAAAAGGAGAAATTTTAATTTTACAGTTGAGTTTCTTTATTCTCTTTACTCGTAGCTTATGGTTGGTAGTCATTTGCAGTGCTAATGGCTGCCTTTTGTGTGTTGGCCCAAACCTTTCTACATTTGCACGTCTCATCAACATTTGAACAGTGTGTATTTTACTAAACAGTAACTGTGACCAAACAGGGAAACAAGGGTCAGGATGGCAGAAATGTACTTGGAAGTATGAAGGTCGTCCCCTTCTTCCCTGTCATTCTCAGTGTTCTGTGAGCTTGAAGATACGTGTCGGCAGAAAAGGGAGTCCAGTGCTGTTCCTGCACTGAAATAAAGTACAAGCCAGGCCACAGCTACTGATTCTAAAGTTGAGAATAGTAACCTCGCACTCTAAACTGACAGTACAAAGTCATCAACCTCTTCAGGGCCTCACTTTCTCCTTTTAAAGTTTGAACCTGGTGATTTTAAGGACCCTTTTATGAGCTCCATGAGGTTCAAATATAAGAGTAATGGTCTTGAGGAAGCCTGAGTCTTGCTTCCTGTCAACTGTATCCTGTGGCGCTATCTTTCTAAGTAGCTATATATCAAGCAGTGATATGCTGGTTTAGGAAGGAGATTGCTGGGACTCTTCGCTGAGGGAAGCTCAGAGAAGAGCTGGTTTTACTCACAGCCCCTTTCTCCTTCTCAGCTCTCCCTGCCACCCATGTTCCTGCCCCTCATCATGAGGGGAATCCCAGAGACCAGGCGATGGCATCTGCACTATTGACCGCAGATTCCCAGGTGAGCCATGGGCCCCTCTTCCCTCCTGAGACCCTAGATTTGCACCTTTCTGGAGCATCTTTTATGAACCTCAACCAGGTCACTTGCTCATGGTGCCCAGCCCACAAAAAAAGCCCATTCCTCTCAATGTTAGGTTTCTTCCACCATAACCCCTTCAGTCCATCAGGGTTGGTCACATGTTCTCTCCTAGTGTCCCACAGTCCTGCCCTCAGCTCTGTCTTTGACCTTAGGTTTGGGCAGTAGGACTGTCCCTGATGCTACAGGGAGCTGAGTATGGGGATCTCCTGTTATTTCAGGCAATGGTGAAGATCGAGGACATGGCCGTGTCCCTCATCCTGGAGGAATGGGGATGTCAGAACCTGGCTCGGAGGAATCTCAATAGGGACAGCAGGCAGATGAATTTGGGGAATGTGTTTTCCCAGGGTAAGACTGATGCAGAATTCCTGTCTGCTAAGATTTTTTTTTCTTTTTGGCTTCTGTGCTGGTTAGTAAGGGAAAACACTTGTTTGTTGAGTTTCCGCGGCATAGCACTCCAACTCTGTGATTCCTGGCAGGTTTGTTGTATCTAGGTAATTTCTGCTCTTTGAAATCAGATCTTCTGCTCTGAGTCTCTCTCGGCTCTCCAACCATTTGGTTACCTGGGAGGATTCTTTCTGCTCTGGTGCATTATACTTCAGCTTACCTCTGTCGGGGGAAATCTCCTTTTCCTAGTAGAGATAGCCAGGCAAACTGGCCACCAGTCCAATTCCAGCCCTCCTCCCCCCACCCTTTTCTTTTTAACCTTGTTCCTAAACCCACCAGGATATCCATCCTCCTTGGATGTCTGCCTTTATCCTGTTAGAGATTGCTCAGTCTGCACTTTGTGATTCCATAGCCTTGTGCTTGGTTCCCAGGTCCAAACCCAATGGATCTTCTGTGAAGAGCTCTTAGTGCTGAGAGTATAAGAAGAATGAAGTAACTCAAAGGGCATCAGCTAGATAAATATCCTGCCCAGCTTATGAAACTGTTGCATGGCTCTCTCCTAGATCTTAAGTCCTAGGACACAGTGCCACCAAGAAGCCCAGAGATATGTGCAGTAGTAGAAGATTTCATAGCAAAGAACTACTCTACCTTGGGTGGGCAGAGGGGGGGGGGAACAGCGCAGGCATGGAGAAGCTGAGGTTTGGTTTACAAAGAAGCATAAAAGGGGGATGGTTTTTAGGTACTTGTGCTTTATACTGAATAGAAATTAAGAACTGGTCTTCACTTCTAAGCTATCACTGCTATAACCTTTGAAGAAAAAAAAAAAACAGATGGAATAGACACTCTTAAGAACTGTCTAGCCTGGCAGTGGTGGCGCACGCCTTTAATCCCAGCACTTGGGGGGCAGAGGCAGGTGGATTTCTGAGTTCAAGGCCTGGTCTACAGAGTGAGTTCCAGGACAGCCAGGGCTAACCTAGAGAAACACTATCGAAAAAAGAAAAAAAAAAAACAAAAAAAACTGTCTAGCAGGTAGCTGATCAAGGACCTTTGTTTGGAATTCAAAAGAAGTCAAGCAGCTTTCTCTTCTCTGCAGGTGGCTCAGTAGTTATGATGATCCCATCCATAAGTCAAAGATTAGCTATAACCAGTTCCTCTAGTCACAGCCTTCAGGAGCCTACTGAATGGGATGTAGCAGACCCTCTTGGAGTCTTCTCTTAAAAGCAAAATGCAGGGCCAATGAGATGGTTCAATAGGTATAGACACTTGCTGCCGAGCCCTGCAACCACTTTGTCCCCAGGATCCATATGTTGAAAGGAGGGAGTCGAGTCTCATGGGTTGTATTCTAGCCTCCACACATGCCTCATGGTTCACACACACACACACACACACTAAATACTAAATACTAAATGAATAAATAAATGTTTCAAGATTTTGCTAAGGGTGTGAGATAGCTGAGTGTGAAGAGCACTTACCGCTCCTCCAGTGGACCCACATCAGCTCCCAACACCAACTTGGTATCTCACAAGCATCTGTCACGTCAGATCCAAGAGACCTCTGCAGGCACCAGGCATGGCAACATACACATATATGTGCAGGCAAAAAAGTCCATGACACAAAAAATTTTATTTGTTGGGTTTTTTGTTTATTTTTGAGACAGGGTTCAACTTCTTTTTTAGATGAGGCTAGCCTTGAACTCAGAGATCCGGCTGCCTCTGGCTGCCAAGTGCTGAGGTCAAAGGCATGTGCCACCATGCCCAGGAGGTTTGTTTTCTTTTCTTTTCTTTTTTTCCTTTTCCAATGGGTTATAGCAGGGTATAGGAAAATTCAGTATTTTGATATGCTGGTCACTAAAATGCAGAGATTAACTCTACATTGTAAAATTTGTTTGCTGGTACTTCTGATTACAGTTTTGGGAATTGTTTCTTTCCTGTAAGCCTCAACTGTCAGTTGGTGAAGATTTTATCTATTTTGGTAATGAATCCCCAAGTAGCTCCTTCACCCCTCTCTGTTACATGAACTCAGGCCATTCTGTACTGTTCCTGGTAAAGGAACACTGCCTTCCATGTCACGGGGCCTGTAATACCAGGTACAGGGCTCCTTGTTACCTGCTAACTATGCCCTTGTTGAGAAAGTAAGACAGAACTGGGAGGGTCTGCTTTCCCTTCCTTCTGCGAACAGCACTAACCAATTCCTCAGAATGACTTTCCTGTTCTCTTTTTGTAAGACATACAAGTATTTGCTGGAGATGCAACATGACTTATTTCTTATTGCATTTATTTTTGTAACAAGGTCTCATCGTGTAGCTCTGGCTGGTCTTGAACTTATGGACATCTGCCTGCCTGTTCCTCTCATGCTGGAATTAAACCTTTAGTGGCACTGCTTCTTTTTTTCTTGACACAGAGTCTCTATGTAGCCCTGGCGGTCCTGGAAATCCATATAGAACAGACTGGCCTTGAACTCAGGAGATGTGCCTGCTTCTGCCTCCAGAGTGCTATGATTAGAGGCGTGTACCAACATGCCAAGCTGTGACTTGTTAAATATGTTTTATTTCAATTCCTTATCCTCTCCTTCCGTAACTCCCTCTGTTCAAGTCCCACCATGCTTGCTTATTCGAATTTTTTTTGACTCTTGCTGTTTTCTTTTGAGATGGGTCTCGCTATGTAGCCCAGACTGGTCCATCACTGGTGACTCCCCTCCTATTGAGTGCTGGGTGTGCAGCACTGTGAATGCACCGCTCTGCCTGGCCTTCGTGCTCTTTACCAAGACCATGATTTTTTCCACTTTCATCCCAGCTCTTCTTCCTGATGTTGTTAAATTTTTCCCCTTTTCTACTTTTATCCTTTTATCTTTAATACTATGAAGGCATTCTCCCAGGTATATAGAAGCTTCGTAGAAAATGTCACTGTATGAACACCTGCATTCAAAGATAATGATGCTATTTGTATTTTCTATTTATCATGTCAGGTTCTGAGAACAGGAATGGGAATGAGTCAACCTCAAAGGCTGAAGTCAAAGAAGATTCCACCTCACATGGGGAGATAGCAGGAAGATTCCAGAAGGAATTTGGAGAGAAACGAGAACAGCAGGGCAGAGTAATCGAAAGGCAACAGAAAAATCCTGAAGAGAAAACTGGCAAAGAGAAGAAAGAGCCTGGGCCACCTACAGCCAAGGAAAAAAAGCCCACCACAGGAGAGAGGGGCCCAAGGGAGAAAGGTAAAGGTTTGGGAAGAAGCTTCAGCCTGAGTGCAAACTTTAATAATACCACGGAGGAGGTTCCATCAGGAGCAAAGACTCATAGATGTGATGAGTGTGGGAAGTGTTTCACAAGAAGCTCAAGCCTTATCCGCCATAAAATTATCCACACTGGAGAGAAACCTTATGAATGTAATGAGTGTGGCAAAGCCTTCAGTCTCAATTCAAACCTTGTCCTTCATCAGCGAATCCACACGGGAGAGAAACCTCATGAATGTAATGAGTGTGGCAAAGCCTTCAGTCATAGCTCAAATCTCATCCTGCACCAGCGCATTCACTCGGGAGAGAAGCCCTACGAATGTAACGAGTGTGGCAAAGCCTTCAGCCAGAGCTCAGACCTCACGAAGCACCAGAGAATCCATACAGGGGAGAAGCCC
The DNA here is from genome assembly GCA_030674055.1 of Rhabdomys pumilio. Taxonomy (NCBI): domain Eukaryota; kingdom Metazoa; phylum Chordata; class Mammalia; order Rodentia; family Muridae; genus Rhabdomys; species Rhabdomys pumilio. The sequence continues at coordinate 14,893,272 of JANHMN010000023.1, forward strand.
TATGAATGTAGTGAATGTGGAAAAGCTTTCAACCGAAACTCATATCTTATTTTGCATCGGAGAATTCACACTAGAGAAAAGCCCTACAAGTGCACTAAGTGTGGCAAGGCCTTCACCCGGAGCTCAACCCTCACACTGCACCATAGAATCCATGCCAGAGAGAGAGCGTCAGAATACAGCCCAGCCTCTCTGGATGCCTTTGGAGCATTCCTGAAAAGTTGTGTGTAAAGCAGGAGCGAGTCATCAAGCCATTTCCCCCCTTTTGTTTCTGAAATTATGTCAGACTTATGTGCCCATCGAGGGAAAAGTACTAGCACCATCAGATTGTTTGAGAAGTCGCACTTGAGGATCCCTAAGAGTTACGTTACCGTGTCCTGCCTTGAGGTGGTCTATAGGCATGTAATTCTTAAAGTCCTTGCAAGAGAAAGCTGGTCGTGTAGATATTCTTCCACTCAAGATAAAAGCACACACAGTAAAACGTCAAGCTTTCTAATAATGGGTATACCTTTAAGGTTGCTTCCCAGCAACCACACCATGTAGTCAATGAGTCAAGATTAGCTCTGTGAATAATATACTGAAGTTAAGCCACTTGCTGCAAACAAACTCTACTTAGACAACCTGTATTTCTCAATGAAGAGAGATAGTTAAATACAAAAGCTACATTGGGACATGCTGCTCGAGCAAGTTGTATATCCAGAAGGTTGTGTGTCTGATCACTGGTAGCCTGCCAAAGCTATAGAAATCTAGGACTGTGCTGGTCAGAATCAAACCAAAGATTTCTATCTCTTTCTGAAAGAGGGCATATGTACCAGTTTGTCGTTCCAAGGACTGTAACAAATATGGATGAGCCTGCCCTCATCAGTGACATCAGTCCTACTGAAATAGCAACAATTCAAGATGTTTCTCTTCCTCTTCAGTATCCCTTAAAGCACTCTAGCACTCCTAAATGAACTCTCCACAAGTTAGCACTTGATTGTATATTATCTTTTAATCCTTCATCATTCAGTGTTGGAAGCTTTTATCAATCACCACCCCCAAAAAAGATGCTTCAGTTGTCAAGAAATATAGTTATGTTCCTGACAGCACAGCACTGGATGTAGTACTAAACACTCTCAAGGCACTCCTTATGACGGACTTCTAACAGAATTATCATATTTGTGATAGAGTCTGTGAATCATGTGAGTACCTGAACTATGGTACCTTCAGACCTATAGGCCATATAACGTATTCTGGGGTCAATGTTATTTTTGTCCTAAATATAAACAAAAGCTTGGTTAGTTACCTGCAGAGACTGCAGATATGGGTCAGTAAGTAAATACCACAGAATGTCAGCAGTGATGCTTGTCATCCATTACAGAAGAAACGATGAACACTAACTGTAAAGTTTGTGTTTGTGTGACATCATTCCACAGCAAAGCTCTTGTTCTTGGCCAGAGTTCTTTTCAGTTAGCTGCTGAATGTGTTTTGAGCACTTGCTGAGTTGTTCAAAACTTAGCTAATGCTATTCAAAAGATGTGATGGGTTTTTGTTGTTCTTCTTTTGTTTGATTTTTTTTTTGTTGGGTTTTTAAAATTTGTTTGTTTTGTTTTGTTTATTTCTCAGAGAAAGGGAAAGTTAAAGGGAGCATTTCCCCCCCACATTTAGCCAGAAACTTGTAGAAGCATCTGTTATCATTAGCCGGCAGTGACTGAAGATGTCCTGTTGGCTGAGTTCACCATCACACTGGTGTGGCTGGTTGTGTCATTGTATTTAATATCACACAGTGTCTTTTCTATTTCTCAAGAAAGACTAAAGTGAGGAAGTGAGGTTAGGGGACTTTAGCCTTTCCTGTCATCTCTGCAGGTAGCTTGCCAGAAGCTCTTGATGGAGACATGACACATACAGGAGAACCCAAGTATCAAACTATGCAGGTACTGGGGGCTTGAACAGACAGCTTTATTCAAGAAAGCATTGAGATAGTATGGACAGCCCTACAGAACCCTAGAAACATAAACTAAAGACAAACTTGAAGACTGTTGACATGGACACCCCATGAGATTTCCCCTCAAGAAACAACTGAAATCATCTGGCACCAGTTGTTCGCTGACCAGGAGCAAAAGTCGGTGAGACACAATAGCAGCAGGTCTCATCAGGTTGGCATCTGTGGCCTCTGCTCCAGGTCAAACTAGAATCCTACAAGCAATCACTGGTCCCTGTTTGACTTTATTTCTTAGACCAATCATATATCTCTGGTGGCATCTGAGCTGTTTGCTGAGTGCTGCCTGTGAGTATTCTATCCACCCAGCTGAAAATCAGCAGAGCTACTCTGAAGATTGCACCTGACTCACTTTCTGAAGTGAGGTGGAGGTAGAGAGATGCTTTAAGGTTCTTCCTAGAGGACTGAATCATAGTGATGGTGGACTTTTGTGTGAGAGCTCTGGCCTGCTTTAAAAAAAAAAAAAGCCACTGAAATAAGGTACAGGACTCCAGGAGCGCATCCAGATACTGGCTTTGATCCCAAGAAAGGACTTTGGTCATTTCCCTGTTGGCTGCTTATACACAGACAGTTAACCACATGCTGACATACTTCAGCCATTACTCTTTGTTCTTACATGAAATTAAGACAGACCTGTGTTCCCATCCCTCATTTGATTCCCATGTATTGGGACATCTTACTATTAGTCACTGGGATGACTGCAGATGCAGTCGTGGAGGCAGCCATCTGAAGATATGTTTTACTTAGAAAGCAGACTACAGGTGGTTATCCAAATTTCTTAGATGCTCAGCAATGTCACTGCATCATGGTCAAACATGGTGACATCTGTTGTTAGCGCTCAGGCTAGTGCACAGCCTAAGTGCTTACTAGTTAACCATCGGCATGCCGGTTGACATGATGGAACTTTTAAGACTTTCTAAATGTACTTTATGACAAAAGTCAGATTCTTCAAGTTGTGAACTTTCTGCTTTAGCCTGGCAGGCAAGGCAAGCATAGATGTGTGAGACAACCTTATATGTAAAGCACTTAATATTAAAGGCTTAGACGTGAGACTGTTAAATGTGTGTAGAGAGACTGACATGTTGAATATGTGGGGCAGTCCATGCCTTACATACATCAGAGAACTGATTCTAGAATACAACCTAGTCTGAGTGTGACACCTGGCAAAGGTTACACTGTAAATAAACTCTTTATGTGAGGTCAGCTTCATAGTACTCATTGCTTTGGACAGGGAATCTGGTCTGTTCCAGTCATGCAGTAAGTTCCAGAAACTTCCAGGAGAGCTCAGTCTTAACTCCAGAGGATCCACAGGAGAACCCAAGTTTGGGGAATGCTAAAGAAACAGTAAAAACGTACATCTTCTTACAAACTGTAAACGTTCAGTACCTCGATGTATTTTGTAAGGCCATAATGTCAGTGTGTCTTTGTACCTCACCCCTCCTGTCATTCTTTATATTCCTCGTAAATGTGTTCCAGTCCGTTGAGCAGAACCCATCACCAGGGAAGGCGGGGAGAAAGTGAAGTTTTGGATTAATTAAGAAACTGTGGATATAAACATGATTAGGTCTCAGAACTAGGGATGTGGAGGAAACTTCTTAGGTTAGTGCTTGTTGAACTGAGAAAAGTCTGTGAAAAGAGCTCAGTAGAACACTAAAGTGGAACAACTCTACATGCCCCTTCCAAGCTGCCTGGTCTCTGTCACTCAAAGCGAATGGGCAGGCTCTGGCTTGGAGGTGGACTGAGGGTCTTCTCCATTGTTAATATATTTGGGGGAAATACATAATCAACAGAGGCTTAGGAAGTATACCGGAAAGGCTAGTCTGCCCAGATTCTGTGAACCATGGTGCCATAGTTCTGTTTTCCCAATCATAAATCCTCTATGCTTAGACAAGTAGGGACTCTGTCCACAGGAAGGGCTACTTTCCAGGAAACACAACTCTTGCAGGGAAGAGGAGCTATCTCAGAGTTTGCAAAGCATTGCAAGATATGCTTTTGCTTTCCTGCAAGGTCTTCTCTTTGTTCCTAATCTCTGGTATATTTGCGCTTAAGAGACAGTGTTTGAAAATTCATAGCTGCGAATATTTGTTGATTTAAGATTTTATCTTAGAATTGCCAGCTTTATTTCCAATAGGCAATGCTGACCTGCTTATCAAAAGGGAACTTAACCAGGCTCATCTTGCCATCTTCATGGAAAACTCCTTTTGTTACTGCAGTGACAGTGCTGAGACACTCAAGACAGCAAGCTTGCCACAAGAGCCATTTTCTGTGTCCCACTATGAGCAACTCTCAAGTCTGAAGAAGGACTAGGGCTGTGGTTCCCCCAGCACTACATGGAAAGGATGCGGTGGCACGTGCCTGTAATCTCAGCACTGGAGAAGTAGAGGCAAGAGGATTGGGAATTCATCCTCTGTGACATAACAGATTTGAGACCAGCCTGAACTGAAGTGATCCTATCAAAAACAACCCCCCCCCCCACATAACTATGTATGTGTGTATGTGTAAGGGACCCAGGCATGGTGGTACATTCCTTTAATCCCAGCACTTAGGAAGCTGAAACAGATCACAAATTCACAGCCAGCCTGTCTCCAAAGAAATAGGAATGTGCAGGTATTTCCCATTAGGGAAACAAAGGCCTGTGTATGAAATATAGAACCAGAGAGGCAAACTTAAATGATATAAATAGATCATTAATAGAAGTCAGAGTAGATTTTTATTTCAACTACTACTGGAGGCAATGAGCATTGTTGGACAAGTTTCCCTAACAGATCCAGGGTTTGCTCTTAGTATGGAAACACTACTGTAAGTTTTGAAGAAGTTACTTATTTTGCTATTCATATTTTTTTTATGTCTGAAAATACCTGTCTTAAAACTTTGTAAAACAAACTTGAAGTTATAGGTAAGGTAAGCCATCACCAATACTGCAGGTCAAACATAAGTTTGGGAAATTGTTTTGATATCCCATAATACTAATGTTCTAGTAGTTTTTTACTATCTGGTTTCGTTTCCTAGTTGATACCCCCAATCCCATGTTTCCCTGTAATATTCTAAACCACAAAATGAAGAGTGAAGGTTACTCAGCTCTAAGCTGTGGCTCCAAATGAAAAGAGTCACAGTCTGCTGTGAAATTAAGAATTGATTTTTTTTGTTTAATCTGGGAGGTTGTGATACACTCCCTTACAAAAACTGACTCAACTTACTTAACTGACTCAAATTACTTGATCATTAGCCAAATTAATTGATCCTTGAAATGGTCTCTGTTCACAAGCACTCATGAGGTTTCTGAAGGACTGGAAGAGGCTGGACCAAAACTTGGATTTCATTCCAGTTGACATTGGGGCTAAGTCCTCTTGGTCCACAAAAGGACAACCAGTCACACTGAGTCTTGTTTATCCTGTAGTCTCCAGCATGTTACAAGAGAATGGCCAAGGAAGGTCTAGCAGCCTCATGATCTGCTAAGAAAGTTGCTGAGGCCAGAGAAGCTTGATTGTGGGTGGGCTGGTGCTTGCTCACTTTCCTCTCCATCTTAATTGGTAACAGCTTGAAGTTTCCAGTCTGCCCTAGCTGGACTGGGAATGTGAGACTTACCTGGAATCCCTCAGTGAGGGGTGTGGCTCACCTAAGAGCATTTACATAGAGTACCCCATGAATGTGAGTGACCCCAGGATATGGTGCAGCTCTTGCTTAGAACTCCCTGGTGAGGGGTTGGAGTGTGCCTAAGCAGTAGAGCATTTGCTAGAATATCCTACTAGTGAGTGGGCTATGATGTGTCTCAGGAGTGGAGAGAGATTGCCTCCCATATGCAAGTCCCTTGGGTGCAATCTTCTGCACTGCCCCTGCCCAAAAAGAGTTCTTACTTTCTCACAGGAGGAATATTGTGATTAAACAGAAAAAAAAAATGTCCTAAGAATAAGAACGTTAAGGGTTAGGGTGGTTGTGCAAGCAAAATTTTAAGTTGAGTGTATTTTTATAAACTTTCAGTTAAGGATTATTACAACCAGGTCAACATGATAAGCCTAAATTTATATAGAGAGTTAACTCAGGCACTGTCTTTTTGTCCATAAGCTATAGATAAAGCATCCTGTTTCATCTATTCCCAGCATATATTAGAATAAATTAGACCCAAAGAAGAAACTTTGTATGCCAGCGGGATTAAAATCATTGCTGTTAAAAAGTGGATCTGTGATTTGACCAGCTTCTGAAGAGTCCAGACGCTTAGTAGATGTTCAATAAATAACTTTAAAGTGGAATTTGTATTAAATCCTCATTTGTTTTTCTACAAAGGTTCCTTTTAGTAAATGGGTTTAAGGAGAAAAAGTGGGTCTTTGGGGTTTTTTGTTTTGTTTTTAAAGCTAGAGAACTGTAAGCATTGCTGAGATCTAAATTTCAAGAGAGAAATGGAAGGCTGAGCAGGCAGTGAAGTTGGTAGAGCGCCTGCTTTAATCCAGAGTTCCATCCCCAGTACCATCTAAAGCAGGTATGCTGGCACACACCTGCAATCTGAGCACTGCAGCAGTAGAGGCAGGAGCATCAGGAATCTAAGGTCATCTTTGGCTATGTGGTGAGTTTGAGGCCAGCCTGGGCTATGTGAGATCCTGGAGGGAGAAGAGGAAAAAGAGTTTGTGCATCTAAGATCCAATGAGATGTTAAAGTAGTAAAGTTAGAAAAAAAAAAATACTGGAGATATATAGCTAATATTTTTGTTGCCTCCTGGATCTCAGTAAAAGAATAACCTGCTGGGCTGGAAAGATGGCTCAGAGGTTAAGAGCACTGGTTACTCTTTCAGAGGTCTTGAGTTCAATTCCCAGCAACCACATGGTGTGGCTCACAACCACCTATAATCAGATCTGGTGCCCTCTTCTGGCCTGCTGTATACATAATAAATAAATCTTAGCAATAACTTGATATTTCCAACAGGCAATACTGGTGATTGGTTTTGTGTGTTAGAGGTAGGTTTTCAGGGCTGGGGAGATAGCTCAGTCAGGTGCTTGCCATGCACTCATGAAGAACTGAAGCAGAAAATGTGGGGTGGGAAGGTAGACACAGGAAGATTCCTAGGACTTATTGGCTAGCCAGCTGGCTTAATAGTTCCAGCCAAGATAGGGACCTAGTGTCAGAAATTTAAAAAAAAAAAAAAAAAGTGGACAGCTTTTGAGAAACGCCCCGGTGGTCTGACATCAGCAAGCACAAGTGTATCTGAAGACATACCCAATGCAGGTGTTGGGTACAGGCCCAAAGTTCAAAAACTAGAACTTCTACTCTCTAACCTTGGGTAAAATTCAATCTTGATTTTTTTTTTTTTTACTGTCTCATTTAAATGGAGAAATGACTCATTGATTTAAAAGAGCTTGCCCTTTCAAAGAGCCAATGTAGGCAACTCACGGTCACCTATAACTTCAGCTCTGCAGGGTTCCCACACTCTGCTAGCTTCTCAGGGTATGTGCACACAAACACACAAATGAAAATACTTTTTAAAGTAGAACTACAATCTACTAAATTCTAGCACAGAATTGACATTGGGGTTTTTTTACTTTGTCTTATTTAAATAATTGATTTGTTCACCCTGTTCAGAAACTTTGAATGAGGTTGAACATACTCCAATCTTGGTTTGCATGAGTTTCATACTCCATGAGTCAGTATACCTGTTCCTGCTTTGCTTTCTTTTCAGGGCTGTGGGCTGTGATGGAGTAAGCAAAAAGGCAACACACGCATATACACACACACACACACACACACACAGATTGGAGAAGTGGCTCAGAAGTGACATGCACTTGCTGCTTTTAGAGAAGACTTGATTTCAGTTCCCAAGATCAACATGGAGGTTCACAACTGCCTGTAATTCTAGCTTCAAGGGACCCAGTGCCCTCTCTGGCCTTCAACAGCACCAGGCACACATGTGGTGCACATACATACAGACAAAACAAAAATAACATCTTAAAAAAAAAAGTTGAGCATTACACCTCAGCACTTAGGAGGCCAAGATTCATTGCAAGTTCAAGAGCAGCCTGGTCTACAGAGCAGATTCTAGACCAGACAGACCATCTCAAATTCAAAAGAGGGACTTTCTACTTAGGACACTTTTGTCACCAGATGTCAGGTTTGGTGGTTGATTGGTTTGGTTTCCCAGTTCTCTGAACACCTATGACAATGTCCTGGAAGTCAAGTCAATTCTGACACTGTGTGAAGATAGTGTGGACCCCACAGGCTGAATGAAAACTCACTTCAAATGCCAGGCAGGAGGCTCCAGTTTACACCTGCATTTCTGGCTAGCTGTTTAGCTGTTGATTAGTGATTTCTACAGCCATTATTTCTTTCTTAGAATGGCTCACAGCACTCAAGAGAATGCTTTACTTACTGGTTTATTAAAAGAATAAGACAATGGTCAGAGAGATGGCTCAATTGGTATTGGCCGCTCTTCCAGAGGACACAGGTCTATAGTGAGAATTTTGATTTCTTCAAAAACCCAGTTGTGTTATATGAATATGTTTTTGTTTTAATCCCAGGTGTGGGATAAAAGGCTGCATCACAGCAGGTGATTATGATTTGCCTTGTGCACTAGCAGGGGTGTGATATTGGCCAGCTTCAGAGAATTTTTAACTCTAGGTATAAATGGGAGAGCCCCAAGAAGGCCTGTGGAGGATGCTGCTCCTTGCTGTTATTGTGGTTTGTCAAGTGTTTCTGAGCAAAGAGAAGTTGGAGATACCCAGATGACAAAGATTGGACTTACCTCAAGAAACCCAACATCCCTAATCAGCAGGAAGCAGTTGTTTTATTGACTGAAAGATCTATGCCCCCTTTCTCCTCTAACCCCTAGTTTCTCTCCTACCTAGTGTTGAGAGGTTGGAAGGGGTTAGGATGGAATAAAGGTTGGAAGAGAGGTAGAGATAAAAAAAAAAAAATCCAATAAAATAGCTAACAACAACAAACAAAACCAACACAGGTCCAATTCTCAGCACCCACATGGTGGCTCACAACTATCCATAACTGGTTTGGAGGGTTCCAACACCCTCTTCTGACCTCCAAAGTCATCAGGCACACATGGGGTACACAAACATACATTTAGGCAAAACGCCCACACAAAAATAAGTTGTTTAAAAAATAAAAATATAAATATCTTAATTTCTATTTCTATGAAGAGATACAACTTAGGACCACAAGCAACTTAGGAAGGAAAAGGTTTATTTAGCTTACATGTCCCAAATCACAGTCCATTTGAGGGAAGCCAAGACAGGAACCTGGAGGCAGGCAGGAGCCGTGGAAGAGTTGCTTGCTCAGCCAGCTTTCTTATAGAACCCAGGGCCATCAGCCCAGGGGTGGACCCACCTACAATGGTGTGGGCCTTTGCCCATCACACATGAATTAAGTACTAGCTTGTCGTAGGGAAGCATTTTCTCATTGAGGTTCCCACCTCTCAGTTGACTCTAGTCTGTGTCAAGTTGATATAAAACTACTTAGCTCCACAGGAGAGAAATGAACAAGCCAGGTGACGATATGCATGGGGCAAGGTATAAGGTGGGCTGTGAGGCTTTTTTGAGCAAGCTTCCCAGCACCTGTGTTCACCCCCCTAGAAACTACAGGATGGAGTACATCAGAGTGATCATGAATGAGAAGCCTGCTGTCATCTAAGAGAAAATGAACCTTGATCACCCCCTACCGACCAAACATTCATATGGCTGCAAAACAAAAACAAAAAAACAAAGAACGCAGATGGCTCAGAGGTTAAGAGCGCTGACTGCTCTTCCAGTAGGTCCTGAGTTCAATTCCCAGCAACCACATGGTGGTTCACAATCATCTGTTATGGGATCTGATACCTTCTTTTGGTGTATCTGAAGACAGCTACAGTGTACTCATATAAATTAAATAAACAAATAAATAACCACAACTAACTTCCATGCTTTAATTCCAGCACTGGGAGGCAGAGTCAGGCAGATCTATCTCTGAGTTTGAGGAGATCTTGGTCTACAGAGTGAGTTCCAGGACAGCCAGGGCTTCTGTTACACAGAGAAACCCTGTCTCGGGGAGTGGGGGGTGGGGGTGAGGAGGAGAAAAGAAGAAAGGAAAGAAAGAGAAAGAAGACAGACAACCATCTTGGAGATCAACATGAAAACACCAGTGGGTGTGAGATGGAGCACACCTGCAATCCATGCCCTCAGAGGATGAACAGGGGAACTGTGAGTTTGAAGGCCGTCTGGACTACATTCTGAGAACCTGGCGTGCGTGGGAATGGATGATTGGAAGGGAAAGCAGAAGACGAGGGGGGAAGAGAAGGATAGTTTTGGAGGGAGGGAGGAGGAAAGGAGGAGGCTAGAACTCACCTCAGTAGAAAAGAAGGGAGTCGGGAACTGCAGTAAACATTGCTGGGTTTTCCCTATCTGGATTTCTGTGACACAGGGGAGGGAATGCATCTTCTTTGTTGAATCAAATAATCTCTGAAGACAAAGAAGAACAGGGTGACATAGAGAACCGTGGGAGAGTCCAGAAGTCATAGAAATGAGCCCAAGTTTCAAAGCTTACCACATTTTAAAACTGTATTACGAGTGTGTGTGTAGTGGTAAACTGTTAATCTGCTCTTTACTGTCCGGCTGGAGCACCAGATACCACCCGCCCCAACACTTTGGAGTCCCTGAATGAAAGACACAAATGCTTAGAGTTTTTTTTTTTTTCTTTTTTTGTTTTTTTTGAGATGGGGTTTCTCTGTGTAGCCCTGGCTGTCCTGGAACTCACTCTGTAGACCAGGCTGGCCTCGAACTCAGAAATCCGCCTGCCTCTGCCTCCCAAGTGCTGAGATCAAAGGCATGCGCCACCACCGCCCAGCTAGAGTTATTTTTAATATGCCCTAAGTTAACTCAATGGCTGGGCCACTCTTGAACCTCCAAGTGGCTAACACACTTTCCCCTCCGATATCTTGAGTTATTACTTTCTAAAACTTATACTTTATCTTTGCAAACCCAGACCCAGTGGGGGAGTGGTCCCTGGGGTCGCTTTTCCCTGTTTCTTACATGGTTGGTCCTCTATCTTCCATAGCTCTCATGTTTGTATCCCCTGTCTTCCTTTTGCCCAGATGATTCCTTTCTCCCTCTCCTGCTTCCTCAAAGTCCCCGCCACTGTCCCCCTGCTCAGCCATTGGCTGCTGGCTCTTTATTGACCAGTCAAAAAACCAACTGTGAGCAGGGACCTTCAATGGCCAGGCAAATTCCCATGTAAGCACAAATCAAATCCCGTGTGTGTGTGTGTGTGTGTGTGTGTGTGTGTGTGTGTGTGTGTGTGCATGTGGAGGTCAGAGAGAACAATTCGCAAACATTGGTTCTCTTTTAGTAAGTGGGTCCAGGGGATCGAACTTAGGCCATCAGGTTTGGTTGTGTCTTTGCCTTCCAAACATATTCCAGTCCACATTTTACATTTTATAATCCAAAGTTGAGAAACAATTTTCAGACATTTTCATGGAGTGCTTTAGGGGATTTTTAGGGCAATTCTGATTTTCCAAATGTGAATGTGAGTGTGGTGTGTGCAATGTTTGTGCCAGTGTGTGCACTCAGAGGCTAGACAAGGACTTCAGGTGTCCAGCTCTGCTGCTCTTCGCCTTATTCCCTTGAGACAGTCTCTCACTCAGCCTGGTCACAGGCTCCCGAATGGCCATCGTGGCTCTTTATGTGGCCGCTGAGGAGTCACACTGTGCTCCTCACACCTCTGCAGCAAGTGCTGGTACCCACTACGCCATAGCCACAGACCCTTCTCGGACAGTTTAAAGCACTTAAAAACCTCTCAGGTATTTAAATGGTGACTAGTTTGAAGTGGTGGTGCAAGTCAGAAATCCCAGGACTCCTAAAATTAAAGCGGGACGCTGAGAAGCTCATGTAGCCGGCACACACTACATGTCAAGACCCCATTTCAAAACAAAAACTATGCCTTTTGTGGCACAAACAGATTAAGAGTAGTTAATTAAAATTATAGAAAAGCCTGGTTTTGCCTAATTTGAAGAACATTTTTACAACTGAGGAAGTCTCTTGTAGATTAGTGCGATAGTAAATCATGATTGTCAATTTCATGGGTTTTAAATTACTATGGAAACAAACCTCTCCATGAGGGATTATCTAGATTAGATTAATTGAAATGGGACTACCCACTCTAAATGTGGGCAGTCCTTCTCTGGGATGGGTTCACAGGCTGGAAAAGAAGGACAAAAGGCACTATGCTCTTCCAGTCATCTCTCTGTCTCTCAACTGTAAATTTAGTGTGACCACAACCTCAAACTATGACAGTAAAACCCTTGCATCTGGGTGGAAGGGTACATGCCTTTGGTCGCAGCACTGGGGAAGCAGAGGCAGATGGAATTCAAGGCCAGCCTAGTCTACAGGGTTCCAGGACAACCAGGGATACATGGAGAAACAAAACATAGAGAAACCCTTGAACAAAAAACAACAGCAGCAGCAGCAGCAACAACAACAGCAAAGCTAGGAAGAAACAAAAACCCTTTCTTCTTTAAGTTGTTCTTGTCAGGTATTTTGACCCAGCAACAAGATAAGCAGCTAATACAACCAGTAAGCTCTTGGCCAAGGAAAGAGAAGTAAAAGGTCACTGTAGCAAGAATAAGGGTATGATGTAGGAGGTTAGCCTGTGGGTACCCAAGACAACACATTCAGTCAGCAATGTTTGGCTCCTCTTCCTTATCACTGACTGCATCTGTAACGATTCATTTACAAGCCTGCTAAGACACACACTCTCTCTCTCTCTCTCTCTCTCTCTCTCTCTCTCTCTCTCTCTCCACCCCCGAAAGTGTGTGTGTGTGTGTGTGTGTGTGTGTGTGTGTGTGTGTGTGTGTGTAAATACCGACATACGCCAAACTGCAAGTGTAGAGGTCAAGGAAAGTGGTCCTCACCTTCTATAGACACAGAATCTCTGTTTAAATTTCCCACTGTACACATCGGGTTTGTTAGCATTGTCTTGGTCCATGTTTGGTGGCAAAGGCTGGGGGCTTAAGAGGTGTGGGCTTAAGAGGTGTGGGCTTGCTGGAGGAGACAGATTTTGAGAGTTCAGCGACTTACGATTTGCAGTGTGCTCTGTTGCTTCCTACTTGGAGGTTCAAGATGTGAGCTCTCAGTTTGCTGCCGGAGCTGACACGCCTGGCCTGCTGCCTCCCAACCATAACGGGTCTTTACCCCTCTGGAATTGTAAAACAGAATAAACCCTTCCTTCTGTAAGTTACCTTTGTTGTGGTGTTTTATCACATCAACGGAAAAGTAACTCACATATTTGTCAAGCACTTTGCCCGCTGAGTCATCTGCCCAGCTCCCAAAATTGTGTATTTGCCATTTGTAAATTTTTGTGTCATAATACTTACCTGAGATAGTGCACATTCTTGAGAAGCGTGTGCTCAGTGGACTCATTGGAAGTCAGACTATTTCTGAAAAGGAAATGCATGCACTAAGTCACAGTGACTCGCATGTCACAGTAACTAATTTCTACTTGTTTCCTTTCTTGTTATATAGTCATGGTTATACTAATTCGAAATCAAAAGAATGGATCATCATAAAATGACTTGATTTAACGTGATATGAACAACTTACTGTCATACCTCATATTGTTTTTCTGCTTTAGTTTTTAGCTTTATTTGTTTATTTATTTTATGTATGTAAGTGCTGTCTTCAGACACACCAGAAGAGGGAATCAGAATTCATTACAGATGGTTGTGAGCCACCTTGCAGGTGCTAGGAATTGAACTCAGTACCTCTGGAAGAGCAGCCAGTGCTGGTAAACACTAAGCCATCACTCCAGCCCTGGATTTAATTTTTTTTTAAGAGTCTCATGTAGGCCAAACTGGCCTGGAATTTATGTAACTGAGCATGACCTTAAACATCTGACCACCCAACTTCCAAAACCTCCAACTCAAAAGTACTGGGACTACAATTGTGTACCCACACACCCAGCTCTAATTTTATATATATATACACATGTATATATATATGGAAATGATGACGATAGAGAGAAGTGCTAGCTTGCATAAGTCATTGGGTTCCATCCCCAGATCTGAAAGAAAAATCTATAGTGATAAAACAAACATACACAAACAGAGAATCAAAATCTAGTCTCAGCTTTGCTATGAGTTAACACTCCAGTACGCACTGGATCGTATCTGCTTTCTTCATATATAAACAAGAGCTCAGGCAGATTGTTGTCTGTGTTTGTGCTTGTAATGGATAATTCCTGGTTTTCAACTTGACTATATCTGGAATAAACTACAATCCAGAATTGGAGGGCTCACCTGTGATCCAGATCTTGAGGCTGGAAGACACAAATTTCTGACCTGGATCTTGGCATGGAGATCTTGAGGCATAGTGGCCATGAAAAACTTAGGCCCAGGCAAGGTAGCACATACCTTTAATCCCAGGAGACTAAGGCAAGGAGATCTCTGAGTTCAAGGTCAGCCTGGAACAAAAGAAGTCCCATATTCAGGCACGGTGATACACACCTTTAATCTGGGCAATACCATCTGCTGGAGACTTACATAAGGACATTGGAAGAAGGAAGAGTCTCTCTTCTTTGCCTGCTTGCATTTATTTGCCAGCACATCTGCTGGAATCTACTTCTGAAAGGTCTCCAAAGAGAGACCCTCACTCAAATCTGGATCAGCACCCACCCAAGGACCTTCTTGATGCAATTGCAAAAGGTAGTTTAATGACAAGGGCCTTCGGGTCGAAACGTATCCCAGGCAGGGGATAGAGGTTCCGACCCCACCCCCAGGATGTCTGGGATATTTATAGATAGGGTTGGGGAGAGCGGGAAAGTTTGGCTCGGTCACACATGATTGGTTCTATTACAAGTTTTGAACAGTAGTAGGCTGTAACACTGGGAAGACCTCAAGTGGGGGGAGGGGTAACCAAGAACAGTGGAAAGTTAGTTAGTTCCTGGAACCACCCAGATGACTTGCATCTTTCTTTGTCAGGAATGTGTCTTCCTGCTTTGGGCTTTCTCCACCCACAGGTGGGTTCTTTTCCCTGAGGCTTGAGGAATGTTAATACTCTTCCTGGGATGTATCCCAGGGCAGTGAAGGCCTGAAATCCTACATTCAGTTCTGCCTTCTTGGAACTAGTGAGCCTGTATATATTTTATAAAATGGTCTTTATAATTTTTCACTCTACACTTCTACAGACGACCAGCTGAAAAAGCTAGCCTTGTGGGACTGAGCAACTACTAGGTTCTTGGACTTCCCATTCACAACTGACCATTGTTGGGGTAGTTGGACTGCAAACTGTAAGTCATCTCAATAAATTCCCTCGGTATAGAGAGACATCCCCTAAGTTCTGCGACTCTAGAGAACCATGACTAATACAGTGCTTATGTACACAAGTGTTTGTGTGTGTGTGTGTGTGTGTGTGTGCAAACATGTGAAGGCCAGAGGTTAATGTCAGGTGTCTTGCTTCTCTACCTTGTTTTTGAGACTGTCACTGATCGAGCTAGGCTGCCCAGACAACAGGCCGCAGGGATCCTTCCAGCACTCGGTCGCACGTACCATAGTCTTTTTATGTGGTGCTGGAAATCCAAATTTAGGTCCTCATGCTTGTATAGCAAGCTCTTTTACTCATTGATCTAGAAGCAAGCGGATCGTTTGAGTTCAAGGCCAGCCTGGTATACATAGAGTTCTAGGCCAGCCAGGGCTACATAAATGACATGTTTGTCTCAAAAACAAAAAGGGAGCCAGGCAGTGGTGGCTCATGCTTTTAATCCCAGCGCTCGACAAGCAGAGACAGGTGAATTTCTGAGTTGGAGGCCAGCCTGGTCTACTGAGTGAGTTCCAGGGCAGCCAGGGCCACATAACACTCCAAAAACCACCCACCCCAAAAAAAGAAAGAAAGAAAAGGAAGAGGGGGAAAGGAGAAAGAGAGAACGAGAATAAAAAAAGAAAAGGGGGGAGGGGGAAACAGAGCACAACTAGGACGGCCGCAGTCTCGGGTGAATCGGGATACCGAGAACTCGAAGATTCCTAGAGGGGCGGCCACGCCCCCTCCCGCGGGGCGGGGCTCTGACGCACTTCCGGTTGTGCTATCGTTCAGCCGCTGTGAGGATTCCAGGCTCCAAAGCGGTTCTGAGTCACGGTGAGCCTGCGAGTCCCAGGTTAGCCTAGCGGTCGGGGAGCGTTGGCCGAAAGGTTTAGAGAGGGCGGGATGGGTTTAGCGGCTGTGGTTCTGGTTCGGGGAATTTCTTCGTGGTGGTTCTGGGAGATTGTCTGAGGAGGAGCGCCCCGCCCAGCCCAGCGGCTGTAGGCGCCGCTCTAAGGAAAGGCTTTTCCACCCCCGAGGGCTCCCTGGAACAAAACCCTGTTTCTTTTGCTTCCGGAATCGCCTTTCTGGCCTCTCTGTTATTCTCTGTTATTGTCTGTTACCCGACGGAAACTGCCTTCTTTCTTCCCGAGCTCTTGCCCTGAGATCTAAACTCAGGACTAATTGTTAAGAATAAGCCCAAGGGTAGAAACCTCCTGTGAAAACTCGAATCTCATTAATCTTGGGTAATGTCCAATCCAGGCGGGGAATTAGTCCCGTTGGGCTTTGTGTGCACAGGACAAGGATTTGCTCAAGTCTGGAAAGATTTTTAGACGATCGTTTGTAAAATGAGTATAGGATAGAAAGGTGATTGATTTATTTGGTGGATGATATAGTTGGAAATCTGTGTTGAAAGGGGACACTTAAAAGAACTGTGCAACAACAACAAAGTCAACACACGAAAATTGTTTTTCAAGTGCTGGAAGGCTTCTGAAGAGAAACTGAGTTTTGGTTCAGGGCTATTGAAATGATGCAGAATTTGGCTCATTCTTGAGAATTTCTTAGCTATTAGATCTGCCCAGTAGTTATGCTCCTCAGAATTATTGGCCTGCCTAGAAACTTTTTGAAAATTAGTTTGCCCAGTTTGAAATGGGGTCTTTCTGTGTAGCCTAGGCTAGTGTATAATTGGTGATGTTCTTGTCTCTGTTCTCTTCAGTGCTGTAATTACAGGTATTCTCCACCACGACTTCAGCTTGGAGTCCAAGTACAGAGTATCTTGAGGGCATTATCTACCACTAGGTAGTAATTGCTGTTCATTTGCTACAATCTGTGATGGTTTTATTTATACCTCATCTTGCACAGACTGGATTTGAGGCAGATTAAGGGAGTGGGGGGGGAGGGGCTTATAAACTTTGCAGAATTCGCACAAAGGAGGGAAAAATTGGGAAGTGGCCCTGTCTTGAATAGATTGTACGATTCTGCTGCTAGACTGTGAGAGTTAGGTTTTTGTTTTTAATTCTGTGTATGTCAGTCAAAGGACAATCGCACAGTTGAGTGCTTCCCTTCCATTATATGAACACCAGGCTCAAAATCGGCAGCAGTTTGTGTTTGTTACCCACTGAGCCATCTTGCCAGCTGGGCTAAACCTTTAGATGGCTTTGTTTTGGGGTTTTTGTTGTTATTTTTCAAAACAGGGTTTCTCTGTGTAGCCCTGGCTATCCTGGAACTCTTCATAGACTATGCTGGCTTCTAACTCAGAGATCCCCCTGCCTCTACCTCCCATGTGCTGGGATCAAGGTGTGCATATCACAGCCAGGCGGTAGTGGCACACGCCTTTAATCCCAGCACTTGGGAGTCAGAGGCAGGTGAATTTATGAGTTCAAGGCCAGCCTGGTCTACAGAGTGAGTTCAAGGACAGCCAGGGCTACACAGAAACCCTGTCTCGGAAAAAAAAAAACAAAAAAAAAAATATAAAAATTCATTTATGCATTCTCTTACTAAATATCTTTAGACTCCCACGAGTGAGAGACTGAAACATTTCTTTGCTTCTCTTCTCCCACTAAGTAGAAAGCTCCAAGGAGGCTGGGCACACCCAGTGGCCAGGCAGCAGATCTTCAGTTAGTCAGAAGATATTCCACGGTATCAAATGGGAGATACCAAATGTTCGAAACTTAGAGGAAAAATATTTTTAAGCATTTTTTGTTTGCATCCCTTATTCTGATTGAATTTTTCTCCCAATTTTTTTTCAGCAATATATATCTTTGTCAGACTAAATAACTCTAAGCATATACAATGTTGGGCTTGGCGACACAGCTTTAATTCCACCACTCAGGAGGAGAGGTAGGCCAATCTCTTTGCCTTCCAGGTCAGCCAAGGCTATGCAGTGAGACCCTGTCTTTCCCATCTACTCTTCTGTTAAAAACAAAAAATCTAGGGAGGCTCAGTGGTTAAGAGCACTGACTACTCTTCCAGAGGTCGTGAGTTCAATTCCCAGCAACCACATGGTGGCTCACAATCATCTGAAATGAGATCCAATGCACTCTTCTGGTGTGTCTGAAGAGGGTGACAGTGTACTCATATACATAAATAAATAAATTTTTAAAAATGTAGGACTGGAGAGATGACTCAGCAGCTAAGAGTACTGACTGTTCTTCCAGGGGTCCTGAGTTCAGTTCCAGCACCCACATGGTGGCTCACAACTATTTGTAATGGGATCCAATGTCCTCTGGTGTGTCTGAAGACAACTATAAGGTACTCTTATAGGTTAAAAAAAAAAATCCTATAGGTTAAAAAAAATAAATACTCTTATAGGTTAAAAAAAAAAAAAAAGATGGATCAACCCGTAAATGTGCTTATCCCCAGCATGTTGGCCTAAGTTTGATCCCTGGGATCCACATGGTGGAAGGAGAGAACTGAGAGCTTTGACCTCTAACCTCTGTACATACTATGCCATACATACCTCTCCACACATACCCCTACACAATTGATGAATTACAAAGGGAAGACACTGGAGAGATGATTCAGTGGTTAAGAATATGTATTGCTCTTGGCAGAGGACTCAAATTTGGTTCCCAGGACTCATGTCAGGCAGTTCACAAATGCCTGTAGCTCTAGGGTTTCCCACACTGACCTCTTCAAATGGACGATGTGACACGCACCCCCCCACACACACACACAGATTTTTTTTTTAATTTAATTTCAGCTAAAGACACAAAGAAACTTGAATATGGGATTTGGGAAGTGACTTAGTTGGTAAAATGTTTTCTTTACAAGTGTGAATAACTGAGCCTACAGGTAAAAAGCCCAGATATGTCTGCTTGTGCCTGAAATGTCAGTACAAGAAGGGCTGAGACTGGCAGATACCTGAGTTCACTGGCAGTCAGCCAGCGTAGCTGGTCCATGCGCTCCAGGTTCAGTGAGAGACCCAGTCTCAAAACAATGAGATGAGTAGTGATAGAGGAAGACCTCTGGCCTACATACATATGCACACAAGGCAAGCTCACCTGTACATACGTGTACACACACACAGTCACATAAACCCAAACCCAAAAAGAAAAAAAAATTGAATATGTTGTTCTTGAAGTAAGTCAGGCACAGTTCAGTGTGCATCCTAATTAGGTTTCCACTGGTTTTGTTTTTATTTTTTTTTTCATCTATTTATTTGGTGCTAGGGGTAGAACCCAAAGCTTTGTATCCACAAAGCAAATACTCTACTTTTGAACTGTCTTCCTAACTCTTATACTCCATTATTTTTAATAAGCTAGATAATTCCAGACTGGAACATGCATGCTCATGCTGATAACCACAGTCATTTGACTAGTCTACTTTTATGTTCAGACAGTTTTAGATACTGAGATCATAGAAATGAAGATACATATATGGTAAGATGTGAAACGGTATTTGTGGTGAAGATCTAAGTTTAAAATTATGCCACTTTTAGGGAAAATGGACATATCTCAGTCAAGTGAAAGTAGGATCTACTTAGCTGACTCCAGAGTGATTTCAAACAATATATACTTTACTAATTTTGTATGTATTGTACAAAGTAATAGGCTTCATTATGATACTTCCATGCATACCTTCTTAGTCTCTTGTATTGCTGTAAAAAACACCATGACTAAGCTAACTTTTATAAGAGAAAGTACTTAATTGAAAGCTGGCTTACTGTTTCAGAGGTTAGGTCCATTATCATCATGGCAGGAAGTATGGTGGCCTGCAGGCAGGCACTGGAGCAGTAGCCGGGAGATTCTGATCTGTAGTCAGAGAGCAACACTGGGCCTAGTGTGGGCTTTTGAAACCTCAAAGTTCACCCCAATGACACATTTCTACCAACAAGACCACACTTCCTAATCCTTCTAATCCTTCCAAATAGTGCAGTCTCTGAGCTTCTAGCTCTGAGCTATGATTCTTCTATAAGAATAAGAATACATTCTTATTAATATAATCACAACACGTAGAACTGCTTTAATTATACTCAGTCCTCAGTTCGTTTTCTTGTTCCCCTCATACTCCTCTTACCCTTTCCACATCCCTTTATTTTAATGTCTAGTCCCACTCTTCACATTCTGCATAGGAGACAGAATGTGCTTGTTTTGGTGAGTTTGGATTATCTTGTTTAATGTAATAATCTCCATTTCCATCCATTTTCCTATAAAAGACATTATTGAACAACTGTTTTCTTAAAATATATATATTTGTGTGTGTGTGTGTGTGTGTGTGTGTGTGTGTGTGTGTTGCATAAGTGGTCAGAGGACAATTTGCACAAGTTGTTTCTTTTCATATACCACTGTGTGGGTTACAAGGGCCAAACCAGGCCTAGCAGCAAGCACTTTGATCTACTGAGTCATCCTACCACCTCTGAGCAATATTTTTTATATGGTAGTTGTCTGGTGGCCCCTGTGATAAAGACTAGAAAAACATATTTTATTTTTTGATAATTTTATGGCAACTATGTTTTTGTAGGTTTGAAGTGTGGCACATTAAGAACCAGAAACCCAAAGGCACCAGGTCCGCTCCTAAGAGTCCTGCTGGTTCTGGAATCTGTGATGACCAAGGTGGTGGGCATGGCCACAGTTCTGGGCCCCAGGCCACCTCAGGAGTCTATGGAACCTTCGCCCATTAAAGTTGAAGAGGATGAAGAGAAAGACAAGTGCCACCCTAGCCTCGAGCTGTCCCGACAGCGCTTCAGACAGTCTGGGAACCATGACACCCTTGAGCCAATGGGACCTTCGACCATTAAAGCTGAAGAGGATGAAGACAAGGACAAGTGCCGCCCTAGCCTAGAGCTATCTCGTAAGAGCTTCAAGCAGTTTGGGTACCAAGACACTCTTGAGCAGTTGGGACCTTCAACCATTAAAGCTGAAGAGGATGAAGAGAAGGACAAAGGCCGCCCTAGCCTAGAGCTATCCCGACAGCGCTTCAGACAGTTTGGGTACCATGACACTCCTGGGCCCCGAGAGGCACTGAGCCAGCTTCGGGTGCTCTGCTGTGAGTGGCTACAGCCTGAGATCCACACCAAGGAGCAGATTCTAGAGCTCCTGGTTCTGGAGCAGTTCCTGACCATCCTGCCCCGAGAGCTCCAGACCTGGGTACAGCAGCACTGCCCTGAGAGCGCAGAGGAGGCTGTCACTCTCCTGGAAGACCTGGAACAAGAACTTGATGAGCCAGGACTACAGGTGGGCAGGAGACCATCAGATGCTAGGAGACCTGGAACATAACATCCTAGGCAGGAATTGGGGCTTGTCCTTCTTTGTATGCAAAACTGTCCCTAGGGAGATGCAATACACACATCTGCTCACCCCAGATAGGGAATCGGCGGCAGATCGAACAGATAACCACCAAAGTCCAACTTGGTAAACGTGGACTTCTTGGAGGATTTTATTTGGGTTACTTAACAGGAATATGGGTGAAGGATTACTTGCAGGAGCAGAAATGACTCAAAGATAGCTGCATCATCAAAGCCCACCCAGTATTTGTGACAGATCAGATCAGCTGCATAACCAGAGCATATGCACAGCTCAACAGGTTGGAGAGTATCCTGTTTCAGGCGGCTCAGCTGGTCTGCATCTCCTTTGCAGCTCTGTTCCTCGTCCCAGAGGAACTCTAGCTGTTACTGCGTATTCTAACAGGAAGGGGCCTAGTAAATCTGGTCAGTTTCAGGGATTTCCTGACGCTAGTTTAAGTTGTTTACCTTCCTATAGGACGGAAGGCAGAAACTTACTCAACACTGTCCAACAAGATTAATCATACAGAAGCAAGTTTCTAGGGAGCTAGATCATGTTTCTCCCTATTGTCTGCTCTTATCCTGAAGTAACCTTGGGAACCGAGTGGGATGGGTGTTTTCCTTTCCTTCTCCTAAAAGTTCTGCATAGATCACCTGAGATTTTTCCGCATTCTTGAGTCAGCTGTGCACACACCTAGCCATTTCTTACTGTTTCTAGGTCTCATCTCCTCCAAATGAACAGAAGCAGTCTTGGGAGAAAATGTCAACTTCAGGAACTGCAATGGAGTCCTTAAGCAGTACCGAGACCCAACCCGTGGATGCCAGCCCTAAATATGAGTTTTGGGGGCCCTTGTACATTCAAGAGACTGGTGAGGAGGAGGTTTTCACTCAGGATCCAAGAAAGCGCCAAGGTAAGGACCCCTCACAGTGTTCAGAGAAATCTATAACTCTAGGTGAGAGGTAACCTCTAGATTGACCTAACTGGTAGAGGCAGAAGGCATGCACTTTCCTCTCCTAAACCCTATTGCCTCAGACAGTTTCCCAGCACTAGGCCAGACAACACGCTTGCAGAGGGTTGAGCGGGGTGAGCTCAGTTTTAAAAAGGAGTGAGACTGATTGAGAGATGTGGGCAGGTTGGATGAACCACTGTAGCACTAAGCTAGATGACAGTGGCCAGGTATGGCTGCCTGTGAGCCTGAAGGGCCCAAAAAGAAGACCTATTATTACCAGAACCAGACAAGAGCTGAGCCTTGTTAGGGAAGGAAAGAGTCACGTGCCAGGAGCCCTGCTCCAGGTCTTGCCATTGGATAAAGAGAAAATGGAATAGCCTCACTGTTAGACTGTCCCTGCCCTTACATCTGTCCCTGGCAGACTCAAGCACAGCTAGACAACATGAAAAGTGTTTAGGCCTAAGGGTAGTTTCCTGGGATACAGAGCAGGACAGACTGGGTCTGGAAAAGATTGAACCTTTTCTAGCCTCTGCAGACTTCAGAGGTTAAAGGCTAGGGCAGGGGCTGGAAATGCAGCTCATTTTGTAGAGTGCTGGAGTAGCATGCAGGAGGCCCTGGGTTCTACCCCTGT
>JANHMN010000023.1:14916700-14991744 GCA_030674055.1 Rhabdomys pumilio
TGGACTTCTTGGAGGATTTTATTTGGGTTACTTAACAGGAATATGGGTGAAGGATTACTTGCAGGAGCAGAAATGACTCAAAGATAGCTGCATCATCAAAGCCCACCCAGTATTTGTGACAGATCAGATCAGCTGCATAACCGGAGCATATGCACAGCTCAACAGGTTGGAGAGTATCCTGTTTCAGGCGGCTCAGCTGGTCTGCATCTCCTTTGCAGCTCTGTTCCTCGTCCCAGAGGAACTCTAGCTGTTACTGCGTATTCTAACAGGAAGGGGCCTAGTAGATCTGGTCAGTTTCAGGGATTTCCTGAAGCTAGTTTAAGTTGTTTACCTTCCTATAGGACGGAAGGCAGAAACTTACTCAACACTGTCCAACAAGATTAATCATACAGAAGCAAGTTTCTAGGGAGCTAGATCATGTTTCTCCCTATTGTCTGCTCTTATCCTGAAGTAACCTTGGGAACCGAGTGGGATGGGTGTTTTCCTTTCCTTCTCCTAAAAGTTCTGCATAGATCGCCTGAGATTTTTCGCATTCTTGAGTCAGCTGTGCACACACCTAGCCATTTCTTACTGTTTCTAGGTCTCATCTCCTCCAAATGAACAGAAGCAGTCTTGGGAGAAAATGTCAACTTCAGGAACTGCAATGGAGTCCTTAAGCAGTACCGAGACCCAACCCGTGGATGCCAGCCCTAAATATGAGTTTTGGGGGCCCCTGTACATTCAAGAGACTGGTGAGGAGGAGGTTTTCACTCAGGATCCAAGAAAGCGCCAAGGTAAGGACCCCTCACAGTGTTCAGAGAAATCTATAACTCTAGGTGAGAGGTAACCTCTAGATTGACCTAACTGGTAGAGGCAGAAGGCATGCACTTTCCTCTCCTAAACCCTATTGCCTCAGACAGTTTCCCAGCACTAGGCCAGACAACACGCTTGCAGAGGGTTGAGCGGGGTGAGCTCAGTTTTAAAAAGGAGTGAGACTGATTGAGAGATGTGGGCAGGTTGGATGAACCACTGTAGCACTAAGCTAGATGACAGTGGCCAGGTATGGCTGCCTGTGAGCCTGAAGGGCCCAAAAAGAAGACCTATTATTACCAGAACCAGACAAGAGATGAGCCTTGTTAGGGAAGGAAAGAGTCACGTGCCAGGAGCCCTGCTCCAGGTCTTGCCATTGGATAAAGAGAAAATGGAATAGCCTCACTGTTAGACTGTCCCTGCCCTTACATCTGTCCCTGGCAGACTCAAGCACAGCTAGACAACATGAAAAGTGTTTAGGCCTAAGGGTAGTTTCCTGGGATACAGAGCAGGACAGACTGGGTCTGGAAAAGATTGAACCTTTTCTAGCCTCTGCAGACTTCAGAGGTTAAAGGCTAGGGCAGGGGCTGGAAATGCAGCTCATTTTGTAGAGTGCTGGAGTAGCATGCAGGAGGCCCTGGGTTCTACCCCTGTTCCACTTAAACCATATGTGGTGGTGCACACCTGCAACCCCAGCACTCAAATTCAGGGTCAGCCTTGACTACATGGAGAATTCAAGACCAGTCTGGGTTTCTTAAAACTTTTTCTCAAAAAAAAAAGGTACATTAGGGCAACTAGCTGTTCCCTAGCCCAGATCTTCACAAATCATGGTTTGCATAACAGACTTATTTATACTGGTAGTTTCTGCTATTTTGCTCTTAATACTTTGATTTATGTGGAGTAAAAATATCTGCAAAGAAGCCGGGCGGTGGTGGCGCACACCTTTAATCCCAGCACTTGGGAGGCAGAAGGAAGGTGGATTTCTGAGTTCGAGGCCAGCCTGGTCTACAGAGTGAGTTCCAGGACAGCCAGGGCTACACAGAGAAACCCTGTCTCAAAAAAACCAAAAAAAAAAAAAATATCTGCAAAGAATAATCAGATTTACATGTCCGTGAAAATATAGTACATTGTTTCAAATCTTGTTATTATCAGTTTTCATGGATACAGTATGTTCATGAGCAGAGCTGAAGCCCTAAGAAATTGCCTGAGTTGCTTACAGTGTTTTAAATACTTGAAATTCCCTCATTTTGAGCCCTGTTGAAAATATGCTCTTGTGCCATGAGTTGTAGCACTCAGGAGGCGGAGGCAGGTAGGATTTCTAGGCAGGCCAGCCTGGTCTATAGAGTGTATTTCAAAACAGCCAGTGTTGTATAAAGAGACCTTGTCTCAAAAAGAACAGAACAAACAAAAGGCTATTCTTAGGACTGGAGATGTGGTTTAGCAGTTAGGAGCAGCATCCTCTCACGGAAGACCCTGATTCACTGGTTCACTTTCTAGCACCCACCTTGAGTGGCTAACAGATGCCTTTAAGTCTAGTTCCTACTCTTCCAGCGCCCCTTCCGGTCTCCAAGGACACCTGCACGTACGTGACGCACTTTTAGACAGGCAGGCACATGAATCAAAATGATTGTTTAAAAAATGTACATCTTGAGCTGGAGAGATGGCTCAGCGGTTAAGAACACTGTAGTAATCTCTTTCAGAGGTCCTGAGTTCAATGCCCACCAACCACATGGTGGCTCACAACCATCTGTAATGGGATCCAATGCCCTCTTCTGGTGTGTCTGACAGCTACAACGTGCTCATATACATACATAAATCTTATTTTAAAAAGTATACATCTTAGAGACTGACAGGATGGCTCAGCAGTTAAAATGGTTGCTCTGAAAGCCTGGTGACCTGAGTTTCATCCCTGAAACCTAGATGATGGAAGGAGAGAACTGACTCCTGGGAGTTGTCCTCTGACCTCCACGTGCACAGTTGCAGGAATACCTGCACACATGCGCAATAATTATATAGCTATTTCTATTTATTAATTAACTTACTCATTTGGGCGGGATCCCACTGTGTGGTCTTGGCTGGCCTAGTGCTTACTACATAGACCAAGCTAGCCTTAAACTCAGAGAAATCATATTTTTTGAGCTGGGCAGTGGTGGTGCACGCCTTTAATCCCAGCCCTTGGGAGGCAGAGGCAAGCGGATTTTTGAGTTCCAGGCCAGCCTGGTCTACAGGGTGAGTTTCAGGACAGCCAGGGCTACAAGAGAAACCTTGTCTCAAAAAACCAAAAGAGAGACAGACAGACAGACAGACAGATAGACAGACCGATCGACCCCGAGAGAGAAACCTAAACTGTTAAAACAAAACAAACCTAAGCTGTTTTTCATTGTTTAGAATTGTTAATACCATCTCCTAGTTATCTGGGGCTTCCATAGGTTGTAATTATACATGAAGAAAACCAAAATCATAACTGATAACTCTTGGAAGTCTGAAGCAGGAGGATTGCCATGAGTTTAAAGCCACTCTAGACCTAACTTTGTGAGATATCCACCAGAGAAGACCACTGAGAAATGGGCTCAAACCAAGAAAACGAGAAATGGGCTCAAGCCAAGAAAACGCCTTTATGTTAGGTGCAGACCAAAGTGCAGTCCCTAGCCTTTCTTAGGGTATGCTTTTAAGCATAAAAAACCACATCCTGGGTTGACCCCTCAGTTAACCAGCCAAAAAGCAAGGTTTGTACATTTAGGGACTTTGTTAGAACTATAGACTTTTGGTTTTTCGAGACAGGGTTTCTCTGTGCAGCCCTGGCTATCCTGGAACTCACTCTGTAGACCAGGCTGGCCACGAACTCAGAGATCCGCCTGCCTCTGCCTCCCAAGTGCTGGGATTAAAGGCGTGTGCCACCACTGCCTGGCAGAACTATAGACTTTAATGGGCTACATCTTGTTCTTGTTTTGGCAGGTGTCCTGCCTGTGTTGAGTTCTAAATCCTGAATGGTATTTCCATCATGGCATCAGTTATACTAAGGCCTGGGGGACTGTTATATTCCTAGTGTGTTCCAGGACAGTCTTCAGAGTGAGACCCTGTCTCTCCTCAAAAAAGAAGGAAGATCCTTGTGGTTTGAGTAGGTCAGCCTCCCCTGCCCCCACCCATGGGCTCATGTGTTTGAATGCTTAGCCCAAGGAATGGCACTATTAAAAGCTGTGGCCTTGTTTGAGTAGGTGTGGCCTTGTTGGAGGAAGTGTGTCACTGTCTGGTGGGCTTTGAGGTCTCCTATGCCTTTAAGTCCCACCCAATGTGGAATCAGAACCTCCTCCAGAAGACAGTCCTTTTCTGCTGCTAGCTGATCAAGCTGTAGAACTCATGGCTCTTCCAGCACCATGTCTGCCTTCACACTGCCATACTTCCTGCCGTGATGAAAAATGAACCTCTGAATCTGTAAAGCCAGCCTCAACTAAATGTTTGCCTTTATAAGAACTGCCTTGGTCATGGTGTCCCTTCACAGTAATGAACCCCTAACTAAGACAGAGGTTGGTACCAGGGACTGGGGTATTGCTGTGATAGGCCTAACCATGCTTTTGTTTGGAGGAATGTGGATTTTGGAACTTTGGATTAGCAAAGCAGCGGAATGCTTCAAGTGGCGCTTAGTGGGTCATACGAGTAGGAACATAGAACACAGTGGTGTTGAGGGTGATTTGAACTGTGAGGGCCTAGCTCAAGAGGTTTCAGAGAAAAAGAATTGTACTGAGTTGCCTAGAGATTGTTCTTGTGATGTTTTGGTAAAGAATGTAGCTGCTTTTTGCCCATGTCCGAAGAGTCTGCCAGAGGCTAAGGTGAAGAGATCCAGATTAATTGGACTGACAAAGGGTATCTCAAAAAAAGTCTAGCATAGACTCTCCTGTTATTCACTCTTATGAAGAACATCTCGATCAAGCATAGCAAACGGAGAAAGGAAAGACCACTGGTGAAAGCGAAGCATGAGTTGCAGTTGAAGGCCCAGGACTAAGGGACCATGCAAAAGTTGAGGCTTGTCACCAGGAAGAAAGCCTATGGGAGGCTATTGGTCAGAGTGAAGCCTAGTTGCAACGGAAGACCCTAGTGTATTCGAGATGCCAGTGCCATGGCATGACCACCAAGGACAGCAGCAGCAGTAGGGTGGAGTCAGCCGGAGTCTAGAGTGCTAGAGAGGGCAGAACTGGAGACTCCGTGATGTTAGAGATGCCAGAGCCTTGGGGTACCTGTCAAGGAAAGGTGCTAACATGGAGGCGGTGGAACCAGACCAGGAGAAAGAATTGTGTTGTGGTCAACAAAGCTGGAACAGAGTTGGAAATCAGACATGGAGATGGAGAGTTTGGAGTTTGCCCAGCTGGTTTTTGGTCTTGCTTTGGTCTGTATTTTCTCACTAGGACATTTTAGAATGGTAGTGTGTATCCTGTGATGTTGGAAGTGTGTGATCGACTTTATGATTGTGATTTTATAAGGGGTTATAGTTAAAGAATTTCATGAGTCTCAGAAGAGATTTTGAACTTTGGACTTTTAAACATTGTTGAGCTAGACTACGGGGACTTTTGAAGTTGGACTAAATGTATTTTGCATTATGCTGTAGCTACAAGCCTGTGGAAGCCAGGGAGTGGAATGTGATAGTTTGATAGGCTTGGCCCACAGGGAGTGGCACTATTAGGAGGTGTAGCCTTGTTTGAGTGGGTGTGGCCTTGTTGGAGGAAGTGTGTCACTGTCTCAGTGGGCTCTGAGGTCTCCTATGCCTAAACTCCACCCAGTGTGGAATCAGAGCCTCCTCCAGAAGACAGTCCCCTTTACTGATTGCTGATTAAGCTGTAGAACTCATGGCTCTTCCAGCACCATGTCTGCCTGCACACTGCCATGCTTCCCACCATGATGATAATGGATTAAGCCTCTGAAACTGTAAACTGGCCCCAATTAAATGCTTTTGTTTTTAAGATTTACCTTGGTCATGGTGTCCCTTCACAGCAATGAAACCCTAAGATACCCAACCTTTTGCAGGTTAAATCATTACCCAAAGCTCCCAGTCTTATTTAGAATACGATCATTGTCTTCTACCTCAGTCTACTCTCTTCCTTCCCTTTCTTTTCTGTGCCACTTCTGTCCCCTCTTCCTTCTGAGATTCACACATATAAACTTGATTCCGACTGGAATGGCCAACCTCCCAACTCAAACCCCTGCTCTTGCCAACACCGCAGAGTGAGTGCAGATTATAGATCGTTGATAGGCATATACTCCTGACCGACCACACCTTGAACCAAAATCAATAGATTTTGGACCTAAGATACATTTTCACATTTGTAGATAGGAATTACGGGCTGGAGTGTTATAAAAATTTTTAATCCCAATCCGGCGGTTTCTACCCCACTTTTGACCATTTAGTTCCTAGGTAAAAGAAACAACTTGATTATTTACAATAAGTTTTTAACAGCACAAGATCTGGGCAGATATCTACCCTCCATGCTGTTAGAATCTACTTTCCCATCAATGACCTGTGTTATTACTTACTATGTTTCATCTGGGCTGCTCTTAACTCCAGTTGGCCAGCCCTCAGGGTCACGTTTTCATGGCTTCTCCTTCCTCCTTCATGGTGAGATGGCTCAGTAGATAAACAATTGCTGCTCTTACAGAGGATAAAAGCTTCAGTCCAGTGCCTGCATTAGGCTGCTCACAACTGCCTGTGACTCCTACTTCAAGAGACCTACTGGTCTCTTTTGACCTCTGCAGGCACCCACTTATCTGTGGCAGATACATGGGCATAATAAATGAGACACACATATAAATAAAAATAAATCTTTTTAAAGAATAGGGTAATTGTGACTGGAAAGATGGCTTTGCCCCTTTTGCAGAGGATCCATATTCCGTTCCCAGCACCCACACGGCAGCTCAACAATCCAGAACTGTAGTTCCAGGTGGTCTGGCACCCTTTCCTGGCCTCCTCAAACACCAGGTGCTCATGCAGCACACTTACATATGTGTAGACAAAATACCCACACACACACAAATTTGTTTTCTTAACTAAAGAAGGCTACTGGCCTCAAAAGTGCTTTGTAAGAGAAGGTGACCTTGAACTTCTGGTCCTGTTTCCACTTCCTCCCAGGTGCTGGGATCTGAGATGTATAACCACCATACTCTGCTTCCTATCTGGAGGACTGTAAGTCAGGGTATCACAGAGACTTGGACTAATTTTACTGCAGCTCTTTTCCCAAATACATATCCAAAATATAGAACCAGCCTAGGAGTCAACAGATAGAGAAAATGTGTACACACACAATGGAATTGTATTTAAATGTAAAGACTTGAGAATATTCCAGGACAGCCAGGACTACACTGCCCTTTTCTTAGTCACGTGTCAATTCTACAAAGTGGAGAGCCAAGAAATATTACCAGAGCTGGAAGTAGGGCTGTTTGTTGTTGTGTTGTCGTGGGGTTGTTTTGGTTATTTTGTTTTGTGTTTGTGAGTTGGTTTTGGCTTGATTTTGTTTGTTTTTGTCTTCTGTTTTTTGTTTTGGTCTCTACCTGCCTGGAACTATGTAAACTAGGCTGCCTCAAAAACCAGAGATCTGCCTGCCTGTGGCTCCCAAGTACTAGGATAAAAGGTGTGCACCACTAAAGTTTTAGTGCGCAGTTTGGAAAAAAGACTTTTAAGTGCTCTTAAGAGAGAGGAATTGGAGTTCCAGGACAGCCAGGGCTACTCAGAGAAACCCTGTCTCGAAAAACCAAAAGGGGGGGGGTGAGGGGGGGAGGAACTGGCAATAACAGCCTTGCTTAAAGTCTCAAAAAAAACGTACGCACCCCAAGAAGGTGTGCTGGACAGGAAGAGTGAGCCAGTAGCACAGGGCACAGGGGCAAGCTGGCCAGTCTGCCTGAGCTCTGGGTGGAGCTCAGTCATCCCTGAGGCATTGAAACCTGGTCTTTACCCTGCTAGAACTTGAGCTCTGACTTTCTTTTTTTATCTGCATGACTGAGGAACCCTTCAAACCAAAAATTCTTCATATAACTGTTGGCTCTGAGTATGTTTTGGAAGCAAATGTGAAGTCTCAGAATACTCCAGTGTAATTGTTTCCAAGCATACAGGAGGACAGAGTAGGAACAGCCTTTCTAGAGACTGTGAATTGTAAAATAATCAGGTGTTTGACACTGGAGGCAGGGGTCTCATGTGAATGAGACCATAAGCTAGATGAAACGGTGGTTTTATTTTATTACTGTTAGAGCCATTCACACAGCCATCATCCTTTCAGACCCCTCTGCTACCCCACCTGGTGGCCCAGTTTCCCTGAGATAGCTGCTACTTCAGAGCAGGAACAACTAACACGCCCTTAACCCACCTGTTTGCAGGTTTTAAGTCGAATCCCCAGAAGGAGGACTCAGCAGATGAGCAGAGAAGTTCTGAAGAAGAGTCTCATGCAGACGGAATCAAAAGAAACGTCATCCCCATGATTACTGCCAATAAGTATGGATCGAGGTCAGAAAGGCAGTGGGCCAACAACCTGGAACGGGAGAGAGGCGCAAAAGCCTCTCTTCAAGACACAGGTTCCAGGAAAGGGGCAGAATCAGCATCTACTAGGCCTGCCCCAGGAGAGAAACGTTACATATGTGCAGAGTGTGGGAAGGCCTTTAGCAATAGCTCAAACCTCACTAAACACCGGAGAACACACACTGGGGAGAAGCCTTATGTGTGCACAAAGTGTGGGAAGGCTTTCAGCCACAGCTCCAACCTTACCCTTCATTACCGAACACACCTCGTGGACCGGCCCTATGACTGTAAGTGTGGGAAAGCCTTTGGGCAGAGCTCAGACCTCCTTAAACATCAAAGGATGCACACAGAAGAGGCGCCCTATCAGTGTAAAGACTGTGGGAAAGCCTTCAGTGGAAAGGGCAGCCTCATTCGACACTATCGCATCCACACAGGGGAGAAGCCCTATCAGTGTAATGAGTGTGGGAAGAGTTTTAGTCAGCACGCAGGTCTCAGTTCCCATCAACGCCTGCATACAGGGGAGAAACCCTATAAGTGTAAGGAGTGTGGCAAAGCCTTCAACCATAGTTCAAATTTTAATAAGCATCACAGAATCCATACTGGCGAAAAACCCTATTGGTGTAACCACTGTGGGAAGACCTTCTGTAGCAAGTCAAATCTTTCCAAGCATCAGAGAGTCCACACTGGAGAGGGAGAAGTACAGTAACTGTCTGTTCTCGTCTGTTGTTATCGTTGTTGTAAACGTTAGAATGTGAATGCTAGGAAGAAGCTCTGTAATACATTTGCTGTTTGATAGTAGGTTTTGCTCTAGTCATCAAGGGGTGCCTGGGAGGGAGAGCTCCACAGTGATAGAGCAGACAGGAGGTGTACAGAGAGCAGGGAGCTCCATACTGGTCACCTCGACCAGCAGTCCCTCCTCACACTCCAGGCCCCAGTGTACTGTGTGTCCAGTATAGTTAAGGAAGAAACATTAAAATTGTTTAACTGTTGTAACATGTATTCCACAGCTGTAGTTTGTAAAGAATTGAGCCACCTTGAACAGTCTGATTCAGAATAAACGTGTAGCATCGTGTAATGCCTCAGGACTATTATTGTGAAAAACAGTGTTGTTATAGAACTTTGTTTTTACATTTTATTTAAAGGGTGAGTGGATGAATGTGGATATGCCCTAGCACATGGGTGAAGGCCAGAAGACAACTTCCACCCCCAAAATTCAAAGTTTTAAAGATGCAGATTCTCTCCTTCCATCCAGCATGTGGGTCCCAGGGATCAAACTCAGGTTGTCAGGCCCAGTGGCAGGCTTCTTACCCACTAAAGCTATCACTGGCCATAGTTGTTGAACTCTTTTGGGTAAAGCATTGGCCGGGCTTGGAGGTACACATTCATACCTCAACACTTGAGAGAGGATCGTAAGTGCCAGGCTGGCTAGACGGCTCAAAGAAAGAAAAGGGAGGGAAAGGCAGAGGAACAAAGGAAAAAGCAACTGTGTCCAGCCTGGCACTTGTGAGCGTGTGTGAGAAACTGGAGAGTGTGGGTAGCAAGTACCTAACAGTTGCACTGTGCTGTGTCTTGACATAAGGAGCACACATTTTCATTATTGCGATCATTTGTCAGCCTGTGAGTTTTGTTAATCCGTCTATGCCAGCATCTAGGAAAACCAGTTCTCTGCAGTCAGCTTTCTTCTGAAAACTCCAGAAATTGAAACCCAACAGGATTACCTTAAATCTTTCCTGGAAAAATCTGAATGTGGCCTGTGCAGTGGTAAACATCTCCTGGCTCCTGTGTCCACTGCTTCCTAGAAACCCAACTGCTCTCCTTCCTTTTGCCACTTGCTGGTCTCCATATTGTGACTTTGCTTATACCTATCGATAACCTTGAGGTGCTAGGAACTGGGTAATAAGAGAGTTTCCTGTGGAGTGCCAGACCTGAGAATTATTACATACCTCTACTTACATCCCAGCAATCAAGCCACTCCTTCCCATTACCTTTCTGTGGACAAGAGTTGATACACTTGCTGTGACCTGGCACTAGCCCTCTCCATACTTCTATACCCAGGCCCAAGACAGTTGAATTTTTAATGTGTGTATACACGCACAAGTTAAGCATACTTGTGTGTAGGTGCTTATGCAGGCTAGAGGTGTCAGATTCCCCATGGAAATAAAGTTACAGATGGGGCTGGAGAGAGGGCTCCAGTGGTTTAAGAGCACTGGTTACTCTTCCAGAGGTTCTAAGTTCAATTCCCAGCAACCACATTTTGGCTCACAACTCTATAATGGGATCTGGTATTCTCTGCTGACATGTGGGTATAAATGCAGATAGAGTACTCATATGCATAAATAAATCTTTTTTTAAAAAAGTTACAGATGGCTGTGAGCCCCCTGACATGAGTGATGGGAACTGAACTTGGGTCCTCTGTAAGAACACTATGTGTTCTTAACCACTGAGCCATCTCTCGAACCCTGACAGTGTTAAATTTTAACTTCATCATTATTTGTTGGTGGCAGTGGTGGTGATGATTTGAGGAGACAGGATCTATGCAGCTCCAGTTGACCTGGAACTTATTATGTAAACCAGAGCTTTGAACCAAAGCTAGCTTTGAACTCAGAGATCCTCCTACCTCTGCGTCTTGAACTCAGATATTAAAGGTGTGAACCACCATGCCCCATCCAACATTACTTTGTTCTTAGAATTGCATTTTTAATTATGCGTATGTATATATCTGTGTGCACATGAGAACATGTCTTATGGAAACCAAAGGTATGGGATCCACTGCAGTTAGGAGCTCCCTGAGGTAGATTCTGGAAATCAAACTTGGGTCTTCTGTCAAGAGCAGCACATGTTCTTAACCACTAAGTCATCTCCTCAACCTTAACTTTCCTCTAATGGCCTTTCAGCTTGTGACTCCTGATATGTAGGCTAGGTCATGCCACCAGGCTGTGGTACTTAGCTCTCCTTCCCCCAGAAGTCTGTAATACTCCCTTTGTCCTGCAGAATTGAAGGTTCTCTATTCACTCCCACACCTCCCATACCTCAGTGCCATGACCACTTGTCCTGATAAGGCTCATCTGAAGAGCTCCCAGCTTCCATTCTCTGAACTTGGCATCTTTTTCTTCTGAATCAAGGAGCAGGTTAAGACACACACACTAAGTCATGTACCAGCCAAATAAGGAGAATGGGACACTGAAAATAAAAGCTGGCTTTTTCTTACTGTTAAAGTAACTTGGGAGAAGTGTATTTGAGTGTCCTCCCAGAACCTTAAACTCAGTACATTGAATGATGACCTTTCTTGATTGTATTTCCTGATAAAAGAGGCCCACAGAGGAATTGGACTTCAAGCAGTGGTGG
The DNA here is from genome assembly GCA_030674055.1 of Rhabdomys pumilio. Lineage (NCBI taxonomy): Eukaryota > Metazoa > Chordata > Mammalia > Rodentia > Muridae > Rhabdomys > Rhabdomys pumilio. The sequence continues at coordinate 14,928,327 of JANHMN010000023.1, forward strand.
GTGTGTGTGTGTATGCGCACACGCGCACAATAAATACTAGCCAACGGAAGCTGTTGCAGGTCTATTCATACGTCACAAAATGATCACAAGACAATGTCAAAGACAAAGACAGTGCAGCAGGAAAATGTTAGTTTTAGAGCAGCACGTATCTAGCAGGCTGGCCTCAAAAGATAAGACGTGGTGAAGGAGTTGACTCTGGGTAAAAAACAATCACTGTACAACTCTGACAGCCAGAATCCTGTGTGGAGTCTAATGGGGTAGCGCCCATCTGTAATCTCAGCATCTACAGCAAGATAGGAAAAAGACACAGTGTCCAGAAGCTCATATGCAAGCTAGCCTAGAACAGAAACAGAAGAGAAACCTCACCTTAAAAGGGGAGTGGGGGATGGGCACTGGGGTCTCAACAAGGTGGTAACCGACTTCCAAAGCTGTCCTCTGACCACTACACATACGCCTTCGCTCATGCACACATATACAAGATAGTATATTACCAAGTTAAGGGACGTGGACAGAAGGCCAGTGAGGTGGCTCTTATCCACTGAGTCTGACAACTTGAATTCAATCCCTGGACTCAAGACAGAAGGCAAAAACTGAATTCTGAAAGCTGTGACCTCCACATAGGATTTATGTGTCCCCCAACATACAATAATTTAAAAAAAATAAAATTAAAGGTTGCTAAAGGGTTAAGACCACCGGGCGCACGCCTTTAATCCCAGCGCTTGGGAGGCAGAGGTAGGCTGATTTCTGAGTTCGAGGCCAGCCTGGTCTACAGAGTGAGTTCCAGGACAGCCAGGGCTACACAGAGAAACCCTGTCTGGAAAAAACAAAAAAAAAAAGGGTTAAGACCACTCCTTGCCTTTTCAGAGGACTTGAGTTAGGTTCCTAACACTCATACAGCCTGTAAGTCCAGGTCTAGGGGATCTGACGCCCTCTTGTGGCTTACATGGACACCTGCAAGCATGAGTTGTAGCACACACAGACATATGATAAAAAAAAAAAATCGTAAAGGATAACTAAGAGAGTAACAAATCCACAATTGTGATAAGATGTATTACACTTTTTGTAGAAACTGGTTAATAAACATATAATACAGATATGTAAAATTCACAAACTAATGTCTGCCTGGGTTATTAAAATTTCTTGGCAGTACCTTATATAGCCCAAGCTGGCCTTGAACTTATTATGTTCAAAGGTGACTAAAGTTCTTGCCTTCAGCTCCCAAGTGCTGGGCTTACAGGCATGAACCATCAAACCTAGTTTATGCTAGAGACAGACAGACAGATAGAAGTCTGGTTTCATGGTTGCAAAGCAAGCATTTTGTGAACTGAGCTACAGTCCCAATTCTTTCCTGTATGTATGTATAATGTGTGTCTGAGTAAGGGTTTGCACTTGTCAGGCAGTCAGGACAACTTCCAGGAGTCGGTTCCAGCCTTCCGCCTTACATCAAGGCAGGATCTCTCTATTCCAGACTGTAAGCTTTTAGGTAGTTCTCCCTGTCACCACTGCCTGCCTTGCCTTAAGATTATTGGGGTCCCAAATGTACACTGCTTCGTGCACCTTTTACACAGGCTCATGGAACTGAACTTAAGGTCAGAACCACATGGCAAGTACCTTTACCCACTTCGTGGCCCCTGTTCTTCTTAATATGCAATTTTGGTGCTGGGAGTCACACCCAGGTCAGCATATCCTAAGTATACGCTACCACTATTTCTTTCCAACCGTGAAAGTAATACATAGTCGTGGTAGGATCGTATTAAAGATCAAGGGGGAAATTACCCCAGCACAATGACTGAATCAGACATATAGAATCCTGGTTTCATGGTTGCAGGATAGGCATTCTTGGGGGAAGTACAAGGACACATACTGCCATGCAGTAACTGCAGAGCTAGCTTGGGGGACATTATTAACTTGGTAGAGATGGAGGTTGGTATGTGCAGTGAACTGGAAAAAGTTCCACAGAAAATGTGAGGTGGGAGGGATGGTGCCAAGACTCAGGTGATAAGAGTACCTGCTTAGCAATCGTAGGACCTAGCAAAGCTTGCCCAGGCAGAGGCAGGGGGGTCAGTTCAAGGTCATCTTCCAGACAATTCAAGGCCAGTCCATTCCAGAAACCCTGTCTCAACACTAAGGGGCTGGTGAAACTCTACGGGCTCGGTAGAAGCCCCCTTGCCTAGCATTCATGAAGCTGGGTTCAGTCCCCATAGACAAAATAAATGAACATATGGTAAGGCTCTCACAGGAATTCCTTGGGTAGGTAGAATGGGAGGACACCCAGGAAGAGGCATTACATGGTATTCCTGTAACTATGGTGCTTTTGTATCATCAAAGCAATGTGGAAGGGAGAGATGGTGGGATCAAGAATGTGAGGAAGGGAAAAGGGGGCCAAGAGGGTAAGAACAGGGAAGTAGAGCTGGGCAGCGATGGTGGCGCATGCCTTTAGTCCTAGAATGTGGGAGGTGGACACAGAGGCAGTCCTATCTCTTGAGACTTGGGTTTGAGGCCAACCTGGTCTACAAAGGACAGCCAGGGCTACACAGACGAGAAAAAAAAGAGAGCAGGGAAGTAGGCAAGACTGAGAAGTGAAGAAAAATAACAACCCTGTGGCATGATAAAGAATTTTAGACTGGATAGTGAGGGACTCCGCAGGTGAAGGCACTTATTTCCAAATATAGCACCCTCAATTTGATCCATGACCAACACTTCTGAAACTTGTCCTCTAGCCTCTAAAAGGGACCTCCCATGATTCACATACACAAGAAATAATTATACATAAATTTAAAGTAGTTTGTGCTTTTCTTCCAGGGAAGGAGACACAGAAATATTCTGACACACTGCCATGCAGTTCTTACACAATGTTACAATATGAGTGTGAAAACTCCCATGGGCTCATGTGTGTGAAAACTCCCATGGGCTCATGTGTGTGAAAACTCCCATGGGCTCATGAGTGTGAAAACTTCCATGGGCTCATGTGTGTGAAAACTCCCATGGGCTCATGTGTGTGAAAACTCCCATGGGCTCATGTGTCGCAATGTTTGGTCTCCTCTTCCTGGAGCTCCTTGTGGAGGGGATAAAACCTAACTGGGTGATAGCATCCATCCCTAAAAGATACCTAGTCTCAGACTCCTTGTTTGTCTTTTTCCTGGTTGCCATGAAGCGAACAGCCTTCTCCACACATTCCCACCACCATGATGTTCGGCCTCGACTGGTTTCTGGCCACATTGGACAGGTAATTGGGTTTGTTGAGGTCATCAGCTGTGGATCTGTGGTTTAGGCAAAGGACTTTTTTGTTTTACCATTTATTCAGATCTTATCTGTTCAGATGTGAAAAGTAGATTCCAGCATCACAAAGATCACCAGGGACTAACATCAACTGTACTCAGTAAATGATATCTTCTACCACCTCTCGTGGAAGCCTTAAGTCATTGAAGTCATGGCAGAGCCAGAAACAGATATCCAAGTCCAATTCTTAAAAGGTATTTCAACTTTTAAGATTTATTTGTGTATGTGTACACTATGTGTGTGCAGGTACCAACAGAGGGCAGAAGAGGACATCAGATCCCCAGCAGTTAGAGTTCGAAGTGATTGTGAGCTGCCCAGCAGTGGGTACTGAGAACAAACTCAAGTCCTGTGGAAGAACAGCAACTACTCTCAACCACTGAGCCATAGCTCAGACCCCTTGTATTTCAGTTCTTAGTGTCACAGTTAGAATGAATTGTGTATTGACCACAGACAAGAGGAAATACTTTGATGGTCTTATACTGCAAGTTAAAGTCTAAAAAGTCCCCAGCTATAAAATGACCTCATCTGCTAAGTTCCACATCTGGAGAGGTCATGTCAATTCACTGTGTAATACTCAATTTGTACAATAAATGAACAACCTGGGAAAAGCAGAGAGTGTGTACACTTTCACAGATTTCATAATCTGCGAAACTGAGCCAAGATTAACGCTTACCCACAGATAATGTTTTATCCATGTTAGTTATTTGGTTGTGATGACAATATAGTAACTCATGCATGTAAGAAGGAGGAGCGTATGGAGAAAGGAGACTGCAGAGATTCACTGTGAGGCTGGAACCAAAGGCTAAGGCCAACTTAGGAGTCATGAGAATATGGATCAGATGTTGACTGAGAAGCTGTAGGGATGAGAAGGAATCACATAATACATTTGGAATAACTCCCATGTTTGCAACCTGCCTCAGTGGGCAGTTGGTCCTAATTATCCTTCTTGGCTGGACAGGTGCCTCATCAGTTGAATATGAGTGAGAATGGCTCCCATAGGTTCATATACTTGCACGCCTAGTCCCCAGTAAATTGTTTGGGAAGGATTGGGTGTGGCCTTGTTGGAGGAGGTGTGTCACTGGAAATGGGCTTTGAAATTTCAAAATCCCAGGACCAATCTCTCCTTTCTCTGCCTATCTCTGTTTCTGTCTCTGTACCCACCCCCACCCTCTCTCTGGCTGCTGCCTGTAGATCAAGATACAGAGCTCTCACTACTGCTCCAGCCTGTTTCCTGCCGTGATGGACATGGTCTCACCCTCTAAAACGATAAGTAGGGCCCCAATTAAGTGCTTTCTTTTATAACAGTTGCTTTGGCCATAGTGTCTCCTTATAGCAATAGAACAATTACTAAAATACTGTTCTTCTGCAAGATCCAAGTTGGTATTTGGGAACCCACGTATGATAGTTCACATCTGCCTATAACTCCAGCTCCATGGGATCGAGTGCCCCTGTATAGCTTCCTCAGGCCTATAATTCAGAAAATAAATAAAAATAAAATTTTAAGAAAAAGAAAAAGAATTGTTATTTTAGGACAAACTCTTCTGGTAACCACAGTCGTCTTTGTGTGGATAGTCTATACAATTTCTGATTCATCACTGACATCTTAATAATGTACCTAGCAAAAATCTACGGTTTGTTGGGGAGGGGGTTACGTGGCTCTGGTTAGCTACAAACACATGTAACTAAGGATAACCTTGAACTCCTGATCTTCCTAAGTGTTAGAAATAAGCTATGCCCAATTGACACAAGTACTAGAGCTCAAACCTAGGGCTTTAACAAGTTCGGCAAGTACTCTACAAACTGAGCTACATCTCTGGCCTTTGAGCCTTTTTTTTTTAAGTGGTGGTGGGGGGGAACCCCAACTGTCTAAGTAATTTACATAAATAGGTCCTTGGAGAGCTTTTTAAAACTATCTTTTAACTGGTCATGATGGATTAACCTGTAATTCCAGAATTTGAAAAGGTTGCAGTACGATTGAGTTCAAGGCTAGCCTGGGCTACATACATAGCAAGACCTCCACCTCAAACACAAATCAAAGTAAAACAACTTTTTTTTCTTCTTTTTGTTTTTGTCTTGTATTGTTTGCTAAAAAGAAACAATCCAGCCAGGTGGTGGTGGTGCACCCTCTAATCCCAGCGCTCCATAGGCAGAGGCAGGCAGACCTCAGAGTTGAAGCCCAGCCTAGTCTACAAAGTGAGTTCTACAACAGCCAGGGATACACAAAGAAAATCTATCTCAAAAAAAACCTCAAAACAAACAAAATAAAAACCCTTCCTGGATCTGAGACATGGCTCAAAGACTCTTGCCCCTGCCAGCCTGGTGACCTCAGCTTCATCCCTGGAACCTACATGGCAAGACAACCAACTTCTACAAGTCGATCTCCACATTCATGCCATGATATGTGTGTGCACACATGAATACACACACCAAAAATAAACGTAAAAACATCTAGGCTCGGGTGCATAATTCTTTCCCAGCATGAGACACCTTTAATCTCCAGCAGAGGGGAAAAAAAACACACCTTATTTTGCTATGAATGAAAAATGTTCTCTAAATTTTTATTTGATAAAAAATATGTTCTGTTGCTTGGAAAGACAGAACTAGAAGCTAATTGTAAAACTGACAAGGAGGCAGAATTTGGCTCGGCTTAATTTCTAGTAATTAGAATGACCAACAGTGAAACGGACTGCTCACGAGCTGGCCTTGAACTCAGGGTAGCCCAGGCAGGCTTGAACTTGTGATCATACTCTATCAGTCTCCCAAGCTGAGATTAGGGCCTGAACCATCAGGCCTGGCAACAAATGATAAAGGAGCCTGGACGATTGATTCTATAATTTTGTGAAATTAAAGACAAATATTAGATGATCCATCACAATATCCTACAAAAAAAATGAGTTCACGGCCTTCTTAATGTTAATCTCTTCATAACACTCCTAGCCTACCGTTTTCCACGACTGTAATATCCTTCTAAAAACATCAAGCCAAGACGGAGAAATTTACCCATTGCTACACAAGAGCCAAGTACACCTTTTTAGTTTTTGGCATCATTCTTAGACATTATACCACACAAAATGATCTACAGCTAGTCCCTGAATTTGGTATAAAGATGGCTACATTTATATAGTCTGCAACAATGTCTACAAGAGATTGAGAGAGTTGCGTGTGACAAGTTTGTGACAAAAAAGTTTATCAAAGAGAAGTTTCAGAGTTCAACTTCAGGATTCCATTACAGTCGCTGTGCTGTTCTAACTGACACAAGTGTGACTCCCATACTAAAACACTCCCTTCTGAAAAACTAATCTGTTCAGTAGTGCATTTCATTTACGCTACAGGATGGGCAGGGATGGGAAATATGGAAAGCCATCCGTTGGGTTGGGAACGCTCAGGGAGCATCACCCAAGCCCAGGAGAAGCCCTGCTGCAAAGCGCGAACCTCAGTCCCTCTCTGGCTTTACTGTTTGTGTACTCTGAAGTAGCTGAAGTCAGAGGTGGAATACAGAGAGGTCCAGATACTGAGGCCAGATGTTATATGTGAGAGGGCGGGACAAGCGGGGGAGGTGAGTTCCCTGAGAGCATCTAGTAACTAGAGGTTGACATTAAATTACTTTTCACCACAGGAATAGGAAGTTTAAAAAAGGACAGGAGTCAGGCCAGTCTGAATGCTTCTGATCTACCTCAGGCTCTTCACGGTTCCTATGAGATTCCCTGTCAGTGATGTCACAGGAAGATATGTGGTCTGCTACAGCACTGCCTGACTGCTCTTCAGAACAACCTACACTGTTCCAAGAGCCTGAAGGACAGTCAGTACAGAAACCCTTTCGATGGGGTCTTTTTTTGTCCCCCCCCCCCAATAAAATAAGCCCATCAGCACCGAGTTTCCTGAATTCATGGAATCATTTACCAAAACAGCATATCCCCTGCCCAGTATTAAAGCTGGATTAGGAAGAGTGCTTTTGAAATACAGCCCCTGGGGCTTGGAATAGTTGTTCGAGCTTTTCATCCCAGCACTCAAAAGCAGAGGCAAGCAGGTCTCTCTGAGTTCAAAGCCAGTCCGGTCTACACAGTGAGTTCAAGAACAGCCAGGGCTACAGTGAGAGTCTGTCTCACATACAAAAAAGAAAAGGAAAAGAAATGCAGCCTCTGTTTCTCTTCTCAGAGCATATGAGGACTCAGAATATTTCCCCTCTGCCTTCTGTGCTCACCAGGCTGACTCCAGCTAGTGAAATCATTGGAATTTTGTTGCAAATAAGCATCCATCCTTACCTAGGAAAGAAAGGCTCTTCTGGTATGAGAAAACTGGTTTAGTGCAAACCCCTTCCCAAAAGGGGGTAACTGGTCCCCAAGCTTCCTTCTGTTCCCAGTGCTTAATTTACTACTTGCCTCACAATTTTTTTAAGACTGGTATCCACTTCTGGGAAATCCTGCTGATCACTGTGCCAGGATGCTTTTCCAGTCAGCTCCACTTTAAGTGAATTGTTTGAGGTGGGATAGACCCTAAATTGGTCCTATTAAAACAGGTAAGGCAAGAACTCTACAGACCCAGGACGTGAGGAAAATAGTTCATGGCTCTTTCATGTGGGTTCTCTGATGTTTAATTCAGAGAGAATTTTTGCTTTACACCCATTACATTCAAAGGCTTCTCTCCAGTGTGAATCCTCTGATGGCGAACAAGAGCTGAGCTATACCTGAAGGCTTTCCCACACTCGCTACATTCATAGGGATTCTCCCCTGTGTGGATTCTCTGATGCTGAATAAGGCCCGAACTGTAGGTAAACTTCCCTCCACATTCCATACATTCATAGGGCTTCTCTCCAGTGTGGATTCTCTGGTGCTGATAGAGGTGTGAGCTCTGGCTGAAGGCTTTCCCACACTCATTACATTCGTAGGGTTTTTCTCCAGTGTGGATTCTCTGATGATGAATAAGGGTGGAACTCCTGCTGAAGGCCTTCCCACATTCATTGCAAGCATAGGGCTTCTCGCCAGTGTGGATTCTTTGATGGTGAGTAAGAGTGGAGCTCCAGCTAAACGTTTTCCCACACTCGTTACATTCGTAAGGTTTCTCCCCAGTGTGAATTCTCTGATGTAGAATGAGAGCAGAGCTACAACTGAAGGTCTTCCCACAGTCCTTACATTCATAAGGTTTCTCTCCAGTGTGGATTCTCTGGTGCTGAATAAGATGTGCGCTCTGGCTGAAGGCCTTGCCACACTCACCACATTCATATGGTTTTTCTCCAGTGTGAATTCTCTGATGTTGAATGAGGTCTGAAGTTCGATTAAAACTCTTGCTACATTCGTCACACTTATGGGGTCTATCTCCCGTGGGAAGTCTTTGATGTGAAGTAAGTTTGGAATTCACGGTGAAGCTGTTCCCAAACTCACTGTACTTCTCATTTCTTCCTCCCATATGGGTGAGCTTTTCTTCAACTCTCACTTGGCGAAACTCTTGGATTTTCCTATTCAGTCTTCCAACAGAGGAATTCTCTAGCTGCCTTTGCAGACTGACTTCTTGTTCATAGGCTTCTTCAAACTTAAGACCCTGAGAAACATCCTTTTGGAATGGCCCCAGTATCATCTCACATGACGCCATACCTTCAGAGATTACTTGGTCAGTTCCAGTTTTGCAATCACCGTCTAGCACAATTAAAAACAAAAATGTGGCATATGTTATCTGTGAGAAAATACAAATCAGAGGACAGATAATCATGTGACTGACATTTATAGTGCCCAAAGTACATGTCCCTCTGCTGGCCTGAAGAAAGGCCTTTCAGGTTGTTTGTATAACTAAAGCAAAGTTAAGACAAAGGGCTGGAGAGGTGGCTCACTGGATAAGAGCACTGACTATTCTTCCAGAGGTCCTGAGTTCAATTCCCAGCAACCACACGGTGGCTCACAACCATCTGTAATGGAATCTGATGCCCTCTACTGGTGTGTCTGAAGATAGCTACAGTGTACTCAAATAAAATAAATAAATCTTTAAAAAAAAAAAAAAAGGGAGAAAGCAAACTTGGCAAGTAAAGATGTGAACCCAGAGGAAGTCAAGGACATGCTGAGGTGGGAGGAGACGGCCTGCTCTACTGGGAACAAATATTAGGTAAGAGGAGCTAAGGAGTCGGCTCAAAGGCTAAGAGCACTTGTTGCCCTTACGGCAGACCCAGGTTTGATTCCCAGCACCAAAACAATACTTTTCTACAGGGGGTACATAAGCTCATAAACAAAAGAGTAGGTCCTTGGAATAATCTAACAAAAAAGGAGGACTAGAGAGCTCTACAGTGTTCACTAAGACATGGAGCACCCCCTTGCATGTTTGAAAATACCAACATACCAATCCTTTAGAAGTCTATTTGTGACATGTTAAGTCCTGAAAACACAGGGCTAAAGCACCAGGCTTGGTGTTAATAGAGTGGGGCTCCACCAAATGTCGTGGCTCACACCTATAACCTCAGCACTAGAGCGGCTGATGTGGAAGGATTGATTATGATGTAAGGTAATCCTGGGCTAATTAATAAGTTCCAGGCTGGCCTAGGGTGTAGTGTAAAGAAAGCCCTGTCTCAGATAAATGAACACCTCCTATGGACCTATGTACGCATGCATACATAGACATAAATAACAAGAAAAAACACTGGAGCTCAAGGTTTGTCATTCATCAGCTCTATCATCATGCAGAAGGTATCTAAGTTCATTGTTTGTTTGCCTGTTTGTTTGAGGCAGGGTCTCACGTAGCCCAGGGTGGTCTCAAAGCCATTATGTGGTGAATATATAAGAGCTGGTCCACCTGCCTCTACTTCTCAAGTGCTGAGGTTACAAGTTTATGCTACCATACCCAAGTGGCTTCTAATGGTCTTTTTGCTTTTTCCATATGTGAGTGTTTTGCTTGCATGTATGTATGTGTATCACATGCATGCTTAGTGTCTGCATCAGGTTCCCAGGATCTAGGGCTACAGAAGGTTGTGAGCTGTCATGTGGTTGCAGGGAATCAAACACAAGCTCTCCAGAAGATCAGCTTGTGCTCTTAACTACTGAGCACCCTCCAGGCCTGCTTTTGCACACCTATAAATGAGGAGAACACTAACCTCCTCAACTATGGAGTTACTGTGAGGAGTAATGCAAGGTATCTGCGAAACCTCCTAATACACGACAAGTTACCCTATAAATGGGAGTTATTCTTACCATTACTAGGGTTTTTTTTTTAAATTTATTCATTTTTAATGTATATGATTCTATATTATTCTTTGTCTGCGTGTGTGTGCGTGTGTGTCTGTGTGTGTGTGTGTGTGTGTGTGTGTATACCAAGTGTGTGTTCATTGCCCTTGGAAGAAGCCCAGAAGATTGCTTCAGATCCCCTGAAATGGAGTTAGAAACAATTGTGAGCCTCCATGTGGGTAAAAGAAACTGAAGACTGCACTGCCACTAGCCACCCGTGAAGCTGAGAGGCAGCGTGTTCTGTCGAGATGCCCATGCGCTTACCCAGTGAGAACACGTTCCCATAATTCTCCAGCATCACACCCCTGTAGAGGTCCCTCTGTGCAGGCTCCAAACGCTTCCACTCTTTCCAGATGTAGTACACAGCTACATCCTCAAATGTCACCAACTCCTGAAACAGCCACATGGCCATACATGCTGAAATTGCAAGTATCTGGACTGGTAAGACCAAACAACAGGCAGGAGGGGGCTGATGACCTCTTTGGATGTGGCAAAGGTTGCAGCCATGCCAGCATGAGCTTCCACAACAGGTGCGGCACTGAAGGAACAGTGATGAACGGAACTGCCTTCCAAGAGGCCATAACGCAAGGCAGTTTTTCATTAACATTTATTTATTTGGGGAAAGGGTACTGCACACATATGGAGGTCAGAGGTCAAGCTGAGATAGTCCGTTCTCTCTAACATGTGGCTACTAGGGATTGAACTTGGATCCGCAGGATGGCAGCAGACACTTTATGCACTACATCGTCTCACTGACCCCAAGTCTGTGGTCTTGATGGACAAAATTAGAATTTAGGACACTTAATGAGACACCAAAAGGACAAGGAAAAGAATGAAGGGAACCATGGCTTACCTGGGACTTGGCCTTTAGAAGTGCAGCAGCCAGCATCTCGTCCCCCAGACTGTCCTTGTCAGGAAAGGAAGGGACTTTTGAAGAAGAAAGAGCTGAAGTACAATACCAGGACCAGGAGTCAATCTACCTGCTTTCTGACCCATGGTCACATGTCTCAAGAACCTCCAAACCACCCCGTCTCTCCTTTCACTAGCACCACACTCTTTCTTTTTTAAATTCTTGGTGGGTCTGGGGATCAAGCCCAGCTTTGCGCATGCTAAGTGTTCCATTGCTGAGCTCCAGCCACAGCTCCTCTCCAGTCACAGTTCCTCTTTCTTCAAGCTGGGCCAGAAACCAGTTATGTTCTCATCTTCCCTTCCATTACTGCAGTCTTTTAATGGATTCTTAAGCAGAGAAAAGTGAGCAGCTTCCCTCAAGCTCTGACAGAAAACATGACGGCCACACACCTCTTTTTCCATCCGCAAATCAAATCTTTTTTTTTTTTTTTTTTTTTTTTTTTTGGTTTTTCGAGACAGGGTTTCTCTATATAGCCTTGGCTGTCCTGGAACTCACTCGGTAGACCAGGCTGGCCTCGAACTCAGAAATCCGCCTTCCTCTGCTTCCCAAAGTGCTGGGATTAAAGGCGTGCGCCACCACTGCCCGCGCAGATCAAATCTTTATCTATACAATAGAGATGTTTCCTAGCTCTGAACCTGACCACATGCCTTTCCTCATCAGTTGAAAGTTTAGTGTTTGTCTCTTAGAGCCTAGCCCACTACGTATAACCAGATCTGATGAAAAAGACCCTACAAGCTGTTTCCTAGGAAACATGGGATCAGCAGACATTACAGTTGAAACCCGAGACTGTAGCTCAGTGCTAAGTGCTTACCTAACATGAGGCCCTGAGTTCCATACCTAGTATGTCATATCTCCCACAAGACTCTCTAATGTTTGAAGAATTTTTTTCTCTATATGGGTGGAGGTGGCAATGTCTGTGTGAGTGTGGATGCACGCATGCCCTGTGGAGGTCGAGGACAACCGCAGGTGTCAGTCCCTGTCTTCTACCTTATTTGAGACAGGGTATTTTTGGTTTTTCTGCTATGTACGCTATGCTAGCTGGCCTATGAACTGAGAATTCTCCTATCTAGCTCCCATCTCCCCATAGGAATTCTGGGATTAGCCGGGCGGTGGTGCTGCATGCCTTTAATCCCAGCACTTTGGGAGGCAGAGGCAGAGGCAGAGGCAGGTGGATTTCTGAGTTTGAGGCCAGCCTGGTCTACAGAGTGAGTTCCAGGACAGCCAGGGCTACACAGAGAAACCCTGTCTCGAAAAACCAAAAAAGAAAGAAAAAAAAAAAAAAAGGAATTCTGGGATTATATTCTTACTATCCATCCATCTGACTTTAATGTAGGTTTTGGAGATGCAAGCTCATGTCTTCAAGCTTCTGTGGCAAGACACTTACCCATCTTTCCAACCCCAAAATCCTTTATTGTTTAAAAATAAAGTATAAAAATGTCATAAAACACATCAGTTTAAGCCCAACACTCCAGACACAAATCAAGAACCTGGAAAATTCAAGGCCAGCCTGGGCTATACAGTGAGACTCTGTCTGAAAAATCAAACAAGCATACCAAGTGTGCTGGCCCACACCTTTAATCTTAGCACTCAGGATACACAGCAGGCAGATCTCTTTGACATTCAGATCACCCTAGTGAGTCTCTGGCCAGCCACAGCAACAAAGTGAGAGCCTATCTCAAAGGAAAACAAAACACAAACAAGGAAACAACAGAAAGAGATGAGAATGCCCCGCCCGGCCCGGCCCCATGCCTTACCGCTCTCTAACTGGGGCAGCGGTTCCTGAGATGCATGGGCTGCCTGGGTTTCCATGGGCAGGGGAAACGCTCTAGTCACTGGTCTGCTAGCTGTAGGCTCAGCAGGAGGCACGTTTGGAAGGACTGCAGAAGCAAGAAATCAAAACTGATTTTGAAATGCCTCCTGATTTCAGAAGGAGGGAACTGAACTTTCATACCCAGGAACAGTGAGAAGAAACACGCGGGACTACTCTTTTAGATTCCTGTGAGTGATGGCACCCCCTCCCTGTTAGGAGACCATACAAGAAATCCAGACTTCCAAATTTTGCTCCACCCACCCAACATTTTGAGTAAAAAATGTTAACAATGAGGTGGCTATCATTCCACAGAATGAAATGACGGATCCGAGTCTGGTATGGTATCTCACACTAGGGAGGCAGGGGCGGGAGGATCAGGAGTTCAAGGCCAACGTGTGCTATAAGAAACTTTTCCTTGGGACTAGAGGGATGGCTCAGCAGTTAAGACTTGGTGCCCTTCCTGAAGACCGAGGTTCAACCCCTAGCACCTAAATTGCAACTCACAACATCCAGAACTTCAAATTCCAAAAAAAAACCCTTATCTTAAAAGACAGTTTTAAAAAACTAACCCAGTTGTGCTTCCTCTAGCTCTATATGAGATCCTGCCTCACAGAAGACGCAAGGGGCCAGAGTGCTGATCAGTGGTCCAGGGCACTGGCTACCCTCCGGAGGACCCAGGGTTTGACTCTCATCATTCACATTGGTGGCTCACAACTTTCTGCAACTCCAGTCCCAGGGGATCTGATGCCATTTTTTGTCCTATGGGGACACTACATGCACATGGTACACAGATACACACAGGCAAAATACCCATATACACAAAATAGGACAATCCGAGATGAGTGTGAGACCTCATCTCAAAAGGTCAAAACAACAAAATCACCTCCGTTTAAAGGTCAGCCAGCTAGACTGTTACAAAGACTCTTGTCTCAAAAAACCAAAAAACAAACAACAAAAAAAGGTTAATCAGAGGGACTGCAGACATGGCTTAGTGATTTAGAGTGCTGGCTATACTTCCAGAAAAACAAAGTTCAATTCCCAGCACCCACATGATATCCTCCTCTGGCCTCTCAGGCACCAGGCACAGCATGCAAGTGGTGGACAGACATACATGCAGACAATTCACCTATACATTTAAAATAAAAATTCAAAAAAAAGAATGCCGTTAAAATATTTTGCTGGGTGGTGGTGGTGCACACCTTTAGTCTCGGCACCCAGGAGACAGAGGCAGGCAGTAACTTGGGGGCCACCCTGGTCTACAGAGAGTTCCAGAACAGCTAGGGCTACAGAGATAAACTGTCTTGAAACAACAACAAAAAAGTGAACCAACCACTTGGCATGGGCGGCACAGGCCTGAAATTCTATCACCTGAGAGGCTGAGACAAGATTCTGAGTGCCAGCCTAGTCTCTATCTCAAAGAAACAGGGACGCGCACACACACATACAACTTAAAGCTGCGCATGATGATGCATGGCTTTGAACCTAGCACTTAGGAGGCATAGAAGTAGACAGATATGAGTTCAAAGCCAGCCTAAGTCTGCATAGAGAGTTCAAGGACAGCCAGGGCTATGTAGTTAGATCTGTCTCAAAAACAGCAAACAACATTAAAATTGTACACCTGCCATCCAGGTGTGGACAGGCCTTTCCCATGCCCTGTTGTAAACCCTAATCTCTCAAGCTGCTCCTGGGGACCAAGAAAGACCACCTGACTGTAAGCACAGATCAAGAGAGGCCTCTCCTCCTGGATCCTTTCCTTTTTCTTTGGAGTAACTGCCTATAAGATTAAAGTAGCAATGACTGGAAACTTAGCACCTTTTGTTCAGTTCTGGGGTTTTTGTTTGTTTGTTTTGGTCTTTCTTTATAGGGTAGGAATCACAGTATAGCCCAGACTAGCCTGGAATTCACTGGATAGTACAAGTTGGCCTCAAAATTTATATTCATACCCCTACTTCATTTGCCTTTGTGCTGGGATTACCGTTGTGAGTAAGCCAATTTGGCTAATTCCTGGAAATTCACATTAGGTCAGTGTTTCTCAAACTTGTAGGTCGTGACCCATTTGGAAGTTGAATGACCCCTTTCACAGGGGTTACCTAAGACCATTGGAAAACACAGATATTTACATTACGGTTCGTATCAGTAGCAAAAAATACACTTATGAAGTAGCGACAAAAATACCTTTATGGTTGGGGGTCACCACATGAGAAACCGCATTAAACGGTCACAGCATGAGGAAGGTTTGACAACTACTGCTTTAGGTGCTACTGGTGCTGTATGATTAAAGGGTCAAAATGGAAAAATCATGTTTAGTTTATTTCTGATATAGATACTTAAGAGGTATGGAGGTGAAAGGAATATGCTAGTAACTACCAGCAAAGACAATCACATATTGTCTTTTCACTACATCCTAGAGAGCCGAAAAGAACTGAAGGTTCTCTGTGTTCATCTAGGTTCTCAATGTCAGCCAGCTAACACTGGGACATACTTAGCCACTTCCGCAGGGAGCCTGCTCCAGCTTGTCCACGAAAGGGTATCAGGCGGTAAACTAAAAACCTATCCATATGCATAGGACATGAGATCTTGGTGAGGTCCCCAAGAAACAGGGTTGTACCTCCTCCCAAGCCCTAGCTCTCACTGCTACTCAGAACTACTGTCACTCTCCGGTTCTCCGATCCAATTAAGGAAAAACTTCCTTCTCTTGCCGCCAGCACAGAAATCGGTGCACTGAGAGTACCAAGTGGCAGTCTGTCATCAGCTGTTTTAAAGAGAGGGACACCTCCGTAGCGACGCTGGGAATTTTAGACACTCGGGTTGGGGACGGTTGGAGACACACAAGCAGACCCGGAGTCCCACTATGCGACACTCGGGATCACGCTGCGCGCGTGCAGCTGGGGTGCGGAGATGGACAGCGACTGCAGGAGGAAGGTGGGCCCAGAACCCCCGCGGGCCGCGGACGTGTGAACACCAACCCCCTTCCCCAGCGACCACAACTTCCACCTCACCGCGAGTCCGGGAGATGGCCCCACTCACCCTGGGGACAGGGACGTAAGACTTAGGGGGCCGGACACGAAACAGGTCCTGTTGGACCCTGTCACAGACCTACACAACCGACAACAGAACAAAGAACGGAAATTGCCCCTCCCCATATCGTTTCCGGGTCGACCTTTCTCACCACCCACTACAACACCCGAAAGGCAAATGCCCACTTGCTCTCTCTAGGAAAATGGGAGGTCTTCATCTCTCGGTGGTTCTCTGACTCAAAGAAGACTGGTGTGCTGAGAAAACAAGCGCACCAGACTGCGCCACCTGCTGGCCAGGTTTGGAAGAGACGCTGCTTAGTCCTTGAAGAAGTAGGAGGTCCAGAAAATTCCGGGCACAAGTTCTAGTGGCTTTGAGAGTACACCATCACCCAAACCTCCATAGCAAATATAAGAAACTTGAAGAATCCGTTAATATAAATGTACACCATGGGCCGGGTGTGGTGGCGAATGCCTTTAACCCCAGCACTGGGGAGGCAGAGTCAGGAGGATCTCTGTGGTGTTTGAGGCCAGCCTGGTCTACAATACAAAACAAAACAAAAAACAAAACTGCACCACGGGCACTCAGTTTTTAAAAGATTTATTTTAATAGATTTAATATTTATTTAAAGATTTAATATTTTAATATTAAATATTTTAGTGAGCGTTTTCCATGCTTGTATGTATGTATGTATGTATGTATGTATGTATGTATGTATCTATGTACACCTGATTCAGATGTAGGTCATGAAGCCATCACATCTTCTGGAACTGGAGTTATGGTAACGAATGGCCATGTGGGTGCTGGGAATTGAACCCGAGCCCTCTGGAAGAGCACCCAGTACTCTTAACTGCTAAGCCAACTCTCCAGCCCCCGGCTTTGCTTTTAGATTGCTTGACTAGCCTGGCTGAAGCCCTGGGTCCCCATCCCCAGAGGTGCATAAACCAGACAGTATGATATGGTATGTATTCCTAGCGTTTGGGAGGTGGTGGCGGGAAGATCAGGAATTCAAGTTCATTCTTCAGTACATACTGAGTTCAAAGCCAGCCTGGGCTATATGAGATGTCTCACATAATGACTTAGCACTTATGACCCTGGCATGGAGGTATACACCTATAACTCCAGTGCTTTAGAGCCTGAAGCGGAAGAAGAGTCAAAAGTTTGAGCCCAGCCTTGATTACAGACTAAAACTCAGTCTCAAAACTAACAATAATAATTAACTACCTTATTAACAAGCACACATTTAAAATGAAATTCCTATAAAGCCTCACGTCTGAGGTTCAAGAAGAGCCCTGAGGCAGATTGCGGTTTGGAGGTAAACACTTTATTCTAAGAGTTATTAATGCTACAGAGATCGTGCTGGAAGTTTCGAAGAGATTCCAAGCCAGGGAGACTACTGACAGGAGTGAGGGGTGATCTTGCATCTTACAAGTTGTAGAGAGGTAGGTAACCCTGTTCCATGTCATTAAAGAATAGTCAATAGTACCTGCTAGAGAGAAGGCAACCACCTATGACTCTAGCTCCAAGGGGAAGGAGGAAAAGTTTGGCTCTTTAGCTAATATGTGTCCATCATATGAGATATGCCACCTGTAACTGCTGATTTGTGGGTTTTGGTGCACCACCTTAGGGGAAGTGAGGACTGCAGACTCACAGGATGGTGCGTGTCTTTTTCTTTAAAGCAGCTATGAGGATGGAGAAAAGGGTTCTGCAAGTCAGCATGGCCCGACTAGTCCTGAGCCAAGTCTAACATTTTCAAATAAAATCTTTTAATTAGTCAACTAATTCATTGAACAGGGTATCACTCTGAAACTCTGACTGGCCTGGAACTTGCTATGTGGACCAGGCTGGCCTGGAATTCACAAGGAGCCTTCTGCGTCTGCTTCCCTAGTGATGGAATTAAAGCTGTGCACTACCACGCGGGCTCTCAAACATTTTGATTGACACAGAATGCTCTCCTTGTGGGGCTGGAGAGATGGCTCTAGGAATGGAAGCCTTTGTTACGGATGTACACACAACCATATCTCTCACTTAATGGGAATAAGAGATAGTTTATTCTAAGTCCTATTTGAGTGATCACGTCCCAGGAGTGTAGATTTAGATTACTCCAAATTCCATGTTCTCACATGAGAGCAGTTTCATGTATTGTTACAGTTTTACAGAACAATGAAAGTCACACATTATAGCAAGTTAAACACACATTGGTGGTACATCAAGGAGAGAGGGCTTACAGAAAGCTGGAGCAAGCTTTCTTCAGGCCCTCATATGCTATCTGATGATGTTCTTAGCTTTTGGTTGGTAGAAGCTGAAAGTCTGTTAGTTAATAGATTCTAAATCTACAGGTTTAGATCTTAAATCACAAGATGTTTTGACACAGAAGTGGGCAAGGAATGGCTGTTTAGGGGGCTATTTTTGTAATCAGACTCTGGACCAGAAAAATTTCAAACTGTCCACATTACCAGGATTAAAGGCATGTGCCACCACCGCCAGGCCTGACTTTTCTACACATTATTAAAATCTAAAAAAAAATAATTTCAAGACAGAGGAAGATCAAGAAGCTCTCTTCTTGAGCTCTAGACAGGTGTTGAGCATCTTAAACATATTGTTAAATTGCTATTAGCATTGATGATGATGTTTTCTTTGTTTTGTTTTTCCTCTAATGGATTTTTTTTAAGTTTTTAGTATAAAAACTCTCAATGTTTATTTTCCTATAAGAAACCAAAGATATTGGGAATAGAGCAACTTGACTCCCTAAGTATCATCTATTGTACCCATCCCTGTCACTGTCCAGGCTGCCCTGAGGAAAAGGACTATCAGTCTCAAAATTAGCCAGACTACCCTTAGACCCACACCAGCAATCTGGGACACACAACAGAAGCCTTGAGACAGCTGTGTAAAGATTGGAGCTGATTTCCCAGTCTCCTAAGACACAGCTTCCCCTGTGTGTTTGACACAGTTGCTACCAGATGTTTTGCTGTCATGGGCCTCTGTGGAATGTCAATGAACCCGAAAGCTTTTCTGCCATGACAGGAAGGGAGCCCTCCCCAGTGGAAGGGCTACTGTGAATCAGTGCACACACTTCAGTGACTGTGAGCAAATGGCTGTTATTGGCCCCAGATGAATGACTGTGAACCAAACACTCTTTCTTGGCTATTCAAGCAGGTCACTTAGCCTCAGTTATTGATCCAAGTAGGAAAGATAATTGTCTTGATCACTGTTCTATTGCTGTAAAGAGACACCATGGCCAAGGTAACTCTTCCCTCCCCCACCACTTCCTCCCTTGAGACAGGGTTTCTCTGTGTAGCCTTGGCTGTAATGGAACTCACTTTGTAGACCAGAACTCAAGAGATACGCCTGCCTCTGCCGCCCCAAGGCTGGTATTAAAGGCTTGGGCCACAAGCCCTCCCAATAGCAGTGCTATTCTTCAACTGAAGAAGCAGCGGAACAGATCAAAGAGTAATCCGCTGGGGAAATGGCTCA
This sequence comes from Rhabdomys pumilio, assembly GCA_030674055.1. Taxonomy (NCBI): domain Eukaryota; kingdom Metazoa; phylum Chordata; class Mammalia; order Rodentia; family Muridae; genus Rhabdomys; species Rhabdomys pumilio. The sequence continues at coordinate 14,948,017 of JANHMN010000023.1, forward strand.
CCGAATAAAGTGCCTGCCTTGTGTTAGGACCTGAGTTTAGATCCTCAGTACACCGGTTTAAAAGCAAGGCATGCTGGGCATAGAGCACATCTTTAATCTTAGCCCTCAGGAAGCAGAGGCAGGTAGATCTCTGTGAGTTTAAAGTCAGCCTAGACGAATAGCAAGTTCCCAGCCAGCTGGGCAACACAGTAAGACCCTATCTCAACAAACGAGTGACCAAGTCCCTATAGATGATATGCAACATGAAAATTTTTATATCCTGAATAAATTGCATTCCCCGTTCTCTTTTCAGCCTTTCCTCCTTTTGATCGCAGTTTTCTCTGCGTCTAGTATTGACAGGGTAGCCACTTGAGCCCTGGAAACTAACAGCCCTACTTGGGAGGTAAAGGCAAGAGGAACAAAGTTCAAAGCCATCTTCAGATACACAAAACTCATGGCCAGGCCGGTTTACAAGAGAACCGGTAGCTGCAATACAACACAACACACCGAACACCCTGGGCTATTAAGTACTGGCAGACGCCCCGCCCACTAGCGGCACCAAGTACACACTGAGCATGCACCCCTCGCCAACGGAAGCCGGGAAGGAAAGGGGCGGGCCGTGGCTGGCGGGCGCGGGGAAAATGGCGGCGGCGGCTGCGGCGGCGGCGGCGAACGGGAGCGGAGGCAGCAGCGGCATGGAGGTGGATGCAGCAGGTAACGGGGTGCTCGGAGCGACTTCTGGAGTCGCCCTTGCGGAGTGTCTTGAGTACTTCTTAAAGTTGGGAGACGCGACATCTCTTCCAGGATAAGTTGAGCGCAGGGATGGACGGCCCGGCTCTGCCGGTCCCCTGCTCCCATGTCTAGGGGAGAATGTGTGGGCCCGAGCTCTCACCCGTTATGTTTTTCTATCGCCTTTAACAGTCCCCAGCGTGATGGCCTCCGGAGTGACTGGGAGTGTTTCCGTCGCTCTTCATCCCCTTGTCATCCTCAACATCTCAGACCATTGGATCCGCATGCGCTCCCAGGAGGGGCGGCCTATGCAGGGTGAGTGTTGTGTGTAAATCTCAAAATCTCCTCTGGAGATCTCCTCCAATCACTTTTTTCCCTTTCCTCCCCTTTCTTTCAAAGTACCGTTTCCCCAGTCATTGATTCACACTGACTTCAGAGTCTTGGGAAAGATTTTTGATGCTTGTTCCTTACCTATTTTCCTTGTGCTTCTGCTCTCTCTCCTTAGTGATTGGGGCTCTAATCGGAAAGCAAGAGGGGCGAAATATCGAAGTGATGAACTCCTTTGAGCTGCTGTCCCACACCGTGGAAGAGAGGATTATCATCGACAAGGAATATTATTACACCAAGGAGGAGCAGTGTGAGAGGGGAAGTGGGCGGGAAGAAGTGTGATTTTTGTTTGGTTTGGTTTTGGTCTTAAAGAGTAAAAGGCCTGGAGATGTAGGGCAGTGGAGTAGAGTGAGCCAGAGTTGAGTCCCCAGTACCATATAACCCAGGAGATAGAGGCAGGTGGTCAGAAGTTCAAGGTTATTTTCAGCAAGTAAAGGATGAGAGGCGAGAGAATAGAAAGGTGTGGTTATTTTAAACTGACCCAAAATTTGAGGAGGGAGGGAAGAGCCAGTAAGGAAACACACCAGGTCCGTCAAACTAAGGAAGAGAGGTTTAAAGGAATATTTACTCTGGCCCCTTCTTCAGTTAAACAGGTTTTCAAAGAGCTGGAGTTTCTGGGTTGGTATACCACAGGGGGGCCACCTGACCCCTCAGACATCCACGTCCATAAGCAGGTATGAAAGCTCAAATGTGTGCATGTTTGGGAAGAGAACAGAAGGTTAAGGAAAGAGGAGGTACTGACTTTTTCTGGGCTTGGCCTTATCTTCTAGGTTTGCGAGATAATTGAGAGTCCTCTCTTTCTGAAGTTGAACCCTATGACCAAGCACACAGATGTGAGTGTTGCTGACCCTACGTCCCCCTTGTCATGATCATCTGCCACTATGCCTCCCCTCTGATTTACTCTGTGACATCATGTGTATTAGAGCACGCTTGAATTAAAGCTCCATGATGCTGGTTACGCCCATCAGTGGTGTGACTTCATCTCTTCAGTGTTTCCTTTTGTAATGTTGGCTTGGGGGAAATTAGAGGGAGAAAATTGTGAGCTAACTGTGGTGATAACACTTGTAATCTTAGTACTCAGGAGATTGAGGCAGGAGGCTTGTGAGTTCAAGGCCAACCTGGCAAGTCTGTAAGGTCAAGTGCATTGCTTTTACTAAGAGTTGTTCTCGTCTTCGTCTGTGTTTTTACAGCTTCCTGTTAGCGTTTTTGAGTCTGTCATCGATATAATCAATGGAGAGGTAATGCTTACCTGCAACCTTTAAATCCTGCTTTTAGCCTCTTTCCTGCATGCTGTGCACATGTGCACATGTATGGAACAACCCTGGTGTCCATTCTAGCTTTCTACCTTGAGACAGATCTCTTGTTTGCCAGGCAGTTTGGCCTGTGAGCTTCTGGGAATTCTGTCTCCACTTCCCATGTTGCTGTAGGAGTTCCAGGATTATAGACACATGCTACCACATCTCACTTAATGTGGGTTCTGAGGCTCTAAATTCAAATCCTTACACTTGAGTAGCAAGTGCTCTTCCTACTGAGTCATCTGCCCAGCCCTGTTTCCTGACTCTCCCTTTATGAGAACCCTTTACTCTGCAGGCCACAATGCTGTTTGCTGAGCTCACATACACTCTGGCCACTGAGGAAGCTGAACGGATCGGTGTAGACCATGTGGCCCGGATGACAGCAACAGGCAGTGGGGAGAACTCCACTGGTAAGGGAGGTGCACTCCTTTGGAGATGTGGGTTGGGTGTGGCCCATGCAGCCTTTCATTTGCCTGTGCCCCGCAGTGGCTGAGCACCTGATAGCTCAGCACAGCGCTATCAAGATGCTGCACAGCCGTGTGAAGCTCATCCTAGAATACGTCAAGGCCTCGGAAGCAGGTAGGAGAGGGGCTCTCGGGCACTCTTAACCATTTTTCCTCCCTCCTGGAGAAGTGACAGCATCCACATCAGTGCAGCCTCATTGTGCCCTTAGGCGAGGTTCCCTTCAACCATGAGATCCTGCGGGAGGCCTATGCCCTATGTCACTGTCTTCCGGTTCTCAGCACTGACAAGTTCAAGACAGACTTTTATGATGTGAGTGTTAACACCCTTATGGGGAGGTGGGGCTCCCACCACCTCTCATTGCCTGACATGAGGAACCCCTGGGGAACTGGTTCTTTCTGTTCCCTCAGCAATGCAATGACGTGGGGCTCATGGCCTACCTCGGCACCATCACCAAAACGTGCAACACAATGAACCAGTTTGTGAACAAGTTCAACGTCCTCTACGACCGACAAGGCATCGGCAGGCGAATGCGGGGACTGTTTTTCTGATGAGGGTTCTGGAAGGGATGATGTACGGGGCTCAGGCAACTGTTCCATGGGACTGAGCCCCACATTCCCCTTAGAGAAACTCATTAATAAAGAAGCAGCCCCTTAGCAGCCCTTCCAGTGGCTTTGTCCTCTCAGGCACACTTTCTCAGCTTGGACTCTTTCAAGGCAGCTTTACTCGGGCAGGACCCATTTATCAACACTTTTGGACCACCTACCCACCTTTCAATGAGTGAGGTAGGCCGAATGTGATGGGACAGCCTGCTGCCTTCCAGTTCATTGTGTTATCATCAACTCACATAGGCCAAATAACTTTCCCAAACTAACTTCACTGCAAGTGTTTTTTCATATAGAAAGGGGAGGGAATCCAAGCCCATCTTTACCAAGGGGGGTGATGTGTGTGTCTCACCCTTAGACCTTCCACCAAGTCATGCCTTGTACCAGGTGCAACTTTCTGTGTCCTTCACCTCCCATGTCATCAGTAGATGTGGGGGGTCTAACAAACCAAATGTCCATAATGGAAATGTCTCAAGAAATGAGTGGACCCAAGGCCTTGTACCTCCCAACTTGACTAGCACATAGAAGAGTACCAGGAACTCTACAGTTTAGTCCTCACCACACCTTAGTTATTGACAAGCCAGGCGCAAGCAAGAGGCAGTCAAAACACTTTATTGGCAGAATAAAAAAAGTGCAGCATGGGAAAATGAGATCTTCCTCTTGGGGGCATCCAGCAGGGCTGTAAAATGAGATCTCCCTCTTGGGGGCTGTAAGACTGGCTGTCAGACAAAGGTGATCCGTGTCTTTGACGTATTGACCTGCCAGACATTTAGCTCCTCATACTCATCCAGAGCTGCCTGGAACTGAGCTGGTGTGAAGCCACGTGATATGCAGCGCTGTTCAGCCTCAGAAAAACGGACACTCCGCCCCCCTGACACCAATTCACGGACTGTGGCAAATATCACATCTGCTGGCCTCTGGGTCCTGAAAGACATGGATGGAAAAAGGTTAAGGGCAAACTTGTACGTGTGCAGAAGCAAAAAAGGTAGTGACCAGCTCAATTAAGTCAAGTGGTCCAATCTCATTCTTAAGATACTCACCTAGCTGTTTGTCCCTTTTCACCCAGAAGGGAGTCTTTTGACATCTCCATCAACCTTATGGCTTCATTGACGTCTTCCTTCTCCACAATGTCTACCATCCGAAGGCGAGCCTAAGGGGAAGGCATGGAAAAGATAGGGACAGGAGGGGAGGAGGGGATGAAATCAAGGATCTTTGCTCCAGCTTCAAGCCTGGGCAAGCCACATTTGCCTACTCATAGAACAAAAATGGGGACTCCTCCCTGCCCCCCACATCTGCAGTGTTGGGCCGGCACTGTCAGACCGAGACAAGTGCAATGCCCAGGGCAGCGTCCAGCAATTGCCCAAGTCTCCGCCTCTCAACACTGGCCAGTCCCGGTGGGTGTTCAGCTGTCCTGTGAGGGAGACCAGGCCCTTCTGAACTCCACTAGGCTCCCCATCATGACAAATGGAGCCTGGGGTGCTCAGCTAGGGCCACTGTCAGAGGCTGTGTCCTGGGGGCTCGGGAAGTGCTAGCTCAGCAGTAGGTCAGGTAATTACACTACCTGCACGAACAGCACTTTGGAGCCCCCATGACTAAGGTCCAAGAGGGGAGGACAGAATGGAGATTTCTAAGACCATATCTAGGACATCAGGAATTCAAGTCCTTCCACCCCTCATGGATTCAAGCAGCAAGCAACCTTTCCCTCCGTGGGCGGTGCATGTGCCCTGCTGGAGCAGCAAGTACCCACAGTGCGGTAGCACAGAGGACCACTATCTGCACTGTCAGCACTTTAGTCCCAGCAGGGCTGGTGGGAGGGAGGAGGCAGCTTGAGGGCCATTAGGTAAGGTGGCAGGCAAGGGTCAGCCTTCCAGCTGTCAGGGACCCAGCACTTACCAGAGCAGTGGAAAGTCGGAGAATGGCCAGCAGGGTCCGGGCAGAAGTATAGGTGGCATCCTTACTGGCCCGGGCCTCTCGCCTCATCTCCACATATGCTGCAGTGATGTAGTCAGCCAGAGATTCAGGCACTGTGGGTTGCCTCTCGCGGCACATGGCTATGTACCGTCTGTGGGAAACAAGGCTCATGGGAAAGTGGAAGGCAGGCATGCTCTATAGGAGATCCCCCACAAATATTCTATGCTACAAGTAGACAGCTATTTGCTTAGGCATAACTGAAGGGCTTCTCCAAATAGGGCTGCCAGGACACATCCAGGAAGTTCCAACTCTTGAGGAAAATGACATTTGCATTCAGAAGATTTAACTTAACCCCTCTGAAGTTGTCACACAAGGGGACAGATTTCAGAGACAAAGTGAAAATCAATTTAGAAACCTGCAGATGAGTGAGGTGCTCTGAGTCATCTGTGCCATGGAAGCGGACATGGCCTAGGACAGGACAAAGATGGTGAGGAAGGTTCTTTTATATGGGTGAGGGGAGACATCTCTTTTAGAGAGACATCTCTAAAAGATCCTGACTCTGGCTCCAAAGTACCTGAGATTATATAAGACCTGCTGCTCTGTCACCCCAAACCAGAAAAAAAGTTTCTGATGATCCTTGCCTTGTGTGGCTAAGATACAAAGTGAGACCCAGGTTCACTATTCTCAGGCTCAGCTACTTTCAAGGAATAGGTAAATACATTGTTTTTCAAGACTGAAAGCTTTGCAGACACACTTGGCCTAAGACAATGCCACACATTAATACTCCTAAGACATACCCACCCTCACCCCTCCTACCTCATAAGTTTCATGTCCAAAGGTTCAAATTGGGCAGGGGGCTGCCGGCTGTGCTGGTGGACATAGGTGATGTGCTGGGCCAACCTGGAGAGAAGACAGGAAAGACTCTTTAGCGCTGTGACACCCTGAGATTTCAACTCACTATCCCTTTTTAGCCCCACCTCTTCTCCAAAGCATGGCAAATAGGCCTCCCAGAAACCCTCAACAGCTCAGCCCCAACCTTCTATCTCCCCTATGAATAGCAGACAAGGAAAGGTGTTTAGTGTGTTTGTACACAGACAAGGTGGTGGCTTTCTGATTTTACCTCCCTGTCCCAAAGTCACTAAAATGGGCTATGGGTGCTATATACTTCATTCACCGGAGGTCATTGTCTCTGTCGGGCCGGTCTTGAATCAACCAGAGGAGGTCGAATCGAGAAAGCAGAGCAGCAGGAAGCTGTATGTTCTGCTCCAAACTGCGGCGGGGGTTATACCGTCCATAGGCGGGGTTGGCAGCAGCCAGGATAGAGCATCGGGCATTGAGTGTGGTGAGAATTCCTGCCTTGGCAATGGAGATGGTCTGCTGCTCCATAACCTCATGGATGGCTGTGCGGTCAGCTTCAGCCATCTTGTCAAACTCATCAATGCAGCACACACCCTGGTCAGCCAGCACCAGGGCACCACCCTCTAAGGTCAGTTCCCCACTCACAGGGTCTCTCAACACAGCTGCTGTGAGCCCTACACCAGAGGAACCCCGGCCTGTTGTGTACTGACCTGCAAAAAGAAATAGCAAACTGCTGAAGAAAGGAACTGCTTTCTCCAGGCCTTCCAGAGGCCTTAGTGTTTAATCAGATACCAAGTCCATGCCTGCCCATACTTACTTCGGGGTGCCAGACGGTCAATGTAAGACAGGAGCTGAGATTTGGCCACCCCAGGATCTCCCATAAGGCAGATGTGGATGTTTCCTGGAAAAAGAGAAGGAAAACTGAGTGACACTCTCTACCCAAGTTGTCCACCAACAGGGAAGAGCACTTGAGACCTGGTTCCCTTCCTTAAAGTCCACACTACGTCTCCTTGTCATTTATAGATTTGTGGGATACTTTTTCACCCTCCTGAAGAATTCTGCCGTCCTAAGACTTGTCCTTCTTACCTCTTATCTTCATGCCCTGAGGAGACTGGTCCACACCACCCACCAGGAGCAACAACAGTGCCTTCTTCACATCCTCATGACCATAGATCTCCGGAGCAATAGAAGCAGCTAGCTTTTCATAGAAATCCTCCTCTACAAAAAAATTAAGCCATAGCATTTTCTTCAGGACAAAAGCTAGGATGAAAAGTCAACTACAAACTTGAGCTCATGGCCCCTCACCTGCAATTTGTTTCAGCTCCTCTGTGCTTAGCTCTCCGGCCCCAGAGACATCATCCTCACTTTTTGTCATCTTCACAATCCGGTGGGCTTCCAGGTAAGTTTCTGAGAGTAAACCCTGGGCAGAAGAATGCCAGTATACAGATGCATTCCCTTTAAATTCCTCATCACCAGATTCCCTGAGAATTGTTTAACCAAAAGTTCCATCTCACTGGTTTTACTTTTCTAAGGTTGTGAAGATCAAGTCGGTGGCTGAGGTGTAAAAGGCAGCTATTTCCTCACTTCAAACCATCCTCACCTGTGCCATCTGTTGGAAACCTGTGCGCAGGACTGGCAAGAAGATACCAGTGACACTGACGTGATCACCAGGCTGGGCAATCCTCGTGTTCTCTCCTTCTAGAACCACTGTGACGCTACGAGGGATGTTTCCCACAGGAACTTGGTCACTCTAAGAGAGTGAGGGGTCGAGGGAGGGCAAGACAGAACACAGGAGAGAAGTGAGGCAGAGACCTGATCCTACTGACCCATCACCCTGGAAGATGCCCATTTTATGGGAAGATTCAGCCAGCTCAACCTGGAAGACTTCAGAAAGGAAGCTGAGTTCTTACCCTCCTTCCAACCCAATTAGAAAAAAATTCACTTCCCGAATCTGATTAAGAGCAAATATAAAAAAAAAAAACATAGTAGGTAAATTTCTTCCCAAATCTTCCTGTAATTTCATAACTAGCTGCAGAACTCATAACGCCCCCAAACTCACGTGTTCTTGAATCTTCATTTCCTGGAATTTAATAAATTTGGAGCCACGAGTCTGTAGGTACAGCCGGCCCCCTGAGCGGTTGGTCTGGCACTCCTGGCTGGGGCACATGATCAGAGGCATGAAGGTGGGAGACTGGATCTAGAAACAAGAAAGGAAACAGGAAATCAAGTCTTATAATCACCACAGGAATCATTTCTGTACTGTCAAGATATTTTGAAAGTACTGGGAACCCCTTGAAATTTTCTCAAAACAACCAGAGAGATCAAATCACTATCAAGGAATTAAAAAACAATACCGAAAACAACCTTTGCAAAAGCCCGGGAGAAAATGATTAAGATTGCAATCAATGGAACGGATTATTTATTTCAAGGACAGCATACAGGTATATTTTCCTTTTCCCTATTGTATACTTACTGGCTGGTAGGTCTCTGCACCACACTGATCACAAGTGTATGTGGCCACCACCATCCTGGGCTTGACTTCAGACACACGAGTGACAATCCCACGTACAGTTAACAATTTCCCCACAGAATCAGCTCGTACTTCCCGGATCACTCGAGGCTTGCTGCTACTTGGGCCTTGGAAATACAACTCACTAAGAGAAAGAAACATTTGTCAGCAAGGCACCGGAGAGCAAGTCCCCGCCTTTTCCCACAAAGATACTCACAATCTACGCATGAGCTCAGAAGGATACTGGTTTTGGGGGTTCCGGACTGCCCCAGGGTCTCTGCTTCGCTGCTCCATCATCAGCCGGTGCTCAATGTAAACATCCAGGACATCCTTATTCACCACCTAAAGAGAAGAGGAAGAGTGAGGGACAGGAAAGAAAACAGGGCACGAGGCAGAAAAGTTCAGAGAGCAGCCACCCACCTCCTTCTCCTTGTACTCCGGCAGAAGCTCCTGCACAACATCGGCGAACAGCTTTGAGTAGCGCTTGGCATTCTCGCAGATCGAGTCGACCAACTCAGGGTCATCTTCAGCTACATCATCTAGGTCCACGTACAGTGCCACTTGTTCCCGATGAGCCAGATGAACCTGGACGGGGAGGAAAAAACAGTCCCTTTATAGGGTCAAGTTCACCTCACCCACAAAAGCTCTTCTAAGTCACTGAGAGGGGAAAAGAACAGAACACAGAACACAGTCCATCACCGCAGTAGGTGTTTATAATCCCAGTACTTAGGATTTGAAAGACAACAGAACAAGGAGCTCAAAGCCAACCTTAGCTATGTAACTACATAAGGTGTGTTCTTGATGCTGGTATGTGCCACACAAAAACTATCCCTAAAAACCAAGAGCTAGGAATGGAAGATGGCTCAGCAGGTTAAGACACTCGCCATCTAGCCAGATGATCTGAGCTTGCTCTCCAGAACACACATGGTGGGAGAACAGACTCCTACACATTGTCTTTTTGACCTCCACACATGCTATGGCATGCCCATTTGAGCACAAACGTGCAGGAATAAACACAACTAAAACTGCTAAGAAAACCCGAAAGAAAAAAAAAAAAACCCAACCTTTGTATAAAAACAATCAAAATCAAGCCATTCACTGAGAGCCACTTGCTATAACAAGGTAGAGCACCGTATACAGGTTCTTACACGCCACTCCACTCCCCAGAACCCATCTCCCGAGACTTACCAACTGGGTCCCATACTTGAACTGCTTCTTTCCAAGCTCATCATCATAATAAAACTCTTTCAGGAACTTCTTAACTTTTTCTACAAATATAAAGTAAAAAGCCGATCTTTGTGGACAGTGATGTGTAAAGACCATTGCTGCCAAGCCTACGGTGTTCAATCTCTGGGGCCCACCCACAAGTTGGAAGAGAACCGAGTCCTGCGAGCGTCCAGCACCCACCTGTAAGCTGTGATATGCCCGTGCAAACGCGCGCGCTCACACACACAATAACGAAGCAAAAAATTTAAAAAACAATCACTCTTCCTTTTGGATTCTTTATTTCCAACTCTTATCGGAAACCTATGAAACTCACTTTCATTTAAGATGGGGACCTATAAACTAGTTAAATGAACATTCAAAATAAGTCTACCAAGTTCTCCCCAAAGTAGGTAGTGCTCCTTTCACAAGTCTGTTTTTACAGGGGAAGAATACAGGTCCCCAGTCAACTACAAGAGTCTTACCCAACCTTCCCCCAAGAGAACTCCACTCTCTTAGTTAGAAATCTAAGTTTCTTCAATTCTCTCAGCTCGCTCACAATCGACTTAAGACTCTTGGCTCTGTCTCTACCAGCACAACTCTTTTTCTTCGGCTCCCGCCAGGACGTCCGCCACTGGGCCTCCTCAGCACCCCACGCCCGGCTCCCGCCACTGCTTCCGCTCTTAGTAAACAAAGAAGCACATGGGCCCCGATTCCAGCCGCCTCACAGCCCAGGATTCCTCCGCCCGAGACCGGTGGCCGTGCGGGGATTGGCCAGAACGTCAAAGGGCCACTCGGGTCCACCACACTGCCACCTCTCACCGCCGGGCGCCCAGCCTCACAATTCCAGGCACGCCCCTACCTACAGCAGCTATCTCCGATGCCACTGCGCGGAAGGACACTGTTTACACACCACAGTCCCTCGATCTGGTAGCGCCACTTCCGCCCGCCTCTACTTCCGCTTGGAGAGCGGCCGAAAACAACCAATCGCGGTGCGTAGCGGTCTGGCAAGCCCCGCCTCTGAATTCCGGCGCGTCTCGAGTGGACGCGGGAATTCGCTAGCGCCCCAAGGCGCAGAGTCTGGCCCAGTAACCCAGTCCCTCAGGCCATGTATAGAAGGTTCCAAGTCATCCGGTGTCTGCCGATGTCTCCGGAGCGCAGCCCCTCTTTGTGCCCTCCACTGGGTTTTCTCCATGACACCACATCACCTTTTCCAAGCAGGATTGCTCCCTCCACCCTTAATGCCTACTGCCTATTCCGGGCTCCGTTCGCCTGTCCCCAGAGTCACAGATCCCGGCTCCCCCCAAGACTCAGCTCCCCTCAACAGGTGTAGGTAGAGAAGTTTCCCTCCGAGGACGTTGTCCCCAGCCCCGGAGCATCACCTTTCTCGATCGCGTAGTCCTTAAGTGCCATCGCTGCCGAGGACGGTACGGCAGGACTCAAAGGGTTCAGAAATCTCACTCCGGGGAAGCAGAAAACGAGCGAGCGACAGGATGTAGCCGTCCAACCGAAATTGGCGCGAAACGTCCTCACCCATGTGACCCATACGGCTAAGAACCGGCCAATCAGAGAGGAGTGTTCCCAACCGCTGCCGGCCCCTAATTTTAACCAATCACTGGACGAATGTAGATTGACTGACAGGGGGCGAGAGGGCGGGTCGATGGAAGATAGCCAGATCCTGGAGGGTTGGGCACCCGGTTTCCCGCGGTTCGAAATTAATGCTCGCGAGTGTGTGTGGGAGGAGTGTTTCTTAAAGCGCCAGCCTCCGTGCGGCCTTTTGTTCCGTGTCTGCAAGGCGGGGTGGGTTCAACTTTCACCGTCTTCTCGTCTAACCTCCAGAACGGCCATGATTTCCCAGTTCTTCATTTTGTCCTCCAAGGGGGATACGCTCATCTATAAAGATTGTATCCTTTGACCCGGGAAGACGGGATAGGTAGCTGGGTAGAAATCGAGCCCAGATCAGTCTGTGTCGCCTGCTCCTTAACTATCTTTCCACCTGGCTAGTCCGCGGGGACAGTGGTGGTCGTGATGTGGCGGAGCTCTTCTACCGGAAGCTGACGGGACTGCCTGGAGGCGAGTCCCCGGTTGTCATGGTAACCACTGTGGCGGGCGAGTAGGGGCTTAGAAATGTGAAGGTGGGTGGGTGCCTCCTCTCTCCCTGTCAAGGGCAGCTTCGTAGGAAGCTTTAAGGGAGGGAGGATTCGTTTCTCCAAGTAAGGTAAATGTGTTGAGTACTAACAAGGAGCCAGATACAGAGCCTTGCACCTCCATTTCTTGACTGTCAACAACTCTGAGAGATAGGTACTACCTTTACACGTTAGGTCTCAGGGATCGCCCAGAGTCACATTTCCTACGGTTACTAGTAGAAACCCCAGGGTGCCATCTTGCAGGCTACATTACTACAATTCTGGTCTTTTGCTAATGCCTGTCTTCAACTCTGCTTCAGTATCACGATGATCGTCATTTCATTCACATCAGACACAGTGGTCTCTATCTGGTGGCCACAACCTCAGAAAACGTCACTCCTTTCAGCCTCCTGGAGCTGCTTTCCCGGTGAGTAGGGCTGGGACAGGCACTTAAGGAGGGCCTGTGAGGTTTATTCACACATAATCTGCTGTGTTTCCTTAGGTTAGCCACCCTCTTGGGTGACTACTGTGGCTCACTCAATGAGGGAACCATCTCACGTAATGTGGCGCTTGTCTACGAACTCTTGGATGAAGTGCTGGTAAACCTCAGAACTTACCTCTTTTTAAAAATGTGTACATTTTTTGGTGTGTGTATATATGTATCTGCCCGCACCACTGCACACGAGTGGACACAGAGAACAACTTGCTGGAGTCAGATCTCTTCTACTTGTGGGGTCTGCTCAAATCCACCATAACTCACGCACTAGGTCAATGCAAATAACAGAAATGTATTGTAATCATGCCAATACTGATGGATCAGGACTGTAGAACAGACTTGGGAAATGAACTACAACCCTGAAGAGAAATTGCCTAGCATATTTAAAGAATGACACTTCAAAGTGAAGGGGAGTGGGTGAGCTGTTTCACTGTCCAATCATATTTTGACATAAGGGGTTGAGCAAGGGGAGTTTCCGCCAATCAGATTAGGAGTAGTTTTCTGGGCTTGGGAACATGAGCTTAGCTGATCTTGCCAGCAATATGGAGAAGCTGTCCTCAAGGACAGCTTCTCAAACAACTGTTCCCTTACAAGCTGTCCCTGAGATGGCTGGACTCAGACAACTGTGTACAAGTTGTCCCTAAGATGTCTAGACCGAGACAACTGTTTATAACAGAAGCTGTTCAGAAAGTCCCCAGCTCCCCTAGGGCCTTGAATTTAGTTTCTTCTTATGATTTTTTTCTTTTCGAGACAAGGTTTCTCTGTGTAGTCCTGGCTGTCCTTGAACTCACTCTGTAAACCAGGCTGGCCTCGAACTCAGAAATCTGCCTGCCTCTGCCTCCCAAGTGCTGGGATTAAAAGTGTACACTACCACTGCCCGGCCATATCCACCTTCTTATTTACTTAAGTTTCAGGGATTGAGTTCAGGTCCACACACGTGATAGCAAACCTTTTACCCACTGAACCGTCTACCTAGCCTCAAGGACTTTGTTCTTTTAGCCCGTGCTACCATGAAGAAATGTCCTTTCTTACGGAGTCGTGGTTGGGAGGCTGCATTCACACCATTTCGACTCTTCTGTCCATTAGGACTATGGCTATGTGCAGACTACATCCACAGAGATGCTGAGGAACTTCGTCCAGACTGAAGCCGTGGTCAGCAAGCCCTTCAGTCTCTTTGACCTCAGCAGTGTTGGATTGGTTAGTAGCTGGGAAAGAGGGGCGGGAGGGTTGGCTGTGAGCATCAAAGCTGAATATTGGTTGCCTTGGGTGCTTTACAGTTTGGGGCAGAGACACAGCAGAACAGAGTGGCTCCAAGCAGTGCAGCTAGCCGCCCCGTCTTGTCCAGTCGTTCTGACCAGGTAAGGGAAGGATCGGTGAGGCCAGACTTGAATTTTTTTGTCCTAGGACCCTAAGAATTCATCTTATCTTTCTATGCTCTTTGACATGGTATTCTTTCCTTTACCCCTGGGCTCCCATCCCAGGACTCTACTTCAACTCTCCTGTCCCTTCATCTGCCTCTTATTTTGTGCATGTGTATGTGTAGAGCATGGTTTTGTGTGGAGGCCAAAGGATCAGGCCTTTGTCATCCTCAGGAATGCCATCCACCTCCTTTGAAACAGGATCTTTCACTAGCTGGAGCTCACTGACCAGGAGAGGCTGGCTGGCCTACCAGTGAGCTTCAGGGGTCTGCATCTCTGCACCGCCCTACTGTGTGTAGGTTATAGGTTGCCTGTAATAACCTATATTACCTTGGCATCCACATGGATTTTGAGGATCAGACTTAGATCATCATATTTATATGACAAACACTTTTTTTTTCCTGTTCTTGAGACAGGCTCTCCTTTGGTCCTTCAACCTTGAATTCATGGCAGTCCTCCTGCTTCAGCTTCCCAGGTGCTGAAATTACAGGCATATGTCACCATGCTTGTCATTGCCTGTCCATTTAAGGTTTTCAGGCTGGGTGTGGTGGTTCATGCTTTTCATCCCAGCACTTGGGAGGCAGAGGCAGGTAGAGTTCTCTGAGTTCAAGGCAAGCCTGGTCCACAAAGCAAGTCCAGCACAGCCTGGGCTCTTTTACACAGAGAAACCCTGTCTCAACCAAAAAACCAAACCAAAACAAAAAAACAAAAACAAAAACAGATGTTCAGCTCCATAACTGAAATTCTCTCTTTCTTAGAGCCAAAAGAATGAGGTGTTTTTGGATGTGGTGGAGAGGCTGTCTGTACTGATTGCATCTAATGTAAGTGTGGGCTCCCACTCCTGGACTTGGAGGGTAGTGCTCCTTGGGGAAGGCTGAGCTTAACTTTCTTTCCACCTCCAGGGGTCATTGCTGAAGGTGGATGTCCAAGGAGAGATACGGCTCAAGAGCTTCCTCCCCAGTGGTTCTGGTGAGGACCAGTGGTTAGGTGTGGTACAGGCTTCTTGTGATGTGTATGCTGGTATTTGCTCTCTTTTCTCATGTCCTTTCCTCCCGCAGAGATATGCATTGGCTTGACAGAAGAATTTTGCGTTGGAAAGTCAGAACTGAGAGGTAAGGAGAGCATGAGTCTTTCCCTTCAAAAAAAATATGGAGAGAAGTTGGAAATATCTCATCTCTTTCCTGAAACATGAGCCAGGAGAACTGCCTCCTTCTCTTGGCAGGTTATGGGCCAGGGATTCGAGTTGATGAGGTGTCATTCCATAGCTCTGTCAATCTAGATGAGTTTGAGTCTCATCGGATCCTCCGCTTGCAGCCACCTCAGGGCGAGGTCAGGTTCAGGGTATATTCCCGGTGTATTCCATCCACCAAGGGGAGGGAGGCAGGACCAATGCAAGACCAAGCTGACCTGTCCCTCTCTGGCCTCAGCTGACTGTGATGAGATACCAGCTCTCTGATGACCTCCCCTCACCACTCCCTTTCCGGCTCTTTCCCTCTGTACAATGGGACCAAGACTCAGGCCGGTGAGACTATTTCCTGTGTTTTAGAACTACTCCAAGCCATACATGTTCGTTCCCAGGGCTTAATATGGAAGGGTGGTGGTAAAGATGATAGGATAGAGGTTGGAAAACTCTTGGCTGATGTTTGGGATGGATCTCAGCCCTTTTCCTTCTTGGGGTACAATTTACCCAGTCTCGTCCCATGGAGGCCCTGGATTAGCAGTGAGGGGATGCCAAGAGGATATAATGTAATTGTATGCCACCCTTTCCAGGCTCCAGGTTTACCTCAAGTTACGGTGTGATCTGCCCCCAAAGAGGTAAGGGTTGGAGCTGGTTAAATTGGGCATGGTGACACACACCTATAATCCCAGCCCTTGGGAGATAGAACAGTCAGGAGACCAGGGCCAACCTCAAATACATAGGGAGTTGGGAGGCCAGGTTGGGCTCCATAAGATTACCCTGTCTCAGGAAACAAAACACAAAAAAGAGTGGGGGTTAGTCAAGCCCAGTTCAGCTGTATGGGACAGAAAATTAGGCCCAAGGACCTGCTAATTCTTCCTCCAGATGGGTCCACTGAAGCTTTGTTGTGTGTGGTCTGTACTTGTAATCTCAGCAGATGGGAGACTGAAGCAGAAGGTTCACCGGGTGTGAAGCCAGTCTGAGCTTCACAGTGAAGTGAGACCTCATCTCAAAACAACCAGTCATTTGCATCCACCAACTTTAAATTCCAGTTGAGTCAGAGGTTGTGGTGTTTGGGAAAGGGTCAGAGGTGGGAATGCATCTGTGCTGAACTCTTAATGATTGCTTAGCGTGCACAGAGCCCTGCCTGTGATCCTCAGCAACACATAGCCAGTGTGGTTCTGCACACCTGTAATCCTAGCACTGAAGGAAGCGGAGGCAGGAGAATCAGAAGTTCAAAGTCGTCCTCAGCTGTTTTGACTGTCTCAAGAACAGTGCAAACAGAAAGGTTCAGTCAGGGTAAGACACTGCCACCCTGGGACTGACTCTTCCTTTCCTCTTCGCAGCCAAGCTCTCAACGTTCATCTGCACCTTCCCCTGCCTCGAGGGGTTGTCAGGTCAGCATGCTTGCTGGGAAGACTCCCTGGGTAGAGCCTCTGCTCTACATAGGAAGTAGCCACTTAGTTCAGCATCTTCCTTGTCCACCATCCAGCCTGTCTCAGGAACTGAGCAGCCCAGATCAGAAGGCAGAGCTAGGAGAAGGAGCCCTTCACTGGGATCTGCCCCGGGTACAAGGAGGCTCTCAACTCTCCGGCCTTTTCCAGGTATGTGCTGTTGATCCTCACACCCCTTCTCTCCAGCTCAGTCCTCCTGCTGCTGGGGAGCTGTCTAGCCTCACATCTTCTCTGACTGTTTCACTTACAGATGGATGTCCCTGGCTCGCAGGGGCCCCCCAGGCATGGGCCTTCTCCCTCAGCACCCCCCTTGGGGCTGGGTCCTGCCAGCCTCTCCTTTGAACTCCCTCGGCACACATGCTCTGGCCTCCAGGTTCGATTCCTCAGACTCTCCTTTAGCGCCTGTGGCAGTGCCAACCCTCACAAGTGGGTTCGACATCTAAGCCACAGCAACGCCTATGTAATTCGGATCTGAAGCTCCCCAAGCAAGGATATGGACAGCAACGTTAGCAGGCAGTTGAATGGGAAGACGTGTTCTTTCTTGTAACTTTGGATCTAGACAGGAAGGTTCCACGGACTCACCCCATCTGTGATGAAGGGAGGCTCACAAATTTACAAATCCAACTTTTATTGGAGGAATTTACTGTACAGTATCTAAAAAGAAAGTCACTGGGGAAAGCATCTTCCCCCTTCGTCCTGCACATGCTGTTTGTGTGTAGGAATCTGCAGAAGAGAGGAGGCCAGCGCATGTGACAATATCACAGAGCAGGCTGGGGAGAGCCAGGTCCAGTAGGCTGGGAGCCATTAGCCTTTGGAGTCCCTGGAGCTGGAGGGGGACTATCCCCAGCTTCCTGCTTCCCCCCACAGAGGGCACTGCCCCCAAGTGGGGATGGTGAAGAAGATGAAGGGGGAATTGGAGAAGGATGAGAAGGAGGGCCTCCTTTGCCTTCCCCTGTTGGAGGAAGAGAGACCACAATGTACTTCTGAACACTGCCAGGACCAGCAGGGGCTGTGCTTGGGGGTGCAGTGGTAGCAGTGGAGACCAGCTTGACGATGGGCTGCACGCTGGGAACCGTGGTGGTGACAGGAGAGGTAGTGGTAGAGCCTGAGCCAGGAGCTGAGGTGCTGAGGGACAGGACCTGAGGGAGAAAGGAGGGCCTGGGGTCACATTCTTAGTTTTCCCAGAATCCTTTTCCAGGTACCTGCTGTTGACCCATGCCCTCTGCTCCCACCTTCCCTTGTAGTCCCCAGTGAATGAATGGTCAAGACTGCTGCTAGCTTGAGGCCTCCAAGATCCTGATAAGTGGCTCTCGTGCCGTCTGAGTTTGAGCCTGAAGGGATTAGGTCACAACTTGGAGGTTTCCCCCGGGTGCTCCTCACATCCCTCACCATGGCTCCACATACCTGCTGGGTCGATGAGGCACTGGAAGATGAGGACATTACGATAAACTTGGTTGGAGGAGGAGAAGGCTGAGGAGGGGCAGCAGCTCTCGCAGACACCAGTGTCTGGACAGGCAAGGCAATGGAGCCAGGGACCTTCAATAAGCCAGGGGTGCGAGGGCCTGGCTGAGGGGCCTGTGAGAGGGTCAATGTGGGCCGAGGCTATGAAGAGAGGAAGAAAATGTTAACATTGAAGGCAGACCTTGGTCACTCTTAGTAGCTCTTCATTGGGGGTCGGAGTGGGGTCCAGCTCCCTGGACTGCTGACAAGTCCAGTCCCAAACCTGGGTCCCTGTCCATTTCCTGTCAGCCTCCTCCCTCAGCAGCTGACCTGTGTGATGGTGAGTGTGGTCCTGTTGACCTGCTGAGCTTGTAGAGCAGCCTGGGCCCTGGCCTTCACCACATGGGAGCAGAGAAGGGGCCCAAGGGACCCAAATTCTCCCCGGTAGGCATCCTGATTGTCAGGTGGAGGGCGCAGCTTCGCCAGTACTGGGGCACAGTGTTTCTGTAGAGAAGGCAAAGTGAGGGCTGGTATCCTTCGCAAAGGTGAGGGGAGCTCCTGCACTGCTTTAGAAGCCACAGTGAAAAGCTACGGTTCTATAAGGGAATGCAGCAGAGCTGGTGTCGTGGTTCATGCCTGTGGTCCCAGCACTTGAGCTGAAGCAGGAAGGTCACTGAGTTCTAGGCTAGCCAGAGCTACATAGAGAACTCCAGGCTAGCCTGAGCAGGTGGCATATCTCAAAGTAAAGAAGGCCAAGGAGAATATAGCTCATTGGTAGAGTGCTTTATAAACATGCATGTGGCCCTAGGTTCAATTCTCAGCAGTTCCAGAATAGGGGGACTGGAGAGGTAGCTCAGGGTTTAGAGCTCAGAGGGTAGTTGCGCAGAACCATCTAGGACTCGTTCCAGATGTTACCTTCCTCTGGCTTCTGTGGGCACCTATACCCATGTTTTACATTCATAAGCATATAAAAAATATTTTAAAAATAAAAAGGAGTGATTTCAGTGG
Organism: Rhabdomys pumilio; assembly: GCA_030674055.1. Classification (NCBI taxonomy): domain Eukaryota; kingdom Metazoa; phylum Chordata; class Mammalia; order Rodentia; family Muridae; genus Rhabdomys; species Rhabdomys pumilio. The sequence goes on from JANHMN010000023.1 coordinate 14,967,074, forward strand.
GTGTGGTGGTGCATTCCTGTAATCTCAACACTTAGAAGACAGTTAACAGGATGGCCGCAAGGCCAGTGTGGTCTACCTTACAAGTTCCAGGCTAGCCAAGGCTATACAGCAAAATCCCATCTATAGGAGTCGACAAATTCCAACATAAAAGACTGTTTCCTTCCATAATGATCAACTGATGCGAACAGGATTTGCTGTGTCTGCTGACAACATATATGGTGTTCACCTTGTGCAGAGTGAGCCATAGAGTGAGACAAGCAGGATGAAGGCAGTGTGGTCCAAAAGTTAGTGACTATCAAGACTTTTTGTTTGAGCCTAGCTTTCCGTACGCACAATAGCGCCAGCCTCTCAAGAGTAAAAAAGTAAGATGTGCCTCGTGCTTGCTAAACACTGTAGCTGTGTTTGTGGGAGCTGAGGGTGGGCTGGTGGGAAGAAGAAGGTGTGGTGGAGGTTCATCACCAGAAGAAGGCTCTGCACATGGTCTGCCCCAATACGGTCGATGTTGCTCAGCACAGGTCCATCCAAGACACTGCGGATCCGTTCCCCTTCTTGCTGCAGCCTTGGCAGAATTAATGTCTTAATCACCTGGTGGGAAGGAAGGGGAGAATTCCAGGCTAAAAGGTCACCCAAAGCCTCTCCACACCACATGTAACTGCCCCTCTCCCAGCTCTTCCTGGAGACTAACATCGTGTCCCAGTTCGGCCAGGCCTGCAATGGAGCCATATCGAGTTGTCCAAGGAGTCTTCTCATCTACCCAGCTCTGTAGAGAAAAAGAAGATCCCAGATGAAAAGGTTTAGAAAAGCTAACGGCTAAACCAGGCCTGGTTAGGGTGGTACATAACTGATTTTGGCACATAGGAGGTAGAGACAGGAAAGATTCAAGTTTAAAACCATCCTCAAGAGCCGGGCGGTAGTGGCGCACGCCTTTAATCCCAGCACTTGGGAGGCAGAGGCAGGCGGATTTCTGAGTTTGAGGCCAGCCTGGTCTACAGAGTGAGTTCCAGGACAGCCAGGGCTACACAGAGAAACTCTCAAAAAAACAAAACTGGAAAAGGGGGTATGGGAGCAAGGCTAACTGGGAAGGATTGACATCACCTATAAACACAAAACATTAAGATTAAGACATAGAGGTTCAAGTCCCTTGGGCCCAATCTCCATGGCTCAGGTCTCTGCCCATGTTCTAGGTAGCATTTCCACTGCCAGATGGGTGAAGCTCTCTCTTTCATGAGAATAGCCCTAAAGGGGTGATTTGCATCATCTGATCCATTTTTGACGCTTACCTTGGTAAAGGTCTTAGTGATTCGGGATTGGATGTTGTTGGTGGTTGTGCTGAAATGCTTACAGATCTGGGCCACTAGACGGGCAGCAAAATCCCGGAGTGCCCAGTGATTGTCCACATCTGGCCGCAGGCACAGCTGTCTACTCACAATGCACGTCATTACTGCTGGAATCAGCTCGTGCACCTGAGAGAGACCAGGCTCTGTCAGCCAGTTCTGATACCAGACCTCCTGTGGTAAGGTTGGCAGAAGGGTCCCTGACCCTGGAAAAGATGGTGGGCAAGAGCACTCACATATTTCTCTAGATACAGTGTGGGGTTGTCCATCAGGGCCTTCACCATACGCATCAGGTAGATGAGCAAGGCCAGGTTATTCTGAACCACATTCACACGGACCTAGGAGAGGGAAAATCCATGATGGGCACAGAGAGAACCCCAGTGAACTTCCCTTGCCATCCCCTCTTGCAGCTTCCTCCTGGGTCTGGCCTTTCCCAGTTCTCACCCCCTCTGAGATGAAGGTACTGAACCGTGGTAACATCTGATAGAGTCCCGGGTCCGTGGCAATGCTCTGCAGAGCTTCCTGTGTGAGGGGCAATGAGTTAGGTGGGACCATCTACTGTAGAAAAACTACCACTGTTGCAGGAAGATTCTTCCTCTGTGTGAAGGGAAGCCGAGGGCTGGCTTACCGCTCTCTTGGCCTCACAGGATCCCACGCAGGCTTCCGTGATCTCCTTGTAATACAGCTGCTGCTCCACAGAAAGCTCATGGATACTGCGGGGCTTCAGGCGGAAAGGAGCCCCCTCCAGCAAGGGAGGTGCCTTCTTCTCTTTTCCTGTGTGATATGGGAGATAGGCTTGAAAAAGAAAACTCAGCCTGGGGAGATAGTGCTTGCCTTAAAAAATACAAGGTAGACAGCAGATGAGGACTGATTGCTAAGGCGATCCTCCAGCCTACACAGACACAGACACAGACACAGACACACACACACACACACACACACAAATATCTGTGCCTACACACACGAACACCTGTACACATATCAAAAAAAAAAAGTAAGCTTCAGAAGAGGCTTCTGTACAAGACAAACCCTCAGCACAACATGCAACTCTTCTGTAGGCTCTGGGCCTTTCTGAGGTTCCTTTGTCTCCGACCTCACCCACTTCACTGAGGACCATCTTGCTTTGGGATACGAGTAGGAAGGGGCCTGGCCAGGATACTGACCTTTGCCATCAGCTGCAGCTGCCCCTTGACCTTTGCCTTTCAAGGGTCCATCTTCTTCTTGGCCTGGCTTTGCTGACTTCAGGGGTTCTGTGGCCTCGGCCTTCTGCTGCTCTTTGGGAGCTGGTGGGAAAGTGGTCACAGCAGGAGTGATGAGAAGGTAGGAGGAGCCCTAGAAGACCAGGGATGGGGAAGGAGAGTAAGGGCAATAAGAGAATAAGAGGAGATCTGGGTAAGGAAAATCTTACCTGGGGGTGGATTCTCTGGTATAGCTGGCTGGCAGCCTTCAATGCTCAGCCAATGAGCTGTAAGGAAGATGTCAAACTGAGTTCTGGGAATGTACACTGGGGAGTTACCCTGTATGAAGAAAGGTGTATGCCCCTTCCTGGTCTCCTCCTTGCCATTCATACACTGGATGGTTCTTGTCAAGTTCCTCCCAGTCACATGCTTCCTTCCCTTCCTCCCTGGGAATCCAGCTCTACCCTCCCTCCACCTTTGAGGCAGACATCCAGAGGCACCCGAGGCAGAGGGGTGTTGATGATATCACTTAGGTCCACTTCCTTTTCTTCATAGAAGTACAGCTCCCGGCCTCCACCAGAGGCAAACCGGAAAGGGATGAACTCCTGAGCATGGAAGCCATACAGTGGCTACACCAGGACAGAGACAGAGAAAGACATGAGAAACAGCTCAAGGGAGGCATGGCTACACATGCACTGTTTCCCCATTCTAAAACTGGCTGTCTCCTTTAAGCCCCTGGAAATCACCTCCACGTTCTTCAACTTCAATGCATAATCAATGTCACTGGTAGTGAGTTTCTGCCGTTTCCCCATGTGCATGAACTTCAAAGCATCCTAGGGCGTGGGGAGGAAAGAGATTTTGTTTTTGTTTTTGGAGACAGGGTTTTCTTGGCCCTGGCTCTCCTGGAACTCACTCTGTAGACCAGGCTGGCCTCCAACTTAAGAGATCCTCCTACCTCTGCCTCCAAGTGCTGGGATTAAAGGCTGAGAAGAGATATTAATCTAAGACCCGCCAGGCAGTGGTGGTGCACACCTTTAATCCCAGCCCTTGGGAGGGAGAGGCAGGCGGATTTCTGAGTTCAGGCCAGCCTGGTCTACAGAGTGAGTTCCAGGACAGCCAAGACTACACAGAGAAACCCTGTCTCAAAAAACTAAAAAAATAACAAAGCAAAACAAAACAAAACAACCAAAATCTAAGACCCCGAGGAATACAGGTCAGTGAGTAAAGCATACGCCTGGCATGCACAGGGACCTAAATTCAATCCCCAGCATCACATAAACAAGACACAGTAGTATTAGAACCTCGGGTCGTGGAGACAGGAGGGTCAGAAGTTTAAGGCTATCCTTAGTTACAAAGTAGGTTGGATTGTTGGTACAAAGCAAAGCTGGACAAGAGTTACCTGAGCAATCTCCTTGATGCGGTAGCTGACCTCATCGGTCAGTAGCTGGCAAGTCTCCTCCTGAATCTGAGCAATGCCCATGGATTCTGCCACCACCTTCATGGACTCAGAGGGCAGCACGGTATTGCTGAGTTTCAGTTTCTTCTCCTCGGCCATGCTGGAATTCCAGCTCCTGTCCCTGGAAGGATGCCTCCCCAGGGTGGAGAGACGGAGATCCTGACAGTGGGATGGGAGAAGATGAAAAGGAAAACAATTCAAAGCCTACATCTGAGTTCTCTTCTTGCTTGCAGCTCACCCTCAGAGCAAAGCCACCGAACAACAGTTTGGTCTTTCCTTTTTCTTTAGACATGGGGCTCACTATATAGCCCTGACAGTTCTAATTCCAGCCTCCTGCTTCTGCCTTTCAAGTACTGGGATATAGGAATGTATTAACATGCCCAATGAAAATCTGTTTGCTCGCTGGGCGGTGGTGGCGCACGCCTTTAATCCCAGCACTTGGGAGGCAGAGGCAGGCGGATTTCTGAGTTCGAGGCCAGACTGGTCTACAGAGTGAGTTCCAGGACAGCCAGGGCTACACAGAGAAACCCTGTCTTGAAAAAACCAAAAAAATAAAATAAAAAAAAAATCTGTTTGCTCTTAATTTTTGGGGACAGGATTTCTGTAGCCACACCTTAATCTCTATAATGACTCTGGATTCTTTTGCTTCTACCTTCCTAATTCTACGATTATAGCCATGCACCTCCAGTTTTATGGTGCTGGGAAATACTCTTAACAACTGAGCTACACCTCCAGGCCAGTTTGTCCCCTACCCTTCCATCCCGAGGCTGACATGGAACTAACTTGCTCTGTAGGCCAGGTTGAACTCAAATTCAGATATCGACTGCCTCATACCTCCTGGAGGATGGGATTAAAGGTGTCTACCACCACTGCCAGGCTTAGGCTCTCTCTGACTCAGGCATTCCCCCCTCCTCTCTCTGAAATAGGACCTCTTGTAGCCTAGGCTAGTGTCTTACTCCATATGTAGCTGAGAATGACTCTGAACTCCTGGTACTGCTACTTCCCAAGTGCTGGGACTATAGGCATGTGTCACCACACCCAGCATAACTCATTCTTATCTGGATGCTTGAATCAAATCCACCAGGTAAGGGCTGGAACATGTGCCTCAGTGGTGAGGTACATAGCATGCACTGGGCCTGGGGTTGATTCCCAGCACTGTTTTAAAATCTACCGGGCAGCACAACCAGACTCCATCACCTATGCCTGCTGAACTCAGTCCCTGGACAAGGCGTTCCTATTTTCATCTTACCCTGTTTGTATTTGTTCCTTAAAACCAAAGTGGTCTGTCAAAATACAAACTGGATAACTATTTCTTTCCTATCCTACCTTTGACATAAAACCTTTCCAAGGCCCTCCTTTCAAGATCTGTCTGTTGTCCAGTGTAGGGATCAACACTTCTAGTTTCAATGAACTTGAGTTAATGGACCTGAGACTCAATTGTAGAAGGGTTGCTTAATACGTGAAAGGCCTTAGATTTAATTTAGAGTGATTGGTATGTGCTTGTAATCCCAGCACTCTGGAGGCTAAAGTGAAAGACAGCAAGTCTGATGCCAGTCTGAGCTGTCCAATAAGTTCCTGTATAAAGTGGTTTTTTTTTCTTTCTTTTCTCTCATATCTCTGATCACCTGTCCCTCCTCCCACTTTACCCTGTCACATCCTCCTCCTTGCCGTCCTTTAAATCTGACAAACATGCTTTATAGTTTTTATTATGTTCTACCTAAATGTGTTTGGCTGACTACCTGATTCCACCCACCTCTCTTTAGGAGCAGGTCTCCTGTACCCTCCCCATCCCTCCCCCACCCCTCCCCCTCCCACCCCCACTTCAAATTCACTGTGTAGACAACACTGGTCTTAATTCCTGGTCCTTTGGCTTCTACCTCCCAAGTGCTGGGATTACAACCACATACCAATCACTCTAGATTAAATCTAACGCCTTTCACATGTTAAGCAACACTTCTATAACTGGGTCTCAGGCTGGTCTGAAACTCATTCTGTGGTCTGGATTTGGAGATTCTCCTGCCTTATAAGCTGTTTACCACCAAGCTGGGCTATCATTTCTTCTTGTTTATCTTCCTTACCCCACCAGTAGACAGGAATATGTCTGTTATGTTCTCTGACCAATCTGGTGCCTAGCTTGATACCTAAGACATTGTTAAAGATATGAATTTTAAGTCTTAAAAGTGTAAGTGTTCGATAAATACTTGGTATAACAATTACCAAAATGAAAACGACACAGACTCAAGCTTGGAGTTTACTCTGTGGTCAAAAGGAAAGGAGCTTGCCTGACACTGGATATGAGATCAACCTCAAGAGTGTTCAGAACTGAGTGCTAGGGACTGGTTCTTTTCATCCCAAGTCTTCTCAGACTTTTGTTAAATCTTGTCTACAGGAAATATAATTATCCAGCACATACTCTGTACCTGGTGCCAGGTATACAAGAAGTAGTCGGGTCCCAGTCCCCTGCGGCACCCTTGCCTCTAAGGGTTCATAAAACACTCTAACAGCCTCGGGAGTTTCTCAGATCAGTGGAAGCGACAGGAAGACTTCTCAGAGGACGGATAACTTGAGCTATATCTGTGTATCATTTTTCTCAGCAGGGAAGTGATTCGAAGATTCCCCGGGCAGCGCTACAGGAGGTTCACAATCCACTACATCTCCCCAACATCCTTCCAGTGCAATCACGCACAGGGTCCCCACGAGCACGGACACACAACCAACCGTCCTCTTCCCAGTCCTCACATGGGCCCTTTCAAAGGGTCTCCTCCCGGATACACCTCAGACCTTCCCCCGCCAGCCAAGCATCGGGAGCAGTAAAAGCCTCTCACCGCTGCTAAAGCGCCGCTCACCCGGCGCTCGGCGCCATCTTGGCCCCGCCCCCTGGCAGGAGTAGGTCCTGGCAGAAGCCAAGAACTTATCACTGCTCTTGCCTATGTCAAAATAGACCATATAGATTCACAGTTTGAAATTATATAAAAATTACATTCTACGTGTATGTGCAAAGATCATATTACTCTATTCTAATTACTTCAATTTGTATCTTCACTACCCAGCTGTCAGGACCTTCAGGAGGCGCCACAAAACTGAGGCGGGGAGGCCTTGGAGCCATCACGCTCCACCCACTTTTGGGTTAGCACTGAGCACGCGCTGACTGGTCCTTTTTTTTTTTTTTTTTTTTTTTTTTTTTTTTTTTTAAAAGCTTGCTGCCGGCTGCGCCTAAATTTAAAGGGCCCGCTGCCTTCCAGAAGTTGGTCTGAAGGCAAACGGTGGTTGTGTGTATGTGTGGACTGCGTTTTGTCATGGGACCTGTGCGGCTGGAAATACTGCTTTTCATCCTGGCAGCGTATGGTGCTTGGTCTGGGACGACAAAAGAAGAAGATGACACTGAACGTTTGCCCAGCAAATGCGAAGGTACAGAAATAGAGCAGTTGCTATTTACATCTCTTTGTCTACCTTCTGCCTCTCTAACTCTAGGCTGAATCAAATGGACTAGGATAGATGGGTCACTCTACTGTCTTGAAAGAGGTTCTGTTAGAGCTTGGTAACACTTGAATGGGAATGAGGGAGGGAATTAGGGTTAAAGTGGTACTACATTTCCCAGGTGGTATCCAGAAGGAGCTAGGTTTTTCTTGCGGACTCGGGCCCCAATGTATTGTGGGAATTGTAGTTCAAGCGCTGTAACGCTGCCTCTACAGAGCATCTTCCTCAGTGCGTTTCCCTCCTTGTTAAAAATCTGGACAACCTGCATGGGTGGGGTGTAAAGTTCATACCTTATAGACATACTGTGCCCTGCCCTGGCAGAGACGCTCTCAAATTACAGGCCTGATGACCCTTTAGGGGTTTAAAGGTGAGTAAGTCCCCAGCTGAAGCTCATAAACAAAAAATGGAGACACCACACCTTTAAGAAATTATCCACCCGTGTGAGGCTTTGCAGATGGGGTGCACTGTAGAGATTTTACAACAAGCAGCACGGCCTCTGGCTGCATTAGTAAATGTCCTCCTGCTACCCCACCCCCAACGGGAGGAAGCCAGGTCATTGAATAAATAGCCTGTGGTTCCCTGCCTTAACTTTTTTTTTGGATTCATTATAGCTTCACTTTACACCTGACAACATATTATTTTCATTGTTACCCATGACTTGATTCTAATCTCTCCTTTCCTTTTGCATCTGTGTCCCCACTCTTCTCCTGAGTATTTTTAGGGGGTGGGGATGGAGACAGGATTTCTCTGTGTAGCTCTGGCAGTCCTGGAATTTGTAGATCAGGCTGGCCTCTAACTCAGAGATCCACCTGCCTCTGCCTCCTGAGTTCTGGGATTAAAGGCTTTTGCCACCATTGCCTGGCATCTCCTAGGACTTTTTAACCTTCCTAAACACAGGTCTAACCTTGGCACTCTTGCTTTTGTACCTCTGTGTTCAGACAAAGATCTTGTGTGTGTACACCTGGATGACATACATGTGGAGGTCAGAGGACAACCTCAGGTGTTATTCCTTCAGGAGAAACATCTACCTTTTGTTTGAGACAGGTTCTCTGGTTCCCCTGGAAGTTAACCATATAAACCACATGTCTATAGTTCTAATCTCAAAATGCTGGGATAATGCGTGCCACATCGTCTAACATTGTATAAGTTCTTAGTGTTAGCATTCTGTCTAAACTCCACCTCCACAGTTACCTGGCAACAGCCAGGTATGCTCCACTATAAAAGGGGCTGCTTGCCCCCTCCTCTCTCTCTTAATCTCTTACCCTCTTGCCTCTCTGTCCCCTCCCCCCCTTCCTCTCCACGTGGTCATGGCCGGCCTCTACTTCTCTTCTCTCTTATCCTTCTACCTTCTTCTTTGCCCTATCTCCTGAATAAACCTCCTCCCCCTTGGAACCGTGTGGTCTGGAGTGGTCTATTTGCTGCGATTGATTGGACTTCTTCTAACAACTAACACTGGTGCATTGGCCGGGAATCGAACCTGGTCACCCGCATGGGAGGCGAGAATTCTACCATTGAACCCAGCCCCTTTTATAGTGGGACAGGCCTACCTGGCGGTTGCCAGATAACTGTGGAGGTGGCGTTTAGACAGAATACTAACACTTAGGATCTGAACTCAGGTCCTCAAGCTTACAAGTACTTCCTGAACTGCTTTCCCAGAACCTAAGCCAACTTTTGGGGCTAGGGGAGAGCTGTAAATGTTTTGTATGTACACTCTTATGCTTTCATACTCCATTCTTAAAAGTGACTGTGCTTTAGGCACACCCAACTTCTCACAGTCAGTGAGTGTCCCTTGTCTTTTTCTTGGCTGTTTTCCCCCTCTCCTTTCTGTATTTGATAAGCTCCTACCCATTCTCCTGAATCCAGTTTAAATGTCTCCTTTGGACTCCCTCCTTGCCTGTCATCTGCTGTGTTGTAATGAAAGATAAAAATTTAAGTTGACCCCCTGAACCCTATCCTTAAAGCAAAGACATAAAACCTATAAGTCAAACACTGTGGCGCCTCAGTTCCAGGAAATTAGCTGACCATTCGAACTGAAGGCCCTAACTAAACAGCCCTGAGATAATTGGTGCCAGGATGTCATTAGCCCGAGATAAGCCTGACCTGCTTTGAACCAGAGCTCATGATAGATAGAGTGTAGCTAGTCCGAAATAGCCAATTATAAAGTGACTCGCTATCCATCTTAAGGGGAGGTCAAACGCATCTGTACCTCCTCCTTCCCCCTCTTCCCTAACTCCACCTGGTTTGTGGATTCTTCCTATATAAGCTGTAAGAACTCGTTGCTGGGGGCTGAATTCCTCTACTCCTGCGTGGGCTAGAAGTGAAGGAGGCCCTAGCTAGCTAGTTTTTTTGAGTGAGCATCTTGCGATTGCATCAAGCTGTGTTTCTCATGAGTGATTTGGGGTGTGTCTGCAGTTCTCCACGGATCGTGAGGTTGTTGGACTCTTAAGTATCCAAAACCAAGGGACGCGCTCTCACAGAGAACCCACAGGCAGGATTCGTTGTAATAACATGAGGTTTATTGATACTGGTGCACCAGGACTCCCTTGTGTGCAGGCAAAAGAGAATGTTGAATCAGAGTTGAGGCCATTTATATACCAATATTCACAAGGCTCATAAAGGCAGTTTTACCTCTTAATCAATAACTACAAAGGCTGATTTTAATATCCGTTCTCAAGCTTGGTTTCCTTCCCAGTCTCTGTCCCTATTTACATCTGTATCTCACTCCCAATTTACATCTATATCTTGCTCCTAAGTGACTGTTTACCCAGGTCTTTTATTGCCTCTATCTTGGGTCCTTTGTTCTTTTGAAATGTTAGTTCAAGTCCCTGGGATGCTCCCCAGGGGCAGCTAACACTTGAGTGTAAATTGAAACTCTGAACCTAAGAATTTTTCATGTTGAGACCTAAAATTCATTTTTACAATTTATTCTCACAAGGTCCTTTTCGTTTGGGCTTTACAGTAGGTCCCTGGAAGAAGAGGGACTGCCCATGTCTCAGGTCATAGCAGTACAAGCACTTTTGCTACTTATCCCTCTCTGTAGCTGCCAGCAGCTACAGGAACTGGGTTCACCTGAGAGGAAGGCTGGGAATGAAAGGGGAATGGAGGGCGAGAGAAGCATGGGGCCAAGACAACGTATTCTGATCAAGGCCCGAAGTTTAATATTTTGTTCTCACATATAAAGGGGAAGCCACACCTCCCAGAGTCTCTTCTCCAGCGGCTAGGTGAGGGGATAGCAGCCCGAAGGTGTCAGGCAAGCTCAGCAGGCGGTCCATTCTTCTGGTTTCTGTAGGAGACTGCAGGGCGCCAAGGCCCGAAATGCAATGCCTCCCAGGTCCTGCTGTTGTTTGGTCTATTGTGGTAAACAGATTGCAGGCCTGCTCAAGGCTGTGGGGAAAGGGCACACCTGTCTAGTTGTCATTTCTGTAGGAGCTTTTTCTCTTGACAAACCACCGTGTGTCAGGTCAGATACTGGGAAAGGCAGTGGTAGAAAAAATACGTTCACCCTTATTGAAATTACTGTAGAGAAAGTGACCTTTGGATGAATTTTGCATTTCCTGATGGTTGAGTTGCTTTCATTCTAAAACTACATTTGTCTTGTGTATTTGGTGGGTAAACATGTGTCATGGTGTAGTATGTGGTTGTGTATGTGTGTAGGTAAACATGTCCATAGTACAGTAAGTGGAGGTCAGAGGACAGTTTGGAGAAGTCGGTTCTCTTCTTCCATCATGTGAACCTTCAGGTTTGGTAGCAGGTTCTTTTACCTGCTGAGTAGTCTCCTCAGCCCTAGAAACAAGGTGTTACTTTGTTTTTCAGACACAGGGTCTCTCTGTGTAGCCTGGCTGTCCTGTAACTCACTCTGTAGACTGGGCTGTCCTCAAACTCAGAGATCAGCCTGCCTTTGCCTCCCAAATGCTGGGATTAAAGGTGTGTGCCACCACCGCCACCACCACCACCACCACCACCACCACCACCACCACCACCCAGCACGAAAACAGGTTTCTAGATTGTAACCCTGAAGCACTGCAATTGTATGCTCATTGTCAGTTCCAAACTATACTAGCACGGTTTCATGGACAAGTCATGATGGGTTTTATGCTCTCTATACACACTTAGTTCCATAAGAAAGTAGCTCAATAAATAAAATCAGAGTGATACCAAGTTCTTACACAGTGCTTACTATATACTAGACATGACCCTAGGGATGTCGGGTGTCACATATATTGATGCACTTAAATCTTCATCACACCTCAGTAAGGGACACAGTCCTACCCCCATATCAGAGCTGAATAAGCTAAGACACAGCAAGTGCCACACAGCTCCTGAGACTGAGGCAGTATTCTCTTCCAACCATTCTGGCTTCAGAGTATATGTTTATGTGCTTGGCTGCCTCTGGTCAAGAGCAGAAGGATGCTGGTGTGGTTGCCTGTCTTTTTCATCCCCCTTGGGTATCTCTTTACCAGTGTGTAAGCTGCTGAGCATGGAGCTACAGGAAGAGTTGAGTCGAACTGGCCGATCCCGAGAAGTGCTGGAGCTGGGTCAGGTGCTAGACACAGGCAAGAGGAAGAGACACGTGCCTTACAGCCGCTCGTGAGTCTTTGTGCTGATCCACCTCCTAATGGAGCCCAGAGGAGCTGCAGGGTTCCTGAAACATCAAGGAGTCTTATTTCTCTCCTTCCCACAGTGAGACAAGACTGGAAGAGGCTTTGGAGAATTTGTGTGAGCGGATCCTGGATTACAATGTTCATGCTGAACGCAAGGGCTCACTGAGATACGCCAAGGTCAGACGGTTCCCAGGAAGGACTTTGCTTGGTTTTCCTTTTTTTTTTTTCACCAAAAGCTTTATATATGCTTTTATGTGTATGCGTGCATGTAGAGAGGACAGAGAACAACATTGGATGTTGTTTCCCAGAGCCATCCACCTTGGTTTTGTGGTTAGGTTTGGTTTTCATTTTTTTAAGACAGGGTTTCTCTGTGTAGCCCAACCTGTCCTGAAGCCCCCTCTGTAGACCAGGCTGGCCTTAAAATCAGAGATCCTGCCTTCCTCTGTCTTCCCTCCCAAGTGTTGAGATTAAAGGCATGTATCATAACACACAGATCCTTTTTTTTTCCTCCCCCAATAATTACTTTATGTGTGAGTGTGTCACAGTGCCCTACTGAAGTCAGAAGATAGCTTGTGGGAGTTGGTTCTCTCTTTTCTCAGTATGGGTCCTGGGGATTGAATTCAGGCCATTAGGCTTGGTGGCAATCAGCTTTCCCCACTGAGATACCTTGCTACTCCCACCTAGGTTGTTTTAGACAGGGTCTCACTGGCTCACTGATTTACCAAGCAGGCTAGGCCAGTTGATCAGAGAACCCCAGTGTCTGCTTTGATTTGTCTTTCCCACCGTTGCAATTGTAAATTCATGCCACCATGCCTGGTTTTTGCTTTTTGAATTTTTTGGATTATTTTTATTTTATGTGCATTGATGTTTTGCCTGCATGTATATCTGTGTGAGGGTGTCAGGTTCCCTGGGACTGGAGTTAGAGGCAGGTGTGAGCTGCCATGTGGCTGCTGGGAATTGAACCTAGGTCCCCTGGAAAAGCAGCCAGTGCTCTCAACCACTGAGCCATCTCTCCAGTGCCTGGTTTGTTTGTTTGTTTTTTAATGTGGATCTGGGGATTTAACTAAGGTTCTCAAGCATTTTACCAACTAAGCTATCTCCTCCAGCCCAGGGCCCTGTTTCCCAGAAACAGAGATCTATGTTTCGAGATCTCAAGGAACATCTGCTAGTCGCCTCCTAAATCAGGAGTATCCCCTTACTGTGGCTAGACTCTGTCATAGAACACACTGCAGAGTCTTCAGCAGTTCATGAAGCTGATGTGGTGATGCAGGAAGAGATGAGGTGGTGGACTGGACTTAGATCAAATTTCCCATCCCTCAGGGTCAAAGTCAGACCATGGCAACACTGAAAGGCCTGGTACAGAAGGGAGTGAAAGTGGATCTGGGAATCCCTTTGGAGCTGTGGGACGAGCCCAGCGTGGAAGTCACATTCCTCAAGAAGCAGGTAGGATAAGATACCACTTTGCCCAGGAAGGTGAGAGGACCTAAATCCCAGGACTTGATGTTAGAGGATGACTACCTCTGAGCAGGGAGAAGACAAAGAGTTAAGGACTGTGCCGCTTATGAAAGCAAGCCCAAAAGCATATCAAGAAGTAATACTGTACGGCTCATAATATCTACCAGTGCATACTAAGGCACCTACTGTGACCTGGATTCTGGGCCACACACTTTCCAGCTACTGCCTCATTTTACTCTCATGTCACAGGTGTGAATACCAGTTCCCACTCTACAGGTTAGAATCTCAGAGGTGCTGAGGTTTTGAGACAGGATTGTTACACATAGCCCATTGTGTGGTTGGGAATGAGCTTGAGTACAGGATCTTTCTTGTCTCTACCTCCTAACTGGGATTATAGGCATCTGCCACCTAGCAGAGTAGATATACGAGATATTAGATAGTAACAGATACTAGTAAATATTGAATAAAGAGAGTCACACATCTAGAAAGCCAAGTATAACCTTTCGGCTGCCTGCCCCTTGAAAGGTTCTTAAGGGAGTGGGGTAACAGGGCGTGTAGGGCAGGCCTTCCAATGCCCCTCAGAGCAGATACTCCCCCTGTTCTTCTTTACCAGTGTGAGACGATGCTGGAAGAGTTTGAAGATGTCGTAGGAGACTGGTACTTCCACCATCAGGAGCAGCCCCTACAGCATTTTCTCTGCGAACGTCATGTGCTCCCAGCCTCTGAAACTGGTAAGTGTAAAGGTAGAAGCTTCCCAGCTTCCCAGCGACTCCCTGCATTAACACTGAGATTGTTTTTTTCTCATTCCACCTAGCTTGTCTACAGGAAACTTGGACTGGAAAGGAGAAGATCAGTGATGGGCAGGAGGAGGCAGATGAAGAGGAAGAGGAAGAGGAAGAGGAGACAACCAAGACTTCAGGCAATTCCAAGCATGACCCAGAAGATCTTTGACCCTTAATTTTGAACCCCAAAGATGGGTCATGGAGAGTTTTCTAAACTTTTGAGCTCTCCCTTCCCCATCCCAAGGCTTTTAACTGTCCTTTTTGTATGAGCTCAGCCATGATCCTGAAGACGCAGAATGGCAACATGAGAGGAGAAGCGGGGAGAAGCAAGTTTTGCCTTCAGAGATGAGCCACTTGCAGCCACTTAGTTGAGCAAGTGTGTGGTGACAGTATTGAAACCTTTCTCTATGTCTTACCCATCCTCACCTGCATCAATTGGTCAGTGGTGGTATGTGGGAAAGTCGCTTTGCTTTTTTAAAGGGTCATTTTAGACCCTTTCCAGAGGCCAGAGAAGGGCTAGAATGTAGCTCAGGTGGTAGAGTGCCTGCCTAGTATGGACAGTGATGGGAGTTGGACCTGGTATGGTGGCATACCCCTGTAATCTCAGCACCCGAAAAGCGGAGGCAGAATATCATCCAGCTACGTGGCAGTTCAAGACCAACTGGAGCTACATGAGACCCTGTCTCAAAGTAAGAAGCCAAAAAGGAACCTTCAAGAACCAATCAATATACACTGCAAATAGGTTGTTTACATCAATCTGTGAACAAGAACAGGACGCTGGAAGAGAGGGAAGCAATGCTGGGGTTAGGTGGGGTAGACATGTGGCCTATTTCCTATTTCACAGGTGCCATATTTTCTATATTGCTATTAAACCTTTTATATGTATATCAGCTGAGTCCCATTTCAAACATGCACACATTATCAACGACGGAGCACTCAGACAGTGGGGCTATTGGCCTGCTTTCTATTAGTAGCTAATGGTGTTCTTATAATTATGCAACCCGGGCTGGGGCGGAGGTGGCGCATGCCTTTAATCCCAGCACTTGGGAAGCAGAGGCAGGTGGATTTCTGAGTTCGAGGCCAGCCTGGCCTACAGAGTGAGTTCCAGGACAGCCAAGGCTACACAGAGAGACCCTGTCTCAAAAAAACAAAACAAAACAAAAAAAATATGCAACCCAAGGATACTGGTTGGGTTTGGGAAAACCACTGTACCACTAAGACGGTAAATCCAGAGGTAAATCCAGAGTGGCGCCGGTACACATTTATAATTCCAGCACTTTGGAGGTTGGGGCAAGAGGATCAAGAACTCAAAGTCTTCCTCAGCTATGTAGCAAGTTCATGACCATCCGGGGCTTCTTTAGCCCCTGTATCAGAAAAATAGAAAAAAAAAAAAAAATCAAACTCGGAAGTTAGTGTAACACATGTGAACTGTACAGGATTAGGATTACAGTTAGGCAACGTGGCTAGTACTTCAGGCTCCGTAGATTGTACGGAAGCCCATAAAGGGCATAATTTCTCGCGTTTTTCCGCCTTTTGAGTTTTCCCAGAGTTTGTTTTTTTTTTTTTTAAAGAGAGATTTAAGGAGAACGATAGTTTAGTTTCAAAGTAGACAACAGGTAGAATGAAGAAGGAAAAGATATCTTTAAAATGTGGATGCGTGAGGACCTGCCGACTATAAGCCTAAGGGGGACCTGACCAAAAGAATCTAGGAAGTCTTGAAGTGGGAAAGCCAGTTGGGCGACACCATCTTCAGCAGGGGTGGAGGGCGATACCACTTTAAGAGCTGGGGGGAGGGGAGCAACGAGTTGCGACTTGGAAAGAGTGGCGGGGCTTGCCGTAGAATTTCGGAGCGACTGGGCAGACGCCGGTGGCGGGGTCCTTCCCTTGCCATGAGTGGTCCAGTGCGCACTGAGCCGCTGCACGGTGAGACCCCTCTGCTGGCGCCCAGCGGCTCCTACTTGGTGGCGGTTCTGCTGCGCGGCTACGCGGAGCCACAGGGAGCCGGCGACGCGGTGCGTGCTGATGGCACGGTGACTCTAGTCCTGCCTCGGGGCTGGGCCTCGGACTCCAGCCACCCATTGGCCCCATCCGCAGACCACGGCGCTAAGACTGCTCTGGAGGAGGCGGTGCGTGGCCCCATCCTCGTGGACACCGGGGGACCCTGGGCTCGGGATGCGCTGCTGGAAGCCCTGGCTACTCAGGGCGTGGCCCCCGGAGATGTGACTCTGGTGGTGGGGACCCACGGGCACTCGGATCATATCGGGAACCTAGGGCTGTTTCCCGAGGCAGCTCTGTTAGTCTCCCATGACTTCTGCCTTCCCGGGGGTCTCTATCTGCCCCATGGACTGTGTGAAACGCAGCCCTTGATACTGGGCTCGGGACTGCAGGTGTGGGCCACGCCGGGCCACGGAGGACAACGGGACGTGAGTGTCGTAGTGGAGGGCACCAGCCTGGGCACTGTGGTGGTGGCTGGCGATGTGTTCGAGCGCCTTGGTGACGAGGACTCCTGGCAGGCCCTGAGCGAAGACCCAGTAGCTCAGCAGCGGAGCCGGGAGAGGATTCTGAGCGTGGCTGATGTGGTAGTGCCTGGTCACGGGGCTCCCTTTCGAGTGGTCAGGGAAGCAGTGAAAAGTTCGGAGGATTAGATATGTGAAGGCAAGGAGGTCGCTTGACTGGACTCTCATCAGCAGCCCTTTCAGTGAGACACTGGTGTCGGTTAGTCCGGGAGACTCAGAGGACACAGTCAGGGCAAGTAAGGTTTGTCACGTGCAGCTTTCCAGGAGGCAGCTTCCAAACAGGACAGAATGATTAGAATCAGTCACCTTTACCATTGCAACCTAAGTAGGACGAAGGACTGTCTCAGCTCTGCATCCTCCCTGAGCCCTGATAAAATGCAGGGGAAAAAAATAGTTAAAATATTTGTTTGGATGTGCGTGTGTGCCCGTGGAGTACTAAAGGCTACTTGGAAGAGTCGGTTCTCTTCATCCTGTGGGTCCGAACGATCAAGTTTAGGTTTTCAGACTTGGCGGCAGGCACCTTTACCCCCTGAGCCATCCTGACTGATACTCTTGTTAGGACTTTCAAAAATAAAAGTAGACCGGAAGTTTTACAGTACTGGTGTAAATGCAAAATGCTGATTGCAGTAATCTTTGGGATTGTAACCAGGTGCTGCAAAAGAGGAACAGTGTGGCCAATAGCTTGTTTCTCCTAGGATGCACGCTGGTGAGAAGGTTCCAGACATGAGAGATAACCCCTTAGTGACCTGACGTCTTCTTCTTTTTTTGTTTGTTTAGACATTCTCACGTACTCCAGCCTGGCTTCGAAGCTGGCCTTGAACTCCTGATTCTTATGCTCCCACCTCCCAAATACATAATTACATTAATTACATAATTACAGGCATGTGCTGCCCCGTCTGGCTGTCACCTGACTTTAATTCATTCATTGATTCACTCGGTGGGTAATTACTTAGCTAGCATCTGTAATGTCTCAAGTACTGATATAGGTCTTGTGATACCACTATAGTGAGCAAATGACAAGTTCCTCACCCCCAACACAAGTCACATTCCATTCAGGAGACAGACAAGACAACCATAATAGTAGTAGCAACCAAATGATTATACTTTGTGAAATATATATGTATA
The DNA here is from genome assembly GCA_030674055.1 of Rhabdomys pumilio. Taxonomy (NCBI): domain Eukaryota; kingdom Metazoa; phylum Chordata; class Mammalia; order Rodentia; family Muridae; genus Rhabdomys; species Rhabdomys pumilio. Next base: position 14,984,998 of record JANHMN010000023.1, read on the forward strand.
GGATAAGGAGTGAGCAGAGCGGAGAGAGGCTGCTTGATGCTGAGAGAGTATGGAATGCCTCTGAAAGATGTTGCTTCTTTATTACATCCATGTATTTCACAGTGTGTGTGTGCACATGTGCACATTTGAGCTGTAGCTTAACTATCCATGGTTGTCAGGACAAGCTGTAAGAGTTGGTTCCCCCTTCAACCATTTGAGTTCTGAAGGTACATTCAGGTCATGAGGCTTGACAATAAGTACCTTTATCTGCTGAACCATCTCTCTGGTCCCTGGTTTTTTTGCTTTCATTTTAGGTTAGGGTATTTTGTAGTGGGCTGGCCTTGAACTTGCCATATGGCTGAGGACGACCTAGTTGATCTTCCTGCCTCAACCTCCCAAGTGCTGGAATTACAGATGAGTGCTACCAAGCACAACCTTTCTTTCTTTCTTTCTTTCTTTCTTTCTTTCTTTCTTTCTTTCTTTCCTTCTCCTCTTTCTCTCTTTCTCTCTTTCTCTTTCTTTTTTTTTTCTTTTTTTCTTTCAAGACCATCTTGTTCTGAGTCCAGGCTGTTCTAGAACTCTCTGTGTAACCCACTTGGCCTCAGAATTCTCAATCGTCTGGTCTCAATCCTCTGGTGGCTGATTACAGCTTTTGAGAAGGTGTGTGACCAAAGAACTGAACAGGAAGAAGGTTGCCTCCCAGAGGATCTGAGAGAAGTGTGTCCGGGGTAACAGAACAGTAGCTGAATTCTCTGAGCCACAACAGTGTGACCCATTTGAGCAGCAAGGAGACCCGCGGGGCCTTGGGAGGTAACTCAATCCAGTGCTTGCCCAGTGAGTGAGTACAAAGTACTAGTTTCAATTTCCAGCATGGCCTATCATTGTGGCTGTGATTCTCTTCACAGTGGTGTCCCAACCTGCCTCCAGGCCCTTTGTCAACACTTTTTTTGGAGCACTTGGGGACAGACAGAGAGGAAGCCCATCTTGTTTTCCACTTCTGTCTTAGTTAAGGTTTTACTGCTGTGGACAGACACCATGACCAAGGCAACTCTTACAAGGACAACATTTAATTGGGCTGGCTTACAGGTTCAGAGGTTCAGTCCATTATCTTCAAGGCGGGAGCATGGCAACATCCAGGCAGGCACGGTGCAGGAGGAGCTGAGAGTTCTACATCTTCACCTCAAGGCTGCTAGCAGAATACTTATTTCCAGGCAGTTAGCATGAGGGTCTTAAAGTCCACACCCACAGTGACACACCTACTCCAACAGGGCCACACCTAATAGTGCCACTTACTGGGCCAAACATATGCAAACCATCACCCCTCTGTCAGCTCTGTGATAAGAGCACTATCGTTACCTCATTTCATGGTGAGAAAACAGAATAAAACAAAAATCCAGCAGGTTAAGTAACCCAGGAATGAACTAAGTAGTAATTGAGAATCAGTGATCACTGAGGTAGGGAGTCAGCCAAACCCGAGGACCCTGGCTCCTGAGGGTTTCCCAGTACAGGACCTGCTGGGTTGGCTTCTGGATAAGACCACACATTTATTTCCTATCAACCAATGGAAAAAGGACGTATTCTCCTTTTCTGAATAAGGAGCACCTGGTGTCTCATGCTTGTAATCTCAGCTCTCAGGAGGCTGAATGAGGATCATGTGTTCAAATCCAGCCTGAGCTCCACAGTGAGATTATTGTCTCCCCTCAAAAGGCAGCAGGGGAAGCTTAGTTGGTGGAGTCCGTGCCTGGAATGCACAAACCCTGAGTTGAGTTGGCACCCAACATTGCATAAAATGGCATGGTGGCAGGTGGACACATCAGATGTTCAAAGTCCTCTTTGCAAATTTTAGAGTTTGAGGCTTGACTAAGCAACCTGATACCTTGGAATACACACACACACACACACACACATACACACACACACACACACACACACATTTTTTAACTCAGATGTCTCAGACTTTAGGGGCAAAAGAATTCTCTGTTACTTTTAACTATTTGTCCTGTTCCCTGGAGGAAGCTGGCTGTCCTGAGGCTGTGGACACTTGTCAGCCTTTATTTTTCTTAGGCTCCATGCTACAGTGTCCTCCTTTTATGTGGTAAGGTCACAGTCTGTCTCTGGCCACCTGAAATGCATGTTTCCTTCTTCCCTCCTTCCCTCCCTCCTTTATTTTCTGGTTGCTTTATGGGTCTCACTAGGTAGCACAGGCTGGCCTAGAACTCTTGTAAAACTTGTTTATTACATCTTCACTAATGTGTGTGGGTTGTGCATGTTGTGCATGTGGAGATCAAGGGACAACCTGTGGAAGTCTGTGTTTGCCATTCACCACGTGAGTTCCAGGAACTGAACTCAGGCTGCTATGTTTGGTGACAGGCAACTTACCTTGGTAAGCCATTCCACCAGCCTCGATGGCCGGTGAACATCTCTGCTTACCTCAAGTGCTGAAATCTCCAGGTATGTGCCACCACACCTGACCTTATGCTGGTGCCTCCAGACCAGCACAAAAGCAAACAAACACCTCTCCTCCAAGGGGCTTCCAGGCAGGCAGGGAAGACTGGGTGCTCCATTCTCCTCACCTGCCTAGATCCGAGGTTATTCTTCAAGCTTCTGCTAAACTGTCAATCATCCTGACCAACACAGGCAGACAGAGTGTTTTCTCCATGCTCCAGCCACTTGGGACATGGTGGCCAAGCTCTGATCACAGTGCTTGCTGTTTTGTTTGTTTGTTTGTTTGTTTGTTTGTTTTTTTATAACCATAGGAACTTTTCTGTGGCTGCCCAACTCTGAATAAAGATACGTAGACTTATATTTATTAATTACAGCTTTAGGACTTTGCTTACTCTTGTTCCTGATTTGCTGTTATAACTTATTAACCCATTAATACTAATCTACATTCCACCTTGTGGCTTTAATCCCAGACTGGCAAATTCTGCCATACATGACTCTTTCCCAGAGTTCTTATCTCTCCCGGAAGTCCCACCTATTCTCACCTCTTTTGCTAATGTCTATGGGCTCCATATTAAACCAATCAGAAGCTGAGAGAGGGAGTGTTTACAAAATACGACATAGCCAAATGAATGACAATATCCAAAGCCCAGTCTGCTGCATTCAACTCTCTGCTAGCACAGAAGCCAGCATTTGAATAATACAACAGCCTTTACACAGTGCACAGAAAGATCACCCCAAGATTTTTGTTGTTATTGGTGATGTTCCCCCCACCCATGACAGCGTTTCTATGTATAGACTTGGCTGTCCTGGAACTAACACTCTCATTCTCTCTCTGTCTCTTTCTGTCTCTCTCTGTCTCCCCAAGGCTGGCCTTGAACTCAGACATCTGCCAGCATCTGCCTCCTTAGTGCTGGGAGTAAAGGTGTACACCACCACTGTCCAGCACTTGATGTTTGGCTGTTGTTTGTTTATTTATTGTTTGTTCTTAGAGATGTTATGTGTGTGTTACTCTGTAGCCCAGGCTGCCTTCAAATTTGTGGCAATCCTCCTGCCTCAGTCTTATGAGTAGTGAGATTACAGAATGTTGTGTATTTGTAGGGTCTTGGGCCAGAGCTGGAGAGATGACCCAGTGGTTAAGAATCTGTAGTGCTCCTCTGGAAAACCTGGAGTTTGATACCCAGCACCCATGTCAGGATCTCACAACAGCCTCTAACTGCACACACACACACACACACACACACACACACACACACACACTCAAATATTAAAGAAAAATCATGAGTAAACCTAGCAAGATGTCATAGATCTGTAATCCCAGCACTGAGGCAGGAAGATCTTTCCCCTCTTATTCTCCTTTTCGCTTTCTCCCTTTCCCTCTCCTTTGAGACCAGATTGGTCTCCAGAGGATAATGGCAAACTTTCTTAACTTTTCTCCCTGCTGGTCCTGTTTTCCCATCCCTGTAAATCGCTCCTGCAGACTCCCAAACCCAGAAGAAATCCCCCACCTCTATCTTCCACCTCCTTATCCTAGAATCAGCAAGAGGAAGTTTTCTGGGGTTTGTTTTTTGTTTGTTTGTTTGTTTGTTTTTGAGACAGGGTCTCTCTGTGTAGTCCTAGCTGTCCTAGAACTCACTCTGTAGTCCAGGCTGGCCTCAAAGTCACAGTAACAACCTACTTCTGCCTCCTAAACGCTGGTAAAAAAGGGCCTCCCCCCCCCCCCGATTTTTTTTTTTTTTTTTTTTTTAAGATTTGTTTTTGATTATTTGTTTGTTTATTTTCTAAAGATTTATTATTTGTGTGCCTGTGCATGTGCGTGTGTCTTTGTGTACATGCATGTGCTCACCAGTGCCCATGGAAACCAGAAGAGGCTGTTACAACTGCTGGATTGGGAGTTATAGGTGGTTGCGAGCAGAAGATGTGGATGCTGGGAATAGAATGTGGGTCCTCTGAAGAGGAGCAGGCATGTTCTCAACACCCGGCTAGCTCTATAGATCTATCGTTATTTCTTCTTCTATTACTACTACTACTAACTACTACTACTATTAACTACTACTACTACTAACTACTACTAACTACTACTACTAACTACTAACTACTAACTACTACTAACTACTAACTACTACTAACTACTACTAACTACTACTAACTACTAACTACTAACTACTAACTACTAACTACTACTACTACTACTACTACTACTGACAAGGTCCTACCTTGTAGCTCTGACTGGCCTGGAACTCTCCATGTAGTCCTGGTTGCCTTTAAACTCACAGATTCACCTGCCTCTGTCTCTTGGCTTCTAGAGTTGAAGGTGTGATGTACCAGCTCATCCTCCTGTTTTTATTTTTAAGTTATGTGTATGTATGTATATATATGTATATGTATGAGCATGTCAGTGCAGGTTCCTACAGAAGCGGTGGCAAGCCTGATGTAAGTGGGCAAACTTCTCTTCACAAATGGTTCTCTACTTCCACAATCCCCCTTACCCCGCGCACCAGTCAACGATCATCTTGAAAGTGCCTTTCAGATGTTTTGGTTGTCATTGTTTTGAGACACAGTGTTATGTAGCCAGAGCTAGCCTCAGACTCATTATGTAGCCAAGGAGTACACTGAACCTCTCATTTTTCAGCTTTCAATACCTGAGTGTTTCTCTAAATCTAGTTTTTCCTTTCCTTTTCTTTTCCTTTCTTTCTCTTTCTTTTCTCCCACTTCTCTTTCTTTTTTCTTCTTTTGTTATTGGATATTTTCTTTTCTTTCATTTCAAATGTTATCCCCTTTCCCAGTCCCCCCCACCAAAAAAACCTCCCTATCCCATCCTCCCTCCCCTGCCTCTATGAGGGGGTTTACCCCACCCACCCCCCCACCCACCCACCCCCCCACCCACCCACCTACCTACCCACCTACTCTCACCTCCCTGCCTTTGAATTCCCCTACACTGAGGAATCCAGCCTTCACAAGACCACGGGCCTCTCCTCCCATCGATGTCCAACAAGGGCATTCTCTGCTACATATGTGGCTGGAGCCATGGGTCCCTCCATGTGTATCCCGTGGTTGGTGGTTTAGTCCCTGGGAGCTCTACGGGGTCTGGGCTGTTGATATTATTGTTTTTCCTATGGGATTGCAAACCCCTTCAGCTTCTTCAGTCTTTTCTTTAACTCCTCCCACTTCTCTTTCTTTCTGTCTGTCTCTCTTTCATTTTTATTTTTTTAGGAAGATCTCAGTGCATAGCCCTGGCTGACCTGTAGCTCACTGTGGCGGCTAGCTCTAACACAACTTAAGACTTGGGCTGAAGAGGTACTCAGCTCATAACCTGTTTGCAGGACACACATAAGGACCTGTGTTGCAGCCTCAAGAACCTATGTTAAAAAGCTGGGTGTGGTCATGCATACTTGTAATCTTAATGCTGCACAGGGGCCTGGATCCTTGGGTGTCCTGGTTTGTTCTTTGCCAATTTGTCACAATCTGGAGTTGTCTGGGAAGGAAAACCTCAATTGAGAAAATGCCTCCATCATAAAAGAAAGCAAACACCCAGCTCCTTCACTCTTTGCCCTTCAGAAAGACCCAGCAGCCTGCACCATCTTTCTACTAAGTGAGGGAGTCGCCTTCAATGCAACCGCTGTCAGGCTTCTCCATCATGAGTCCCCATAGACCCTCCTCTCCCTCACGGTCACTCACAGGGCACTGTGTCTCGCAGATACTCCCACCACTGCCGAAGTGTGGAATCCCCCATCATGTAGACACTGCGGCCAGCCAGGCAGCTCAGGATGCTGTCCATGGTGGGGAAAGAGCGGCTAGAACAGAATGTTGAGTGCCATCTGTCTTGGAGGTAGAAGCCAGAGGGTTTTGGAGACGGGTGGCCCGGGTGGCATGGGGGTCTTGAAGGCAAAGCTACAGGGGAGACAAGAATAGAGCAGATTAAGTTTTCTGAAAAAAGCACAACATGAAATTTTATTAAATGGCAGTATTCTTTACATGTTTTCTAAATGAATTGTTTTTAACATTTATTTATTGGTGTGTGTGTGTGTGTGTGAGTGTGTGTGTGTGTGCGAGCGAATATGCATGCACATGTGTGTGTACCACAGCAGACATGTGCTACTCAGAGGACAGCCTTTGGGAGTTTCTTCTTCCCTTTACGGTGTATGTCCCAGGGTTGGAAGGTCATCAGCCTTGAGAGCAAGCACCTTCTCCCAAAGAGCCATTTTGGTAGTTCAGTCAGGCATTCCTCTCCATACTTTATATGCAGCGTACCAGTGCACTCTTATAGGGCCTGTGAGGTCCTAGTGTGTGTGAGCCTGTGCATGCGTGTGTAAGTGCGTGTGTGTG
>JANHMN010000023.1:15009739-15020040 GCA_030674055.1 Rhabdomys pumilio
AAAGAAAGAAAGAAAGAAAGAAAGAAAGAAAGAAAGAAAGAAAGAAAAGAAGAGAAAAAGATGAAGGAGAACACCACTGGAGTCTCTAATTTCCTTGTTAATATGGGGTGACTCCAGTGGGAATTTTCAGTAATTCTAGTTACACAATCACCCCAGCCTTGAGATGTTTCTTTCACATAAAAGTCATGGTGACCTAAATGCCAGGCTTATGAAAAACAGACAGAATAACACAAGCAGGTTGGACACCTAGGACAATAGGAACACCTCCTTGGAGGAAGAAAATGGGACACACACAACACACTGGCATATTCCTTTCTCTTTACCCACAGGTATTCTACCTCATGATGCCTTGGTATGAGCCCATGGTCTCCTGGCTCTCGAAACCCAATCCTGTCTCTGAGTATGTCTCAAAATCAATTGACTGGGACTCTTTTTTTCAAGAACTCCCCAACCTGACCAGTCTTCTATATTGGCCTCCAACTGGTGAAGACAGGAATGACTTTTTGGCCTCTACTAGCCCCAAAACCTCTACCTATCACTTGAAGGGTCCTTCTCAGGCATTCTTTGCTCTGGGAAGTAACTTAGAGGCCATCCTTGTGGCTAGGGATCATTGGGGTAGGCCCAAGGCTCACGGTGGAGATCTGTTTCGGGCACAGCTGCTGGGCCCAGAATTGAGAGCAGGAGTCCCAGGGGAGGTGGAGGACCTAGAGAATGGCACTTACCTCTTGTCTTTCCCCCTGCTCTGGGCTGGACGAGCCCAGGTGCTAGTGAGGCTGATCCACTCCAGCGAGGCAGTTGGGGTCCTGCAAAGAGTCTGGAGAGAAAAACGAGCCACTGTTGATTTTAGAGGGTATTTCCGAGGAACAGATGGCACTCAAGAGACTGTCATCTGTAATGTGGACCCCCAGTCAACTGGAGCCAAAGGGCCTACCTGCCAGTACAAGGATGTGGTTTCTGGGGAGATCTGGTACTGTGCTCAACCCTCTACTTTGCCCTGCAGTGCTTTAGTGGGTCACTCAAGTGGAAGATACCTAAAGGTGACCACACAACACGATGAAGACCTGCTGGCTCGGTAAGAAATCTAGACTTGAATGAGTCCCAGTCTTAACTATAGGCATGTTGAGATTAGAAGACAACATGAAGAAGTCAATTCTCTCCTTCCACCATGTGAGGCCCAGGTATTAAACTCAGTCTGTCAGGCTTGGCAGCAAGAACATGGTCGTCATCATCTTTGTCATCACCATCACCATCACCATCAATCACCATCACCATCACCATCACCATCACCATCACCATCACCATCACCATCACCATCACCATCACCATCATCATCATCAACCATCACTTAAAAAGTCCTATGTCTAGAGTGACCTTGAATTTCTTGTGTGGTTGAGAGTGATCTTTTAATGAAGGCAGAAAAGTTAAGAGTTCAAGGACTCCTTGGCCTGGGGTCAATGAGCATGAGACCCTCTGTCCAAAAAGCAGGGGTGGGTGGGATGAGGTGGGTTGGAGAAGGGTGTTACATTCTCTAGAGACAATTTGTGTAAAAACAATAACAAAATTTATTGTGCTTTCTAGACTGTAGTGGCAGGAAAATTGAATTTTCTCGTGAGCCGTGGAGCTCCGTTTATTATAAAAAAGAACTATGTGGCTTTTCTGTTATCTTAACTATTAGTGAACTGATAAGACCCTTCCTTGTGTATTACTCCTAACCACTAAACTTGCCCCACATTATTGTTCCTACTTTACTGTAGTGACCTGGATTTAGGCAGAGAATAACTAATCAGTCTGTCATAATCTGTTCTTTGCAAATCTCTCACACTCAGTGTTTCTTCAGGAATGTGACAGACCAGAAACTCCCTTCAGGCATACCTCCAATCCTGGTCCTACCAGCAGCCCAGGGGAATGTGAGTAACATGGGTGAGTGAGGCAGGAGCATGTTGGAGTTGGGGATGGGAATCAGCTTAGATGGGTTGTGGGCTTTTGTACACATGTGGCCATGTACTTGCATGTGCACGCATACTTTGTGTGTTTGCCTTTGTACATATCTGGGTGTGTAGCATTGATATTTAGAAAATGGCGCCCAGTCTGGCTTGTTCCTGGGAAGCCATCATGTTCCTGCTCCTCCTCGGCTCTGACTGGGGCTCTAGCTCTCTAGATGTGCAGGCCCTGGCACCCATGAGATGCCAGGGTGGGGGATGACTCTGCCAGTCCACCATGCTGCATCCACAAAGCTCAGCAGAACCCCAGACAATATCTTCCATCCTCTCAGTACCCGGTAGAAATGAGACTCTTAAAGCTTAATGATTATCTAAATATATTTATATATTTAGAAATGCTCAATTAATAAGATGTTCACACAATTAGGGTTGTTACCCAATAGCTAATCTTTTGATAGAAGTTGATACCCAGGACAGCTTTTGACCCATCTGTGGTTCTCCATGGCTGATAGCCTCCTTCTTCTCTTCCCTTTCATCTCTTTCTCCCCTCCTCTTCCTCTCTTTGGCTCCCAGCTCCACCTTCTCTTCTACTGCCTAATCTCCAAGCTCCACTGTGAATACAATGTAGCAGAACAAGTATCCTGCTACATATCACCCATTCTGTTAGAATAAAAGAGGAAAAAAACCTTTCCCTCAAAATATAATTAGAGCACAACTATTACCAATTTGTAATAATAAGATACAAGACAGACATAATACCCAGTCTAATATTGCCAATAAAAAGACCATTGTCATCTATCTTGACTTAAAGATTATAGTTTTGCTTATGTCTCGGCTTTTGAATGAATGCCATCTGAAAACTGCCGGGGGGCCAGCCCCAGTGTGGGTGGAGGAGAAGTTGTCTTCTTTCTTCTTCTGTTCTTTTTGAGGCAGCTGAGGGGGATGAAAGAGTATCGGCGGGGTGTGTGTGGGGGGTGTAAGACTTGGTCTTACTAGATATTTAGGGTTGCTGTATAATAAAATTTACTTATCTACGTTACTAAAATTTACTTACTATGCTACTGTAGCTGACCTGCCATCCACGACCCTGTGGCCAGAAACTGCAGTCTCTGGCACTCAGCACCCCAGCCCTAAAACAGCAAAGGATTAGGTAAATAGCCTTGTACTATCCTAAAAACTTCTTCTGAGGGTAAAAAACTGCAGGCTTAGGTGATTAACACCTATAGCCTAACAGCAGAGGATTGGGTAAACAGCCTTTGCACTCTCTCAGCAGGAGCTGCTGGGCTCTAACTGCTGGGCTAGACTGAGGTCCATGAAGAAAAGACACTTAGAGAAGTTGCTACAGAGTTTATTACTAAGCGTAAAAAATTTCCTATAAAAGCTATCAAAGGGGAAAGGTAAAAAGGTCCTAAGTGGGGAGAAGGAAAAAATTCTAATAAGGGAAAAGTTCTAAGGAAAAGAATTCTAGGCAGGGGAAAAGGAAAGGAAAGGATGAATGGCTCCTAATGAATGCCCCTTTGTCTTTGTCTTCAGTACTTATACATCTTTCAGAGTACATGATCACATGTTACAAAATTCATCACAAGTTCACACCAAAATTCAAATCATAAATTGAAATAGAAGTTTACAACAGAGACTGTTTACATGCATATTCATTAGGAGTAATTATCTGGCTAAACATCCATCACCTGTCTAGCTCCACAGGTTCACTGAAGGTTTAAAACTATAACTAAGAAATTAGTGAAGTTTTGTATAGATAAACCCAGGCAATATTTTATCTTCTCTCCTAACACCTATAATAAATCATAAGTTCCCTTTTAGTGACCTTTGGTTAATTGTTTTACCACCTCTTGGAATGTGCTCTGAGCAGGAGAAAGTCTGGTTACTATCTAAGGGCAATTAACTGATGACACTTGGGAGACTGGTAGAGTTCTTATTGCAGTTTTGACTATCAGAAAGGGACCTAATAGCAGTCCCACCATAAAAGATCTTAGTAATCACTTATAATTTTAGGAATTCTTATAGGATTATCACTAAGACTTAAGAAGTCATCTATTTGTCTATCTAGCATCACTACAAGACAGTACATCTTCAGGGATCTTCAGAAATCTGCTCCAAAGGGGCGTGCTATTGCTTAGTGATTGTTACATATGTTTAAATAATAATAATAGGAAAAGCATATTAATAGCATGAATCTTTCCTAAAATAAGTCCCTTACAGCCTTGCTGAATAAGAGCTCACTTGTCTCAGATTATATAATAATCCAAGGCAAGCATTTCAGGATGATCACCTGATAATTATTAGCTTGTCCTATTATGGTTCCTGACAGAAAACTGTCCTCTCAAATCTGTTCTCTCAAAGTAAATAGCCTGGGTTGGCTAAGAGACTATAAGTCTTCAACCCCATCAGAAATCCAGAATGACTGAATTAACTTAAGATATGGGAAGCACAAAGCATAGCTTCTAAGGCATAGCCAGTTATATAGACTGCTGATTACCTGGACAGCAGGTTTATACTACAAAACACTGGAGCATCTGATCTTCAGCTTTCTGGACCAGGATTATCTGACAGGCCTATAATGCAGAATATTGAAGGGCTGATCACTCTGTCTTGGCAGATATAATCTGTCAACTATTCCACAAGTGTGTCCCTTTTCTGGACAGTATTTTGTCTATAGATGAAGAGAGGCAATTTGCCTAGTGGCTGTCTCACCACTACTGGAGTAACTTCAAAGATGCTCAATTTCTTCATAGAATCCAAGAAGGGGAAGCTGTCAGGAGCAGACAAGTCTCTAGTCAGATGATCTTTAATAAAAAAATGTCTGTACCATCAATTCTGTGGACTTCTGATGTTTTTGAAAACCAACGTTCTATGTAGAGCAATCTGGACTGTTGTCCATTAATTATTCTCAGCTATTTCTAATTAAAATCTAGAAAACACCCTAACAATAAAATCAGAGCCATGAATTTGTTATAGGCCCTTAACTCACATTGCTTAATCATCTAAAAGCAGTTAAAAAAATCAGAGAAGGACTGGGTCTAAGCCTTGTATCCACAAATTTTGAATTAATAGAAGAAATTATACCAATGAAACCCTTGAATCTGCATAAAAATAAATTTTGTACCATCTAAGAAATTATAATTTCAGCTTAGTAACAATTATACAGATTTCTACCAATAGATATGGCTATATAATCAATTTTAGCTCTTTCTTTATGTTCCAATAAAAACATTACTAAAATCTCTAGGGGAAAAAAAACTAATAATGACTGCTCCCAAGCCCAGGGAATTGGGATGCTGACTCTTCATTAACTTCTTCAAGCTAAATTTGGGCATTGAGGTATTAGAAGAGGAGCAGGGGGAAGGGTAAATTGATAAGCCTGTGATGTCTGAGTCTTAACTAGATCTAGCTGCAAGTCCAGGACATCAGGAGTTCAAGCGGGTCAGTTTAGCATGTTCTGGCAAGGAGATTCATTCACCAATGCTATATATTCTATAATATACAAATCTCAAAACAAATTTTAGTATCAAGATAATTTTTTTGTTTGATTCTCTGGAATCTAGTCTTCTGGAGGCCTGCCTCTGTTGTGTCTAATTCATATAATTTTGGAAGGTATAACAACTTTAATAACCTCTTCTGAAAACACACTGACAAAACCTTTTTTCAAGTTAGCATATCCTTGAGCCAGTAACCAGAAAAACCTTTATTTTTACCTTTTTTTCCAGAGGAAAAATATAACTACACAACTCAGAATCACACCCATTTTGAAAGTTAAGGCAATCTAAAATAAATGAAGTAACTAAATTACTGTATATGCCTATTTTTAGCCTTTCTTATTTTGCCAAGTAGGGAACAAACCCAGAATTCCCGTGGGGCCCACGTTAGACAGAACCTGAGTCTCCTGTGAGGCAATATAACTTTATACCATCTTAATAAACCTGATCTACACGGTCCTTCTGTTCGGCCTTCTGCCTAGAGCAGCTTTATATTCATATCATCTATCTGTTTGTCTCTCTGTCTAGAGCAGTCTTCTAGTTATTTATTTATCTGTAGGTCTCTCTATATGAGCCACAGTCAAACTTTATTATCTGATCAAAGCAGGGAATTAATATCACTGTACTTTGTATCTGGAGTCAGCGACAATTTTTCCCATCTTAGTTCTGAACCCTGGTCTAGATTCCCTATGTGATTTGGACAAATCTGTTTCTAAATTCTTTCCTAAAAGCAAATAATCCCTATATTGTAAATTCACAGTTAAATCAGTAACTGCTCCAAAATGGAGGCTTACTCATTTGGTTCTCTTGACTCAGAGCAGCCTGCGATTTCTCTCAGCAGGGGACTTGCCTTTCTGAACAAGCAGTTTCTTTGTTCAAAGTTTCAGCACTGGAGCCACGTGACTTGTATCAGTGCTACTCACTCACTCACTTTTCAAAAAAAAGTAAAATAAAATAAAAACTACAACTTTAACTCTCAGGTGAATAGTCTCAAATTTCTAGTGAATTTTCCCCTCATATTGGGCGCCACTTATAGGGGTAATATTTAGAAAATGGCACCTGGTCCGGCTTGTTCCATGTTGGGGTTGGGGATGGGCATCAGCTTAGATGGGTTGTGGGCTTTTATATACATGTGGGCATATATTTGCGTGTGCATGCATGCTTGTGTGTGTGTTTGCCTTTGTATGTATCTGAGTGTATATCTGTATCTTGTGCATGTGTGTGTGTACATGTGTCTGTGTGTGTCTCATTGTGGGTATCTGTGTGTGCCTGTGTTCTCTGTGTGTATACATGTATAGGGGTGTAGGAGTATAGGGGTGTCTGTCTGTTTTTGTGAATTTGGGCATGTGTGTATAATATGTGTGACTGTGTATGTATATGTGTCTGTGTGGGTCTGGGTGTGTGGTATACGTGTGTATGTGTGTCTCTGTGTCTGTGTAGTGTATGGGTGTATGTGTGTGTATCTGTGAGTCTATGCTTGTCTCTGAGTCTCTGTTTCTCTCTTTGTCTCTGTCTATCTCTGTCTCTATATATGTGTGCCTGTATCTCTGTATTTCTGTGGTGTATGAATGGTGTTCACTCTCCTGTGCAGAAGTATACGGAGACAAGACTGATGTTAGAATGTTCTCCCCATTTGCTCTCTTATTATCTTATTATCTTATTTTATTTTAATTTATGTTGTGGTTTTTTTTTTTTTTTTTTCTTCAGAAAGAGATGTTTCAACTGGCTGATTTTTTATCTGAGAGAAATCAAAGCAGTAAAACTTGGGGAACTGCCAGCCCAAGGGTAGCTGGTTAGATGGTGTTCAGGACTCAAGCAGGAAGGAAGAGCTAATTCTGCTCTTTCCAGCCACAGTCAGCAAACAAGGGAGGGCCAGTGTCCACATTATTGCCCACAGAGGTTTCAAAGATAGTGTTTATATAGTGGCTTGCAAGTGCTGAGTGGTCATGATTAGCCATGCACTCACAGTATTCAGAGGAATCCAGCCTCTCTCTTGATACAGCCTCAGAAAGGAAGAAACTGAAGGCATTGACACCTCCCTTAGAAAAGTAAGGGAGCCCTGGATTCACCATATTCCCAACGCAAAGGTGAACCTGAACTGGGGGACAAGAGATATCTATAGGGGACTCCCCAACAGCAGAAAGAGCTGGAATCAGGGTAGCTCTTGAGATTCCACAGGAACATTCTCCACACACATACAACCAGAAAGAAGTCTTTGTGGAAACTCTGCTCAACAACTAAATGACACTGAGTAGAGAGGGTGGAATATACCAGTTGCTTCATGCTGTCCTTGAATATATCTAATACAGCGTCCCTAGAGGAGGCCAGGTTGGGTCTAGAGCCTCAAGCACAAGAATTCAAGAGTTCTGTGGTCTTTGGGTACCTGTGTCCATCCACTTGGAAGGCCCAGGTTGGAGTTAAATTTCTCTGACCCCTACATCCTCTAAGCCCCAAATGCATGGTCATTGAGGGAAATATTTGAGTTGTTTCCACATGTGGGTGACCACTTCTAGCAGGAAATGTGCTTCTATGGCTACCAGTCATCATTCCAAGGTTGGAGGAAGGGCTCCAGTTCCAGGACAATGTTCTGGCATAGTAAACATTGGGATACATCAAGGTCCCTTTTTGTTTTGGAGACAAAGTCTTTCACCGAGCCTGGAGCTTGCTGTTCAACTGACCTGGCTGGTCAGTGAGGCCCTGGAATCTGCCGTTTCTACCTCTTCATCTGCTGGGGGTCCAGGCATACCTTGTCCATCTTTTGCACATGTTCTAGGGGTCAAACCTAGGTCCTCAGCATTGTACAACCCACGGAGCCATCTCCACAGCCCTCAATGGGTTTTACTCCAGATCTTACGTCTCTGTCCTGCCAGGGATGTGTAGTACAGTGGTTCATAGTGAGGTGTAACAGCATATTTTCTGAGTTCAAATGGTATCCCTGTCTTTCATTGTTTTTTTTTAAACATTACTATATAGGCTGGGAAATAGTATCACACACAGATGTCATACACATATGCACATATATTGACAGAAAGAAAGAGAGAGAGAGAGAGAGAGAGAGAGAGAGAGAGAGAGAGAATACCAGGGGTAAATCCAGCTTCTACTGGGCAATGTGATGCATACCTACTTTCTTGTCACTCTGGAAAAGGGGGATCACAAGTTCAAGTCTAGGATATTGAATTTTGAAACAGTGTCTTGGCTAACATAGGGTAGCCTTGAATGTGCCATGTAGCCAAGTATGAACTGAACATTTTTTAATTAAACAAATATTTTAAAGTATTGTGTGTCTATCTCTGTATGTGCTTACACATGTGCTTGTGTGCCTGTGTATGTGTGTGTGTGTGTGTGTGTGTGTGTGTGTGTGTGTGTATGTGTGTGTAGTCATGCATAGCATGGCAAAATGTGGAGCTCAGAGAGCAACTTGCAGAAATAGGTTCTCCCTTCCATTCCATGGGTCCCAGGATCAAACTCAGACCATCAAGCTTGGTAATAGAGACATCTTAATGGCATTCAAACACAGGAGTCTATGGAGGCCAAACCTATACAATCACCAAAGATATTAAGGACGGTTTCAACTACACACAAATTTAAGGCTACCATGGGTTATTGTTGCAGCTTGAGCTGCCCCACGTTGGGCGCCAAAATGTTGAGAGCTGCTCTACCCCACTTTTGGGGGCCAAAGTGTTGCGGACCACTCTACCGGTGTTGGAACCTGCACTTCCAAAAGCCTTGGGGGCTAAGTTGTTAGAGCCCACACTGCCCCAGACTGCTCCGGTCTATGGGTCAGGGTTCAGCAAGAGAGAAAGTGAGGACAGATGTGAGGAATAGAGACCAGACAGTGTGATTCAGTCCCATTTATTCTTCAGTCTCTCTTCTTCTCTCCAAGTTCCTAGTTACTAGTCCCTAGTTCCTAGCACCAAGTCTCAAGTCCTAATCCTAGGTCTAAGTTGCTAGTCTCTTTCCCAGTTTCAAGTTCTTTCTCCAAGTGCTAAGTGCCTAATGTCTAATAATCTGTTTCTTTCTTCTGTCTGCCTCTGCCTTTTATATGTCTCACTTCTAAGTCATGCCCTTAAGTCATGCCCTTAGGTTTTTCTTATCTCTAAATCTGATCTCTAAGTCATGCCCTTAAGTCACACACCTTTAAGTCTCATACACCCAAGGGAAAATCCTGAGTATCTAAAACAAGATGTTATCAGAGTGTGCTCAGCTGTTGTAGGGTATTGTAATCAAGTCTCTTGTCAGGGTATATGGCTCAAGATGGCTGCAAGGATGATAGCCACCTTTTGTCGGCTCCCCACAGGCTATGTGATGGTTTGTATATGCCTGGCCCCGGGAGTGGCACTATTAGGAGGTGTGGCCCTGTTGGAATAGGTATTGCCTTGTTGGAATAGGTATGTCACTGTGGGTGTAGGCTTTAAAACCCCCCTCCTTCTTACTTGGAAGCCAGTATATGCTAGCAGCCTTCAGATGAAGATGTAAATCTCTCAGCTCCTCCTGCACCATGCCTGCCTGTATGCTGCCATGGTCCTGCCTTGATGATAATGAACTGAACCTCTGAACCTCTGAACCTCTGAACCTGTAAGCCAGCCGAAATTAAATGTTGTCCATGTAAGAGTTGCCTTGTTTGTTTACAGCAATAAAACCCTAACTAAGTCAGGCTACATAAGACTTTTTCAAACATTTATGAACACACACACACACACACACACACACACACACACACACACACACACAAATATAAAAATTTATTTGTAAAAAACAAAAAGAAGGTGACATTTTATAAGATTTTATATGTTTGTTTATTTGCATCTGCTTTATTATTCTCTCCCCTGTAGCTTTGCCCTCAAGACCCCCATGCCGCCCAGGCCAC
>JANHMN010000023.1:15033244-15107041 GCA_030674055.1 Rhabdomys pumilio
AGTTTTGCATAGTTTTTTTCTTTTATAAGGGTTTGTGTGTGGTGTGTGTGTACATACATGTACAGGTGCCGCCCCCGTCTGCACAGAAGCCAGAGCATCCTGCTCTATCACTGTCTTCCTTGTTCTTTGAGTCCCTCATTGACACCAGACCTAGGCTGGCAGCCAGAAAGAGGCAAGCATCCTTTGTTTTGTGTCCACCACTCTGCGGTTACAGGCACAAAGTTCTTATCAGATTTCTTACTGTGTTTCTTGGAATTCAAACTCAAACCCTCATGTTTACACCCTTACGTTTTTTAAAGACAGCTCTTAGCTGGGTGGGGGTGCCACAGACCTTCATCCTCGGCCCCAGGAAGCCAGAGGCAGTAGTATCTCTGAAAGTTTGAGGGCAGCTTGGTCCACAGAGAGAAATGCTGCCTTGAAAAACCAGAATGAAAAAAATAGAAAAGAAAGAAAAATGGAAGGAACTGTTGCTGCAAGTATTAAAAATGATCGGCCGTTCCCGCACTTCCGGCACCGGCGGGCCGCGAGGCACCAGAGCTCCAAAATCTCTCCACCCAGCCTGCTAAGTTCCCTCTGCTGGGCCACTGCCACGCCAGCCTCATGCTTCAGAATTCTCACAGCCTTTGGGGTGCACGTCAGGCAAACTCACACTCTGCTGCTGTGCCTTTCTCTCCTGAACTCAGTTGAGTCGCCGAAAAAAGAAAAACACCACACAAACTTAGTTCAGAAACAATGGTAACTCAGTCTCTGGGTGCAACAACTAGAATGCTAATCTTGTAAGCCATATTAAAATCTAAAACCTCCGGTGGAGAATCCTGGTGGATTCGACATAAACCCAGAGACCTAGTAGCCACGCTGTCCCATCCAAACTGCCTGTAACCTCTCTCCTTCTCTTCCTCTGTCCAACCCCGGAGTCCCACCTCCTACTCGCCCAGTGATTGGCTCTTTTATTCATTAGGGGATGAATCATAAAAAGTCCTGAGTGTGTGACTCATTTCTCGTTCCAGACAGCCCCTCCCAGGAGACTGGAGCTAGTACTAAAATACAAACAGTACCAGGCCCACCCATCCACAGGGAGGGAAAGGAGGGGGAAAAAAGAGAGAGGGGGGGGGAGTTGGGGGAAGAGAGTGCGTAGTGCGCTTAGATCAAGAGATACAAACAGAAACCCCTGGGCACTGTTAGTATCAGTAGATATAGGTAGTCTAACTACCTCTCATCCAGCTAAATGCTTAGATTCAAAATAAGTGTTACTTTTTTTTTGGGGGGGGGGGGAGAGCAGCAACCTCCATGGCTGCTCTTTCAGAGAACATAGGGGGTTTGATTCCCAGCAATATTGCGACGGCTCACAACCATCTATAACTTCAGTTCCCGAGAATCTAATCCCGTCTTCCTACTTCCTTGGACCCTGCATACAGGTGCACATAAATACAAACAAACTGTGCGTGTACACACAGTCAAGTCAATATATCAAATTAAAACAATTACCAATGTCAAAGCTTGCCTGTAGACATAACAAAGTCGTGTGCCTGATAAGCCTTAAAATAAACAGAATGGGTGCTGGAGAGATGGCTCTGTGCTATGAGTGTTTCCTCTTGCAAAGCACCCCAGTTAGATGAGTGGCTTACAACTCCCTAGAACTCTTGTTCCCATGGAAACAATGACCTCTTCTGGCTGTCATGGGCACCTGCATGCATATAGCATATACTCATACAAAACTATACAAGAACAAAAAATAAAACTGGGCCTGGTGGCACAGGCCTTTAATCCCAGCACTATGTAGGCAGAGTGATGTGAATCTCTGAGTTCAAGACCAGCTTGGTAATAAAATATTAAAGTCCAGCAATCAAAAGCCTGCCTTTGGCTACCCTTACTAACATACATGCCTAATCAAAACAAAGCAACTCATCCTAACACAGGTTTCCTCTTTTTTCTTTATGAACTGCCACTTGCCAAAAGACTACATCTGTCTCCACTTTATCCAGAGGCAGTCCTTTGTCCCTCTGGGGCAAATATTTTTTTCCCCTCTCCCTTGTCTTCTATCCCCACTCTTAGTCCCTCTGGAGCAAATAAATCTCCATTGTGTTGAGAGTTTGGTCTTGGTGTGTCCTGTGCAAACTCTAGTCTGTTCAAACGGAACATCAAGAGTAAAAACACTGTACTGGTCAGCAAATGATGGAACACACCTTCAATCATAGAACTGTAGAGGCAGAAACCAGAGGAGCTCTGTGGGTTCTAGGCCAGCCTAGTCTACAACTGTGAGATCCTGTCTCAAGATCAGCCAACCAACCAATCAAGCCAGAAAGCAAATTGCCCTTGAGAACAGCTGCCAGGCAAACCATTTCCAACAGAGATCCCCAGGGTTCATGCATGGTATAAAAGTGCCTGCAATGTTATAGAGAAGCTGGAAGCTCAGTCACAAGGTGAAAACTTAATCCCAAACTCCAGTTAACTGCCTCAGCCTCCCCAGGCTGGTTTTTGATGGATGTCTGTAAGCTTCCAATTTGATGAGTTTTGTTCTTTTACTTAGAAGCCTCTGTTGAGGAAACTCTCTGCTCTGCCCAGGACTCTGTGGTTGTCTTAAAAGGGCTTCCTCAGGTATTTTTTGAGGCTGTATACTTGAGTATCCAATTTAATGTGCTCTCTCTCTCTCTCTCTCCCCCCCCCCCCCCCCCCGTGTGTGTATATGTGTGTGTTTGTGTCTGTCTGTCTGTCTCTCTCTCTCTCTCATACTTAATAAAGTCATTCATTCAAAACGGCTATTGTAGACCATTCTCTGAATTGTACAAAACAGCTGTTGATATTTGTATATCCACTTCAGAAAAAAAATTGACTTCTTTCCCACCTGTTAATTGATTTACATGGTTCTTCAAACTGTTTTCTGAGAGACATATATTTTAGGTATTAACTCCATGCCAGATATATGGTTTCAGTTATTTCCTCTCATTCTTTATTTTTTAAAGAATTATTTATTTATTTTATGTATGTGAGTACACAGTCACCGTCCTCTGACACACCAGAAGAGGGCATCAGATCCCATTACAGATGGTTGTGAGCTACCATGTGGTTGCTGGGAATTGAACTCAGGACCTCTAGAACAGCAGTCAGTGCTCTTAACCGCTGATCCATCTCCCCAGCTCCTCCTCTCATTCTTTATGTTATCCATCTTTATTTATTTTTGTTAGTTATTTCCTTTGCTATGCACAACTTTGTTAATGTGATGTAGTGTGGGTGTTAGTTTTCCGGTTGTGACAAAATATAGAGCTTGAAGAAGGGTTTATTTCAAATCATGACTTTGGGGGTTACGGCCTATCTTGGTAGTGGGAAGGACTGACTATGGGGGTGCAAGGCCGCTGGTCACATGGCATCCACAGTCAAGAAGCAAGAGCAGTCTACTTTTTAATCCAGGCTGAGATCCTGTCCACTAGATGGCGCTGCACACATTGAGAGTGGGTCTTCCCTCTTCAGATAAACCTCTCCAAGAATATCATCCCAGGGAAACCTCTGGCCTGTCTCCTTGATGATACTAAATGGAGTCCCATCAACAACAACAGTTAATTGTGTCCAGAGATGCCAGAAGAGAGAGGACATCAGATCTCCTAGAGCTGGAGCTTGTGAGTTGCCTGAACAGTTCCTGGGAACCGACTCAGGTCCTCTGGAATGCCAGCACAGTATGTTAACCAGCAAGCAATCTCTCTAGACCCCCGTTTCCTTCTTTGATCACTGAATACCAACGGTTCTTGAATGTTTAGTCAATTGCAACCCAAAAGCGTAAATGTTTAGAGAACTGCATAATTGGTCTATAGAGCAAAGGAAAAAGCATCGGCCTTGGCATCCAGCATACAACTGAGAGTGGGAACTAACTGCCACTGGCCTGCTGTACTCCTTCCTGGAAGCAAGGCTGGATCTCGGCATTTCCCCCATCAGCAACGTGGAGCTATTACAGAAAAGCTAAGGGGATGCTATGATTGGCTTGTGAATGAGAGTTTTAGATGAGTGTGTCGACTTGAAAATGCTCAAGTAGTTAAAAAAAAAAAAAAAAAAAAAAAAAAAAAAAGTGCTGCTCCCAGCCAGCAGTGAGGGCACAGCTGTAACCTCTGCACTTGGGAGGTGGAAACCGGAATGCCAGGAGCTCAAGGCCAGCCTAAGTTAGGTGAAGTTCTGCCTCAGAGGCAAAATAAAACAAACAAACCAACAAACAAAACCACGTTTTTTTTTCTAAACATCATGAGTAGCTAAGACCTGGGTAGGCCTTGCATATTTAGCGTCGTTGAACAGTTTTTCTTCACAACCTACACCAATTTAAATTTTTTTTCAAAACGATCTCACTATTTAGCTTAAAATAGTCTCTAGCTTAAGTCCCTCCCACCTCACTCCCAGGCTTGGGATTATGGGTATGCATCACTGCACCCACTTAAATTTAAATTGTATATTGTAGTCACACTTTTTATATTTTTTTATTTTTATTGTTTTGGTTTTTCGAGACAGCGTTTCTCTGTGAAGCCTTGGATGTCCTGGAACTCACTCTGTAGACCAGGCTGGCCTTGAACTCAGAGATCTGTATGCCTCTGCCTCCCAAGTCATTGAGATTCAAGGCGTGCACCACCACTACATGACTTTTTATTTCTATTTTTATTAATTTATTATGTACATGTATGTGTGTGTGTCCATGTGTACCATAGCTCACATGTGTAGATCAGAGGACTACTTGTGGGAGTTGATTGTTTCCTTTCACAATGTGGGACCCAGCGAAACTCCGGTCATGAGGCTAGGCAGCAAGCACCTTTGCCTGCTGAGCCATTTTGCCAACCCCACCTTTTGTCATGATGATTGAATTCGGGCCTGTGCATGTTAGACAAGTGTTCAAACTCAGAGCTATAGCTACAGCCTAGACTCATTTTTAAAGACATACATTTTCTCTAATTAGCTGTTTCTCCTAAAACAAGATGATCTGGGGTGGAGGACTTTTTCTGGTGGGCTGTGATTAGCGCCCGGATGTAGCTCAGATGTAAAGCCTCACCCAGTATACATAACCTTACACTGACTTTGCTTCTCAGCACTGAAAATAAGTGGGGAGGGGAGGGATATAATTCACATTATGTTAAAAAATTTCTAATTCAAGGTGTACAACTTAGTAACTTACGGACATCCACAAAGATATGCAGACTTTAGTACGAATTTCAAGAAGCTTAAATCACATGCCCCGCCCCCAATACCCTCATTAGCAAGCACTTCCTATTTTCTCTTGCCCCATTACTAACCACCAATTGCTTTCAGTTTTTCTGGATTTGCCAGAAGCGTGTTTTAATCAGGGTCCTGGTAGGTAGCTCAGCCCTCAGACTGGCACTGAACTCGATATTCAGCCCAATCTGACCTGAACTTGCAAACCTCCTCCTTGGCTTCCCAGCATTTATACCAGGATTGGCAGCATTCGGCATCAGTCACAGCTAAACGTCTTACATAGATGAAACTTACGTGTCTTGCCTTTCACAACCAGTCCTTTTGGTTGAGTCTGAGCCTCTAAAGGCTGAGTAGTTTCTGAAACCATCCCTCTGGCCTGCTTTCTCTTGTTTTTGAGATTCTCAAGCTACACCTGGTGTCAGGACATTATCCCCTTGTATTGTTCATATACTACTGTGTGTATACACCAAATTTAATTTACCCATTCACAGTCATATTTGGGTTTATTCACTCTTATACGTATACTCAAGGCAGAAAGTTAACATGTGAACAGTTTTTCACGTGTAAACTATCGTTTTTCACTTTAGTACATTAGTTTCTCTTTTCAGGTTGAACCGTGACACCTAACAGGGAACTCCCCTTACGTGACCATACCGCGCTACTTTCCCCTTGGGATCCACCAGCGCGCATTCCTACGGGGCTCCCTCCCTCCCCAATAACTCTCGGACTCTTCGGACACTCTGGCTGGCAACGCCTAAGGGGCGGGGAAATGCAGCCAATCCACGAATGTGTTCGGAAAGCGGCGCTCCGCAGTGGTTGATAAAGTATGGTGACGCACCCGCCATCCAATCCGCAAGCGAAGGGCCGGGCTAGAGTCAGCGGTGAAACCACCTGACCCGAGCCTGGAGCCGGAAGCTACCTATCCGGGAGACAGCTTTTCCTGCACCTACCGCGGCGATGGTGAGTGAGGACGCATGCGCGGGCGTGCACGCCTGGGGTTCCGCGTCCCTGTTCCCCGAGCTTCGGTTGCCCCCTTTTGGCTTGCACTCCACTGTCACCTCCGGTCCACCCTGGGACCGAAAGGGAACACAGATGAGAGCGGGGCTACAGGGAAGGCTGAAAAAGGAAGGCTCCGCTATCGAATGGTCTGCGGCTGGGGAGTAGTCTAGATGGCACAAGGGGCGGGGCATAAGGGGACTGGAGTGAGAAGGGCCATGAGGAGGGGTTGTGGTGCTAGGAAGGCCTCCTGGGTCACCTACGTGACAACTGGAAGAGCTCAGGGGTCCAGTAGTGACCGTGGATGGAGACTCAGCGTTAGAAGCCATTATGAGGGTCTGGAAGGCTCATATCCAGGAGGAAGATGGGTTTGCAAGGCTGTCATGCTTCTCACCCTTTGCCTCTTTACCCACTAGACTTCCGCACTGACCCAAGGGCTGGAGCGAATCCCAGACCAGCTTGGCTACCTGGTGCTGAGCGAAGGTGCAGTGTTGGCGGTGCGTTGTGGGAAGGCAAGGCGTGTGGTGGTGGGGCTGGGGTTGTGGGGATGGGAGGAGGTCCTTTGGGGACAAAGCCCGGAAATCCCTTCAAATATTTCCTAGTTGTCTATTTCTGCCTGCCATATACTGCGCTTTATGTAGTGTTGGGACATATGGTATAAAAGCTTACTACCAAAAGGTTAGGGATGTAGCTCAGTTAGGAGAGTGAGTTGCCTAGCACGGACAAAGCATTCCGTTCATCCCCAATACCGCATAAAACCAAACACCGAGGCACATAATCTGTAGTCCCTGCACTTGAAAGGTGGAAACAGATGGACTATACATTCATTTAGGCTCATCTCTGGCTACATATCAAATACAATCACAGCCTAGACTACATGTAACCCAGCCTCAAAAAACAAAAAAAAAAACTTTACCAAATCATACCATTAGTTACAGTTGTCCTGCTAACTGATCACGTGCAGCATGTTTTTATTTGGCATAGCTTTAAAACTCGTGTGGGGGGGGGGGGGCACATATGGGTTCCATAGTGGTGAAAGTCCGGGGACAGTCTTCGGGAGTGAGTTCTCCTGCCATGTGGGTCCTGAGGATTGAAGACAGGTCATCAGGCATTGAAGCAAGCACTTCAGTGCTCTGATCTGTTTCACCTGCCCCTAGAATTTTGGGCGGTGGGAGCAATTCTTCTCTAGAGGCAGGAATTGAGCTGAGCTGCAAGGGCAGAAAGTTGTGAACAAGGAAAAGAACTCTCAGGGCTGGGAGCTGGACATAGTTGTCTGAATGTGACAATGCCTAAGTTGGCTGTGGTTTTGTGTTGAAACGGTGTGAAGAGGAAGGATGCTGTGGTAAGACTCTGATAGGTAAGACTCTGATACTGAACTTCCTGCAGCTAGAGCTTCAACATCTTTGGGCAAATCTTGAGGGTTACTTAAAAGATTTTAAAACATAACGGTGACTCACAGAATTGGTGTAGCATGGCTATCCCAGGAGAGCCATCTAAGTAGGAGACTGGACTGGTAGCAATGAGGAGCAAGGGCAGAAGACATTTTATCTGTTTTTACTGTCTGCACAGATGTGTGCACATGCACACATCTCATGTGCTGAGGCCAGTGTGGGACATTAGAGACCCACTCTTACCACTCTCTGCCTTATTCCTTGAGGCAAGGTCTTTCACTGAACCTGGAGCTAGACTGGCAGCCCTGAGCAAGCCTCAGCAATCAACCTGCCTGTACACCTACAGTACTGAGATTCTGGGTATGAGTGTGGCCATGCCTGGCTGGGGACTTGAACTCAGGTCCTCTTGTTTATACAGCAAGTACTCTTATCTGCTGAGCCGTCTCTACAGCCCAGAGATCACATCTTAGAGGTATTAATATATGTTGGCAATAACTAGGTAAAGTACTTCTGCGAGTACTTTGCCTTTCTGAAGTACTCATCCAGTAGGACTCTGAACAGGGAAAACCAGAAAAATACCATGGCACCTGAACAAATAAGACATCAAGAAAGGAAGCTGACCAAGGAAGTAGTTAAGGGGATGGCCTGACTGTAGACACCGAGTGAGAAACTAATGGCAGTTATAGTATGTTTATTATGTAGGCCCTGGTATAATGTTCTCCTTGTTTTCTCATGAGACTCTCGCAAGGGCAGATATAATATAGGTCCAATATACAGACAGAGACAACACTGAGAGCAAAAGAAACTAAACCTAGTAAAGGGCCCATTCAGAAGCGGTGGGAAGAGGAAGCTGAAACAGTCTGTTCTACTGTCCAGAGGAAGTCTGCACTACTCTGTCTTCTCACTTACCCAAGGAGTAGCCAGAGGGAAAGCTTCAAAGACAAAGTGGGTGTTTCTGCTTCATAGCCCATAGACAGAACAAGTGGGAAGACTGGGGAACAGGTGGAATCTTCAAGGACTGAGCAGTTAGCTCAGTGGTAGAGCTTAGAATCCCTCTGAGGGGCTGTGGGCATGGCTCAGTGGTAGAGCCCCTGCCTAGAATCCCCCAGTGAGGGGCTGGGGGGCGTGGCTCAGTGGTAGAGCCCCTGCCTAGAATCCCCCAGTGAGGGGCTGGGGGGCGTGGCTCAGTGGTAGAGCCCCTGCCTAGAATCCTTAGTGAGGGGCTGGAGGGGTGTGATAGTTCACTTGGTGATCACACCCTAGGTTTTGATCCCCATTATGGCTATCAGTAGAGTTGCAAATGAAGCCTTGTATTTCAGAATGAGAAACAAGATGGCACAGGGAAGGCAGCAGCATCATGAAGGGGTTTTAGGTGAGATTTTTCTGGAGCTGGGTTATTTGGGACTACAGGCACATATAAATGGAAGACCATAACAAGTATAGGAGGCAGAGGTCCTGTGACTTGAATTTGTTCCTAACTCTGGCCTCTTTCTTTTGCTTTTACCCTCCTTCATCCACATGCAGTCATCTGGGGACCTTGAGAATGATGAGCAGGCAGCCAGCGCCATCTCAGAGCTGGTCAGCACAGCCTGTGGCTTCCGGCTGCACCATGGCACGAACATCCCTTTCAAACGCCTGTCTGGTGAGCTCCTGCCTGTGTGTGTGTTGGAGGGTTGGGGGACAGGGGGTGTTCTAGAGGTCTCTCTGCTCAGGGAAGGAATTCCTGGCTCCATTCCACTGACTTCCAATTCCTCCTGGAGTCCCTGGTTCAACTACTGCCTTCATACTAGGTCCCTCTAGGATGAGAACAGAGCAGTTGCTTTGTCCCATCCCAGCCAATTTTGTTGTGACCCTCCACAGTGGCCACTGTACCCACTAACTCTTGTTCCCTTCCCTTTCCAGTGGTCTTTGGTGAACACACGCTGCTGGTGACTGTGTCAGGACAGAGGGTGTTTGTGGTGAAGAGGCAGAACCGAGGTCGGGAGCCTATTGATGTCTGAGGTATAAAAGGCACTGGCTGGAGAAGAGGACTGCTTCTGGGGCCTGTGGCAGGGGGACACCATCTTCTACTGTTCTTGCTGGAGCTGGGCTTGTGCTCACCACCTCCTTCCTGACCCCCACCCAAGGCACAAAGGCACAAAGCCATGTCTACCCTAAGGGACAAGGGAAACTATGATTAGTGGACTCCCCTTTCTTCCCTTGTGCGTAATAAACACAAGTCCAACCCTTCCAGAGCTCAGGATGTGTGCACAGAATCGTCTGTCTGGTTCGGGGTGAGGTTACACCTTGTGCCTATCGTCAACCTTCTAGGGAGACAGCTATGCCTCAGCCAGTGGGCCAAGATCACCACCAGGCATCATAAACCTGACAACTAGAGACAGGTGTACATCTGTAAGTAGAACTAGGAACCAGTGAAGCATACATACATAGGAAGGCAGCCGTTTGCACACTGAAGGCCATCTCCCCTGTGGTCAACACACAGACAAACTCATAGTCTTTCCTAAACAGCTTTTAATAGTTTTCCTTCAGCTGGAAGATGTAGTAAGAGAATAAGTTACAGGAACAGACAAAAACAGAAAACAGAACTTGAAGTTACAGGAACAGACAAAAACAGAACTTAAAGTGCTTCAGGCTGCCAACGTAAACATGAGGGGTAGAAAGAGGCCACCTAGCTATGTCCCCAACCCCTGAGACAGGAAAGTCATTGTCATGGGTCCCTTTACCACTACCACCCTCTAACCTCAGCCCTGCGGGTGGGTGCAAAGGAATTTCAGCGGCAGAGAGGCTTGAACACGAATGAGAGAATACTCTGTAAACTCAGGGAGGTCCTGCAGCCCTTGCCCTGCTGGGGTGGGGCCAGCCCTCCCCTCCCATCCCCTCCCCCAAGAACTTCTGGAATACTGTTGGCTGAGCTGCAGCCACACTGCGATTTCACAGCTTCTGCCCTCATCCCTCACCAGCAGACACAGACAGGCAGCCCTGCAAGGCCTCTGCCCACAGTGGGAGGCACAGCCTAGGAACAAGGAGCCCTCTGGGGGCTTAGGGTTTCTGGCATGTCCGGAGCTGAGCTAGCAGACTGGTGCTACTTGACAGGCTCCACCACCAGGACTTTACACTCACGCTTGGCAATCTTGTCTAGAGAAAGCACAGCCTTGTCCGGGGGCAGGTAGAGGGGACGGCCGACGGGGGAGGCCACAGGGGGTGTGATGGCCCTGCGTTCCATCACACTGCCTGACCTGGGAGAAGACAGAGGCTGTGGGTTGGCTCTGTGAGGGTATAACATCCCACTCAGTGGCCTGCTCCTGACCCCAACTTCCTTCTTGGTCAGACTGTTATCAATCCTGGTCCCTTACCTCATGAGGTGGCTACGGGAAGGCTGTTGGTGGGAGAAAGACTGAGATCGGCCCAGGCTGGCCTGGTGCCTCTCCACCAGGTCCCGGACAGCAGGACTGCTGGGGCTGCTCTTTCGGGACAGGGGCCGGGCTTCAGGTGGAGGGTGGGACACACTGGCAGTGAACTGGAGCTTCAGTTTCATGTGCTGGCTCAGCTGGGTAGGAAAATGCAGACCTTCAGACCCAGGTTGGACTGGGTTTCCACTTTCCCCGTGCCCAGCCTTCTAGTGCTACCTAAGACATGTCCCTTCTAGAAGTTAAGAGCCCTGACTATTCTACCCAACACTGGGCCCACCTCAAAGAGCCCCGTCCTCAGGGCCTGGAAGGCCACACTGAAGGTCAGCGCGCTGCCCTTCCGGGAGAAGCCAAGGTTATTGAGGGGTGTGTGGCAGACGACGGAGTCTAGGGCTGCCTGCATGGCCCGCCGCTCCTCCTCACACAGCTGCTTCCCTGGGGACAGAAGCACATACCCATGAACACTGGACAGCTTTCCTCAGCTCCCACAAGTTTTTACCAGCACAGGGGGTGTTTAATTTGCAAAGTGCTCTGTGGGGTAAACTGAGTAAATGTTATCTTTTGCTGAGGGTTACAGGCAACAATGGTTAATGCTGTGTGCTGTGGTCTATTCTAACCCAGATGGTGTGTTAACTCCGTTAATATGCATAACAAGCCATGAGATGTTATTTACTCAGTCTTAAGAGTGGATAGAAGCTCAGAGAGATGAAGTAACCTTCCTAAGATCACAGAGCTAGTAAGTGTGTGTGTGTGTGTGTGTGAGAGAGTAAGTGACAGTGAGTGAGTGAGAGAGAGAGAGAGAGAGAGAGAGAGAGAGAGAGAGAAAGAGAAAGAGTGCTTGTACCAGAAAGAATAGGTCCAGTGTCTCTGCCCACTGCCTACCTTGACCTGTGACCCTGGATGACTAGCTAGGTACACAGGAGAGCAATCCAGGTACTGCAAGTCTCCCACTGAAGTGGGGCTGGCACTACTGCCTCTTCCTTTCTCTGTCCCTCCCAGGTGATAAGGTCTCAGCCTGGCAGGTGACCCACCAGCCTGTGCGTGTTCCGGGGTCCACACAAGCCTCACAGCAAGGAAGTCTTGGAGGTTGTTGAGCAGCGTGTAGGTGACAGTGAAACGCTCGTAGGTCCGAACAGGGGACTCACAAGAAGCAGTCATCACAAAGCAGGGGCGGTCTAGGCGGACACTGGGCAGGCTGGGAGCAGTGAAGAGAGGAAGCTGGATGTATGTGTTAGGCAGAGGTGAGCAGGAGAGTGCCTGGTGGGTCTCCCACACACTCACCGGTAGTGGGTGTAGATGCTTTGGGTGAAGGGCAGCTTCGGGGTGGACCACTGAACCACAGCAATCAAAGGGACTTCAAGGCCCTGCAGATGGGACAAAGGGAGACTCCTCATATTCAGAGGCTCATGGCCTTTCCCTTCCATTGTGTTCTCTTTGAGACAGGTCTCAGCCTAGACTGCTCTCCAACTCCTTACATAGCTGGGGATGACCTTGAACTTGTGAGCCTCCTGCTATCTCCCAAGTGGTAGGATCCCAGACCCATGGCACTATGCCGGATTTCTGCAATGCTGAGGGTAGAATCCAGGATTCTGTAATCGCTAAGCAAGCACTCAATCAAGTGAGCAGTTCCCACAGCTCTCATCACTTCTGTGAACACACCAGCTCACCTCCTTGGCTCCAGGAGGGGGCTGCTCACCCCCTCTCAGCTGGAACAGGAAGTTGTGTTCCTCCAGGGCACTGAGTGGACAGGGAAAGTAGCCAGAGGTACCAGGAAGCCGACAGAAGGAACCCATGGAGACTTCCCCAGACTGGTGACTAGTTCAATAGAAAGGAAGGCAAAGACATGAGCTTGCCATGTCCCATCTCTGTCCCCACCACTCCACAGCCCTGCCTCCCCACCCCCGAAACCTTACCAGACATTGTCCACCAGCAGCACAGAACCATCAGGCATGACAGGTAGATAACTGGCGTTGAAGTTGGGGAGGATTCGGATATCCCAGATGGAGATCTCTTCCTGGGAAGAGCTGTTCAGCACTGTGGGAGGTGTAGGAGGGAGGGGGGAACAAACCCAGCTTAGAGTAGTGAGAGCCCTCCCACCCCAACTCCACCTTTACCTAACATACTGGACCCATCTCTGCCCTCCAACCCACTCCCTTGCTGCTCTTCACGCCTCAGGCCAGCAGATCTGCTCACCCTTGAGCACGGTCAAGTGTTTTCCAGCCACAGTGAACTGCCGGCATTTCAGAACTGGAGGGGGCAGCAGCGTCAGTAGGGTGCTCACTGCAGAGAGAGGATGAGGCAAGCCGTCACACCTCCATCACAGACCTTCCCTTCCAATGTGGCCCCCTCTAGTCTACTCCTCTCCAAGGTCCAGCTTTCCCCCCTCCCTCACCTTGGGCCTTGAAGGCGCTCTGTTCTCCACGGAAAGTCTCCCCAGGAGATCGAGTTTGAAGCAAGCGCAGGTAGCCTTCATCTCTGACTTCTGGTGCTTCGACCTCCCGCTTCCACACGGTCACTACAATCTAGGTACAGGAGCCATCGGATCATGATCAGGAGGAGTGCTCTTGAAATGTCATCTGAATTATAGGGCAACAGCTCAAGCTCTGTCATCCTACCTTGGCCTTGGGTGTCCCTGGGGGCAGTCTATCCAGTGAAACGGTGAGTGGGAAGATGACCTCATCTGTGGACACAATCGGTTCTTCCACAGGCAGCTAGGGGTTATGAAAGGGGTGAAGATGTCAGGAAGGTGTCAAAGATGCAGGATCCTTTAACCTCTCTGCAAGACAGGGCAAGTTTCTGCCCACCCCTGGATATCATCTGCCTCCCGTCTTAGGTCCCTCTGCAAAGCAGGACAATGCTGCCATCATCTGTCTCCTGCATCAGGTCCCTAAGGAATCCATGCTCCAAACTGCCTCTCTTGCTTCCAGCAAACCTCCCCTCAGCCCTTGTCCCAGAGATCCTCACCGTGGTCGCTCCCCCTGAGGTAGCAGGGCCTGGGCCGTGGGTGAGAAGGGGGCTGCAGCCTCGAAACAAACCCCCGCCCCCCGGGTCCCCTCCCCCCGGGGGGTCAGCATTCTGCTCGCCCTCGCTGCCACACCCTGGCAGCGCTCCTCCGGCGCTGACCGAGGCCAGGGCGGCCAGAGCGGTCGCCAGCTCGGTCCAGGCCCCTCGGGATGCCAAGCCCGCGCCGCCCCCAACGCCAGGCCCCGCGCCGCCCCGGCAGCGCAGCACCAGCAGGAAGCGGACTGTCTCCCCCAGGTACAGATGGTTGCGCCGGGGCAGCGCCCGGTACCGGCCCGGGTCCCCGGCCAGCTCGGCGCGTGGCGGCAGCGGCACAGCCGGGAAGTACATCGAGTAGTCGCATTGGGACTCCATTGGGAGGAGAGGGCGACGCGACCCGAGACCGGGCCGGCAGGGAGCCACGGGACCGGCGGGAGCTCGGCCGGCGAGTCCCGACACCGGAGAACCGCGGCTTCACCCGGCAGGGAGCGGGACACACCAGCCTGGCCCGGAAACCAGGGAAACGAACCCGGAACCTAGACCTAGCAGCGCCGGAACAGGGGTGAGGGGCTGAATGACTGGAGAGAAAGCGGAAGCGGAAGGAAGGGGGCGTGGCCTCCGAGCCTTCTTGGACGAGGGCTGAATGCTAGATGCCGAGGAACCTTTAAGGAGAGTAGCCCGGGTTCCTTGGGTAGAATTTATTTGTACTTGTCTCCGCCTCCCTCCTTTCCTTTCTTTCTCTTCTCCCTCTCTCTTGCTTTCTTCCCCGACTTTCTTTTTCGGTTTCCTCTAACTCACGCTTCTTTCCTTTTATGACAGGATTTTCTGTAGCCCAAGCTTAAATTCCCTATATAGCTAAGGACGAACTCAAACTTTTGATCCTTTTGCCTCCGTTGTCCGGAGTGTTGGCATTACAGGTATGTGCCATCAGGTCTCACTTAATGCAGGGCTGGGCGTTGAGCTTCGTGAATGCTAGGCAAACATTGTACAAACTGAGCTACATCGCTGTCTTTTTTCTGGATTTTGTTGTTGTTATTGGTGGTGTGTGTGTGTGTATATGTGTTATTGGAATGCCTGAGCCTCAGCCTCATGCTAGTCAGTCGTTTTACCAACGACTGTATCCCCAGCCTTGAGGAAATATTGAAGACCCCTTCCTAGCCTAATTTCTGTCCAATAAAAGATTCACCATCACTTCCCCTTTTTAGAGCCCTACATAAAACAAAGAACGGGAAGGGGGCAGGAGAGATAGCTCTTTGGTTAAGAGCCCTTGCTATTCTTGCAGATGACCAGGGTTTGAGTCTCAACACCCACATGGTGGCTCACAGTAATTGGTAACTCCAGTTCCAGGAGATCTGTGGGCACCAGGCACGCATGTGGTGCACATTTACACACGCAGGCAACATACTCAGACACATAAAATAAGATAAATCTAATAATTTTTTTTAAAAAAATAAGTAAATGTTTCATAGCATTTATTCATCCGACAAATATTTTTACAGTGAAATCAATACAGCTCCAAAACAAATATTTCATAGAGACATGGACATGTGCCCTAAACTTTCTCTGTGTCGATCTCATCTTTTGCCCCTCCAGGGGGCTTTGGGGAAGTGCTACATGAATCTGTCTTGAGGCTTGAAGTGGCAAAATTAGGGGTTGGGGGAGGGAACAGATGCTTCTGGGATTCCTAGAGGAAGTCCAGACAATGCCAGTCTCACCTTAGAGTAAACTTTCTGTTCCTTCCAAGGGAAAAACAGATAGATGTGTCTAGAGGTCCTCCACCTGTCGTATATGTCCTAATTTGTAGTCTGATACCTATGAGGGCAGTAGCTTTGAAGTCTTGAGAGGCAAGGAGACTGTAGGAGGAAACTGCTTAGCATCAAGTTTATCCTTATACTGAAGCTCAGGGGTAGCCAAGCGTTCACATTCCTCTTGGTCTTTCTGGTTCAGTCCATTCTGAAGTACATAGCCTAATACCTTAGCTGAACCAAACTGTAAAGGACGGAGCCTCACATCAGCAATGTATTTGGGGTCTAAAGCCTCACCTCCCATCAGGCAACGTTTAGCCAGAGCTTCTCTTCGAGCCCGGAGCTCAGCCACAGCACGTTGGAGTCGACTCCGGCCATACTGTTCTATCTGTGCCCACAGACTACGGTTGAAGTGAGTATAAAGGGCCCAGTCTAGGTTATTCCAAGCTCGGGCCTGTTTGGTTAGCTGCTGATCTTCGTCAGTCACCACAGTCTTATTGGCAGTCCTGATAATGCTCTGCTCTCTTCCAGCCTGGGCATTGTGCATGAAGCCCACCACATCATCCAGACTCCAGCACAGGGCATCTGCCAACAGAACCAATGACTCATCAAAGTACTCAGCCACCATGACCAGGTCAAAGACCGAGTCCAACCAGGCCAGACCCCACTGGATAAAGGATGAGGGCCCAAAATCTGAGGAGGCAAGGCTGGCTGGCTGCTTGTAACTATCAGCAGCTGAGGTAATAGGTCGGAAGAGAGTTCCAGGGCTAGCACTGGAAGGTACAATATATAGCTGGAGGGGTTTGGGGCCTCTGGGTAGCTGAGGACTCATTCTCATGGTCTTTGTCTCTGGGGGGAAGGGCAAACCAAAGTCAAACCATAGTAAGTTACGTGCGTAGTGGTTGCCACGGCCCCCGGGTCTGTAGAAGGCTCGAGGATTGGACAGGAAGGCGGCCAAAGACGGTGCCTTTCGGAAAGCCGATGAAACTGATTTGTAATAGGAGAAGGCAGAGCGGGCTAGAGCCGCTGGATCTCGGACAATGGAAAAGAAGAAGCTATCAGAAGGCATGACCTGAAGTACCTGCAGAGGAAAGAAAGAGAGGAACAGCTTGGCTGAGGAGGAAATGAGTACAAACTGAGGCTCTGAGGTGCCCTCAGGCTCGGCTGTCCACTCAGCTTCCCCTCTGAAATCCAATTTGCTTGTCTGCAAAAGAAAAGGAGTCAGACGTTCCCAGGTGACTGAGAATACTCGAGAGAACAACTAGTCAGAAATCTGGAACACAGAAAACTCATACCGGTCATTAATTTCCTTGGTCTTTGTATCTTTGTTGGTTGGGAAAAACTCTGAAATCTGGGGTTGGGGAGATGGCTCAGTCAATAAAGTGTGTGCCACACAAGCATGAGAACGCAAGTTTATATTCCCAGTACACATCTAAAAGCCAGACAACAGTGGTGCTCACCTATAAACCCAGTATTGAGGAGGCAGAGACAGGTAGAATCCTGGGTGCTGACTGGCCACACTCGAAATCTCTCTCTTTTTTTTGGTTTTTCGAGACAGGGTTTCTCTGTGTAGCCCTAGCTGTCCTGGAACTCACTCCGTAGACCAGGCTGGCCTCGAACTCAGAAATCTGCCTGCCTCCCAAGTGCTGGGATTAAAGGCGTGTGCCACCACCGCCCGGCATCGAAATCTCTTAAGAATCAAATTTTGTGCTCACCTCTACAAGGAAAGTCTATTTGTATTCAGTGCATCTGTGTATTGTACACTTGTGCATGTGGACTCAGAGAACCTCCTTTCCTCAGGCATCCTCCTTTGTTTTCAAGATAGGATTTTTCACTGGCCTGGAACTTACCAACTAGGCAAGCTTTGCTAGTCAGAGAGCCCCAGGGACTCTCCTGTCTCAGTCTCCTCAGTGCTGGGAACACAAGAACCTGCTACCATGCCCAGCTTTTTTATATGGCTTCTGGGGATGAAATTCAGGTCCTGATGCTTGCATGGGAAGCGTTTTACTCATCTCCCCAGCCTTGCCTCCTTTTGACATAGGGTTACTCACACTTACGTAGCACACCGTGAACTCTTGCCTCAGCCACCTGAACATTGCAATTACAGACAGGCGCCAACATGGCTAGCACAGAAACCTGTTAAATGCCTTTTCTGGGACACTCTTGGTGTCTTCAAGACAGCAACTGGCCTTGAGGCTCCTCAGGATGGAAGGAGGGGGATGCCAGTATCAACAGCTGTGCTCTCAGGCCAGTCCAAGGTGGCTGCAGCGCATGGCACTTCTGGAACTCCTGAGGAACTTGGAGAACAAAAGACATTCCTGAAGTAAGGCATTGAGGAAAGGTGCTGAAAAAACTGGTAGGACTAAAGTCTGGGGTGTATGTCTTCATTTCTCAACAGGTACCTTGACAATCAGGCTGGATTGGGCTGTAATATAGCCATTGATCAGCAGACTGATTAACATGATATATATTAAGAAGCTTTCTGCTCTGATAATGACTTTTATCACGGAACCTAACGTTTCTCTATCTTGATGTTCTTTGGTGATAAGCCTGTCCTTAAGAATTACCATCCTGGGGTAGAGAGATGGCTCAGTGGTTAAGACCTTTTACGCTGCACTTATGATGAGAACTGGTATTCAGATTCTAGCACCCATGTAATGAGCCAGGTATCTCTGCAAATACCTGTAAGCCTACCTCCAGTAGCAGCAGAGGTAGCCTGAGAACCTAGCCTCGTGTTCAGGGAGGGGCCCTGCCTCAGAGGAACAGGCAGAGAATGACAGTGAGGGCCCTGACATCTCCACGCCTCCTTGTATGTGCACACGCACACACTAAATCTTGAGATGAAGAAAACAGTTTGGATCAATCTCCAAAATGGTAATAGGAACCTATTTAGGATTTAAGGGGTTATGTGCATCTGGAAACTATATGAACAGATGACGTTTCACAGAGAGATGATTTAAGAGTGGAGATTTACAACAGAACAGACTAAAAATTACTGAGGAAAAAAAAAAAAACCAATTGATTTTTAAAAAAAGAGCCATGATTGGCTGGAGAGGTGGCTCTGGATAACGTGCTGTGCAAGAGTGAGGACCTGAGTTTAGCTCCCCATGACCCACTAAACAAAGTTGGGCGTAGCATGCCCCTGTAATCACCAATGGTGAGATGGGAGGTGGACACTTGAATCCCTGGAAGCCCACAGACCAGCTGGCCTCCAAGCTGGAGTACATGGCCATCACCTGCAAAGAAGGACCCCATCTCAAATGAGATGGAAGGTGAAAACCAACAGCAAGGTTGTCCTTGGACCTCTACACATGCACCACGGCACACACATGCTTGTATCACAGGAACACACACAAACGAACTACACATGGAAGATTTTTTTTTTTAAGTACCTAGCCTTTACTGATTTTTTAAAAATTTTATTCTTTAATTCGGGCATGCCCAGAGGGCAGAGCCTTTGAACTTTTTTTTTTTTTTTTTTTTGTAAGTAGAAGTTAACTGTCTCTGGCATCCAAAACAACTTCCCAGTTCTACCATTTGTTACTTGTATGACTTTGGCATTTCACTGATGTTATCAGAACCTTCATTTCTTATAGTGTAGGTCTGGATCAGTATATCTGGAAGAATGTGAAAGTGCCTGGAACATAGTAGGTGGTCAGTGGTGGTGACAAGAAGGTCATCTCTCAGCTGTTAGAGGAACTTAGTTCAGTGATCCTTGTCATTATTCCAGACTCGATAAAGTTGCCCCTCCGTATTGCAACAGTGGCCTCTTGCTACCCCTAACATCACCCTCAGTCCTCAGCTGTCTCCTGCTCTGCCTTCAACAAGGGTATGCTGCGTTTGGTAGTTTACACCTGTAATCCCAAGGAAAGAGGATAGCTGAGAATTTAAGGAAAGCCCAGGGTATGTAGCAAGAGCCTATTTCAAAATAAAAGTGTATTGGCAGTTGGCTATTCACTGCAACACTCTCCTGATACACACGTATATACTTTGTGATGGTTTGCTTCCTCTAAGCATGTCCAATCTGAGCTGGGGATACAGGTCAGTGGTAAAGCGCTTGCATAGAATGTGTGAGAGAGCCCTGGGCTCAGTCCCCAGAACTTCACTAAAAGCAAACAAGAAAAATCACCAAGAATGTCTGATGTTTGCTGGGCATTGTGGTTCATACCTATGATTCTAGCACCCTGAGAGATTGATATAGCAGTATTGCTATAAGTTCTAGGACATTCTGGGCTCAATGGTGACCTCCCAAAAAAAGTTCCCCAAAAGAATGTCCAAGCTGGAGAACTAGTTCACTTTGTAGAATGCTTATCTAGCATGCACAAAGTTCTGGGTCCCATCCCCTTCACTGTGTCAACTGGTAGTGGTGGTGCGTACCTGTACCCAGCACTCAGGAGACGGAGGCAGGAACATCAGGACTTCAAGGCCATCCTCAGTTACCTAGTAGGTTTGAAACTAGTCTGAACCTCATGAGATCAAATACAAACACAGACAGAAGGGGACACACACACACACACACACACACACAAGACAGCTGAATATATAATAATCTTGACTGGAAATCCCTATCTGATCTTTCCTTTGAGTTCCTTACCCACCACATCAATCTTTCTCCTTCCAAGTGCTCCTTATCCCTCATGATGCTAGGATTATAGAGTGAGCCACCACACCCAGTGCTAATGTGCTTTCTTTCCTTTCAGACAAGTGTTCACCGGTTTAAGCTTGTGAGAGAATGTACTATTTCTCCAGTAAGAAGTTTCCTCTGGGGGTCAGAACTGGGGTCTCTTTTTGTTGTTTGTTTTTGAGAAAAAGTTCTAGTCAGGCAGCTCAGCCTTGCCTTCAACTATTTTGTTTTTAATTTTTTTTTTTTTTTTTAAGACAAGGTGTTTTGTATTCTAGACTGACTTTGAACTGACTGTGTAGCTGAGGCTGGCCTTGAACTCCTGATCCTTCTGCCCTCCTGAGTGATGGGGTTAAAAGTATGTACTACCACACTTGGTTTATGTGGTGCTAAGAATTGAGCCCGGGGCTCTCTGCACGCTAGACAGCAACTCTATCGACTGGGCTACATCCCTAGTCTGACCTCCAGTTGCCTCCTGTCTCAACTTCTCCAGTTCTAGGATTCTAAATGTCCAACTATTCTGTATTTTGTTGACAGTTTAACACAGAACTGATAAGAAGTCTCAAATGTGGCACTTATATAGCACTAGGGAGATGGAGACAGGATCCTAGGGGCTCACTGGCCAGGTCAGTCTAGCTGAATGAACAAGTTCTGTGTTCAGTGAGAGAAACTGTCTCAAAAACTAAGATGAAGAATGAATGAGAAACACACATGGGATTGACCTCTGGCCTCCACAAGCACATGTACCCTCCACACACAAATCTCACTTGAGAGAAGACTCTGGCTCCCAACACTACACCTGCCCCAGAGAAAGCACATTTATAGAACAGTAGGAGACCTCACCTTTATGCCAACTTGGGTGTGAACTAAGGCATGGAACCCTTCTCTTACAGATCTTGGTTATAAGCCTGAGGAGATCTCTTTCCTAGTCTACCCTCATTGTACCTCCTCACCTCTTTCAGGTTGAATCTCATGTGATGGCAGAGGATATGGAAAGGCTTCTGGGTATCCGAACTCTGGGGATGGTAGCCTTTGACCTTAGAAGCCTGGAAAAGCTTTGGGTAGCCAAACTGGTAGTGGGCAGGCAGGGCAAAACGTAGCCCCTGTTGGTCCCCGTAGCGATGAAGGAGATTGAGCACAGAGCTGCTCCCAGATTTGTGTGTCTTCAAGAACACAAGTCGCTGCCGGGGTAGACAAGACTTAACAGTTGGTCCCAGGGAAGGGATCCAGGACTGTCGGAGCTGCAGTCCAGGTAGCCTGGAAAAAAGATAGGGAGGGAAATGCTGTCCTGCCCCTTAGCATTATGTGGAACAGGTGGGTCCTTGTAATGAATAGACAGTAGGAACACCCCTCCTGCTCCTCCCCCCTCCCCCCCTGCCTGAGGATTGACCCCCCTAGAGTCACATTCCCAGGTAAGATCAAGGAAGAGGAGGTTGGGGGGAGGTAGGTTGGAGGAGGGGTTATAGTCAGAGAAGTAGGACAGGATAGGGACTCACCTCCTCTGGAATGATCCCCCCAAGAACTGGAGGCCAAATCCAATGGTCATGAAGACTCCCAGAGCCACCCCCAGGCTCCGAGGCCTCCAGAGCCTCATGGTCCTGGCAGGAAACAGAGGGCCCATGTGTCACAAGGCAAGTGACATTAAACAGGAACAGAGCCAGGGCCAAGAGCCTTGGTTGGCAGAGAGAACTGAAGTTGGCTATACAGCCGTGGAAGGCACCTTTTGGAGATCAGGGAATCATTCCCCGGGCCTCCTTGCAGCCTTGGTTGAGTCTGCCCCCTGAGTTAGCAGATTTTTGCCTCTGTCAGCGTCTAGAAGGGAAATGAGGGGGAAGGAGAGGAGTCTAAGAATCTTTTCTTCTGCTACTGAGACCTGAGGCAGGGATAGGGAGTAGCCTGGTGTGTGTGTGTGTGTGTGTGTGTGTGTGTGTGTGTGTGTGTGTGTGTAGATAATCTGGCGTCTATTCCTTTTGCTGTCAACCTCGTTTATCTACTGCTACTTCCTAGCTCTTCAATTGTGCTCACCCCCTCTAAGCATTGGACATTTAACAGGGAAGGAAATAAAGCCAGGACCCAGATCTCAAATGAAACAGATAGCAAATGAGATTGAACCTGTTGGCTTGTGATGATAACCTGGCATTGTCAAACTGGGTCCTGGCTGCCTTCTGAGTCCCTCTGTCAATCACAAATAGGAATGAAGAACCTCCCTTTTTCTGTAGCTAGTATAGTGAGAAACCTTAGGAAGGAGTGGAGGACCAGATAAGGACAGGTTGGGTAACCCAGGAGGAATAGGAGCCGTGGACTTAGAGGAGTGTGTGGTGAGCCACTGTACCTGCTGGCAAGGCTGCTACCCGCTCAGCACAAGGAAGACCCCAAGGTCTAAAAGGGGCTGATGAAGATTTGAGTCTACGGAGTCTCCATATACACCCACCCCACTTCATAATCTTATCTATCAGTGCAGGCGGCAAGCAGAAAGTGAGGGGGTTTTGATTGATTGATCTTCTTTCCCCAGCCCTAAGCTTCCTGAGCAACGTGGAGTGTAACTTCATCTTTTCAGATCATACCCTGTAATCAAAGTTCAAGGTCCTTCCAACATGCTTAAACAGCCTCCTTCCCTGAACTAGCCAGGCTGATCCCAAACGGAAAGAATCCAAGCTTGCTACCCAGAGAGGTCCGCCTCCTTCTGGCATTACCCCTAGCTCCTTCCCTGGAGCACAGCCCCTAGGATTCAGCCAAGAACTCACTCCTCTATCCTGAACTAAACTCGATTTCCTCCCATCCACCTCGAGCTTCTTTCATTACCCGAATCTCAGCTCTGCAGAGGGAGCTCTGCAGCTTTGGTGAGTGCGGCATCTGTCTCCAGCCCTTTGTTAAGGGTCTTCTGTGAACCCCTCAAGTCTCCTTCCAGAAATTCAAAGGTCCCTCCACTGGTTCCAGCCTCAGCTTCTCTAGGCACTCACCAGGCCATGAGAAGAGCAGTCGGAAAAACCAGGCCAGGCTCCCCAGCCACCGCGGCTCCTTGGATCAACTAGCCCCACAAACTTTTCTCAGCACCCAGACTCCTCCCCCTCCCCTCCCTTTGTCCCGCCAGTCCAAGCAGCCACTTGCTTGCTTGGGCATTGATCCGTCTCTCTGGGTCTCTCCCCTCCCTGGCCCTTTACCAGTCTGCTGGGGAAAGTTCTCCTAGACTGCCTTTGAAAGATGCCACTCCTACCCTCCTTTCAAGTAGGAATCAATTACATCTTTTTCTTTTGGCTTTCCACAAAACAAGAGATTTATTCAGGTGAAGAGACTGGGAGAGAGACAGAGAGGCTGCCAAGAAGAGCAGCCCTTCCCCTGAAGGCAGGAGCAGTGGTGTGTAATCTATGTAGGCCTGGTGTTCTGCACATTTTTCAGGTACTTCCTCATGTAATTTGTTTGATCTCTAAATTGTTTTTTAATATATTAAGATACTCATACCTCAGGCTTGGGAAATATGGGGTTGTTCTTTAGGGCTGCTTGCTCCCAAGGGACAGACTCCAAGAGGCAAGATTCAGGTCGAAATTGAGCCAGTTACAGAAGCCCAGTAGACCGGAGGAAAAGCTCTTGCTGCACATGCATGAGGACCCAAGTTCAAATCTCTATAACTGTGCAAAGACCCTGGGCTTGGTCACAAGGGCATCTTCCCTGTAATTCCAGTGATATGGGAGGATAAAAAGATCACTGGAGCTTGCTGACTGCCAGCCTAGCATCAGGTTTAGTGAGAATGCTTGTCTCCAGGGAATACGGCAAAGAGCTATAACAAGATATGTCCTCTGGTCTCTGTGTGCACATGCGTGCACGCGCACACACACACACACACACACACACACACACACACACACGAGAGAGAGAGAGAGAGAGAGAGAGAGAGAGAGAGAGAGAGAGCCATACACATGGTCCAATAAATTATTTATTTACCAATAAACACTGATGTGAACACTGGAATATGAAGAGGGAGCTTGTGAAGGGTGTGGATGGCAAAGGTCACAAGATGGGTCCCCCCATAATTAAGAAACAGATGATTTTAAAAGATCCAATACAACTCAGGTCCTACCCCCTACACCCCCCTCCTCCCCACTGTCAGCACCTAGCTTTATTAGTTTCCAACTCTCAATCCTCCTGCCTTAGCCTCCAAAATAATAATGGGTTTACAGGCAAGTGACATCACTCTCAGCTAGTTTATTTGTCCATTTTCAATACCAGGTACCCCCATGCCAATAGTACCATTCCTCCCCACTTCCCAACCCCCACCCCCTGCCTTTTGCATCAGTGAGCCCTATGCCTTAAAAGAGCTGAACCATATTCCCTTCCTAAATAAATATCCCCAATTCCCAAATGAAAAAATAAATATTATGAACACCCATCTACCTCCCACCCCACTAATCGGAAAATCCTGGATTTGGGGCCCCAGCCATTCACCCACAAAGTCCCTTTCTGCCTTTCTGTAGCCCCCTTCCACTCCTCCTCATGCCTAGCTGAGGGAAGTGGAAGGAAAAGGGCCACTAAGCCTTCTGACGCTAGGGCACCCCTCCCTCGTTATCGAAGTCCAAGCAGGGTCAGAGCTGAGGGGAGGAGGATGAGGACAAGTGGCGTATGGAGGCCAACAGATGACCCCAGATTCCTGCTTCGGCCCTGGTTGTATCTGGCACTGCCACTTCCTCCTCTCACTCCAAGACCATCCCTTCGAGGAGGACGAGGTGGCCTTGGAGGCCTGGCTGGGGGAACCACAGGCGCTGCCCCAGCTTTCCAGTCATCTGCGTACTGCTGTCCCCCTCCGGAGCCACTGGCGTCTTCATCTGTGCAGATGGAGAGGATCAGAAGTAGACGGTAGGATGGTAGAAAGGAAGAGCGAGAGATCCAGATGGAAGGGAAACTGAGGTAAGCCATGAGCACTTTTTTAATATATATTTAGCCATGCATAAAAATGTCAAAATGAAATCCATTACTTTGTATAATTAATATACAAAAAAGAGATTAAGAAAGGCCAGAGAAGGACACACAAACTGTGAGTGATGACAGGAATACCAGGGAGGAGACAAATAATCACACACTAGACAAGGAGATGGGAGAAGGCAAGGAGACGGGAAAAGACAGAGCAGAAAAAAGAAAAAAAGGAGTCAATGGGGAAAGCAGGCAGACAAGAAACGGGAATGGGAGAGGGAATAGGAGTTGAGAGAGTATCCAATACGAGAGAAAAGGTGAATGTGCTTGTTTCTCTTTTTGGCTAATTTCATGAATGGGGGTGGGGTGGAGGTGGGGCAGTCCAGTGACAGCACAGCTAGCTTCCCTGTCCCAGTGACAGCACAGCTGCTTCCCTGTCCCTAGTTCTGCTTTTACAATAAGTTTCCTTAGTGTTCTCTGTAGGAATGTTTGTGTCTCCTACTACAACCAAGGATGGAGACCTTTGAGACAGGCACTTAAGTCTTAAGTGAATAGAAACGAATGAAGCTAATTAATGTGAGGGGGGGGGGTGGCGAAGGGAGGAAGGGTGACTAGTGGGGCAATGTGTGGGACTCGAAGGAGGATGGGCAGGAGTGGGAGCACAGTGGGGGTGGTATCATGGAGCAATGATGCTCTGTTCCAAGAGCGGAATGAGACTTGTGAGGTAGTAGACTGGGCTCCAGAGCTGGCTCTTATCAGATTGAGCATAGTGGGCGGGACTTGAGAAGCAATGGACCAGCGCCTGGGTCCAGGGGCCTTGCGGGGTGGGGGTGGGGGTTTCTGAGTCTCACCTGCATCATGCATGTCAAGGTCCTGACCTAGTGCAGCCGCCTTCATTCGAGCAGTAGCTGCTCGGAGATGTAGCCTCCGCCGCCGCGTCGGGACATCCGGACTCAAAATATCCAACTCCGGGTTGTGGAGCTGCTCGTTCAAGGAGCCCACGACCACAGGCGACATATACCTGAGAGCACAGCACCTTGAGAACTCCGGCTGCAGGCTTCCCTCCTTCCAGACTCCCTGAGTCGCCAGAGCCCGACACTCACCGGCCTCTCCCAACTCCAGTCCAGCAGGGTGCCGCCTCCTGCGAGAGATCTGCCGCCATGCGGGAGTCCCCGCACACCGTTACAGGCAGTCCAGCCCAGAAGCCGCGCACTCGGCTAAGTCTCTCCCGGAGCTCCCAAACCTGCGAGACAGAAAACAAAGCTGCGGCGCTTCTGAGCAGCTGTCTTGCCACACCCACCAGCACCAGCCGCTCCACTACTAACTAGACGGTGCAGATTAGTGCCTGCCGCTGTTGTGGGCCGTTCTTCCTCGGCTGATGCCCTCCAAGACCGGCTAGCCTCTTCTCGGGGTGCTGGTGCTCGCCGGTTACGGGATTGCACCGGATGGGGGGTCCCACATTCCTGAAACACCTATGTACAGGGAAAGGCCTCAACAGTCACTCTGAAGCAAATCGGTGTCCTGCCTCCGAAACCACAGCCCCCGTATGCCCTATTGTTTCTGACAGCCACAGCTCACCTCCACCCCTTCCCTCTCTATACCTTGGCTGACACCTTTACACTGTTTTCCTGCAAGTGCATCAAACCTTCTGAGATCTTCACCCCAATGGACTCAGCAGCCAGTTCAAAGGAAAAGGGTCCCTGGAGTTTCTCAGCCAGCAGCAGGAGACCATCTTGAGGGAAGGGGAGAAAGAGGAAGGAGATATATAGTAGGGGAACAGCACTGATTTAGTATGTTCCCATACATCTCACTGGGGCCTTAAAAGGAAAGAGTACTTTGCTTGCCTGTAGGTGGGCTGTGTGACTACATGAGAAAACCCCCCTCCTACTTCCCCCAGTTTGGTTTTAGGCCACCCTCTCCTTACTCAAATGGCCCCTAATCTTACTCAGGGCTAGGGCTTTCTTGAGCCCCCTCACCCAGATATCCACCCCATTCAGGCTCCAGTCCCCTGCTGCTGAGGCAGCCATGGGCTACATTGAGGCAGAAGCCCCGGCAGGGCATAAGCGAAGGTACTCCCCGACAAAGTGGGCAGCCGATCAGACGCATCAGAGCCTGTCTGCAGCCTTCCATCACGGGTACCTGTGGGTAGAAAATGGGTCTGGACATCCATGGACACCCAGGCTGTTCTTAACAAACCTGGTGCTGAGCACAGAGAGGTCAAAGATCCTGACCCACCTCCCCAGGCTATCTGTTGGAAGCTGGATGTGAGTGTGACTGTGGCTGGTGACCCCATGTGGTACCTGGTGATGCCACAGGTCTGCTACAGGGCTGACAAGGGGGG
Source organism: Rhabdomys pumilio (assembly GCA_030674055.1). Lineage (NCBI taxonomy): Eukaryota > Metazoa > Chordata > Mammalia > Rodentia > Muridae > Rhabdomys > Rhabdomys pumilio. Next base: position 15,060,826 of record JANHMN010000023.1, read on the forward strand.
TACCTAGAGAAAAGGTTGCTGATTCTGCTTCATCAGAGGGGTTTGACTAGGGTGTGACTGAGGAGGAGGTGGTAAGGAAAGATTCAGGGCCAAGAGTGAGCCCAGGCAGAGGATAGAGGAAGGAGGCAGGAGGTGAGGCTGGGGATAGGACCAGTGATGAAGAGAGATCTTCAGCAGCAGGGAGGAGGGAGGGGGCACTAAGGAGTTCACTCCAATCTTGAACTGTTATAGAAAGACCAGCAGAAGGCATGTGGGTCACCAGAGGGAGGATGAGAAGTCACAGGAGATCATGTCAGATACCCTGGGGAGGCCTGACTCTGGAACAGCAGAGCCCAGAAACAGATAAGGGACAGCTCTAGTCCTCTCCTGCCAGTTGGTGCCTGTCTTCTTCACTCCCTGGCTTCTATCCATATTCAGGTCCCCTCTAACCTTAAGTGCTTCGCTGACCACACTTCTTCCAGTCTCCAGACCCTGGACCAAGGCCCGGGCTGCCACCAGTGCCCTGGTTATCTGGAGGAAAAGAAGATGAAGAGAAAAAAAAAAAAAAACCAACACAAAAATGATCAGTTAGTCAAGACTGGAGTGAGAGACAGAAGGAGGTTGAGATTGTGAGATTAACTTGGGGTAGGTACACTGCTGGGTGATAGAGCGAGGGGGATTCAATAGGGCCAAAGGAACTGTGTATGGTCTAGAAGGGTTGGGTGTTTGGAAAGAGCTGGTACGGTAGACTGTGTATCAGAACATTGAGCCTAAAGTTAGAAGACTGGGGGTGTGAGTTCCTGCATCACTGCTTATTGGCTCTGAGAGGTGCTTGAGAACCCCACTTTCCTCCTCTGTAAAATAAGGATGCCCTTATTTAACTCACACAATTATGGTGACAATTCAACGTGATACTGTAAGTGAAAATGATTCCCAACTTTGGTGCCCAATTCTTATTTAGTTGAACCACAGGAGGTCACTGTGTCAGGACTAGAGAGGTGTCAGCAAAAAGTAGCTGAGGGTGGAGGGCCAAGTGTGTATATAAGTAGGGCAAAGAATGCAGTTAAAGGAGACCAAGGGCCCCTGGTCAGGCATAGGTGACCAAGGCTTGAGATGAGAATCACCGTCAGAGAAGGCAAGGATGCAGGCCATGAGGTCAGAGGTTACATGGGCACAGAAGGGGGTGATTATCTTGGAGATGACAGTTAGGTCAGAGGCTGCTGAAGCTCAGATTGTGGGGCCTCCTCACCTGGAGGCGGAGGCGGCGGGGCGAGTCCCCGAAGGGCTGCAGAGAGCCATCAGCAGTTGAAGTAAGCCGAGTAAGGCAGAGCAGGAAGTCAGGAGGGAAACTGTACTGTGGGTGCAGCAAAGGGAAGGCTCTCTCCAGGAGCTGTGCCCAGAAATCCGCCAAGGTGTCATCTAACCCCTCACCAGACTTCTCATAGTAGTCCCGTAGGCCGGAGAACAGGCTATTGAAGATGACAGCGTGCTGGGAATACAGGCGACCATAGGAATGCGAGAAGAGCTGGGCCAAAGAATGCTGGGATAGAGACAGCATCTCCCGAAAAAACTCTAACAAAGGTGGAGGGATGAGAAGAGGGAACAGAGACAGGGAGAGCAGGGAAAGGACAGAGGCAGGAGGGAATGAGGAAAAGAAGAGGCAAAAGAATTAGAAGCCGAGCAAGTCGGAGATCTGGCAGACTAGGAAGGAGGAAGGGCAGGGTCCTGGAGAGAATGTAGGGATGGGAAATAAGCAGGAAGTTCTGGGGTGGGTGGGTGGTGGGCTACCTTTGACTGCAGGAGGTGGGAAAAGGAAACGGGGTGCGAAGCATAAACATAAAGAGGTGTGAAGTACATCTGGGGACCCTCAAAGGTCCTCACCGTTAAACTTTCTATGCCGGGCAGCCAGCGTGTGAATCAGGAAGGAGCCACTGTCCTCCACCAGGCCACGGAATGTGACCTCAGCATCCCTGATCAACTTCTGCTCTGTCTCACTGGAACAGCAGGTGTACTCCTGAGGACAGATTTGAAGGTGCTCACCTGGACAGAGGAGACAGGGAGGAGTACTGGATGGCAAGAAGGGATTTAGGAATTTTCTTTCATCCCTCGCCTATCTCTGGGGGCTGATTTTTGTCTTCCACCTGCCCGGTGGCGTTTTCCTTTGTTTGCCCCTTCAGCCCTACCTGAACCCTCCTTCATTGTCCCCCACCCATCTCAGCTTCACCCCATCTGTAAGGGGATCATCTATTGAACAGCTGCTTTGAGGGCCATGTTAGTGACCAGAGGGTCTTCAGGTAACCCTCCCCAACACTGCACGCTCCACACGCCTCCAGGGACTTATGGGACATCTATGGAATGAAGAACGGGGTTTGCAGGGGTGGGGCTACTTGGTAAGCAAGAAAGTATTGTCATAAAAGAAGCTCACAGGAATTGCAAGACGATTTCTGGCTGTTAGAAAGACACTAACGGGTGTGCTAATTACAGAGAAGGGAATTCCTTGGGTGGGGATAGTACGAGAGCTATTAGGTGAGCAGCAGGGTTAATGTGATCCCGGTGAGGAAGTTATAGGAGGAAAAGAAAGATGCCCAACAGATGAAACAATCACCGTAATGGTCACTGAAAGGAAAGAGTTATTGTGAGATGGGGAGGACCCGTCCCCGCCCCTTCCCACCCCTGACTCTTCCCTCTTTCTTCTCACCTGAGATGAGGGAGGGAGGGATTAGGTTTAAGCTATATCCCCGGGCCCCCAGCACCTGCCGAGTCTCTGCACAACTCCGGACGACCTTTGCCTCACTCCCATGTCCCGGTCCTGGACCGGGACACAGAGGGAGCAGCAAAAGCAGGAGAGGTCGCAGCGCAGACATAGCTGCTCTCCTCCCTGGGACCGGGCAAAGTGGGTCCTAAGGAGGAAAGAAAAGTCCAAGGAACTCTAGAATCCCGTTCTCGGCCGCGGGACGTCTCGAAGAGAAGAATAGGAGCGTGCCCCCTAAGACTGAACAACCCCAGCACCGTAGCTGGACCAGGAGGCATCTGCGGAGACAATGGGAGCCGGGGAGCGGGACAGGGGGCGGGACCCGAGGCTGTAGCCCGCCAATGATAAGAAGAAACCGGCCCCGGGGGCGGGGGCAGGGTAAACATGAAGCCAATGTGGAACGGCAACTCGGGAGGGGGCGGAACAAGGCCGGCACAGCGGACACTGGAGGGGTAGGGGGTGTGGTCTTGGAAAGGGGCGTGGCATTCTTGCTTGAAAGGTGGGGCTTGGGTGAAACTGAGCCTATTGCAATTGAGGAGCCGGGTTGAAAGCAGTAGGAAACGCTCAGCCAATGGAGGGGGACATAGGAGTAAAGGAGGCGTGACCAGGGTGGAGCGACCCGCACGCGCTAGAGCCCACGTGACAGGAGTGCACGCCACATGCCTGGTGGCTGTTCGAAGCCGAGCGAACGTGCAGTGTAGCAGGAACGTGGTTAGCACGAGCTCGCTCTGTGCCAAGTCTCGCGACGCTTCTCAGCCGCGCGAAGACCAGACCAGTTAATCTCGCGCCTGCGCACGGCGTGTCTCGTGCCTTCCGGCGTTTTTCTAAGACTTACCCGCCCGCCACCTGAGGAAGAAGAGCCGCTGAGGCGGGCGGGCGTCTCGCGTGAGAGGTGGGATGTCCACTGAGACCTGGAAGGACCTCTGAGGTGGTGACCTTTCTTCAACTGTGTTCATCTAGAGGTCGTTCTTCCATGCGCAAACAGTGACGTTGCCCCTTTGGACCCGCACATAGGCGGCATTCCAACCCTCCTGCCCTCTTGTCCCTCCACCGAGGTCTTTAGCTCTGTCGTGTCCACTATGGAGGCCGGAAATCCCATCTTCTGACCTGGAGAGATAAGTAGTCCCATAAACGGAAGACACCCTCCCACCCCCAGCTCAAATAAGCTTGGGGTCAACCTTATATAGCGCTTTCTGGAAGTTGAGAATGCGTACTTTACTCTGGAATGTTTCTGGCCTAACTCAAATGACGCCTCTACTTCCAGATCCCATTTCCTGTAGAGTCAGGGAGTGAGCTCCAGAAATGGAAATCTGAGGTCCTTTGTTGAGTCTTAGCAGCTAAGTTTCAGCCAGTGTACCCCTCTCTGATTTCTCCAAGAGGGATTTGTGCCAGAAGCTGCTCAGAAACTGCTCTGTGTGTAAACCCTCAGGCCTTATTTGTGGGTTTGTTTACCTATACTGAAGATTGGCCCCAGATCCTCTGGCCTTACTTATCTGTTTTAATTAATTAACTAATTTACCTATACTGAAGATTGGACCCAGACCCTGTGGCCTTAATTTATTTACCCATACTGAAGGTTGGGTACTGCTGAGTCTTGGAACATGTTCTTCTATTGCTCAACTATAACCCTCAGACCTCTTTTACTGTTTATTTTGAATAAGGTCTAGCTTTGAATTTGATGAACATCCTGCTTCAGCCTCCCAGGTAGCTGCGATTACAGGCCTACCTGGGATCACCCCTAGTTTCAGGTTTCTGTTTGCCAGCCCTTAAGGCAGTAGTGACCATAATACCTCAATGTGGTCAGGTTGACTGTTGGTTTTGGGGCCCCAAACCATAGTACTAAGACCACATGGTGGAAGAGACAGATGATGGTTCTGAAAGGGATGTAGTAGTAGTAGGAACGCTTTCCTTTTTTTCCTACAGCTGGATTAACATGCCTACTCTGTGGTCACCCTCCACCCAGCATCGTGGCTCTTCCTCAGGCAGTGTGTCATCCCCACTAGGAAAGTCTGTGAGATGTGCAGAGATGGCCTTGCCTCCTTGTTCCTCCACCATCCTACCCTGTGATGACAGAGACTCACAGGGAACTGCAGAGTGGTGAGTGCAGTTGGTGAGAGGTGGTTGAACTTGGGAGTCCCTTCTGTATCCCCAGCTTTCCTCTCTGTTGTTTTCTAGCTTGGTTATAATATATGTGGGGCTGTATGACAGTATCAGAAATGCTATACCTAAAGCTGAGTATGGTGGCACACACCTGTAATCCCAGAATTTGGGATGAGGAAGTGGGAGGATCAAAAGGGTTAAGGACAGCTACCTAGTGACTTCAAGCTAGCCTGGACTGCACGAGACTCTGCTCTAAAACTAAATAAAATAAAGCAACCAAACAAAAATGGAGGGTAGAAAAGGGGAAGGAAGAGGAAAGGTAGAGAGAAATGCTATCTATACTGGTTCAGATTGGAGAACCAGCTTCTCCAGCTCTGTTGTTTCTTGGCTGCCTTACATCTTATAAACATCAACAGTAGCACATCAGTTGCAAAAAGGCCAACCTGGGCGACAGAGCAAGACCCTGGAAACAGAATAGAGTACAGGTCTAGTTTTGAATTTATCTTGCTACCTAAACCTATCTTGAATATGCAATAATGCTTAGCATTGCTGGTGGAAGTAGGGACTGTGAGACACTATAAATAGTGCTTTATTTGTTGTTTGAAAATTTGTAGGTATCTTTTAGTTGGTATCCTTATAGTTCTGTTTCAGATTTTTAAAACAGATCCATGTTCCTTATCTGTTACAGCTCTATGAGTTTATTTTGTGAATATTGTAATAGCATATTATGTTTTATAATCATTCTAGGAAAAAAGTAATCTCATATACCACCATCTTCATCCCATTTATTTTAATTGGCCTTCTCTGAATCATTTCTGTTTCTGCCAGTGCTATTATTGAAGACTAGGTTATATCAGCACTATAAACTTGAATCACTAAGATGAAGGTTAAGTGTCAAAGGTGAATTATAATTCCAGGTATATACTAATCTACTTACATATGAGTGATGAATTATTTCCTGAGCTGTTGGGAGCCGACTTTTAACAGAAAGCGGCTAGAAAGCAGCTATCCATGCCTGTAAGGCGCTCGTGCTAGCCACGCCTCCAAGGCTTACAAGGGGCGTGGCAGAAGTGTATAAATACCCCAGATTTCCTTTCAATAAAAGAGACTTGAAGAGACTGGATCAGAACCTCTGTCTTGTCTCCATTCCTAGTGTCTCTCCCCCTTATCCCCACTCTCTCTCCCTCTAGACTCTGACCCGAAGACCGGAACAACATTTTTTGTTAAGTCTTTTGTCTCAAGCCAGGTAGAGCGGAGCCGGTTACAGCACTGAGCCGTGTTGATTTTTCTGCATGCAGAGTAGTATGAATATCAACTGAGAATATCAGTTGTCTTACTCACCGGTTTTAGTTCCACATTTTTTTTTAAATAGGTACGAGTTTGAGGCCAGCCTGGTCTACAGAGTGAGTTCCAGGACAGCCAGGGCTACACAGAGAAACCCTGTCTCGAAAAACAAAACAAAACAAACAAAAACAAAAAATAGGTACATTTAATTATGTGTATATGTACATATGTGCTTGCCACAAATGTACATGGAGGTTAGAGGATAACTTTCAGGAGTCAGTTCTCTATTTCTACCATATGGTTCTAGGAGTTGAATTCTGGGTCATCAGGTTTTAGTGAAAAGTGCTGCTACTTGCTGAGCCATTTCATCTGCTTTTAGTTCCTCATTTTTCATTTCTACTGCTTTAAAGTGACTTTTCTTGTCCAGTATCTCTTAAAATTTGAGTGTTTTTCTCATGCAGATGTGCCACAGTTAGAGATAAATAGAAAAAAAATTTTTTTTTGGTTTTTCGAGACAGGGTTTCTTTGTGTAGCCCTGGCTGTCTTGGAACTCACTCTGTAGACCAGGCTGGCCTCAAACTCAGAAATCCGCCTGCCTCTGCCTCCCAAGTGCTGGGATTAAAGGCATGCGCCACCACTGCCCGGCGAGATAAATAGAAATTATAATTAACTCTTTATGTTGAGGGAATGAGATGATGCTTAAGGGAAATCATATTCTCTTTATAGGGATAGTCCCTCAACTAATGAAGACAGTGACTTTGAAGACAGCTTAAGACAAAATGTGAAGAAGAGAGCAGCAAAACGACCACCAAAAGCTGCCCCAGTGAGTCCGCCATTTTGTTTAATTCAGAATCTAGTCTGGGAATCAGCAAAGAAAAACATGGAAGGGACTCAGGTGATAGAATGGAAGAAGAGAGAACATTCGGATAGAGAGGTACCAGAATTCTTTAAAAGCAGAAAAGGTTAATAATAAATCTCACAACCATAAAAAAGGTCAGTTACTTAAGCTCTGAGACGATAATGGAAGCATTGCTGTGGAATTGACAGCTTAAGGCTACCTAAAGTGATAATGATGAAATCAAATGTTAGCGTCATTTTTACAGCTTTGTACAGGTAATACTTTTACACTTACTAGGCAGCAAAACATCGGAAGAAGCAGTCCCAAACAGTACCTAGTGGGAATGGCGAGAGCGCATCAGTGCCACCAACCAGTGACCTTTTTGATGCTGTGAAAGGTGCCAGAAGTTGCATGCAGGTAAAGAAGTGCCTTACCTCTTCTCCTCTTCTTCTTGACATCAATAAGAAATTTAACTATATTTAAAAAAAAATATAGTTATGTCCAGATAATTTTTACAGGCTTATTTATAATTATTACAAAAGTTGAGCTGTTGAAACTTGTTTACTGAAATATTTTGACTTATATTAATGCTTTATCATTTATGTTTGTTAAAAATTCACATACAAATGAAAAAAGAAACCAACCACCAATAACTGATTTCTGTCCCCTAGTTTTCTACTAGTAATTCTGAGAATGAAGTGTTTCCCCTCATAGTGGATTTGTCTGTTTTCCATGTATAAGTCATACTACCTGGATATTTTTAGGTAAATTGTTAAACATTTGGCATAAATAGCACACAGGTTGGTATCTTCAAAAATGCTAACCAGATAGGTCTTTATTGCCTCCTTCAAAGGACCAATAGCTAAGTGCAGATCTATTTGGAAATCCTGAGCTATTTTCCACACCAGACACTTGAAGGGAGTTTTCGAACCAGAAATTCAGTGGACCTGTGGTCCACTTTCACAGGAGGCTATTTCCAAGCCACAGGATCAGGCTTGGAATGCTGAGCTTTCTTCCCCTTGCCAGAAGAGGGCATACTCTAGCTAGCTAGTAGTGCCTATAGCTAGTTGTTGGGTGCTTTACCAACAACTGTGGCTTTTCAGATAGTCTGCTATTGAGACCTTGTTTACTCTCCTTCTGTTTGAGCTCAGTGAGCAAAAAGCTATGCTGGATTTAGAGAGAGGCAACTGCAGACTTCATCTCTGTGTTGAGACAGGATTTCTCAATGACTTCCTGGCTGGCCTAGAACTCAGTATGTAGATGAGTCTGGTCTTAGATCATAGAGATCTGCCTTTCTCTGTCTCCCAACTTCCGGGATTATAGGCATGTGTCACACACCAAGCTCACCTGCTTCTTGATACCATCTGATTCTTTGTAGGATGAGACAATAAGGATCAGAATATACAAATTTAATTTGTTGTTGCCATTTTACTGAATATACATAAGCCAATAAAGATAAGACAATGGATATGAACCATTGACAATAAGAGGCCCCTCAGAGGAGAGTGTTCCTATTTATTTATTTTTATTTTTATTTTTTTTGGTTTTTTCTTGACAGGGTTTCTCTGTGTAGCTCTGGCTGTCCTGGAACTCACTCTGTAGACCAGGCTGGCCTCGAACTCAGAAATCCGCCTGCCTCTGCCTCCCAAGTGCTGGGATTAAAGGCGTGCGCCACCACAGCCCTGCGAGTGTTCCTATTCTAAAGGTACCACAGAACAGGATCAATTCTACTTTTCTAGAAGAAACAAGTTGAGTCACTGGGTCACCTAGAAAGAAGCCTAGATATGCATCTTCTTAAACAGTTATATTAAATATTTTCTGTCACCGCATTTATTCTTTTTAATAATTTACTTTTATTTTATGTGCATTGTTTGCTTTTGTGTACTGTATATCTTTGTGAGGGGGTTGGATCCCCTGGAACTAACACTACACACAGCTGTGAGCTGCCATGTACGTGCTGGGAATTAAACCTGGTCCTCTGGAAGAGCAGCTAGTGCTCCTAACTGCTGAGCCATCTCTTCAGCCCCCTCCTTTATTATTTATGTTTTCATTGCATATCATTTAAAAGTGTATAAAACTTTGCAAGTCTGGTGAAACATGCCTTTGAATTCAGTACTTAGGAGGTCAGTCTGGGTTTTATATATATATAGTAAGTCTAGACCACTTAGGAACAAAACAAAACAAAGCACTTTAAAGCCTATATATCCTTTAAAAGTTGCAACAGTAGACTGGACATATATACAACACTTGTCTGGCATATGTAAGGCACTTGTAGGTTTAGTCCCCAGTATTAGAAAGATAAATCACCCAAATGGTCTTCAATTCAAGAAACAAGAGCTGAAGAGGAATTTATCTATCTTCTCTCCACTCTGTTCAGTCCTTCAGTTCCCAGTGTCAGCCAGAGAGACAATGCTAACCTGCACTGTTAATCATTTTCTTGTCATTATAGCATTACATTAATTAATGCTTTTAATCAATTTAAGCAACTCATTCTTTGATATTCTGTAATGTAATTATTTTGATAAATACCAGGAACCATTCATATCAATGCATGATATAGATTTTATCATTTTTAGTTTTTTTTTTTTTTTTTTTAAGTTTTCAGGCATGGAAGTTTTTTTTTTTTTTTTTTTTTAGATTTATTTTATTTATGTGTGTACACTGTAGCTGTTTTCAGACATACCAGAAGAGGGCACTGGATTCCATTACAGATAGTTGTAAGCCACCATGTGGTTACTGGGAATTGAACTCAGGACAGCCAGTGCTCTTAACCACTGAGCCATCTCTCCAGCCCTCTGGTATGGAGTTTTATTGGTTATGTTTTTGTTATTTGGTCTCTCAATTTATAGTTGTGTATTGAAAGAATGTGGCCTTTCAAACTTAATCATACCAAGCTTTCTGACCTAATATATAGTAAGTTTTTGAAACTGCTGTACGGGCACTATGAAGAGAGTTCATATTTTTCAGTTAAGTGTGCTCTTGAGGGAAACTGAGAGTATTAAATATGATAATATTTTGGTATTTCTGCTATTTTTATGCTTTTTTGTGTGATAAATCAGCTATATAGAGAGGTATATTAAAAGTCTATAAAAGTCTGGGTGTAGGGGTGCATGCCTTTAATCCCAGAGGCAGAGGCAGGTGGATCCCTAAGTTAGAGACCAGCCTGGTCTACATAGTGAGTTCCAGGACAGCCAGGGCCACATAAAGAGACCCTGTCAAGGAAAAAAACAAAACATAAATCTATGAAGTTGACCTTTTCAGCTATTCCTTTTATATTCATACCTATATTTGCCTAAAGATTATGAGGCATCATATGAAAATTTATAATTTATAATTTTGTCTATTTAGTAAATCAAATGTTTTATAGTTAAAATTTGACACCTGTAACATTGCTTTGCTCGTATTTTGGTTTTGGTTTTAGTTAGTATTGCTCTGGTTTCTATTCCCCAAACTTCTAGTTGTACTGTGTATCTTCAAGATTTGTTCTTTTCACGTCTGGATTATTTTTCTTATTTTGCTAATCTGAACCTCAGAGAATTTTAGCCAGTTTGCATTTATTATCATTATTGATATATTTAAATATATTTCTATCATTTTGTGTGTCCCAGTTTTATATTTTTTTCTGCTTTCCCTCAAATACATGCTTCATTTTGAATGTCTTCTAAAGGACCTTAGTATATTTAGGTACAGCTGTTTCCTCCAGTATACATGCTGTCATATTGTTTTAGTTCTGTCTATTCCCACTCCTCAACAAATCATATATATATATATACATGTAGATATATATGTATGTTTATGCCTATATATATATATATATATATGCATATATATGCCTATGTTTTTTTCAAGTTTTTCTTCATTATTCTTTCTTGAGTCTCATATCTTCCCTATTGAATTATTTTCTTTTATCTCCAGATTACCCTTTAGGAGAGCTTTATTAATAAAGCTTTTCATATTTTGCTTGTATAAAATATATACTTGTTCATGAAAGACATTTTACTAGATATACAATCCTAAAAGTTAATTCTTGAGATAGAGTCTCATTATGTAGTCCTGGTCAGCCTGGAATTATGTATACTAGGCTGGCTTGGAACTTGCAGAGCTATGCCTGCCTCTGCCTCCTGAGTTCTGGGATTAAAGTGTGTGCTACACACACACACCCCTCTACATTTTGAGGGTCTCACTCTAGCCCAGGCTGTCGTGTAATTGACTCTATAGCCCATACTGGCTCAGACACAGAAATGCTCCTACTACAGCCTCCTGAGTGCTGGGGTTACAGGCATGAGAGCCACCTTAGCACTTTAAATATATGATTAACACTGCTTTATGTCTTTTCTTGTTGCTACTGAAAATCAGCTATTGTCTTAGGGTTTTATTGCTATGAAGAGACACTATGACCAAAGCAACTTTTATAAAGGCAAATTTTTAATTGGAGCTGGCTTTACAGTTTAGAGAGGTTTAGTCCATTATAATCATGTCAGGAAACATGGCAGCCTTCAGGCAGACATGGTGCTAGAGGAGCCAATAGTTTTATATCTTGATCTGAAGGCAGCAAATGGGAACTGTCATCCACAGGCAGCCAGGAGGAGGGACCAGATAACACTGGCCAGACTTGAGCATATATATGAGACTTCAAAGCCCCACCTACACAATGATAACACTTCCTCTAACAAGGCTATATCTCCTCCAATAAGGCCACACCTCCTAGTAGTGCCACTTCCCATGATCCAAGCATATTCAAACACCTCATCTATTATTACTAATTTAACAGTAATTAATACAGTATTTTAGGGCTGGTGGGATGGTTCAGTAGATAAAACACTTGCCACTTAAGCCCAATGAATGAGTTCTGTTCCCAGAACATATAAATGTAGGAAAGAATCAATTCCTGAAAGCTGTCATCTGACTTCTACATTTGTGACATGCTCACACCCATACTACACACATCAGATACACATACATAGTAAATACAAATTTAAAATACAGAATTTTATAATGACTCTACATATCAGTGTTTCTAGTACAGTGCCCACTAGCCGTATGTAATTACTGAGCTCTTAAAATATACCTTATATAACTAAGGGTTTTCATTTTTAAGTTTAATTTAATAGTTCTGTTTAACTCAAGGCCAATGTATTTACATATTTCTCATTTGCAAATGTGTTGATTTGTAAATGCTAAATGTATGGTCTTTGTAATTGATTCTTTTTTACTATTTTTAAGACTTCCTTGTTTTTGTGTTCTGATGTCTTACAGGCCTTTTAATGGTTAAATTTCCTTTTTAATTTGTCATGCTAGAGAGAGCCATGAGCTGCTTGGACCTTAGAATTGATGTCTTTCAAAATATATGGAAGATTCTTTTCAGATAGCGCTCTTTCTTTATTTTATTATACTAGAATTCAGTTAGATCTTAGACCGTTTCAGTCTCTTCTCAGATCTCTTTAACACTTCTTTGACTTCTATCTGTTAGCCATTCTGAGTTACATTTTGGACATTTCATTGATTCATTTTGCCATCTGTTCTTCTGTGTCCAGTTATCTGTAACCTATCCAGTGAAGTTTGTGTTTTTATTAGATTTAAATTTTTAAAAAAAATTTCATGTGTATGAGTGCCGACATGCTATGTGTACCACCAGCTTGTAATGCCCTGAAAAGCCAGAAGAGGGCACTGTATCCCTTGAAACTGAAGTTACAGTTGGTTGTGAACCATTGTATGGTTTTAGGAACCAAACCCAAGTCCTCTCTGTAAGAGCAGCAAGTGCTCTCAACTGCTAAGTCATCTCTTCAGCTATATGCTGTAAACCTTTACATTTTATTATATTTCTCATTTCTGCAATGATAGCACATTTTAAAATTTTACTGCATTCTACTTTTATTTGGTTTATTTCTTTAATCATGAAACCATTTTATAATTGGTGGTACCTTCAGTCTTATAAGTAATTGCTTATAATTCTGTCTGTTTTTTTATAATTATTACTTTCAGTGCCTTCTTTCCTTATATGTTTTGCTAGGTTTTTATTATGATCCACTCATTTTCTCCAAAGCTCTGTGTTGGAACTCTTTGGGGTCAGGGCCAAAGTTATGCTTATAAGAGAGAAATCTGTGTTTTTTTCTAACATGAGAACACTTTTGAATACTTTTTGCTGTTTTTTTTTTTTTTTTTTTTTTTTTTTTTTTTTTTTTTTTTTTTTTTTGAGACAGAGTATCATGTACCCCATACTGACTTCAAACTCACTATGAACCCGAGGATGACCTTGAACTCTTGTTCCTTCTGCCTCCACCTCCTAAATACTGCAGTTAGAGCTGTTCACCACCATCCTGCTAAAAACCACTTTAAAATAAAAACCACTCTACCTGGGATTATTCTGGTCATATGGGTAGAAAGAATCTGAGCTGCAAATCCAGTCCCAAGGGTTAAGTATGGTTATAATTCTCAAGAGAGTGAATTCACTTTTTCTCTTGAACTACACTATAGTGTACGTTCCCTTTCTGTTCCCAATGGTCCTGTAGATCCATTTTCCATTCTTTGTTTTCGTAACAATACAGCTCTGTAGGACTCCACTTTATTTGGTGGCCTTCTCTTGGGTTACTCTTCTTGGAATGCTTACCTTAGGCTCTGTTCTTAGGCTGTGCATTCTATATAGCTGTCTTATTTAGTAAAACCCGTCAAAAGTCAACATCTTACTTCCTAGAATTGCTATTATCTCATTTTTTTTTTTACCTACATGTACATCTACCTTCCATTCTAGTTCAGCAATGTGTTTAAAAGGATGTTTGTAATTTTTGATGAGAAATTTATATATTTCATTTGAGAAGATGAAATACAATATGTTGTGTCATATTGTTGGAATTGAAATCGTCTACACGTTTCTCCTAGTCTTTGGTGGATGAGTGGCTAGAAAACTACAAGCAAGATGAAAATGCAGGATTCTTGGAGCTTGTTAATTTTTTCATCCGAGCCTGTGGATGTAAAAGTGAGGAAACTCCCCCACTTCTTCCTGATTTCCATCCTTGATGTTTAAAACTCTACTTGTGTTTATGAGTACATTTGAATTTGTCTATAAAAAGAAGGTAAGGCATGAAGAGCTTGAGTATTTAAGTACACTTGGATGCTTGCATATTGGAAGTAATTTAGTAGAGAACTATGATGATTTGAAGCACAACATTTTGGTGGGAAAAATCTGTCTTGATGACAATAGGCACAGGTTTAAAACTGGACTATAATACCTTTGGAGGCTTTTCTTATTTTATTTTTTGAGAGGTTTCACTATGTATCTCAGACTGGCCTTGATCCTGAAGCAATCCTCTTGCCTCATGAGTACTGGGATTACAGGTTTGCACATGAAATCCAGTGCTTTTTTTAGTTTTTGTATATGGGGTAATCTATTATTTGTTTCTGTTTATCATCTGTTTCATCTATATTTTTCCTCTGCCTTCTGAGTGCTGAAATTTCTGGGGTGTACAAAACACTGAGTGCCTTTTAGTTTTTGCAGATGAGATAGTCTATTAATCTTACTACTCAAGTCACTGTGTTTTCTATCTGATCTTTGGAGCACCCAACTCCACATGCCAAATAAACTAAAGTTTATTGGGTCAGGGATGTCAAATTGTTTTACAAGAATTCATCATCAGGCCTAGTTTTGTTTTCTTTTTCAGTTTGTTTGGGTGTATTTTTTGAACCATAATTTTTCACTACATAATCAATTTGTATTTCTCAGAAGTTATTTCATAGAAGTTGTACAAAAGAATGATGACAGACTTATAACTAGAAAGGATTCAAATTGTGTGATTGCTCCTTCTAAGCTCTTCCCAGTATTTCCTCTGGTGCATCCTCAAATGTATCTGTGTCCTCTTATTTTCTTTTATATCTCTTATCTCCTTCAATTTTTAGGCACTGTGACTCCTGAGATGTTCAAGACAATGTCCAACTCAGAGATCATCCAGCACCTAACAGAAGAGTTTAATGAGGTGAAGGAAGCTCATCAGGGTCATGCTCTTCTTACTCTGAATTCAGAACACAAGGCTCATTATCCCTTTATTTCCTATCTTGTGAATAGTTTTTATAAGAAAGACATCAGCCTCTTAGAATATAAAAGAGACAGAAATTAGCTGACAGGCTTTGGGGTTGAGGGATAATATGAAATGAAGTATAAAGAGTTACATTTTCATTATGCTGAGTTTATGTTGAGTTTTGACTTCTAATCCCTGGACTTTCATGAACCTAGTAATTTTCTTTACTTTTCATAAACTATTTTTAGGACTCAGGGGACTATCCTCTGACAGCTCCAGGTCCATCCTGGAAGAAGTTCCAGGGAAGTTTCTGTGAGTTTGTGAAGACATTGGTCTATCAGTGCCAGTACAGCCTGCTCTATGATGGCTTTCCTATGGATGACCTTATCTCCCTGCTCATTGGCCTCTCAGATTCCCAGGTCCGAGCCTTTCGTCATACTAGTACCCTGGCTGGTGAGCACTCACACAACTCAGTTGGCTGTCCTGAGATTATTGGGACTCTGTTGTATATTCTGGGTTTTCTTTCCCACCTGCATAAATGATATTGTGCCTTGTTGCTTTTATCCTAGACCCTCCCTCCTGCTTCTCACCAGTGGACATAGGAAAGGGGAGACCACAGTAATGATTCCCAGTTTTTATATCTTACCAGACCATACTTCTGGCAATAGACTGGCACATAAAATAAGGCCAGAAAAGTTGCTGAGAAGGGACATTCCAGGACAGAAAACTTTAGGACTTCAGTGTCACCCTGCTTGTTTTTTCTTTATCCTTTTACTGTTGCTTTTGCACTCATGCTTTCTCCTCTGACATGAACAATGGCTTTCTTGTTTCCTGTGACTCAAAGCCATGAAGCTAATGACTTCTCTGGTAAAAGTTGCACTCCAATTGAGTCTACACAAAGACAACAATCAACGTCAGTATGAGGCTGAACGAAACAAGGGGCCAGAGCAGAGAGCACCAGAGCGACTGGAGAGTCTGCTGGAGAAACGAAAAGAGGTGAGGAAGTTTCCTGGCCCCTTCCCTCCTCTTCCAGCTTTCATCCTCTGATTCCTAGACCATATCAGGTTCTATCACTTCTCTGTAAGCACAGGTCTCAGGCAGCCTTCAGACAAGAATAATAGGGATGGCAACAGCTTTCCTGCACTCATCTATCAGAAGTCATTGTGTGTTCCTTTTGTTTTGGGGACAGTGGCTCACAGATGTTTAATTTGGAGTGAAGCTAGAGTTTTCTGTATTTCACTTTCATTCAGCTTCCATTGTTCTATAAGAATTATCAGTAGTGTTTAAATGTTACGCTGGCATGCCAGGTTGTTTAAATTTCATGAAAAATGTACAGTGCTGAAAAAACAAGTGATAAGGGTAGCCACGTTATTGGGCAACAGACAGAGCACACACCTTTTAGTCACCCCTGGATATGAATTTTGTTCTGATAGTTGTTACTATAGAGAGCCTTATGTAACTTCTAAACTTCAGTTTCCTTTTCTTTAAAAAGAGGGATAATTCTTAGATGGATAAGGAGTGGAGGATCTAGGAGTAATTGGAAGAAGACAAGGAATATTACCAAAACATATTGTATGAAAATTTTTAAAAAATAAAAAAATTTAAAAGGCATTCTACCTTCCAGTCTATTTAAGTGAAATAATGAGTGAATTGGCTACCTAGCCATACAAGTTTTGTTTTATCTTCCTTGTGGCAGGCTTTTCATCACTCTGACAGATACCTGAGAGAAACAGATCAAAGGAGGAAAGGCTTTAGACTGGCTCATGGTTTCAAAGGTTTCACTCAGTATTCAGCTAGATCTGTGGCTTTGTGCCTATGGTGAGGCTGACTGTTATAGCACAAAGGTTCTGCTGCAGTAGGTCAACTCACCTCATAGTAGACAGAGGAGAGAGGGGTCTGGGAACAAGCTATTTTCTTCCAAGACATGACTCCAGTGACCTACATCATCCAACTAGGACACCTCATAGTCTGTTTAGCTATGAATTTGTCTATGGATTAATCCATTGATGAAGTTAGAACCCTTGGGATCCAGTCACCTCTTAAAGGTTCATTAGTAGGCAGCCATACCATCCATATGTGTGTGTGTGTGTGTGTGTGTGTGTGTGTGTGTGTGTGTGTGTGTGGTGTGTGTGTATGTATGTTTGTGTGTGTGTATATATATATATATATGCATTATATATATGTATATGTATACATGTGTGTGTGTGTATGAATGAATCTTTTGAGGAGAATTTTAAGATTTCAAACTGTAATACCTTTAGTGGAATAAGCTCTGGGAAAGTATTTTAGACTCATTAAACTTTAAATAGCAGTGTTTAAGCCAAACACTGATATACCTGTCTTTTACTCCTTG
Organism: Rhabdomys pumilio; assembly: GCA_030674055.1. Lineage (NCBI taxonomy): Eukaryota > Metazoa > Chordata > Mammalia > Rodentia > Muridae > Rhabdomys > Rhabdomys pumilio. The sequence goes on from JANHMN010000023.1 coordinate 15,078,141, forward strand.
CTAGTATCTGCTTTTCTCCACCTTGAGGTTGCAAGGACACCCTGTGTCTAACTGATTCTAGTAATGATTTTGCCAATCTCCATTAAAAACAAATGCTTCTCTGTTATGTCACAATAGAAGGAAATATTTATCACTATGTGCATCTGTTGCTCTTACTTGCTCACTTGTTCTCTTTCTATGGCACTGAAAATTGGATCACCTGCCAAGTAGGCACTGTTACTGAGCTGTGTCAGCCTGAGAAGCAAACTTTGTGTTACTCCATTCTCATTTGCTGTTTTTCATTGTCAGGGTGATGTTAAAGGCCTACACATAGTAATAGAACTATATAGGATTTTAAATTATGTGTGAGAGACCCTCATTATATTTGCAGGTTTACTTTCTGCAGTTTTGTTTTCTCACTGTTGACAAAAGTTCAAAAACCTCTGAAGTAGCTGGCTATGGTGGCACATATCTTTAGTCCTAGCACTTAGGAGACAGGATCTCTGTGAATTTGAGGTCAGCTTGATCTGTGTAGTGAGTTCCAGGCCAGCCAGGGCTGAATAATGAGGCCTTGTCTCAAACAAACAAACAACCCCCCCAAAAAACAAAGTACAATTTAGTGACTATTTTGATAGGGTAGGTGTGTGTGAGAGAGGTCCGAGTTCACATAACATTATTTTTGTCACTCTCTGTGATTTACAAACTAGTTTTTGAAAGATAAATACATAAATACATAATACAGGTTGCTTGAACATCTTTAATCTAAAAATCTGAATTCTGAAATGCTCTGCTAAACTTTTTGAACATCAATATGACACTCAAAACATTTTTTTAATTTGATGTACATTTCCAATTTGGATTTAGAAATTGTGTTCCCAATGAGTAAAGTCTGTACAAATATTCCAAAATCTAAAACTTGTAAAACCTGTAACACTGCTGGTCCCAAGACTTTCATATAAGGATATTTTTAACCTATGTGCGTGATATTTGATACCATCTGTTGTTGAAGCGTTGCTTTTGAGTCTTGGGATGTATTTTGTATAAAAAGGGAAAACACTTGTGTGATCCTTTTTTCTTATTTTTCTGGACTCTTCATCAGTTGTCATTCTCCCACTTTAGTTTCCCCACCACACTGTTCCTTCTATCATTTGTGAATGTGTTTTATCCCTTTAATATGTTGCTCTTATATTTCCAGTACATCTTATCACCAGTGGTCTTTTCTCAGTTTCTGATTCTGATGACACTTTAAATGTGAAAAACTAAAGATATTATAGAACACATCTATAATGAATACCATATTCACAGTGTATTCCATAACAATGAATATTTCATTGTATTAACTTATCTGTTTTGATAGCTTATAGTAAGCTGTTGGGCATAGTAGTTCTTCCACCCTAAATATTTAAGTATACCCTCTTAAAAGTAACATGCTTTTATTACCTGTTACCATTTTTCATGTCCCCCAAAGTCATGATTCTTTAGTACATTCTAATTAATCCATACTTAAAATTCCCCACCCAGAATTCAAGTAAGGATATTTGATGATAATATTTCTGGAGAGCCTCTTTTAATGTTTTCTTCCTTGGGATAGGGTCTTTATGTAGCCTAGACTGGCTTCAAATCCTGCTTCAGGTTCCTTTGTGCTAGGATTAAATGTACTAACATCTGGCTTCCTCTTTTATTTAATCCTACACAGAATGTCTGCTTCCTCAGATTTCCCCTAGTATGTGAGTGTATTGAAGAAATAGGATTAGTTGTTTCAAAGATGTTTTCTCCTTATAGACTGCTTCCTTAGTATCTATTGTTCATTTAGTCTGAGGTTTCTCAGTAGTGGCATTATTGACACTGGGAGGCTGCCCTAGCCTCTGTATATTATTTAGCAGTGTTCCTTTGCCTCTGTCTACTAGATTCTGATAGTACTTTGGTACCAGCTCACTCGTGACAACCAAACTTTAAAAAATTTTAATTTAAAAATATTTTTATTCTCTAAGAATTTTGCATAGTGCATTTTGATCATATCCATTTCCTCACAACTCTCCCAAGATCCACTCTACTTCTCTATAATCCAATTATGTGTCCCCCCCTTTGCCCCTCCCATTAAGTTTAATTTGTATTACACATATACTCTTATGTGTGGCCTTCCATCGGAGCACATTCTGCTTACCGGGGGCAACACTCTCCAAGGAAACTGACTCTCCCTTTACCAGCAGCTATCAGTTTCTAGAGCTCCTAGGCTTGGGGTGTAGCTTAATGTAAACCTCCTTTTTCCGTGCTGGGATTTGACCTTGCTTGAGCTTATAAGGGGCTTATGCATGCTGTCAGAACCAGTAGCTCTGCTATGTCCAGAGGACACTGTTTTTGTGAATTCATCTAGCGTTTCTGGATCTTTTACAATGATCCGTAAACTTTGGGAAGAAGGGATTCAGACACTGCCAGTTTTCCTTTGGGAAGCAAAACTGTTCACTTTAAAATCACTGATCTAATCTCTTTTATCTTTACTGGTTATACTTTTATCAAAATGGGTATATTAAAAATTCATTTCGAGGCTAGTGAGATCACTTGGTGGGTAAAAACACTTGTTTCCAAGCCTAAACTCATTCTCAGAACCCACCTGGTGGAAAGAGAACTGACCCTTGAAAGTCATCTTCTGACCTCTATATCTATATATGTTGCCCCTTCCTCAAATAAATATATTTAACAGTTTTCTAAATTTCATTTTTCTAATTAATAGTAGTCAAAAACACAACTGTGAGTTAGGTATGAGTAGAATAACCCCAATCAGGAAGGACATTTTAAAAAAGAGTTGCATTTATTCATGTGTGTCTGTATTTGTACAAAGTGTCCAGAAGAGGACATTAGATCTCCTGGAGCTGGAGTGATAGATATTTTTGAGCCACCTGATGTGAGTGCTGAAAACTGAACTTGTGTTCTCTGGAAAAGCAATATGTCTTTTTACTTCTGAGTCATCTCTCCAGTCCCAGGAACATTAGTTTTTACCAACACAAGGCAGCTGTTGTGGCATTAAACTATGCTGCTGCTTCTGGAATTAGAAGGGAATATTGGCTACCTGAGGGTTTACACTATGTTCCTCAATAAACACAAAGTAGGTAGAAGTTGTACTTTTCTATATCTGTGACATTATGCTGTTGAGGTACAAGAGGGATAGTCTGACCTTGTTCCTTCCTTCAGTTCCAAGAGAATCAAGAGGAGATAGAGGCGATGATGAATGCCATCTTCAGAGGTGTCTTTGTCCATCGGTATAGGTGAGTCAGTTACAGGCTCTTACTGAAGTCACTGTCCTTGGTAGTAGCATGGGAAATGACAAGGCCTTTGCTGAGTTATTTGGTTAGTTTCAGGACTATTGCAAGTGGAATGAAAACTGACAGATATATTGAATTAGTTAAGATCTGGTTTATCTTTACCTACAAAGGACCTTGTGAATTTTTCTGGGAAAGAAAATCAGAGATCAAGATATCACTGAGAATTCTCCTCCTCTTGACCTTGCCCAAGTCCGGGTCCTGCCTTCTGTGTTTCTAGAGTTGAAGACTTGAGCAGATAGGGCAGAAACCTGAAGGGTGGCTTTCCTGAAGCATGTCTGGCTCAGCAAGCTGTTTCATAGCCATGCCTGTGTTCTTACTATGCTAAGGGCCGGGGAGTTTCATAGTGTTTGAAGAACTGGTAGAATTAAGTAATATTCGTTTTAGAATTAGACTATTTGTAGTAGTTTCACTTTTGTCTAGATTTCAATGTCTGATTCTCTATAACTTTAATCATTTCTTGAAGTGGAATTGAAAAATAGTACATTTTAGCTTACAATTAAGTGAATTTTTAAAATTGGCTTTTAATGGAGTGTAAAGGGTGAAGTTGTATAAAGTTAAACTAGCTCATATGCTGGTTATAGAAAGAAGATTTAATTTCATATATCTTGTGTATTTACTTTGGAATGAGGAAATGAAAGGCTGGGTACTTGGTGTTTTGTGACTTCATGAGAGGGCTGTGTAGTAGGCTGAGAAGTAACCTTTGAAAGCAGGTAATATGTCAGTTTGTCTCTCTGTCTAAGGGACATCCTTCCTGAGATCCGTGCTATCTGCATTGAGGAGATTGGGTGTTGGATGCAAAGCTACAGCACCTCCTTTCTTAATGACAGCTACCTAAAATACATTGGCTGGACTCTGCATGATAAGGTGCGGTTAAGTCAGCCTCCTCCTCCTCCTCCCTGTCACCCACTTCTTCAAACCCGTCCCGAAACACGTTACCTTTTCCTGCTCTACCTACTCAGACATTTCACACACTGAGCAGTTATCTCTCAATTCAGGTATTGAATCTGAGATGACTACAGTGCTGAGGAGTGTAAGATAAAGCAGAAAGGAGAAAAACCTCCAGCAGTCAGAATACCTTTGAAACCTCATATGACATAGAGGAAGCACTCCCTTTTAAACAGCAAGTTGATGATGGTAACACAAGGGCCAGAGTGCCATGCAATGGGATTCTTTTCACCATGATTGTCCAGTTCTTCTATTAGCATTTGTGTTTCCAGTGAGAAGACAGTGCTTTACTATTTTTTTACATTTTAAGAGTCCTTGGTGTAGAAATCACCCAGGCCCAGAATGAAGAACAGTGAAGGGCACTTGGAGTCTGTGGTGACCGTTTGTCAGTCATGTTTCTCTTCTCCTGTTTCCTTCATCAACAGCACAAGGAAGTCCGCCTGAAGTGTGTGAAGGCTCTGGCAGGGCTGTACAGCAACCAGGAGCTGAGCTCACGGATGGAGCTCTTTACTAATCGCTTCAAGGTAAGACGGGACACCACTCCCAGGTTTTGCTCTTTGCTGTGTTTCCCATTTCCCTACCATAGCTCTTTTCAACCGACAGACTGATAGCTTTTCTGGATACAGCTCCCACTTCCTCTGTGTTAGGAATTTCAAATCTCAGGAGACTGTGGTGTTTGGGAATGGGTGCAGTGAGGGATTGGATGTTGTTCTTTGCATAGGACCGGATGGTTTCCATGGTCATGGACAGAGAGTGTGAAGTAGCCGTGGAGGCCATCAGATTGCTGACCCTTATTCTGAAGTGAGTTGAAGGAAGTGGGGAGGCAGCCTCACAGACTTACCTTGGAGGGTCAAACAAGACCCTTCAGCGTTCTGTCCCCTACCTGTCACAATCGACCCCACTTTGTGTCCAGATTAGAAGACAAAGAACATTCCTGAGTTGTAGGATAGTGGGGGAACTTCTCTATTTTTAACTCTCCATACTCCTCTCTGACTCTTAAAACATTTTCATTGAGATTGAGTCATATCCTTATAGGTATTACCTTTTTTTTGTTCTATACTTCATTGTGTGAGAAGATTGGGTGCGCACACACAGACACACATAGACACACATACGCGCTAGCGCGCGCATTTTTTTCTCCTTTTTTCTTGGCAGGAACATGGAGGGAGTGCTGACTAGTGCAGACTGTGAGAAAATTTACTCTATTGTATACATTTCTAATCGTGCCATGGCCTCTTCTGCAGGGGAATTTGTGTATTGGAAGTAAGTGGTATATGTTTGTCACACTGTCGTCTCATTTTCTCTTTCTCACCTGTCTGCTCCACCTATGGACTTATTAAAATTACTGAAGTCTCTCTCGTCCCTTTTTCTCTCTCAATCTTATGGGAGTTCCTTGGCTTTTTCTGCACTTGTCCTTGTCCTTACTTCTCCCCATGCTGCTCTTTCCACCTATCCATACTACCAGGATCTTCCATCCTGAATGTGAGGCAAAAGCAGTGAGTGGCAGGGAGCGACGCCGGAGTCCACAAGCCCAGAAGACTTTCATTTTCCTTTTGCTGGCCTTCTTTATGGAGAGTGAGGTAATGTAGGAAGTAGAGAACAAGGTGGGTAGTGGGTAGGAGGGTCCTGCTTATCAACAGCTACTTGCTGGAGCAGTTTGAGGTGACATCAGTGGATAACTTACTGGGAACCTTCTTTCACAGCATCACAACCATGCTGCTTACTTAGTAGACAGCTTGTGGGACTGTGCAGGGTCTTACCTGAAGGACTGGGAGAGTCTGACAAGCCTGTTGCTGCAGAAAGACCAGAGTGCGTGTTACATGGTAGCTGAGGCTGTGTATTTTGCACCTTCTTGTGTGAAACTGAGAGGTTTGGGTTTTTGTTTTGTTTTTCGTTTTTTTTTTTTGTTTTTGTTTTTTTAATTTTTAATTTTAATTTTTGGCTGATTTGGAAAAAGCAACAGTGAGGTCCTGGGAAGGGAATGTGGAGATGGAGGGTGGTTAATCTGTGGTATTTTATTTTTGATCCTCTTTCTATCCCAGATCTGGGTGATATGCAAGAGAGAATGCTAATAGAAATCCTTGTGTCCAGTGCCCGGCAAGCTGCAGAGGGCCACCCACCAGTGGGACGCATCACTGGAAAGAAGGTGAGCATGAACAGTGGGTTAGTAGGTCAGTACCACTGGAACCAGATGGTTATTGCAGTCTTCACCTCTATATTCTGGGTTAGGGCGCTCCTAACCTTTTATATGTGGATATGTGGATAGAGTCCTATCTCCATATAAAAGGAGCAGAAGTGTGTGCAGATACACCCACCCTCTGTACCCAGTGTTTCTTCACAGTTTTCCACCCCTAATGACTAATCCCAGAGTCTGACCGCCAAAGAACGCAAGCTTCAAGCTTATGATAAGGTGAAGCTGGCTGAGCACCTCATCCCCCTCTTGCCCCAGCTCCTTGCCAAGGTAAGAGCTTCTTGTACAACTAGAGCATACATGGGTAAGGGAATAAAGGAGGAAAGGATTCACCTCTTGTCCCTTAACTAACAGAACACTCTTTCCACTGCAGTTCTCAGCAGATGCAGAGAATGTTGCTCCCCTGCTCCAGCTGCTCAGTTACTTTGACCTCAGCATATATTGCACTCAGCGCTTGGAGAAGGTGAATATGCAGCAAGACCATTTCCTAGGCCTTGCTGCTCCCCGCTTAGGTTAAGGATTCTTCTAGTGTCTGGTTAATTTGTTTTCCACAAGGCCCTTGGTCCAGGAAGAACTTATAATAATTTAAATATATCTTATCTTTAAACATCACTGATTTCATCCTCCTGTGTCACTCTTCAGCCTATAGTCCACCATACCTTGTCTCCCTTTTAGCACTTGGAGCTGCTTCTGCAACAACTCCAGGAGGTGGTGGTGAAGCATGTAGAGTCTGAGGTGCTGGAGGCTGCAGCACATGCCCTCTATCTGCTCTGCAAGCCAGAGTTCACCTTCTTCAGCAGAGTGGACTTTGCCAGAAGCCAATTAGTGGATCTTCTGACTGATAGATTCCAGCAGGAGCTTGATGACCTAATGCAGGTGGTGCTAAATGGCAGGGTAACTCAGGGAGGGTGAGAGAGGGCTGGGGTTAAAGATGAATTCTTGAGAAACTCTTGCTGTGAGCTACTTTGTTTCTTAGTCATCCTTCCTAGATGAGGATGAAGTATACAGTCTGACAGCCACTCTGAAGCGTCTCTCTGCTTTTTACAAGTGAGCAGCTCTCCTGCCACCTTCCCTTTCTCCTAGTGTTGATGGAGTTTATTACCTTGGATATGTTGTAACATCATGTTTCCTTTTCTCTCTTTAAAGTGCTCATGACCTGACCCGCTGGGAGATCTCTGAACCATGTTCTCAACTCCTCCGGAAGGCTGTAGACACAGGAGAAGTTCCTCACCAGGCAGGTGATAGGCTGGACACACACAGGCAGGGCAGATGACTGTCAGAATCTGTGTTCTGTAGGCCACCTTGCCCAGGCAGTCTCAGTCCTTGGGTGTGTAGTGACATAGAAAGGTGGCGTTATCACTTCTGTTCTTCTCTGAGGTGGACTGGGGGCTTCTGGGGTTTCTGGGAGCCAAGGAGAATGTTGAGTAATTCTAAGAGACTAAATAAACCAGAAAGATAGGACATTTCTGCTTAGATTAGAAGCCTCTGGACATTGCCCAAAATAGTCCCTTCTTTTCTATTAGGAAAGGAATTGTTTCCCTGGCCTCATCATCTTATTTGGGATGAGTTTTGTTTGTTTGGTTTTTGACACAGGGTTTCTTTATGTAACCCTGTCAGTCCTGGAACTTAGTAGTTGACTAAGGCTGCCATCAGACTCACAGAAATTTTCATGTCTGCCTTCTGAGTGCTGGGATTAAAGGCATGCACCACCTCACTTCAGCTTCTCTCTCTTATTGATTGTCTATGTGAGAGTTCTGACACTCCCTCACTCTTGCTCTCTAGCCACCTAATCTGGCATTTTGTGGTTACAGGTGATTTTGCCAGCCTTGACTCTGGTATATTTTTCCATTCTCTGGACAGTGACCCACATTTCCGAGTCTACTTCCCAAGTGAGTGTGGGTTTGAGGAGGGGACTGAGAATGGAAGGGCATGAGCCTTCATTCCTCTGTGAAGCAAGCTATTCTTTTTACAGAAGCAGCTGATGAGTCTGAAGAAAAGAATGGTAGCCTTCTGTGAACTTTGCCAAAGCTGCCTCTCAGACATAGACTCAGAGATCCAGGAGCAGGTGAGCATGTGTGTCCTGCAGTTTGAGAAGACTGTTCTCCAGGGAAATGAGGTATATAATTATAATCTTTGTAAGTAGTATTCTGATTTTTAAAATCATCCTTTTTTTTTTCCCTCCACAACAGGCTTTTGTCTTATTAAGTGACCTGCTTCTCATCTTCAGCCCTCAGATGATTGTAGGGGGACGGGATTTCCTTAGGCCTCTTGTCTTTTTTCCGGAAGCTACTCTTCAGTCAGAACTAGCCAGCTTCCTCATGGACCATGTCTTTCTCCAGCCTGGAGAATTGGGCAACGGTATAAGAAATCTAGGCCTAGAGTTTAGGAAGGGGTTGGGATTGAGCCTGGCAATAGAATCTTGGGCAACAGGCCTAAGCCTGTGATTGGTTCTGCTTTTGCCTGGCAGGTCAGTCACAGGAGGACCATGTCCAGATAGAGCTTCTGCACCAGAGGCGCCGCCTGCTTGCAGGATTTTGTAAGCTGCTGCTTTATGGGGTATTGGAGCTGGATGCAGCCTCAGACGTTTTCAAACACTACAACAAGGTACAGCAGGACCCTGATATGAAAGACCCAAGTTGAAAACAGCCTTGGCTTCAAATACTGCAGCATCTAAAAAGGAAGTCAGGTTGGAGGCAGTATGAGAGGGTCAGGCTTAAAAGGGAAGTAGGAGAGAACAGAAGTAGGGATTTAGAAAAAGGACAAAGGAAAGAGATATGGGTGTAAATATTTAAGGAGAAAAAGCTGTTGAGACTTTCCTTGACTGGGAAATAACCCTATTTTTCGAATTCAGAAATCTGTTTTCCCTGCTTTAAACCTAATCTACAGGATAGAACATTAGAGAAAGAAAACAGTGGGGAAAGTCAGGCCTCACTATATCTCTATCTCTATCTCTATCTCTATCTCTATCTCTATCTCTATCTCTATCTCTATCTCTAATCTATTTCTATCTCTATATCTATATATGTGTGTGTATATGTGTATATGTATTTATCATTTCCTCAGTCCCTCTCTATTGAGCATCTGCAGTACAGACACCAGGTACTAAAGACAGAGCAATGAACAGCACAGAAACTCTTGTTTTACAAACTAGACTGGTGGGGAGCGATGTGTAGGCTCCAGTGTTATCTGAGGGTAGGTGTTAGTGCCCTGTTCTTTTTCTTCAGTACATAGATTCAACCAGTTTTTGCTCCTAGGTTTTTCTTTTTCCTTTCTCTCTCTCTCTCTCTCTCTCTCTCTCTCTCTCTCTCTCTCTCTTTCTCTCTTTCTTTCTCTCTCCTTCCCTCCCTTTCTCCTTCCCTCTCTCTTCCTTCCTTCCTTCCTTCCTTCCTTCCTTCCTTCCTTCCTTCCTTTCTTTTGTACATCTGGTTTCTTTTGGACAGTGCAATATTTAGAGATGAGGTTTAGTCTGAGTTGTTTATACTCAGGTAACTTTTTCCTACCTAAGACTCACTGGGAAGATGTAATTAGGAATGTGAAGTAATCAAAGATTTTTTCCTGTGGTTAATGTTACCTTCTTCATTTCCTCTCTCTTAGTTCTATGAAGACTATGGTGACATTATCAAGGAAACATTAACTCGGGCAAGACAAATTGACCGCTGTCAGTGCTCTCGGATCCTCCTCCTGAGCCTAAAGCAGGTGCTTTTGTCTGGAGGCATAATAACTGTGGCATACTCTTCCAAGATTCCCACTTACCTTTACTTAAGGATGCAAGGTTTTTTGTTTTGTTTTTTTCAAGACTGGGTTTTTCTGTGTACTCTTGATGTGGGACTCACTATGTAGACCAGGCTAGCTTCAAACTCACAGAGATCTGCTAGCCTCTGCCTCCCAAGTGCTGGGATTAAAGGTGTATACCATCACTGCTTGACTGCTGCAAAATTTTTAAGGACAAAAATTTTCTTGAATCTCATTTCTTGTGACAGGTTTCTTCACACCTTATAAACTCTGTCTTAGTCATTGCTGTGAAAAAAACTCCATGATCAAGGCAACTCTTAGAAGTATTTTAAATTGGGGCCTTGCTTTCAATTTTGGAGGTTTTAGTCTTTATCGTCATAGCAAGGAGCATGGAAGCATGCAGGCAGTCACTGGAACAACAGCAGGGAACTACATTCCCATCCTTAAGGCGGGAATAGGGAGAGCGGCACTGGGCTTGGCTTGGCCTTTTGAAACCTCAAAGCTCACCTTGGTGACATGCTTTCTCTAACAAGGCCACACCTAATCATTCTAATTTCTGGTGACTAAGAAGTCAAATATATGAGCCAATGGGGGGCATCTTATTTAAACCATCACAGACCTTAAGATAACTGAACAGTTTCCTCCTTCCCAAAGCCTTATAGAAAACAGTTATTAATATCAATACTAAACTGATAGGAAAATTTAAAACATTTCTTTATGTATGTAGGTGTTTTACCTGAATGTATATCTGCACTATGTGCCTACATAGCTAGAAGAGGGAGTCAGATCCCTTGGGACTGGAGTTACAGATGGTTGTGAGCCACCATGTGGGTGCTAATTGAATCCAGATCCTCTGCAAGAGCACCAAATGCTCTTAGCCATTAAGCTCTTTCTCCAGCCTCTAGGGATTTTTTTTTTTTTTTTAGTGTGCTTTTTTTACCACATCCTTCATTTATGACAGACATTTAAAAGTTCATTACACTTATTTTGTGTTTGTAGCTGGGGTGGGAGGGAAGGATGTACCACTGTGTAAGTGTGGTGGTCAGAAGAAGAAAGTGTGGAAATTTGTTCTCTCCTACCTTGTGGGTTCTGAGGATTGAATTCAGGAAGTCAGCCTTAGTAGCAAGCCCCTTTACTCACTGATCCATTTCACCAGCCTGACCAGAGATATTTATCTCTGTAGAGCTAGAGTGCTGGGGATGGCTTTTAGTGGTAAAGTACTTGCCTGCAATATATGAGACCCTGGGTTGGATCCCCAGGCCCACATTTTTAAAAACCCTCATGGAACAGGGCTGAAGTGCTGCTGCAGGGGTCAGGATGCGGCAGTATCTAGGTGGAAAGATAGTAGATGACACTCCACACCAAGCCTTGTAGGGTCTTGAAAAGAGAAGAAAGTTAACCTTTTCTTGAGCTACCTTTTCTCCTTTCCAAATGTGCCTTGTCTCCTGCACACAGCTCTACACAGAACTGATACAGGAGCAGGGGCCCCAGGGCCTGACAGAACTTCCAGCCTTCATTGAAATGAGAGACCTGGCCCGGAGGTTTGCCTTGAGCTTTGGACCCCAGCAGCTCCATAACCGAGATCTTGTGGTCATGCTGCACAAGTAAGGAAGTGCTGGTTGGAGGTTGGGTACATGGAGTGCAGGGAGTAAGGTCTTGATGGGATGTGTCACCATGTGTAGATGTAGCAGACAGGCTGTGCTGAGTGTGCCTGGACAGCAAGAATGTAGGGATGGTACATTTGGGTGTTTCCGACTCTTAACAGAAATCATTCTTTCCAATCAAGGGAAGGCATCAAGTTCTCATTGTCTGAGCTTCCTCCTGCTGGTTCTTCTCGTGAACCCCCAAATCTTGCATTCCTGGAGCTTCTTTCAGAGTTCTCCCCCCGCCTCTTCCATCAGGACAAGCAGCTACTGTAAGTTAGTGGTTGGATAGAGATGTGGATTTGAAGAACAGTCTAGAGAGGGCTCAGTTCATTTTCTGTACCATCCCTTTAGACTGTCATACCTGGAAAAGTGTCTGCAGTGTGTCTCCAAGGCACCTAGCCATCCCTGGGGTCCAGTTGCCACCTACTGCCACTCCCTCCACCCTGTAGAGAACACAGCAGAGGCCAGCCCTCAGGGACCGCCCCGCTCCAAGAAGAAGTGTGTTGAAGGTAAGGGGTCAGGGTTGGGGTTGGCATCAGTTCAGCACCACATCCCAGTTGCCTTTGCCTTAATAACAGGAGATGGGTTTTGATCTTCTTCAAAGCTGTACTTTGTCAAATATTTCATCAGGCACCCACTGTAATCCATTTTCTTCATCATTTACCTAGCCAGCTTAAAATAGAAAACTTGAAAAATTATATAGAAACTAATGATAAAGCCAAAGATTGACAGCAAGCAATACATTAATTTCTCCTAATTTTCTGATCACTACTTACCTTAAAATTTATCTAATATCTTTAATTTTCTTTTTTACATTGTCTCAAGTAAAATATTCTAATCTGTTTCATATGCTAACCTTAAAACGGTCACAGCTTTAATGAGATACAATTTATAAATCATAAAAGTCAAAGTTATCCTCCTAAATTGTATACATCACTAGCTTTTATGTTTCCTTGACAAGTTTTAATTGCGTGCGTGCGTGCGTGTGTGCGTGTACAGGTGCCTGTGAACTGAACTGAGAGCTGTAAGAGCAGGATGTGCTCTTAACTACTAACTGTTTCTTCACTATTTTTTTTTTTTTTTACTTAATTTTGTGTGCTTTTTGTTATTTTTTTTCCTTTGAGACAGGGATCTCTGTTTAGCCCTAGCTGTTCTGGAACACACTTTGTAGACTAGTCTGGCCTTGAACTCACATAAATCCTTCTGCCTCTGAGTGCCGGGCACTAAAGGTGTATGCTATTATAACTGGCAAATTCATAATCTTTATGTAAGACTTTAACATTTTAATTTTATTGGTCTTAAAATTATTTTAAGTGTGTGTAATATGTATAGCATGTACTTGCCATGTTGTACATGAGGCAGCTAGAGGGCGGTGCTGTAGAGTTGACTCTCTCCTTTACGTGGATTCTGAGTGTTGAACTCAGGTTTGGAGTTTTTCCAGCTAGCACTTTTACCTGCTGAGCCATCGCACCAGTCTTTAATGTTCAGACATTTTCACTTCTCCAAAAGAAGCTATGTCCCTGTTACACTCATGGTTCTCCCTGTCCTCCCGACCCGCGGCACTGTTACTGACCTTCCTCTCTCTGAATTTGCTTCTGGTAGATACTTTTATCTAAGCAGTGCCAATATATTATGAGGCTTTGTGTGTCTGTATTCTTTTGCTTAGTCAATTTTTGGATTCTTTCTATAGCAGAATGATAGTCCATTGTATGGTCATTACCTGTTTTACTCATAAGTTGATTAAAATTTAAGTTGTTTCCATTGTTTGACTGATGTGCATGTCATTAAAATTCATATACAAGGTTTTGAGTGGACATACCTTTGAGATATATTTGGGAATGGAATTTCTGGCTAGGTCATATGGAAGCTCAACATTTAACTTTATAAGGACCTATCAAACTGTTCTCCAAAGTGCCTACATCATTTTACATTCGCACCAGCAATGATTGGGTGTGGTTCTGGTTTTTCACTTCTTCCCTTGCGGTGTCTAGGCACCACTGCACACCAAATGGGGAAGGATGAAGCAGAGCCAAGTTCTGCGGTCCACCCCTTCTCTTGGAGTGTCCAGACTCCAGTACACACCAGTAGGGAAAGGAGGGAGCAAAGTCTGGAACTGGTGGGTCAGCAGGACGCTGGTCCAGCAGTGAATGCTAGGGGCAAGAAGGTTTCCTCTGGAGATTTCAGTGATACAGCTTTTTTAGACTACATTCAATGAAGCAACTCTCTTAGATGGTATTAAAGAAACAGCTTGTATGCATACATTTTATTCAGGGAGAATCAAGGGTTATATAGTTTTGGGGAAGGGGTGAGAATATCCAGGGTGGGCAAATGTCATTGGCTGAAGGCTAAGGTACTTACTTAGATGCCTCATTAGCATAGGGAAGCATCCCAGGAATTTTAGGTGCAGGGCTACATGATGTTTCTCAAATAGGCGAGATGGGGTCTGAGATCCCCCAGGTAGAGAAGAGGAAAGCCCACTGACAAAGGGAGTCTGCCATTTTGAGTTGAGCTCAGGGCTTTCCAGTAATATCAGACTTTGACCTTAGCAGTGGAGTTTCCAGACAATTGAGAGCCCAAGTACTTCTTCCTCTCTCAGTATTTGTGACTGTCTGGGCTTCTTGTGTTTATCTTCTAGTGACTGAATTGATATCTCATTCTTTTTAGTTTGTATTTCCCTACTGAATAACAAAATTGAGTTTTTTACTTCACGTTCTTATGGAAAGTTGATCTTTGGTGAATTGCTTAGTAAAATCCTTTGTCTATTTTTCTTTGAGACAAGGTCTTATGTAGGCCAAGCAGGACTTGAACTATATAGAGTAGAAGATGACCTTGAACTTCTGTTTTCCCTCCATTTCCCAAGTATTAGGGTTACAGATCATGGCCACCATGCTCACTTTCTTTTGTTCATTCAGAATTGAGTTGTCTTTTTATTGTTAAGTTGTTGAGGGTCCTTTACACATTCTAGGTAGATATTTATTAGGTAAAGAGATACAAAAATATTTTCAAATTCTGTTGGTTAGTTTGTTAGTATTCTTAATTAGGATGAATTCCACTGTAATACTCTGACAAGCCTTAGCTACTGGGGATCCCTCCCTCCCCCCACTAGTGAACCATGCAGAGCCAGAGATCCATGCAAAAGCAAGAGGAGTGTATTTTTCCAGCATGCTGGGGTCATCTTGCATCCAAAAGGAGAGGCGACTGGTCAGCCAGTTTTTATACAGTTTTCAGGGTGGAATAGAGTAACAGCCACTAGAAACAATGTGATTGGCAGAACAGTGTGACTTTTAAACTGATTGGTCCTTAGGGAATGAGGTAGCAAGAGCTTTTCTTGTCTGTGGGGGGCCAATGGGCAGCCAGCCCTGAGGAATGTGTCTATATACTCTGAGCTTCCCTTATCTGCAGGTCATCAATGATCTGTCTCCCCCTGTGGTCTTCATGAGGAATGTAATTTAGCCTCTCCCTTCCAGAGGGGAAGGGAGGGGTGCCCATGTGCTCTAAGGACTTCTCCCTTCTGGGAAGTGAGGGTTCCTGGTAGAATTTTCCAAAGGCTCTGAGCTGACCTCTTCACCACTTTACCTGTTTTTTATATTTTTTTTAACTTGTGCATTTCATGTAATGGGTTTTTTTTTGTTTTTTTTTTTTTTCGAGGCAGGGTTTCTCTGTGTAGTCCTGGCTGTCCTGGAACTCACTCTGTAGACCAGGCTGGCCTCAAACTCAGAAATCTGCCTGCTTCTGCCTCCCAAGTGCTGGGATTATTAAGAGGAGTGTATTTTTTCCAGCATGCTGGAGTCATCCTGCATCCAAAAGGAGAGGTGACGACTGGTCAGCCAGTTTTTATACAGTTATAAAAAAAAAAGGCATGTACTACCACTGCCTGGCTCATCATGTCATGTCTTAAGGAACCATTCACTGGTCCAAGTTCACAAAGATTTACTTACAGCTACAGCCTCTGATGACTATAATCCTTCATATAGGTTAATGGCAGCAAAATTTGGGTTTGTTTCTGTGTAGATACATGGTCATAGAGAAGGAAGAGGGTCAGTAGAGGTGTGAATGTTCAACACTGGCAAATGGTGATGTATATTTGGCTGCAGTTTTAAAATCACATCACCTGAGTTTCCCCAGGGAAGGAGAGCTTTAGGTGGGGACACTTCAGTTGGTGGCATCGTGCTCCTTTTCCCTCTGTAGTTGGCAGAGAAAGCTCCTATATTCAGCCTCTCTGGTAAGAAGACACTAAAATTGCCATCTTTTTATCTTCTGACTTCAGAAAAACCCTATCTCCCTGGCCCTTATGCATCTGCTTCAGTCTCTGCTCCAAAAACAGTTACTGTCAATCTAGAATGGATAGGATTTCAGAATTCGTTGCTTAACAAACTGCTTAATTTTAGAGAATCAGTCATCTCCCACATTTGCCATGAAATGTTTATGTTCTCTGTGAAGTGGAAGTGGATATTTGTCTCTGTCTGTCTTGTTTCCTAGGTAGGTAGTGTTTTCTGGGATAGGAACTGTATAATGATACAGCATCCCACTAATGTAACACAGGTACATTATTATAGCACCCAGGTACATTATTATGTAGATGGGACAAAATAAAGCTACATAAATTTTTCATTCTCTTCTGTTTAACTTTCCCTTAAGAAACAAGGGACAAGTTTACAAAAGTAGCTCTGATTTATTTGATATGTATATCTACTTCTTTGCAGGCCCCTCCAGGCTTCAGGAAGAAGATTCCTCATCCCAGGAAGAAAGCCTTCAGCTGAACAGTGGCCCCACAACACCTACCCTCACCTCCACAGCAGTGAAGAGAAGGCAGTCTCTGAGGACAGTGGGCAAGAGGCAAAAAGGTAGACCAGGACCAAGACCAGGATCAGGACCAGAGCTCATCTGCAGGTGAGGCCAAGGGAAACCTTACTGTTTCTGTTCTTATCCCTGCAGTACCTTCTAATCTCTGGGTACTTCTGGTGCTTTTATAGCTGCAGTGTTTCCTCCACACTCTGTGCTGTTCTCTCTTTTTACCCTTTGCTTTTTATCAACCCCTGTCACTGCTTTATTCTCAATAGTCAGCAACTCTCAGGCACCCAGAGGTTGAAGATGTCAAGTGTACCATGTTTCCAGATTCGATGTGATCCTTCAAGCTCTGGCTTGAGCAGGCAGCTGACCCGGTGAGGTTTCCCTTCTCATGCTGGTGTTACCCACTCTAACTTCTCACCTGAGCCAGTCAGTTCTTGGATTGTCTTGGTCTCAGAACATTCTTTCCAGCATAGCATGTCTTTCTAGTATGCAAAGGGATGTTCCTCCAGAAGCAGGAATGTGCACTAGAGCCTAAGTCCTGCCCCTCCTGCTGCCAGGCCCTCTTTCCCCATGCCTTTGAGAAGAAACTGAGGGGGGCTTAAAGGACCATCTGAAAGCCTCTACTCTTTGCCACTACCACAGACTCAGCCTTATGGAAGAAGATGAGGAAGAAGAACTAAGACTTCTGGATGAAGAATGGCAGTGTGGAGACAAGGTGTGAACCCAGCAGTCCCTTCTAGAACTTAGAGGCTGAGACACCTGTTCTTAGTCTTCATGATGACTTTTTTTTGAAAGTTGCTAAAGGTTGTTGGAAAGAATCATAGATGGAAAGAGGAAAGATTGCAGACTTAGTTCGGACTTTACTTTTATTAAATAAGGAGCTTAGGAATGACCAGAGGTAGTCATTTACACTCATAATCTCGGCACTTAGGAGACTGAGGCAAGAGGAGTGCTATGAGTTTAATGCTACATAGTAAGTTCCAGACCAGCCAGGACTAGACAGTGAGACCCTGTTTTTGAAAACTGGTGGGAAAAGAAGTTAAAAATACAAAGGCCAGTGAGGTAAAGGTGCCTGCTGCTAAGCCTGAAAGCCTGAGTTCAGTCGCAGATCCCATGTGGTAGAAGGCAAAAAGTACCCAAAACTTGTCCTGTTCTAGAGTTTGTGCAGATACACACACACACACACACACACACACAAATTTTTTTTAAAAAAAGGAAAAGAATTGGAATAGCACATTCCTTCACAGTCTTCAAATAAATATTGTTGCCACAGAATCGCCCAAGAGTTGTAAGAATTGCCTAGAGCCAGGAACAGAATACTCACAGTCTACCCCAGCTACATCCTGCCTCTCTTCCTTCCTTCCTTCCTTCCTTCCTTCCTTCCTTCCTTCCTTCCTTCCTTTTTTCCTTTTTTCCTTTTTTCCTGACAAGCCTGTCTATCCCTGTCCCTCCACTAACCCCTTTCTCTTCCCTAGATACCTGAATTTTATATGGATGATCTGATCTAGTGAACTAAATAGGGAGCTTGAAGTGAGGTCACCTGACTGTGAGTCCGTAGTTTCCTATGAAGTTAGCTGTTGCTTGTCTAACTTCCATTTCCCCATCCTTACAATGGAGAATTTACACATATTACAGAGTGCAAAACTCCTTACAAACTGCAAAGGATTGTACCGTAGCTCAGAGAAGCATGGCTATAGGCTTATACATGGCAGACATTTATTCCTTCAGCTCTGGAAGCTAGACATCTTGAGTTTTGGTAAACACAGATGGATTCTGGTAAGGGCCCAGTGCTAGTTACAGGCTGTCTCACATGTAGGCAAGGGCAAGCCAATGCTGACCTCTTGTGAAGGCACTAACCAAGTTCTAAGGGCTCCACTCTCTCACCTAAACACATTCCAAAAGTCACCTCTTGTATGGGCTCCAAGGGTTAGGATCTCAATATACATATCAGGTAGGTCTTGCAGGAGGTAGAGGCGGGCAGAGCCTGCAGACATTTAATCCACACTTAGCTAATACTGTCTGCTATTATTTTATTGTCTTCTCTGGGTAGGAAAAGGAAAATTCAAATGGCACCTTCATACTTCTGTTCAAATAACCTGTACAGAGGGCTAGGTTAATCCCATTCTCTGGTTCCAGAGCTGAATGCATGTAAAGAGGTTAGCTAGCTTAGAGGCCAAGAGAGGAGTCAGTTTTCTGATTTATTCATTGAGACTTCAGAAGGAACCATGTTTCTGTTGCTGGGTAGAATTTTAGAATAGTCTAACTTTTGACTCTGTTTGCTCTAGCTACTTCATAGCCCTTCTTCCAGTGAGCATGGGCTGGACCTATTAGATACAACAGAGCTGAACATGGAGGTGAGTGTTTCAGGGCTAGTGTGTATGTGTGTCCTTGGAAGTGAGGGTGGCCAGCTGTCTATCATTCCAATAGATAGAAAGACCAGAAGCCATGGGCAGCTGTCTGTTAGTCTGTTAGCCCATGTGAGGGAACTAGAGTGGCTACCCTAGAACACAGCCTGCTGTTTACTATTTGTTTTTCCCCATAACTTCATGTCTTCCATTCTCCTTCTTGTTGCAGGATTTCTGATGGGACTTTAGGCCGTTCCCCTTCTCTACTTACTACTGCAAGGCCATGAGTGAGCAGAAGGAAGGAGTAAAATGAAGCATTCTTTGGGTCCCAGCAAAGTACATTAAAGGAAAAGAGAAGTGACCTTATTTTTCAAACCTCCATTTCTTTCTGAAGTGGATGCTGTATATAGATGCCATGAGCCTTGTCATCCTTAATACACCATAGCTTTATGCTTTCACCTGTTTGCAGTGGAGGGAGTTGGGTAGGGAGACTTTACCTCAGCACTGAAGTTTAGTAAACCTTCTTTTTGATATCTCTTCTCCAAACTGCCAAGCTCTCAATAAACATGTTCACATCAGCTATTTCACAGGTGTGGCCTGAGATTGTCATGCGGATGGAGATTGGGTTCTTCGGCTTCCTGGCACCATGGCCCCTGTTTAATTGCCTTTGTATGCTTGGGTATTTTGTCTATATACTTTCAAGGATTGATGGATCTGTCAGTGAGATGAATGGGACAGATGGCTGAGGAGAGCTTAGATGTCTGTGAGCGGTTGCACTGATGGTGATAGTGAAGGCCAAAGTGAAAAAAGATGGCACTGATGGGCAAGTGAGGTCAAAACTTCTTGAAACTTGTTCTACCCACCTAGTCCACAGAGCGTGGGATGGTGGCTGTCATCCAATGGTTCTTTTCAGGATAGTTTCATACCTTTATCCCAAAGATGTGAATGTTTTCAGACTCGCAGTACCTGAGAGTAGAAGGATACAGAAATTACTGCACATATCTAACCCCAAATACAAGAACAGGAGGAAAGTTAGCAGTCCTTTCCTAGCCAGTTTCTCACAAGTCCTGTTGCAGTGTTCTCTGACACCCATCTCTGGTCTGTTCTCTACTATATCCCTCACCTGATTGCCACAAAATTTCAGGAGACTTGCCTTCTGTAAATAGGACTTGTTAATTCTTGTTAATTCTGCCTCTTACAGCAACAATAGGACCTCTGTGCTGTTACCAGATAGGCTGTCACAAACATGAAAACAACTATGTGGCTTTCTGATGCCACTACTTTTTTTCTGGGGCTTATGGAGATCTTCCGCAGCTCTGTGGAGATAGGATTCAGGTCCTTTCCAGCCTTTATTACAGACCCTTCCTGAGCACCACCATCCTTCCAGTGGTGGTGTGGAGAGAAGAGTCTTCCAATGATAGGCCACCCAGCCAAATCATTTCTACCTGTCCCCACTTTGCTGGTCTTGCTACACTTCCTCTCCCATTCCAGATAAAAGAAGAGGTTGGAATGTGAGTCTCTTTTTGGAAGGCAGCCTGGTGGTTTCCTAGTGCAGCAGATTCGGGGATCTGTGGAATCTGGAAGCACTTTTGAACACTGAGGTGAAAATATGCAAGGAATATGAGGTAGAAGAATCCATGTGGGAAAAGATCCCTGAGTTACTTAAATACTCGCCAAGGATACTTCAGAAATGAAAAGAGAAACTTGTAGCCTTTGTAAATGTGAACATCCAGATGACACAGTATGGTGGATCTATCAGTCCCTGGCCTCAGAATCTGGGGATGTGTTACACCTCCCCCCCTCATATCACAATTTTTTTTTTTTTTGTCTTTGTCACTGTGTTGGGAGATTGGGCCATCTTTCCTTTAAATATGGGCTGTCTCTTAGGGTTTCTATTACAGTGATAAAACACCATCTGAAAAGCAAGTTGGAAAGGAAAGGGTTTATTTGGCTTACATTTATATTACTACTAATTGTTAGTTCATTGAAGGAAATCAGGACAGGAACTCAAATAGGGCCAGGAATAGATGCATAGGCCATGAAAGGATGCTGCTTACTGGTTTGTTCAGCCTGCCTTTGTATAAAACCCAGGACCACCAGCCCAGGGATGGTACCACCCACTATGGGCTGGGCCCTCCTAGATTGATTACTAATTGGGAAAATGCCTTACAATTGGATCTCATGAAGACATTTCCACAATTGAGACTCCTTCCTCTCTGATGACTCTAGCTTGTGTCAAGTTGACACATAAAACCAATACAGTCAATATACCATGGTAACTAGGACAAATCCTTAGAGTCACATCAGTCCAAAAGTTTTGGGGGGGTGGTTTCTCATGTAATTCTTTTTCCTTTTAAGCAAGGTATGGTGGCACATACGTGTAATCCCAGCACTAGCAAAGTTGAGTCAGGAGACCAAAATTTGAGGCCAGCCTGGGTTATATGGCTGTTGTGGAAACATACTGTTTTAAAAATAACTACTTGTAAATGATGTTATTTTAATTTCAAAAAAATATTTATGAATAAAATAATTATGTCAATATTCCCTCATTTTGTACATTTCAATGCACATTTAAATATAATATGTGAGTTAAATGTATCTATCAGTTACTTTTCTGTTGCTGTGTTAAAATACCATAAGCAAAACAACTTCTAGAAGGAAGAGTTTATTTTGCTTATTGTTCTAGAGAGGTAAGAGTCCATCATGGCAAGGAGATACGGCTCCTGGAATGAAGCAGAGAGTGAACTGGAAGTGACAAGGCTTTGAACTCGCAGAGTCTACCTCCAGCGGCAGCACCTCCGCCCTAAAACAGTGCCACCAACTGGGACCAAGTGTTCAAAGTCTTGAGCCTATCTGTATAATGGACATTCTCATTTAAACCACCATAGTATTTAAATAGTTGATAGTTAAAAATACAAAATACATTTTAATGTTAAGAAAAAATGTTTAGAACAAAGAGACACTTACTTTAAAAAGACATCATTTAGCATTTTCTGAAGTTATTGTCAAAAGCTGTTTTGGTAAATAGTTCTAACAACCTCTTTAACTTCAGAAAGGGTTTCAACATTGATTCAAATGGCATAGATAAGCTCTTTGTATTTAGTGCTTCAGTAGAGAAATCCAGCCCCTCCCCCAAAGTCTCCATTTTGAGAAACTGGGAAACATCAAAAAAATGATTTCCAAGGACAGATAGCATCCTCCTTACAGGATAGGTTAGAACTGACTTTTGTTTTGAATGGCAGTCTGGGAGCTGAAAGCCAGAAGTATTCCTTGAAGCACCTCAGCCACTCAGTGATGATGCCTTGTGGGTTTGGCCTGCTTCCCTTCCTTCAGAAATGCTAATGTCAATTAGAGATGGCCTGTGACATGTAGGTCCCACTGAAGGCACCAGAAGAATAGCTTTGTAGTTTGTTCATGTTTCTGTGTGTACTTACATGTGTGGTATCTTCCTCAGTCACTGTTTACCTCGTCTTTTGAGACAGAGTCTCTACCTGAACCTGGTGTTTATTAGTTCTGTACTAGCTGACCAGCTCCGGGGGATTCTCCTAACTCCTCCCCAACACTGGGGTTATATGTACATGTCCAGTTTTTTGTTCCTATCTAGTGGTTGCTAGAGATTGAACTCGGGTCTGCCTGTGTACGTGGATGGCACTACTAATGTTATCTCCCTACCCCCTGGATTTTTATTTTTAGTGTATGTATATGGATGTTTTGCCTGTATATATGTCTGTGTACCACTGTGAGAAGTGCTCAAAGAAGCCAGAAATGGGCACTGGGTCCCCAGGAACTGAAGTTATTGACAGTTGTAAACTGCCATGTGGATGCTGGGACTCAGGTGCAGCTGCTCTGAAAGAGCAGGCAAAGCTCTTAACCTCTGAGTCATCTTTCCAACCCCAAGATTTATTTTTATATATTATTTGTTTCTGTGTTGTGTGTGTGCAGGTACCCACAGGAGCCAGTAGAGAGCATTGGATCCCTTGGAGCTACAAGTGGTTGTCAGCACCGGAAACGGACGTTGAGAACTACACATGTTGAGAGCCAAATTCACATGCTCTGTAAGAGCAACAAATGCTTCCACCAGCACACCCTCTGTTTTACTGTAAAGTTAGAAGTGATCTTCGTTTCCTTTGTAAATTGACTCTTTGTGAATTTCACATTATGCATCCCAATCGCAGTCATCTCCTCATCTCTCTTCACCCTTGCAATGTCCCCCAACAGAAAACAATAAAACACAACTGGGGGGCAAGGAAAGAAAGGATGGAAAAAGAGGTGGGGGGGGGGAGAAGGATAGATAGATTACAAGAAAGCCTTGCTGTGGAAGCTGCAGTATGTCACAGTGTGTCACACAGTATAGCTTTCTGCTCAAACAGCTTTACTTGTGAATGTTCCTTGCAGTGAGTCATTGGTGTGGTTGAGGCCTCTGGTTCCTGCTACACCATCAACATTGGATCCTCACCAAGCTCTTCTTGGATATCCTGTTGGCCTGTGTCATGGAGATCCTGTAGCTTTGGTTCCTCAGGACTTGCCCTATCACACAATCTTGGGTAGATGTTGCAGCGGGCCAACTCAAGGCTCTAGATCTGAGCCTGTGTGCTGGCTGTGTGGTTCAGCCAGTTCCTCACCTGTACCACCAGAGCTAGCTCTTCCACTTTGCCCAGGAAAAGAACAGGGCCAGCTCTCCTACTTGTGGCAGCCAGCAAGAGGCAAGTCTGCCTCTCAGGCATTCACACCATGTGGGCTAGCTCTCTTGCATCCATGCCACCAGGGCCAACTCTTCATTACTGCCCCTCCTAGGGGCAGGGCCAGCTCTTCTCTCACATGCTCAGGCTAGCTCACCAATGACACCCTGCCCAGGCAAGTGGCTCCCCTGAGTACTGCAGCTGGTGAGGAGAGGGCCAACTCTGCCTAGCCCTAGGACATCAAGATGGCTTCAGGAGGCAGCCCAGACCAGGGACATCCTCATGGCCTTTGGTAGTGATGTGGGCCACATACACAGACCCTTGCTGCTGCAGGTCCTTGGATTCAACATGAATGGCCCTCAGTGGTAGCCTGGGCTAGGACCTTAACATGGCCTCAGGTGGCAACTATGGGCTACTCAAATCAAGCTGATCCTCACCCACCTCGAGTCTCCAGTTCTGACTCTCTTCATAGTGCTTATCATCCCCTTCTCTTTCTCGCCCATCTCTCTACCGCATACAGTGTGGTGGCTGCAGTGCCTTTGGGTGTTTTTCATCCAAAGACCTGCCATCATGTGGCAGCTGCTGTGTCTCTGCGTTCCTTCAGTGCACCTGCCTACCACTGTCAATACTCTTTTCTCCTGAACATCTGTGGATGACTTAGATACCACTGGGCCTTACTACCTGTCTCTGTCAGCTCAGCTTTGCTTTGGGACCCGGTCAGCAATAGTTCAGACTGGTCAGGCCTAGGCAAGGCTGGGCCCTTAAGGAAAGGCCAGCTTGGAAGGTAGATAGGGAGACTTTTTGTGAGTTTATAAGTAATATTAAACAATGTCTTTTGGGGCTCTAACTATTCTGTTGGCTCAATATTGAATAATTGGGTTTTTTCATTAATTTATTCACTTTATTTCCTGATTCCAGGCCCTTCTCCCTTTCCTCCCACACCCACCCTCACAAACCGATTTCTCCACTACCACCTCCTCTTTTCCTAAGATAAGGAGAAGCCTCTATGGATGCCAACCCACCCTGACACATCAGGTTGCAGCAGGACTAAGCACATTCTCACCCACTGAGGCCAGACAAGACAGCCCAGCTAGGGCAAGAGGATCCAAAGACAGGCAGCAGAGGCAGAGACAGTTTCCACTTCAATTGTTAGGGGACCCACATGAAGACAAACATCTGCTACAGATGTGTAGGTGGTCTCGGCCCAGCCCATACATGCTCATTGATTGGTGGCTCTATGAGCTCCCATGGGCCCAGGTTAGTTGACTTAGGTCTTCTTGTGTCCTTGACCACTCAATCCTGCCTCATACTGTTCCACAAGATTCCCCAGTTTCTGCCTAATGTTTAGCTGTGGGTGACTGTATCTGTTTGCATCAACTGCTGAATGAAGCCTCTTGGATGACAGTTAAGATAGGCTCCTGTCTACAAGCATAGCAGAGTATTATTAATATTGTCACGTGTTGGCTTTCTCCCATGGGATGAATCTCAAGTTGGGCCAGTTATTTGTTGGCCATTCCTTTAATCTCTGCTCCATCTTTATCCCTGCACATCTTGGAGGCAGGACAAATTTTGGGTTGAAAGTTTTGTGCATGTATTTGTGTCCCACTCCCTCCACTGAAAGTCCTGCCTGGCTATAGGAGGTAGCCACTTTAGTCTCCATATCTCCAGCTGCTAGGAGTCTCAGCTAGACACCTCCCATAGACTACCAGGATCCTCCCCAGTCCTAGGAGATGACCCCCCACCTGAATTCTGTTCTCACTCCCAGCCCTATCCCACCCCATCTCCCAACCAGTTCCCTCCCTCCATCCACCTTTGATGTCTGTTTTATTTCCCTTTTTGATTAAGATTCAAGCAGCCACCCTTTAGCCCTCTTTGTTACCTAGCTTCTTTAGGTCTGTGGATTGTAGAGTGGTTATCCTGTACTTTATGGCTAATATCCACATATAAGTGAGTGTATACCATGTTTGTCTTTCTGGGTCTGGGTTACTTCACTCGGGATGGTCTTTTCTAGTTCCATCTATTTGCCTGTAAATTTCATGATTTTGTTTTTAATAGCTGAGTAGTATTCAATAGTAAGTGTTTCTCAGCTTATTAGAGATTCCTCTGTTCGGCTCTGTATCCCTTTTTTTTTTTTTTTTTTGATTGGGTTATTTGTCTTTTTTGGAGTCTAATTTCTTGAGTTCTTTATAAATTTTGGATATTAACACTCTGTTAGCTGGAGGGTTAGTGAAGATCCTTTCCCAATCTCTAGGCTGCTGTTTTGTCCTATTGTCAGTATCCTTTGCCTTACAGAAGCTTTTGAGTGTCACAAGATTCCATTTATCAATTGTTCATCTAAGAGCCTGAGCCATTGGTGTTCTGTTCAGGAAGCTGTCTCCTGTACCAATGAATTTAAGGCTATTCCCACTTTCTGTTCTATTAGGTCTAGTGCATCTGGTTTTACACTGAAGTCTTTGATCCACTTGGACTTGAGTTTTGTGCAGGATGATAGATACGGGTCTATTTGCATTCTTCTATATGAAGACATCAGTTAGACCAGCACCATTTGGTGTAGATGCTACCCTCCCCCCCCCCGTATTGTGTAGTTTTGGCTTCCTTGTCAAAAATTAAGTGCCCATAGGTATATGGGTTAATTTCTGGGTCTTTGCTTCTATTCCATTGATCAACCTGTCTGGTTTTATGACCATACCATGCAATTTTTACTACTATTGCTCTGTTGTACAGCTTGAAATTAGGGATGGTGATACCTCCAGAAGTTCTTCTATTATACATGATTATTTTAGCTATCCTGGGTTTTTGGTTTTCCGCATGTAGTTGAAAATTATTCTTTCAAGGTCTATAAAGAACTGTATTGGAATTTTGATGGGAATTGTATTGAATCTATAGGTTGCTTTTGGTAAGATGGCCATTTTCACTATGTTAATCCTACCAATCCATGAGCATGGAAGGTCTTTCCATCTTCTGAGATCTTCCTCAATTTCCTTCTTCAGAGTCTTGTGAAGTTCTAGTCATAGAGGTCTTTCACTTGCTTGGTTAGAGTCACACCAGCTTGGTTAGAATTATATTATTTGTGGCTATTGTAAAGGGTGTTGTTTTTCTGATTTTTTTTCCTCAGTCAGTTTATCATTTGTATAAAGGAAAGCTACTGATTTTTTATTTTAATTAACTTTGTATCCAGCCATTTTGCTGAAGGTATTTATCAGTTGTATGAGTTCTCTGGTAGAACTTTTAGGATTGCTTATCTATACTCTCATATCATCTGTGAATAGTGATACTTTGACTTCTTCCTTTCTAATTTGTATCCCCTTGTGTTGTGGCCTGAGCTTCCCCATGCTTGGGGGCCAAAATGTTGGGGACTGCTCTATCAATGTTGGAACCCACACTGCCAAAAGCCTTGGGGGTTAAATTGTTCCGGCTCATACTGCCCCAAGCTTCTCCAGTCCATGGGTCGGGGTTCAGCAAGAGAGAGAGTGAGGATGGACACGAAGAATGGAGACCAGACAGAGTGTGATTCAATCCCATTTATTCTTCAGTCTCTCTTCCTAGTCCAAGTCCCAAGTCTTGAGTTCCTAGTCCCTAGTTCCTAATCTCTAGTGCCTCCAAGTTCCAACTTTCCAGTTCCAAGTTCTAGTCTCATCGAAGTCCAAGTGTCTAATACCTAATTGCCTGTCTCGAGTCTCAAGTGCTTACTTCCAAGTGCTACTGTCTAATTCCTAGTTCTCTTTCCAAGTCTCAGTGTCTAATAATTTCTTCTGTTTGCCTTTCGCCTTTTATGTCTCACTTCTAAGCCACGCCTTGAAGTCATGCCTTGAAGTCATGCCCTTAGGTCTTATCTCTAAATCTGATCTCTAAGTCTTGCCCTTAAGTCACACCTGTAAGTCACACACACACACACACACACACACACACACACACACACACACACACACACACAAGGGAAAATCCTGGGTATCTAAAACAAGATGTTATCAGAGTGTGCTCAGCTGTTGTAGGCTATTGTAAACAAGTCTCTTGTCAGGGTATATGGCTCAAGATGGCTGCAAGGATCTTTTAGTTGTCGTATTGCTCTAGCTAGAACTTCAAGTACTGTGTTGAATAGGTAAAGAGAGAATGGGCAACCTTGTCTTGCCCCTGATTTTAGTGGAATTGCTTTAAGTTTCTCTCCATTTAACTTGATGTTGTCTTCTGGTTGCTGTATATTGCCTTTATTGTGTTTAGGTATGCGCCTTGATCCCTGATCTCTCTAAGACTTAACATGAAGAGGTGTTGGCTTTTGTCAAAAACTCTTTTAGCATCTAATGAGATGATCATGTGGGGTTTTTTCTTTCAGTTCATTTATATGATGGATTACATTGATGGATTTTCATATATTGAACCATCCCTACATCCCTGGGATGAAGCCTATTTGACCAGGGTGGAT
Source organism: Rhabdomys pumilio (assembly GCA_030674055.1). NCBI lineage: Eukaryota > Metazoa > Chordata > Mammalia > Rodentia > Muridae > Rhabdomys > Rhabdomys pumilio. The sequence goes on from JANHMN010000023.1 coordinate 15,106,189, forward strand.
AATGTTTTTGATGTGTTCTTGGATTTGGCTTGTATTTTATTGAGTATTTTTGCATCAATGTTCATAAGGGAAATTGGACTAAAATTCTCTTTCTTTGTTGAGTTTTTGTGTGCTTTAGGTATGAGAGTGACTGTGCAAATAATTGTTTTTAAATCATTTAATATTCAGAAAATATGTTGGGTGGGGGTGAGTGGTACTGGAGACAGAACCCAGGGCCTGTGGCCTATCCCATTCCAGGCAAATGTTCTGCCACTAAGCTCTGTCTCCAGCCCCCTTTTATTTCATTTTTGTTGAGACAGAGACTTGTACTATATATCCAGGCTGGTCTTGAACTACCGTCTTTTTGTCTCTGCCTGGGTGCTATGATTACAAGTTTTCATCATCATTTTTGGTAAGATTCTCTACCCCACCCCCTAATATAATTTTAGTTATCCTGTAAGATTCTTCAATGCCTGAATAGTTTATTTGCTTTAAAATACAAGGCACTCTCTTAACTTTAAACATGTATAAAACCAAGAAACAATGTATTGGCTACAGAAACCTGAGCCTTTAGAACCTTGGTAAATTGGGATGAGATAGTGTGTATCTGTAACACCAGTGCTCCTAAGGCAAGCTGGGAGGCAGGGACAGGCGTCCCTGGAAGCTCACGGGGCTGGTTAGCCTGGAATGCACAGGGACAAACAACAAGAGACCCTACCTCAAACAAACTGAGAGGTGAGGACAGACATTCAAGGTTGTCTTCTGACCTCCATAAGCACTCAGTGGTACCTGCACACCCACACTCACAAACAGATACAACATTTAAAACACACACACACACACACACACACACACACACACACACACACACACA
>JANHMN010000023.1:15107051-15142039 GCA_030674055.1 Rhabdomys pumilio
ACACACACACACACACACACACACACACACACACACACACACACACAGCATGGAATAAATACTTTCATTCCAAAATGGATAGATATGAGGATAGGAAGAAAATATGGGAACAGAACCTAGTAGCGCACAAGGCAGCTCCATGTCTAACATTTGGGACTTGTCGTGGGGTCACAATGAATGTCCTCACTCTTATTACCAGTTTTCTGAATTGACAACATTTGTTAACACTGACCAATTAATTACCTAACAAAAAATAGGGTGGGGCACATTATTTTGACTCACAATTCAGAGGAATGCAGTCTATCATGGCGGGGAAGGCAAGATCGTGGGAGAGTTTTGGTCTATACTACTGCCCAGGAAGCAAATACAGGGTAATTCCTGTGTTCATCTCAAGCCTTATCTTTTACAACTGTCTCAGTGGATAAAAGTGCAAGTATAAGAACTCCTAACTGATGAACCATCTATACAGCCCTTAATTGTTCTGGCTTTGGTTTGTTTGTTTGTTTTTAAGAGTCTCATACTGTAGCTGAGGATAGTCTGGACTTACTGAATAGCCTAGGCTGGTCTCCAACTTAAGGACAATTCTCCTGCCTCTACCTCCTGAGTGTCAGGATCACAAGTGTGAGGCACCACACTGAGCCTTTAAAAAGTATTTTAAGTTCAAAAAACAATTTTCTTTGCTTGAGAGAAAAACAGCAGAGTAGATAGGCAGAGAACCCAAACTACTGCCAGAAGGAGGGAGATGAAGATGAAGAGAAAAAGTCATGTCTGTTGCAACAGAGGTCAGTAAGTCAGCTTCATGGCACAAGGATGCTTTGGAGAAAGGGTAAGAAAATCCAGAGTTTCTGTTTTAAATTATCTGTGTGGGAGGAAGAAGAAGCTCACTGTAGATCATGCAGTGGTTTTGAGAGGGTGGTAAAATTTTTGTCAGGATCCAGAAAATCAGTTCATTTGTTTTTGACCCTAGACAAGTAGTTATTTCCTTCAGAGTTAACCCAAAAAGTGTGAGTTAACCCAAACAGATTTAGCATAATAGTATACACCCCGCTGCATATCTCTCACTACTTATATTAATTTGATAAAGGGTAAAATGTGCACTAGGAAGATGGCTTAGTTAATAAACTGCTTGCTGAACAAGGAGAAGGACCTGAGTTCATTGCCCCAGAATCTATAGAACAAAAAGCTAGGTGTGGCACGTGCACCTGTAATCCTAGCCCTAGGGAGGTAGATCCTCCTCCCCAAGAGGATCCTGGGACATGATGGCTGCCACTTGGGCCAACTTGGTCAGCTCCAGGTTCAGTGAGAGACCCTGTCTCAAGTAATAAGATGGAGAGTAATTAAGAAAGACACCTGATGCCAACCTCTGGCCTCCACATACTTAGATCTGCATACATACCTACACATGTGCTTAAACATGTGCACATACATACAGAGAAGGAAACATATATGTGAAAGCAAAACATAACAATTACCAGCCTTAGTCCACAAGCTCAGGCAAGCAGAAATAGTTTCACTTTTCTCTGTGACTTCAAGTTCTTCTGCTGGTGGGTGGAAATTTTAACTCAGGGTCTCCAGCTCCCATCATTTTCCCTAAGGCAGAGTCAAGGCATGTGGATTGTGGTGCCTCTGGGCTTCAGTCCTCAAGACATGTACAGGACATGTGCCAGATGTGGCCTCAGGAATCTGCTTAGCCTCCCCTGACTTCTGGCACACGCTCTTTCCTCAGATGCTATTCTGAGTTATGGCAAGAGCTCACTTCTCCTCCCTGGCCTCTGACAGGCATTTTGTCTGAGCCACAGATTCTCTAGGTTTCCTTAAGGAAGCTGAGGGTTTGAATTCAGAGCAAGAGCTAGGCCAACAATGTCAGCCTTATTCTCACCCCAGCCACAGCCGTTCTAAAGTCACAGATATTGCTTGGACATGACTCTGCTTAACAGGAAGAAAAAACAACCAACCAAACAAACAAAAACAAAAAACTCAAGGAAAATCACGATTGGATATTACCTTAGAAACACCCAGGAGCTCCTAGGTAATCCAGAGTAATCCAGTTCAGAGAGCTTGTATCAGGCATGCATGAAACCCTGGGTTCCAGCCCAGCACCACAGAAAAACCTAGCCCGGGTGGAGGCAGGAGGATCAGAGTTTCAAGGTCATCCTCAGCTACATAGTTCAAGTCTAGCCTGGTATACATGAAACTGGCATAGAAAACAAAGTCCTGGCTATATATAAGACATACATTTGAATTTTTAAGTTGCAATTATTTATTTTATAGGTGCGGGCACACTCATGCATGCAACAGTGCACATATACATTAGGTCTCAGGAAGTCCATTTATACAGAAATAAGCTCAAGCTGGACTAAGTAAAAGCTAGCATTCCCTAGGAACTTGTGAGCCAGGTTCATACCCATGCGGCTCTCTATTGACAAGCACCTGTGGCATGGACTCCCCAGTCCCTAGTCACAAGTACCTGTTGTCCACCTCAAAGCCTTACATGGAGCTCCACATGTCCTCACCTCAGATCCCCACTTCCTTTATACCCCATTTTTCTTGCTGCCCTCACTATCTCCTCTCTTGCTCCTCTCTATCTCTTGCTCTCTCCTCGTATTCTCTTCATTTCCCTAGTCCTGTCTGTGTCTATTCTACTGCTTTCTCTCTGCTCTAAATCTTCCAGATGCCTCTAGATATTTTTCTCTGTTTGTTAATTCCACCAAGCAAGAATAAGACCACTACCATGGTTTTTGAGCCACATTTGAAGTGTTATTAAATACTGGCCAGGATGATAGACTCCAGCCAGGTACATACCCAGGATTCCCAGGATTCCCAGAGAATGGCTGTGGATCACTTTAGTTAGGGGTTTATAAACATACCCAGGATTCCCAGAGAATGGCTGTGGATCACTTTAGTTAGGGGTTTATAAAGGCAAAACCCAAGAACTTCCTGCCTTTGTTCAGTTTGGGAAAAGCATACACCTTGACATACTCCCTGCCATGTACCTTCCACCTACGTGTGATCAACACATCCTGTACAGTAAGGACAACCAACCTTGTTTACAGAAGTGAGAACACATGGCTTGTTAACAACAGTCCCCAGAATTCCAGGAAGTTACCTGGGCAAGTGGGTCTTACAGGTTTGTCTGTTCTTTGGCAAGTGGGGATAACACATTAGTCATTTGTTTGTTTGTTTTTAAGACAGGGTTTCTCTGTGTAGCTTTGGCTGTCATGGAACTCACTCTGTAGATCAGCCCGACCTTAGACTCACAGAGATCTGCCTGCCTCTGCCTCCGAAGAGCTTGGATTAAAGGCTAAAGGTGTGCACCACCACCACCTGGCTTTTTTTTTTTTTATAGATCACTTAAACAGAATGACTTAATCTCAAAACATAAATTTAGTCTTCACACCTTATCAATAATAATAATAATAATAATAATAATAATAATAATAATAATAATAAATACCTTCCTTAATGTAGGGGCATTTTCAGCACTTATTTTCCTGTGCATCCTCATATTCAGTATAGAAGAACTCAGAGGACAGCTTGCAGGCATTTTTTTCTCTCCTTCTATCATGTGATTGAACTCAAGTCACCACCCTGAGTGGCAAGTGCTTCTACCAGTTGAGCCCCAAAATTCTGGATTTTAATGGACTGGGCCATGCAGTACCCTGTGTTCGAACCTCCAGAACTGGGTCTTCTTAGAATCACTGCCTGATTTTTTGTCTGCATTAGGTCAAGTGGTGGACAGAATAAGGGAACCTAGTGAAGAGCTGGTTACTTCCCCAGGAGGCTGGGATATGGAGATCAGGACTTCTGGGGGTGGGGGGGAGAAGTACCTGTATGAAGACTTCCATACCTGGACTGAGGGGTCTGACTGATATTCATCCCATCTCTATGAAGGTACAGGAAAGATCATGGTGTTCTGTGTCTTGCTTACAAATCACACACACACACACACACACACACACACACACACACACACACCAACAAACTCCTTACCCGAGTGTCCTGGAGAGAGAAGCTTCAAGGAAGGTGTCATACCATGGCCATTAACCCACTAACCTTCACTGAGGGTACAAGCCACACCCAGTTGCATGTCCCAGCTATATCAACAGACTTAATCCTCTAGCCACACACAACAGCTTCTTGGCAGGCTTTATTAGTTATTTTTCTAGTTGTTATTGGTACAGGGAAGACTAGGAGTAATAAATTGATGTTATAAAGAATTAAGAGGAATTCAGTTGAAGGAGCACTGCCTCTAATATGACTCAAGGCTGAGTAGTACACTAACCAGATTGTTAGAGACTGTAGGAAGGGAAATTCTATATCTCTTAACTAGTATAGGGAGACAACCTTGACTGACAACCAGCCATCAGGCTTATCTGCGTATCAAAGAACATGTCTCTGGCTACCCTAAGCTTCAAGCTAGCTGGCCTGCAAGCTTCTAGGGATTTCCTGACTCCACCTTTCATCTCCCCACAGAAATGGTGGGATTACACACACAGTAGCTACCAAGTGTGGCCTTTGCATGGGTTCTGGGGATTCAAACAGAGATTCTCATGCCTCAAGCTTCTTTTATACATTAAGCCTCCTCGGTAGACTTCCCAGCTGAGTTCTCAGTTTCTTCTACATGTTGCTAAATGGTGTCAACCAAAGCAGAGAGGACTGCCCTTTCAGGACTTGAAGTTAGTCTGTCTGCCACTGCAGGAAAGAATCTGATTGCTGGTGACTGCCATTCATGTAGGAAGTGCCAACCTAATGCAGAGGAGGTGGTAGCTCTTGCAAAATAGGCAGGATCTCAGCAGGTGGGAGATGGAGGCTTCCATACCCAGGTGATTAAAGTTAGCAGTCCCTTGTGCCCCGAGGATTGTTAATAGAGAAAAAGAAACACAACTCTCACTTCAAGGATGAGTGAGTTTATTCTGGAGCCAAAGTTATGGCCTGGGGACACAGGTTGAAATTGCCCCAAATTCCATGTTCCAACATGGAAGTAGGTTTGTGAAATCTTTTTTTTTAAATTGGAATTTAATTTAATTTAATTTTTTTCATTGAATATTTATTTACATTTCAGATGTTATCCCCTTTCCCCATTCCCCTCCAGAAACCCCTTAGCCTGCTCTGCTCCTGCTACTTCTATGAGGATGTGTTCTCACCCACTCCATCCTCCCCACCCTCGAATTCCCCCACGCTGGGGCATCCAGCTTTCATGGGACCAAGGACCTCCTCTTCTACCAATGCATGATAAGGCCATCCTTCCCTACATATGCAGCTGGAGCCATGGGTCCCTACAAACATGTTCCCAGGCTGGTGGTTTAGACCCTGGGAGCTCTGGCTGGTTGGTATTGGTGCTCTTTCAATGGGGCCACAAGCCCCTTCAGTTTTCTTTCTACCTCCTCCATTGGAGACCCCATGGTTTAATGGTTAGCTGCAAGCATCTACCTCTGTATATGTCAGATTCTGGCAGAGCCTCTCAGAAGACAGGTATATCTGGCTCTGGTCAGCATGCACTTCCTGGCATCCACAATTGTGCCTGTGTATGGTGACTGACTGCACAAGGGCTGAATCCCCAGGTAGGGCAGTCTCCAGATGGCCCCTCCTCCAGTCTCTGCTCCACACTTTGTCTCCTTACTTGCTCCCATGAGTATTTTGTTACTCCTTCTAAGAAGGACCAAAGCACCCACACTTTGGTCTTCCTTCTTCTTGAGCTTCATGTAGTCTGTGAGTTGTATCTTAGGTATTGTGAGCTTTTTGGCTAATATCCACTTATCACTGAGTGCATACTATGTATGTTCTTTTGTGACTGGGTTACCTCACTCAGGATGATATTTTCTAGTTCCATCCACTTGCCTAAGAATTTCTCAAATTCATTGTTTTTAATAGCTAAGTAATATTCCATTGTGTAAATGTACCACATTTTCTGTATCCATTCCTCTGTCGAAGGACATCTGGGTTCTTTCCAGCTTCTGGCTATCATAACATAAGGCTGCTATGAACATAGTGGAGCATGTGTCCTTGATATATGTTAGAGCATCTTTTGGGTATATGCCCAGTGATGAGTTTATAACAAGATAAAGAGATAAAGAGAGTATGTCCTGTGGGTGTGTGGAGAAGTATGGGGGAAGGGGTCTGTCTAGGGTCTATGGAGCCATCTGAGGATAGGTCAGAAGGAACAGGTCTGGTAGAAGCAACTGTGTGTGTGACAGGAGATGGAGCATCTGGAGGTTGCTTCTCTGGAGCTGTTCTGGATGTGCCTGGACTTGACAAGATGTAGGGAATAAGATTGAGTACATTTGGGAGAAAGAAACATTTTTTCTAAGATGTGTATTTGAAACCTAGAGGGATCCCACCCTTTGGAATAGGTAGTAAGTGGGAACTTTAGGCAGATGTACTTATCTGGATGGCATCTATTTGGTCCGTGAGAGGTAGATCTGAGTGGGTTTCCTATAGCTTATAAGTTTACAAAAGAGATAACAGCATGAGTTAACAACATGAGCAGCCTTTAAGATGAACCTTTGCTGGATTGTATAGTGGAATGTTTTATTAGAGTTAGGCAAGCTTATAGGAACTCAGATAATATTAGGACAGTGGCATAGCAAGAAGAGGAAATAAATGATCAATTAAATGATTGATGGCAACTGAGTTTAGGTAATAAGGTAATAAGGTAATAAGTTTAGGTAATAAGTTTAGGTAATAATGAGTTTAGGTAATAAGGTAATAATCTGTGAAAGCTTACTGTCAATGTAGTCAGAAGTCTGAGAAAGAGTAAGCAATAATCTACCAGTTATGTATTATTTTTAAAAATGACATAGTTCACTAGCCAACAGTTCCTGTGGTCTCCATAGTCTCTTGGGTGAAGTCAATTTGGCTTCCAAGAGCAGAAGATGCAGGGCTTTTTCTCTGTGGAATGGATACGTGTGACATGATAAATGACTTGCCTTGGTTTAGCCAAGTCATTTGACTCAGGGCATCCAGTTTAGTCCACTGCATTTGTTAGTGACTGTATCATCACATATAATTCAGGCTGTATCTTCTAGGTGTCCAAGTCTTCTGAAACCATCTTGGGTCAGTTGTTAGAGGCTTTGGGAATTCTGTCGGCCATAAACTTAAATATAGTATTAGCAGACTTCTGACAAGATTGAGAGTCACAAGGACTGGTTGAAACTGAATAGAATTTAATAGCAGTAGTAAAAATTCTATTAAGACAGGGTAGGAAAGAGTCTTAAGTAACTTTGGCAGGTTGTGTAGATAGAGAAAAGCACATTTTTGTATTAGCAAAGAAACATTTGGTTAGGGCCAGAATAAGAAAGCTGGCAACAGTGGCATACAATCATACGGCTGGCGGGTTGGGGCTGTGGGCCACAAGTCATGAGCCGGGGTTGTGCTATGGGCTCACAGCTGAGGGCATAGGTGCTGCATGTCAGGTCCATGACAGCAGGGTGGGACTGCCTACTAGTGGCTGGAAGTCACTGCCCAGTGCCTCTGGCAGCTAGAGTCTGCAGTGGGCAAAGAAAAACAAGAGTGTCCCATATCACAGCAATGTTTATGTTAGCTGTTTTGTGGCAGAAGGCACCGCTAGCACTCAGCCAAGTCCTTTGCACGGGTGGTTGTGCATGTGGGGAAGCAAGTCTCAGAGACAGTCCCTGGCAGGGTACAAGGAGTAGACCCAGAGCAGAGCTAAGAACCACAAAAGGGAATGGAGTAAGCAGCATCCTGGACCCACTGCTTCAGGCAAACCAGCTGAACTAAGTGGCTGCATCCGGCCACAAATGACAGAGGAGGCGAAGGGGGTAAGGGAGCAAGCAGGGTGCTGGCCCTGCTGCTTTAGGCAAGCCAGCTGGTGGTGTGAAAGACTGACCCCTAGTGGAGACACACTGGGGACTGTCTCAAGAGGAGAGGGGAAATGTCTCACCCAAGGGGGAGTCCTAGAACGAAGGTCAGGGAAGGACAGGGCTAGCTTCAAGCTCAAGAAATCTTTCTTGGGACCATGCGGATGGTTACTCTGACTAGTGGAGGATGGGGGAGCTTACCAGTTCTAGGCTAGGCTAGTGAGCATGGCTATCCTTTGGTAGCGGGTCTGATGCAAACCTACAGATTTCTATATCTGAGTCTCAGCATCAATGATGTGTTTATAAAAAGATAATGACATCCTGAGTGAGTTAACCCAATCACAAAAGAACACACATGGTATTTACTCACTGATAAGCAGATATTAGCCCAAAAGCTTGGAATAGCCAAGACTCAACTCACAAACCACATGAAGCTCACGAAGAAGGAAGACCAAGTATGAATGCCTCAGTCCTACTTAGAAGGAGTAACAAAAATACTCAAGGGAGCAAATATGGAGACAAAGTGTAGGACAGAAACTGAAGGAGGGGCTGTCTGGAGACCATTTCACCTGGGTATCCATCCCATGTACAGTCACCTAAGGTAGACACTGATGTGGATGTCAGGAAGTGCATGCTGACAAGAGCCTGATATAGCTGTCTCCTTAGAGGTCTGCCAGAGTCTGTCATATTCAGAGGCAGATGCTCACAGCTAACCACTGATCTGATCAAGGGTTTCCCAATGGAGAAGTTAGAGAGAAGACTGAAAGAGCAGAAAGGGTTTGTGGCCCCATTAGGAGAGCAACAATACCAACCAACCAGAGCTCCCCAGGGTCTAAACCACCAGCCTGGCAGCACATAGAGAGGGACCCATGACTCCATCTGTACATGTAGGGGAGGATGGCCTTGTCGGGCATAGGTGGGAGAGGAGATCCTTGGTCCCAATAAGGCTGAACACCGAGGGGGGGGGAATTTGAGGGTGGGGAGGTGGGAGTGGGGGGGGTAGATGGGGGCACATCCTCATAGAAGCATGATGAGGGGGAATAGAATAGGAGGTTCCTGGGTGGTGGGGGAGTGGGGGTAAGGGGATAAAATCTGAAATGTAAATATAATATTCAATAAAAATAAATAAAAAAGAATAAAAACAAACAAAAAAAAAGATAATGTTCTGTGGATGTGTGGAGAGGTATGGGGGAAGGGGATGTCTCAGTAGGCCCACTCAGAGGCATCTCTTCCTCCCCACCCCACAGAGGAACCAGCTACACACCAGTATAGTATAGAATAGAGTTTATTCAGGGCATGGGGAGGGGAGCCAGGAGGGTAGTAGAGGCAGAGAGAGAAAGAAAGAAGTAGAGAAGTAAAGGACGGCCATGACCATGTGGAGAGAGAGGAAAGAAAAGGACGAGGGGCGAGGGTACAGAGAGAAGCTACAGGCAAGAGATAAAGGGATCAAGAGAGAGAGGAGGGGCAAGCAGCCCCTTTTATAGTGGGCCGGGCTGCTGGAAGCCAAGACTTCCTTCTTCCTGAGAGCAAATGTCAGTTAAGTAGATAGCCTGAGTTAAGGAAGACCTTATCGGCCTTCCTGCCTGGGAGAGAAAATTAGCAACTTGAGTCTAACATGTTTTATTGCCCTCTTGCTCATGAGAAAGTGGTTTGGGCCAAGGAATGCTTGCAAAGAACTTAACAATTACCGGATGGACCCTGACCCTTTTCCCTGCTTGTCTTTATAAGGCGACCCGTACATTAAAGTTCAAGCAATTGATCAGACATTCAGACTTGTGCTTCTTCTTTGTGTCTCTTGTCCTATCATTCTTTCACCCCCTTCCCTAGGGTCTCTTCGAATCCCCGTGGGCTGGGACATATTGGCGCCTGACATGTGGCCCTTTGGGTCAGGGTCGGATTGAATATTGCTTCCACAGGGACGACCCACAAGCATAGGATGGACGTTTCTCTGGGGAGAAGAAAGAAGATCCATGTGTGATCACCGCCGAGTTACCTACCTTCGAAATTGATCCGGGGTAGGTAGGAAAAAGCAACGCAATTATGAGACAAGCATTGAGCAAACATGATTTGTTCTTAAGGGTCTCAAAGAGTCCCTCATGGCACAAGGATTAAGGGTTAAGAAAAAGGATCTTAAAAGATTCTTGGAATTCATTGGCGATGTTTGTCCATGGTTTCCCCAAGAGGGAACTATTGATGACAAAATGCCACACCTCCTAAGGAGGAGATGAAAAGTTAGACCTTGAAAATGAGAGAGATAGGGCTAAAACAGTTGTCTGCTCTCAGGCATGTTAGCAAAAGAAAAGGAAAAGCCTATATCAGAGCCCTCCTGGGAGCAGGAGAGAATCAGAAGTCCTGGCTCTTACTGGAGAGATTCTTAGTTTTGGTTTCTCCGTCTATTGTCTGTCCTTGGCCCACCAAGTTTGTCCATGTATGTCATTGTCTGTCTTTGTTTCATTGTTTGAATGGTTATTGTTCTATGTTTTATGTTCAAAAGAAAAAAATGGTTAAAACTTCTGGCTTGATTTAGCTTAAAACTTGCATAAAAGGCAATCTCGATTTACACAACAGAAGCTGATAGATACCCTGCTTTGTGGCTGGAAGTAAGGCACAGCAGGAGGAGCCCTGGCTGGAGTGATTATTTGCATAAACTGCTCTTAGAGGGGCCAACAGCTTTTCGGCTTTCATGGTAAAGAAACTGATCCCCCCACCCCCCAAGAAAAGTTTCTGTGACAGTGTTTATTGGTTTATTGGGTTCAACAAATGACAAGGTGCTTTTCTCTTGAAATTAGAGTTTCCTAGGGTCTCCTCGAATCCCCTCTGGCCAGGGCACCAGGCCTACCTGGCTGTTGCTAGGTAACTGTGGGGAGGAGCATACCTGGCTATTGCCAGATAACTGTGGAGGTGGAGTTTAGACAGAATACTAACATCCAGGAGTGGTAAAGCTGGGTCCTCAGGTCCAATTTTCTGAGGAAGTGCTAGACTGATTTCCAGAGTGGTTGTACCAGCTTGCAATCCCACCAAAAATGGAAGAGTGTTCCTCTTTCTCCACATTCTTGCCAGCATCTGCTGTCACCTGAGTTTTTGATCTTAACCATTTTGACTGGTGTGAGGTGAAATCTCAGGGTTGTTTTGATTTGCGTTTCCCTGATGACTAAGAATGCTGAACATTTCTTTAGGTGCTTTTTGACCATTTGAGTTTCTTCAGTTGAGAATTCTTTGTTGAGCTCTGTACCCCATTTTTTAATAGGATTATTTAATTGTCTGGAGTCTAATTTCTTGAGTTCTTTGTATACAATAGATATTAGCCCTCTGTCAGATGTAGGATTGGTAAAGATTTTTTCCCAATCTGTTGGTTGCTGTTTTGTCTTATTGACAGTGTCCTTTGCCTTACAGAAGCTTTGCAATTTTATGAGGTCCCATTTGTCAATTCGTGATCTTAGAACAGAACATAAGCCATTGGTGTTCTGTTTAGGAACTTTTCCCCTGTGCCCATGTGATCAAGGCTCTTCCCCACTTTCTCTTCTATTAGTTTCAGTGTATCTGGTTTTTTGTTTTTGTTTTTGTTTTTGTTTTTGTTTTTTGTTTTTTGTTTTTGTTTTTTGTTTTTCGAGACAGGGTTTCTCTGTATAGCCTTGGCTGTCCTGGAACTCACTCTGTAGACCAGGCTGGCCTCGAACTTAGAAATTCACCTGCCTCTGCCTCCCAAGTGCGGAGATTAAAGGCGTGCGCCACCACCCGGCCAGTGTATCTGGTTTTATGTGAGGATCTTTTATCCACTTGGACTTGAGCTTTGTACAAGGAGATAAAAATGGATCGATTTGCATTCTTCTACATGTTGGCCTCCAGTTGAACCAGTACCATTTGTTGAAAATGCTGTCTTTTTTCCACTGGAAAAACGATCAAGTGACTGTAGGTGTGTGGGTTCATTTTTGGGTCTTCAATTCTATTTCATTGATCTTCTTGCCTGTCTCTGTACCAATACCATGCAGTTTTAATTACTATTGCTCTGTAGTATAGCTTGAGGTCAGGGATGGTGATTCCCCCAGGTTTTTTTTTTTTTTTTTTTTTTTTTTTTTTTTTTTTTTTTTTTTTTTTTTTTATTGTTAAGAACAGCTTTCATTATCCTGGGTTTTTTGTTATTCCAAATGTTTTTGAGAATTGCTCTTTCTAACTCTGTGAAGAATTGAATTGGTATTTTGTTGGATTGCATTGAATCTGTAGATTGCTTTCAGCAAGATGGCCATTTTTACTATATTAATCTTGTCAATTCATGAGTATGGGAGACCTTTCCATCTTCTGAGATCTTTGATTTTTTTCTTCAGAGACTTGAAGACCTTGTTGTACAGATCTTTCACTTGCTTGGTTAGATACACACCAAGGTGTTTTATATCATGGTACCTTCTCCAAAATTGACCATATAATTAGCCACAAAACAGGCCTTGACAGATACAAAACGATTGAAATAATCCCATGCATCCTATCAGCTCACCGCAAACTAAGGCTGGTCTTCAATACAACAAAAACAACAGAAAGCCCACATACACGTGGAAACTGAACAAGTCTTTACTCAATATGACTTGTTCAAGGAAGAAATAAAGAAATTAAAGACTTTTTAGAATTTAATGAAATTGAAGTCACATCATACCAAAACTTATGGGACACACTGAAAGCAGTGCTAAGAGGAAACTCATAGCTCTAAGTGCTTACAAAAAGAAACTGGAGAGAGCATACACTAGCAGCTTGACAGCACACCTGAAAGCTCTAGAACAAAAAGAAGGGAATACACCCAAGAAAAGTAGACTACAGGAAATAATCAAACTCAGGGCTGAAATCAGCCAAGTAGAAACAAAAAGAACTATACAAAGTATCAACAAAACCAGGAACCGGTTCTTTGAGAAAACCAACAAGATAGATAAACCATTAGACAGATTAACCAGAGGGCACAGAGACAGCATCCAAATTAATAAAATCAGAACTGAAAAGGGAGACATAACAACAGAAACTGGGGAAATTAAAAAAAAAAATCATCAGATCCTACTACAAATCCTATATTCAACAAAACTGGAAAATCTGGATGAAATGGACAATTTTCTAGACAGATACCAGGTACCAAAGTTAAATCAAGATCAGATAAACCACCTAAACAATCCCATAACCCCTAAAGAAATAGCAAGCAAAGCCTGGTACTGTAACTTTAAGAGGGAGAACCCATTACCGGAGTTCACTACCACTGAAGACTACAAAAAGGAAATAAGGCTAGGTTGTGAGAAGACACCACAGTGCCTCTAACTGCTGACATTATGAAAACCTTCAGCCATGAGAACAGGAACACACAGGCTGTTCCTGCAACAAATATGCAGACCCTGGTCCTACTCTCACCACTGCTGACTCTCTGTGTCTCTGCAGGTGAGTGGAGAGGCCAGAGAGGTGCAGAGCCATGGGGGTGGACAGTGTGGTCACACAGCCACTGACGCTCTTGTCTTCATTCCTCAGTGAGCCCTGAGGTGTGGGTGCAAGTCCAAATGGAGGCCACCAACCTCCCATCCTTTTCAGTTCGCTGTGGAGTCTTAGGATGTAACCTCACCTCCCTGGTAACAGTGAGCTGGAAAGGATTTGTCGATGCCGGAGGGACCAAACTAGCTGTGTTACATCCAGAACTTGGCACCCAGCAGTGGGCTCCTGCCAGCAAGGCCCACTGGGAAACCCCAAACAACGTTTCTGTCACTCTGACCCTGGAACAATCCAAAGCAAGAAGCTCCCTGGCCAACACCACATTCTGCTGCGAGTTTGTTACCTTCCCTCATGGTTCCAGGGTTGCCTGTAGAGACCTGCGTAGCTCAGATCTAGGTGTGTGTGGGGAGAGGAGGGAGACAGGGAGGACCTTAACACTGGCTGCCCATCTGACACTTTTGTCTGTGTCTAGGTCTCTCTGCCCCGACTCCAGCCCCCATTCTTCAGTCAGACCTGGCAGGGATCTTGGGAACCTCAGGGTTTTTCCTATTTGGTTTCATCTTTATACTATGTCTCTGGTGGCAGAAGAGGCATTGGTGAGAATGGATCCAGTAATATCCCCACACCATTGGTTAGGTGCCTTCTGCCACTAACTCTGCCTCTTCTGTCTCACATGTGTTCCAGTAAATCTCAACTATCCCTCACCAGCACCCAGGCACAGATGGAGACTCAGGTAAGGCTTGAAGGACTTGGGGATTCATGTGACTCTCCTTCATCCCCTATAGCCCACAAAGACTATCCCTGGCCACTGGGGTGGATCCACCACCCCAATTCCTTCCCCACCCGCACCCCACCATCCTGTTCAGCAGCTCTGTATGAGGCTGTAGACCATTCTGACCAACACATACTTCCGTGCATATCACTCCCCACTAGTGGCCCACACCGACCCCCGTGCCTCAGCTTCCCCACTTGGCCTCTACACACAGCAGCTTTATCTCCACTGAGAATGGACTGTATGCTCTGGCATGAGCGAGACTTCCCCGCACTCTTCCCAACTTCCACTGTTTGGAGCACAGTACCCTGGAAAAATGCTTGGAAGTTCAATGACAGGTACCCTTTGTCCACTACAGGCCTTTGGGACAGCTGTCTACTGGTGTCTTCATCCTGGGCATCAGGCCTCGTCATGAATCTTGCTCTGTTCTTAGGCCTTTGATAAGTGTCATCAAACCCTGCTAGCTAGGATGTGGTTAGCATGTGTGCATGTATGAACACAGGTGTGAGTGGAAGAGTATGACGAAGGCCAAGTTACATCCTGTTTTGTACATATTTCTAACCACCCAGACGATACCTTTAATAATGTCATTAAAGTGGTCCTTCTGTTTGGAACTTTAGCTTTCACTTCTTTAGGAATGTTAAAAGCAAATTCAATCCCTTGGGAGGAAGGAACTAGGTTAGAGACAAAAGAGACTGCGACTGAGACCCAGACTGAGGTGGAATGTCCTGAACCTGTGGGACTTAAGCCCCAGTACTCCTGGGGCTTCAATCTCTGTTATCTGACCTGGCCTCTTCATGATGGACTCCCTGTGTAGCTGGAGTGGAGCCCTGGAACCCTCTTCCACTGAACTGATGTTCAGAAGCAGAGGAGAGGGGACAGGGAGGTCTCTTCCAGCTCCCATACTTGCTTCTTCAGCTCTCCTTTTGTGATCAGAGAATGGGACTCCCCACTGGCCATTCAGAGGCATGCGGTAGGGTGTTTTCTGTTAGCTCATGTTTTCCCTCTTGGCCTCAAGCTCCCTGAATAGCAACTATGAGACTTGAATATATTTACAAATGCCTAGGCCAAAGCTTGAGCCTGTTTTTCAATTATCTCATAATTTAATAACCTATTTGTCCTATTCTTTGTAAACTACATGGCTGGCTACCTCTGCTCAGGTTCTATACATCTGTCCTCTGTAAAGTCCCCAGGATGACTCCTCCCATGCTTGACTCCATCTATCCCAGAGTTCCTCTCTCTGTACTGGAACTTCTACTTCCCTATTTCCTGCCTAAGCTAATAGGCTAACAGCATTTTTATAGCCAGGTGATGCTTCCACACAGTACAAGAGATTCTCTCCACAGAGGCAAGCAGAGAGGCCTTGCAGACACAGGGGTTGAGTATAGCCTCATCTACCTCAGATCGTTTTAGGCAGGAGCTGTGCTCCTTTGCAGGAGACAAGCACCCTGGGCTCCTGCACCATCTTCAGAGGAGATACAATGACTGAGAGTCTTGTGAGTCAAAAGACCACGGGCTTGGATTCCTGGGTCACTCTAGCATGGTAAACCACATAGCTTGAGTATATGAGAGGCTCCCCTTGCTTGTGGTGTACATCCGGAGGGAGGGTGAGAAAGCCTTAGGAACATGAAGATTGCAAACAGGGAAAATGGGCTGTTGTTTGGCCTGTTTAGGCTTCAGTACCCTCCAACCAAGCCTTAAAGACAGAGAATCCTGGGAACCTGTCTAGGGCAGAGAATCAAGAGGTCTCTTAAGGGAAGAACTGAGTATAAGCCTTCCTGGTGGGCAGAGGAATGCACCCCTGGAAACCCCATTAGTTGTCTTGTCCCTACCAGGTGATGACTAACCCCACTGCTGAGGGGCCAGTTGGTCCCCACAGGGCCATAGCACAAGAAGCCTAGAGGGCATTGGCAAGGGGATACATAACCTCAAAGCAGCTGTGAGTCGGGGCAGGATGACCTGGAATTCATAGCCCTACCCTCTGCTGGGATGGGAAACTGAACCATCCCCAGCCACTATCCAGAAGCTGCCACCTGTTGTTTCTTTTCCCAACTACTCACCTCTGTGAAGACCAGCAACTAGGCCCCCAAGAATCCTCCACAGACTCCGTCTGCCTCCAGTCACCCCAAGTCTGCCTTCCTTGGTACAGTCTCTGCCACCCTCAGCCTCATTCCCTTGACAACTCTGCTTGTGGTGTCCCCTAGTCTCTCTCACTTTCCCTATGCCTGCTGCCTGTCCCCCACCAGCTTCCACTTAATGTTGAGTGTGTGTACCCAACATTAAGTATAGCTTAATGTCAGTATAGCCCTCCTTACAGTCTAGATTCATAACTGCTACATCCCAAGAAGCCTGTACCACATTCTGAATTGGCCCAAGATATTTTCTTCCTCAGCCCAACCCCACCCCAACCAGTGACGAGCCTACAAGAGCTGAGACTGAAGGGGCTGTGTGACCTCTGCCCAATGGCTAGCTTTTAGACCTCAAACCATTGCCTAGTACATTGTTCTCAGGGGCTCAACTCCAGCTTTGTGTGGCTATCATGCACACGAAGTGGCCTGAAGACTGCCAACAATGACAACAAGCTATGGAATATGAAAACCAAGTCAGGTCTGAGTGCTTGAACAACAGGACCAGGAGAAGGCCCTTGTCTCAGGATGATGTGGGATGGGAGGGGTCTGATTGGAAGGGGGATAAGGGTTCCCAAACTGAGGTTCCAGCTGACCTCTGCAGAACAGGGGTCCGTGGCAGGAAGGATGCTGTAGAACCACTCTTAACAGATTCAGCATCTGTGAAATGAAATAGCTTTCTCACAAGACAGTGATGGCTAGAAAGAGTCCATGGTCTGAGAGCTGCCACAACCACCATCCAGAAGAGTGAAGGGGACAGCACGAGATGTGTGAAGGGTGAGATAAAGCAGAGAAGGCCAAAGTGGGAGTGCGGAGGACCAGCCAGCTACCAGATGCATTTGGGTGGGCAGCTGTGGTGCCTTGCCCTCCGTATCCTCCCTCAGGGTGTCCAAGCACCAATGCATACTGGGCTGGAAAGATGAAGCTGAGTCCACAATGGGTGGGGTCTGCAGGATCCTGGTCTTGTCCTGCTAGGAGTGACTGCCACAGGTAGGCCTTCTCTGAGGATTGTAGTGTTACAGTTCTTTTAGACAATATTCGATGAAACAGCTCTCTTACACACTCTTCAGTGAAACATCAGGTGTGCATACACTTTATCTGTGGTGAACAATAGCTTTATATGAATCTTGGAGAGTGGGAAGGAGTTTTCAGGTTGAATGTCAAATCATTGGCCAGAATATAATCCCAGGTACTTGTTGGGTGGGTTCTTATTTGGAAAGAAGTTGAACTTGTAGGTATGTAACCTTCTCCAGGTGGAGGGTGTGGAGGTCAAGCTCCCCAGACAAGGTCAGAGAAGGGGAACCATTTTGCGCTGAGCTCAGATGAGCTAGCTGTCTGGACATGGTATGTTGGGTTGTAGTGTGTGCATGGGTCCTGTTGAGTTGATGTGTGGATTCCACCTCTCTTGCCATGTGGCTAGGGCCTTTTGTGGGAAAAGAGGTGCTCACTCCATGCTGGCACCAAGCAGACATCAGGCCGTGCGAAGCTGCAGGACTTTGCTCAGGGTGGGAGAACACAGTCTGAGGTCCCATGGGGAGCCAGGGCTCTTAGCTTGGAGGTCCTCAAGCCAAAAGGTGGCTAGAAACTGGTTGGTTCTCTGACCCTTGGGCTCTCAGGTGCTGCTGGAGAGCCTCAGAAGGGCCAAGACCAAAGTGGGAGCATATGGGCTAAATTTGGCTGGCTTGGCTTGCTTGCTTGGGTTGAGTGGCTGGTGGTCTCCATGGCTGAGAACGTAGAGAGGTTGTCTGTGGGAGATTAGGCAGCGGCTTGGTAGTTTAAAACCGTCTTCACTGCTCCCCACGGCGGGTCCCAAAGAAAAGAAATAGACTATGGTCTTAAGATATTTACTGACATGGCGAAAAATAGATGAAAACTATACCCCAGTTTCTCAGGGTATGCTGAGGTTAAATACCTTTTACAAGGAGAAGGGTCTGGGAAGGAATGCTTAATTGACTTCGCCCCTCTGGCCTTTAGGTATCTCATTAATATGGAGATCTGTCTTGAGGCTCTGTGGCCTGTAGTCACACCCTCTACCTGTGGAGGGGCTACTGGGCATTGTCCTATGTGACTTGGGGGGAGTGCATTCTATGTAGGTCTTCGGCCTCATGTCAGGAGCCTAGAGTCTGGGAGCTTGTCGAAATGCATGTTGTCCCTTAGGATCACCTGGGGTCTCCAGTGATTTCTAGCCAATGTTCCACCATGCTGTCCTTTCACGGTTCTACAGTGGTAGACTTCGACCTCAAGTAGCAAGGTGTCCCAACATCTTCCCCTGTTCTATTTATAATGGAGAGGTGTCATAGTAGCCCTCAGCCTCTATGTTGGGAACAGTTTGCTACTGAGCTAGAACACAATTGGCAATACTTTCTGTAGTGCTACTTACCTGCTGTTTTAAAAATTGGATGAGGCAGGGTGCCAGGAGCAGGACTCTGATGGCCAGTACAGGGCCAAGGAGGGGAAGAAGCCAAGGGGGTTTGAGTACCATGAGGTTGGGGTGTTAGACACATAGCATGCTTGCAGATTCCCAGTGGAGATCTTTGAGCATTTGTATGTCTTGTTCCACTAGACAGATTCATTAATAGAAACAGCATTCTTTCCCAACATAATGCAAGTCCCTCTCTGTTTGGCAGTCATCAAGTCCAGAGCAAACCCCTCTAGGAAGTTTATCTGTTGTTGAAGGTTGAAGGGACTTGAGACTATCCAAATGATAGACTTGAGACTAACCATTGCCTGGTCAAGCTTGTCCTGGAAGTCTCTGGGAAGATGGCCCCTTCCCTGTGCTGAGCTACCTCCAGCATGGACCTGATAAACAGACATTACTTTTTTTTTAATTGTTTATTTGATTGATTTACCCTCCCCGACAAATACCCTATCCTATCCTCCCTTCTCCCTGCTTCTATGAGGGTGGCCCCCCACCTACCTATCCACTCCCACCTCAGCACCTTAGCCTTCCCCTATGCTGGCGCATTGAGCCTCCACAGGACCAAAGGCCTTCCCTCCATTGATTCCAGATAAGACAATCCTCGGCTATATATGGAGCTGGAGCCATGGGTCCTTTCATGTGTACTCTTTGATTGGTGGTTTAGTCCCTGGGAGCTCTAGGGGGTTCTGGTTGGTTGATATTGTTGTTCATCCCATGGAGTTGCAAACCCCTTCAGCTCCTTCAGCCTTTCCCCTGACTCCTCCATTGGGGTCTCCGTGTTCAGTCCAATGGTTGACTGTAAACATCCTTATCTGTATTGGTCAGGCTCTGGCAGAGCCTCTCTGGAGACATCCATATCAGGCTCTTGTCAGCAAGCACTTCTTGGCATCATCAATAGTACCCAGGTTTGGTGACTGTATATGGGATGGATCCTCAGGCAGGGAAGTCTCTGAATGCCTTTTCTTCAGTCTCTGCTCCACTCTTTGTCCCTGAATTTCCTTTAGATAGGAGCAATTCTGGGTTAATATTTTTGAGATGGGTGCGTGGCCCCATTCCTCAACTGGGGGCTGTACCTAACCTCTGGATATGGTATCTATGGGTTCTCTCTCTCTTTTGTTGGTTTTTTCGGCTAATGTGATCCCTATTGGGTCCTGGGAGCCTCTTGCTTTCCTGGCTTCTGGGATTTTCTAGTGGCTACCCCTAGTTCCCCCTCCCCCACTGCTATACATCTTTTAATTTCCTGACTGTCCCATCTTCTCCCACACCTGGTCCTGCCCAGTTTCTTTCCCCACCCTCTCTTTCTCTCAGATCCCTCCCTCCATCTACCTCCTATGATTATTTTGTTCCCCCTTCTAAGTTTGACTGAAGCATCCACACTTTAGTTTTCTTTCTTTTTGAGCTTCATATGGTCTGTGAGTTGTATTGTGGGTATTCTGAGATTTTTGCCTAATATCCACTTATTAGTGAGTGCATACCATGTGTGCTCTTTTGTGACTGGGTTATCTCACTCAGGATGGTATTTTCTAGTTCCATCCATTTGCCTGTGAATTTTATGAAGTAATTGTTTTTAATAGCTAAGTAGTACTCCATTGTGTAAATATACCACATTTTCCGTATCCAGTCTAGTGGTTCCTCAGAAAATTGAAAATAGTACTACTTGAAGACCCAGCTATACCACTCCTGGGCAAATATTCAAAAGATGCTTCAACATATAACAAGGACATATGCTCCACTATGTTCATAACAATCTTATTTATAAATAGTCAGAAGCTGGAAATAACCCAGACACTACTTTAGATAACTGGCCAGACCCCCATTGTGGCAGCCTGCTTGTGTGAACACTTCAGGGATGCTCAGCTGAAACACCAGTCTAGCTGCCAAGGTCACTGTGACCATGACTGCTGCCAGGTGCAGTGAATATGGAAAAAAGGTCTTTCTGGGGTCTTTCTGGGTCACTTTCCAAGTGCCTCTAAACATTGTAGTTAATCATTAAGAGATTTAAAAAAAAAAAAAAAAAGTCTTGCTGGAGAAGAACACAACAAATGGTACCTTTTCCTGGACAACTGTCTTAAGATATAAGGTGGCTTCAGTTGTGTCATTGGCAGATCAAAGCTAATGCAAGACCAAGAACACATTGCTCACCAGCATGACCTTCAAAGTTTGTGGGTTTTTTAAACAACTAAAAGCAAACAAGCCCAGAGGTTTTCTTGGTGCTCCACAGGTTTACCATTGTTGCCTTTCCTTTGTCCATCTTTCCCTCTCTGGCAATCTATCTGGTTACACTCTGCAGAACCAAGGTATAGCTGTGGATGCAAGGAGTAAAACTGAGGTAGACAAGATGGCTCAGTGGATAAAAGGTGCTTGCTGCCAAACTGGATGACTCTAGTTCCATTCCCTGGGATCCACATGGTGGAAGGAGAGAACTGACTCCTACAAATTGTCCTCTTACCCTCGTGGCACAGAAGTGAAGTGATCTGATTCTTCAAACAATGGCTGAGACAAATAAATATTACCTTAAACAAGCAAAGCACAGGTCCTAGTCTATGAACTGTAATACACAATAGAAAAAGGAGGCTCAAAACAAACACATCATACTTGTGCTCATCTGCTTTTTTCCATATAGCATGGACACCACCCCTAGAAATATATATTTAGAGTCAGTGAAAAAAAAAATACCCATTTTTCTTTTTACTCAACACAGTACGCTTGCCCACCCTCTGTGTGGAGGGGCTTCTTCGTTTCCACCACACATCAGCCTGAGTTTTCCTTAGTTATTAAAACTGCTCCCATGGGGGCTAAAGAGATGGCTCAGCGGTTGAGAGAGCTTGCTGCTCTTGCAGAGGACCCAGGTTCGATTCCCAATGCCATCATGGTAGCTGACAACTGTCTGAAACTCTAGTTCCAGGAGATACAATGCCCTCTTCTGACCTTCACTGGCACCAGGTAAATGGGACACACAGACATACATGCAGACAAAACACCTATATTCAAAGAATAAATGATTTCAAGATTTTATGAAATAAATTAAAAAAAAAATACAAACAAGCAACACACAAAACCTGTTCCCATTGGTGTTGCCTGTGTTCTCCAAAGGCAGGTATGTAAGTGCAGGCTCAAACTTGGAATGGTTAATTCAAGACAAACTGAAATGTGTCAGCTTCACTGTGCTTGTCTATCCTGGCCTTTCATATGTCCATATATCTCTTATATAATTTTCTGGTTTTAGCATTATTTTATTTTATGTGTATGAGTGTTTTGCCTGAATGTATCTATGTGTACTATATGTGTACTATGCCCACAGAGGCTAGAAAAGGACATTGGATCCCCTAGAACAGGAGCTACAGGTGGTTGTGAACTATGTGGTCCCTGGAACCAAACCCAGGTCTTTTGCAAGAGCAGCCAGTGCTCCTAATCATTGGCCATCTCTTCCACTCACTATGATTTCTTCACAAATTTCCATGTAAGCCTGTGACCTGGCTGAGTCACATATAATAATTACTCTTGAGCAATTGTTCTGAAACACATCTGCTTCTTCCAGCTCTGTTTACCTTTGGCACATTGACAAGAGCAGCTCCATTTTACATCTGACCATGTTCATAGGCTTTTACAACCCTGTCTTGTATTATTTCAGTGTTTTCCCTAGCTGTCTCATAGGTGAGAGGGTCCCACGCTTCCTGAAAGGACCGGTTCTAGATGTTGGTTTAATCTGGTCCCAGGACAGAAAGAAAATGTCAGATTGAGCAACAGAGAGCTTTGGAGTTTCAGAACAGGCTTATCTGGGTCTGAGGATTTGATTGTTATTTATAAGCATCTTTATCTTTTTATTGTTATATAGACTTTAAAAAATTATGTGCCTGTGTATGTGTGTCTTTGTGTCTCTATGTGAGTATGCACACATGAATACAGGTAGATGTATCAGAGCATAAGATGACCCTGAGGCAAAGTTGCAGGTGGTTTGTAAGCTACCTAAAGTGAGTGCCAGGAACCAAACTCCCTGTAGTAAGAGCTTTCGTTTTCAAAATAACCCAAATAGGTTATATAATATGTTTGTGTTTTGATCCCAGATGTGGCATATGGGGATGCTTAAGTTTGTCCACAGATGTTAACTGTGATTGCTTTGTGCTCTAGGGGGGCATGATTTTTGACAGCTGCAGATAGTTTAATTGTGGGGACTCTGGAGAGGGAATAAATGGGATATCCCAGAGAGGACCCAAGGCAGCTGGTGCTCCCCTCTGATGCTGCCCTCATTGTTGTTGTATTTGCTATTGCTGGATTGCTGGACTGCTGGATATTCTGACAGCTGTTAGCATTTCTTCTAGTCTCTGCCCAACAATTACCTAGCAACAGCCAGGTATGAGCCTGGCTCACATATAAAAGGACTGGGTCTCTCTCTTTCTCTCTCTCTCTCTCTCTCTCTCTCTCTCTCTCTCTCTCCCTCCCTCCTTCCTTCCTTCCCTCCCTCTCCTTCTTTCCCCTCCCCTCCCTCTCTCCCTTTCTCCTTGTCTCCCTCTCTTCCCCTCTCCTTCTGTCCCCTTCCCCCTCCTTTTCTCTCTCCCTCTTTCCCTCTCTTTCTCTTTTGTTCCTTCTTTCTCTTCCTCTACCCCCTTCCCCACAGTCCCTTTCCATACCCCAAATAAACTTCATTTTATATTAGACCTGTCTTATGTCTGGTACCTCAGGGGGATGCTTCATTGGGGTTTGAAGGGATCAGGGTGGAATAAGGAAGGGCAGAGGGAGGTAGAGGTAGAAAAACTCAATAAAATAGTAGAAATGTAAGAATGTAATTTCAGGTCTCAGCTTGAACTTAAAATTAAAAGATCCTTAAGTTTGAGTTTCGGTCAAATATTAGCTGTCCCTGAGGCACATCCCAAGAGGTGCACATTTCAAAGACTCAAACAAACAGTCCAGGAAGAAGAGTCCAAGATAAGAGTTTATCAGGAGATGATCCGTTAACACAGTACACCTGGGTAAACAGAAGCCACTTAAGCTGACTCTTTTGTTGTAAAGATAAGGTGCAAAATTGAGTTACCCAGAAACCGAGCCTGGGACCAGCTGTTTGAAATCCTTTATGGTCTAAGAAGTAATTAATTATCCTTGTGAACTCTGTAAAAATGGTATATAAGCTGCCCTTAACTTTAGTTCGGGGTTCTTCTTGCCTGCATGCAAGGGAACCCCAGTGCACTGGTTATCATTATCATTATCAATAAACCTCATGTTATTGCAGCGAATCCTGTCTGTGGGTGTTTCTGTGGGAGCACATTCCCGGGTTTTGAATCTTTAGGTCCAACAAAAAACAAATATGTCAATGATCTAGGGCGCTCCAAGAGCAATACAAACTCATGACCTCTTTGCTATCTCTGTCCCCACATGTATTTATTTTTATTCTGTGTGGCTCCACAAACTTCTGTATGTATCTATGCATGTTATGGTGCTTTAGGGAGTCAGTCCTTAAAAATGAACACAGGGTATCTGGCTTTGCGGCAAGTCCTTTGTGTTTTTGTTTGTTTGTTTTTGTTTTTTGTTTTTCTTTATTATCAAAACAAGGACATGATAAGGTTCACATCCCTCCCCCCACCACCACTACTTTGAGTCTTGTGGACAGAAAGTCAAGGGTGCTGGATTGTCGGAGAGGGGAAAGTAAGGGACAATGGCACACAGGAGGCTCCTGTGATGCTCCAGTTAGAAAGGACTGTGTAAATCAGTATGGGAAGAGAACAGTGAGTGGATTAATGATCTGTTTTGAGGACAGGGCTGTTCTGGTGTGGGCAGAAAGGCTAAGATAGCCTCAGGACACCCAAGGAGCAGGTGCTATTCCTTTAGGAGTCTCTGTCTTTGATCATTTTAAAACCCCAGGCCTTTGTGTTCCAAAATGTCCCTCCTCCCCCCATAACAGTAGCTTGGCTGCAGGTGACTGCCAGGCCTTGTCTTATGAGTTGGGGGAAATACCATTAACAGTTAAGGAAGCTGAGTACCTAATGTCTCAGAGAAGCCACACCCCAGGAGATCCTTTTGGGGATTCAACTTGGTTCAGGGCACTGAAAGGAAAAGAAAAGTGTGATTTAAGGTTTAAGGTTTAAGGAGACAGATGGTAGCAGCAGTGAGGTCAGAGCCCAAGAGTAGATGTAGAAGCCCCCAGAGCCTGCCCTGTAATGGTTCCTAAGGACCAGTGTCTGGCCAATGGCACCCCTGTATGCTTACATTGCTATGACTTGGCAATTGGGAGACTTTCTTCTCAAAGCCTATAGATGATAGGGAAAAGGGAGATGGAAAATAGACATGGCTATCTCTGAACTAAGAGGTGGGGAAAAGTTTGCCTTTTATCTAGGCTGTGACATAGGTGGTTCCAAGGTGAGTGTGAGGAGTGGGCTCTAAGAAAGTATGCAAGGTTGTCATGGCAACAGATGTCACCTATGTGTGACATTCCTGAGTTTGGAGCTGGTTTGCCAAGCTGGCTCTGGATACCAACACTACTGATAACGGAAATGGTTCACCTGCTCCCTCTTCTAACTGAACTTTCCATCCAAACTAATTTATCCCGAAGATTCTGTGCCTTTGGGTTCTCAGAGTACAATGGACTTTGTGTCAGCGGAACATGTAAAGCTAAGAGAGAAGTCACAGGAGTTCAGAGTCTGGCGAAGGTTAAGAGATCTGAGGACCATGGGGAATGTGGTGATGGCAGATATGAGGGCAGGCTGCCTATCCAGCTTGCAGGGAAGCGTGAACAAGGCAATCAATGCCAGGAAAGCTAAGGAAATGGGAAGTTGCCTCAGTATGTCACTCAGGAAGAATGATGCCACTTCCTTTGATACAATCATGTCTTCCTGCCCCTCAGCAAGGTGGTGACACCTCATCATTTGAAGGGTAGGGTGGCTCTCTTATAGAACTACCCCTGAGCCCACCAGAGTCTCTGCTCCCCAATTCTCAGGTCTCCACCCCAATTACAGTCTAGCTGTGTCCTCTCTCAGAAATGTCTCAAGTAATATGTTGTGAGTGACACATGGCTGCTCTGAGTCCTCTTTGTCCTCTTAGTCCAAAGAAGATTCTAGAATGGCCACAGCTAGAGGGAGTCATCTCCAGACCTGGACTTGAGGTAAGGATGAGTGATATCTTGCAGGCAGGTGCATATCTGTGATGACACAAAGCCTACAAGGGCTTAGCTAAACTGGAGTCCCCTCAGACCTGCCATTTGATGCTGTATGGCCTGAACTAGGGCTTCCTCTGGAGGTGTGAGTGCAGAAAGGCTCTGACAGAAATAGGATACACGTTAGAACCATTGTCTAGGTGAGGATCACTGTCACCTAGGAAGCCTAGGAACATTGTGAACTGGACAGCAGGGAGTAGGCTAAGCCACAGACGGTCCACCAGGCCTTGGTCCAGCCTGAGAACTATGAGGGGTCACTGAAGAACAGGAATATGGCAAAGAGTAGAAAAAGGGACCCAGTTCTAGACTTGGGGGCTGAGGAAACATCCACTTCCACTCTGGAACCAGCTTTGTTAGCATCTC
This sequence comes from Rhabdomys pumilio, assembly GCA_030674055.1. Classification (NCBI taxonomy): domain Eukaryota; kingdom Metazoa; phylum Chordata; class Mammalia; order Rodentia; family Muridae; genus Rhabdomys; species Rhabdomys pumilio. The sequence goes on from JANHMN010000023.1 coordinate 15,133,141, forward strand.
TTAGCTGAGCAGGGGGCTCAGCTTGTCAAAGACATGTGTAAGCTTTTTTCTTCCTGAAAGTGTATGTGATATCCAGATAGCCTCTTCCTGGGGTTGAAAGTGAGCCTGAGCCACACAGAGAACCAGCAAGATCGGATAAGAGAGAGGGGAGGGATGGTAGATATAAGGAGGGAGAGAGAGGGAGACAGCAAGGTAGAGAGAGAGAGAGAGAGAGAGAGAGAGAGAGAAAACTGGGCAGAAAGGAGGTCAAAGTGGAAGAGAGGAAGACAGGGCATGATAAGGCCATAAATCACTGACAAAAATGGAGGCTGGGCTCAAGACACTGCCATCTTGTCAGTGACCACAAGGTAGGATCTTCTGTAACGTGAGAAAGAAGAAACCAGAATGTTAAAGGAAGTTGCTGGCCACAAGGAGGTGGAGATAGGGAGGTAATGTACTCATTCAGCCCTCCAAATGAGAAGGCCCTGGGGGATATGTGTCAATCTATCCAGATTCTCTCTTGACTCAAAAGCACCTCAGAATCCCTCCACAGTGTCTCCTCTATTGCTTATGGTTCTGCCAGTCTTATTTCCTGGAGGGACTCTGGCCATGGCTCATATCCTGCTTCTTCTGCTGTCAGCAGTAAGTCTGCATGCTGGTGAGTGATGGGGACCTCACTAGCAGGGACTTAACCACATGAGGGGACAGTGGGGCTTGGAAGAGTGGGCTGTCATGTGAACAGGTATCTGCTAAAGGAGCCAGCCAGGCCTCTCTGCCTGAAGAGAGAGCTAATATCACAGAGGAACCAACCCAACCCTTCCTTCACTTTCCTATCCCACCAGCCATAAGGACAGTCCTGTCCTGTGTCTCACCCCTGCCTGTGATTGACAGTCGAGAATGCTCTGGGTTGTCCTATCCAACCATACAGTGGCTTCAGACTGTTCTTATTCTTCTCAGGAAACTTAGCAGCACACAGCAAAGAAAATGACTATGGGGTCAACCAACCGGCAAATCTCTCTGGAGTCCAGGGGGGCTCCATTGAGATCCCCTTCTCCTTCTACTTCCCCTGGAAGTTGGCCAAGGATCCGGAGATGAGCATAGCCTGGAGATGGAAGGACTTCCATGGAGAATTCATCTACAAAGCAATCCCACTTTTCATACATGAGCACTTCAAGGAGCGGCTCATCCTGAACTGGACACAGGGTCAGACATCCGGAGTCCTCAGAATCCTGAACTTGAAGGAGACGGACCAAGCCACATACTTCTGTAAAGTCTGGCTGATCACAACAGAAGGCATGCATAGTTGGCAGTCAGTTGTTGGGACCCAACTCACCATCCTCCATGGTGAGCTATTCCAGCTCAGGCTTCGATACCTGTGGCTTTTAGTCCCCTAGATGTTACCTCAGACCCCACAACTCTGAACTTTGTTTCATAGTTCTTCTCCTTGGCCCTGCCCACAGCTATGACAACAGCATTTTTTTTTCTTGTAGTTTCGACAAGTGTTTGCTTCCTCCTCTGCTGTGGTCTGTTGTTCTCTGCTCTGACAGAACCACACTCTACTCTGGGCTTCAGCATGTGCCCTCCGCCATAGGTCACACCCTTTTTGTTCCAAATCTAACATTACAGTCCTGCTCACTTTCATCCTGTTACCCCAAGGTGGATGAACTTCTCCAAAAGTAGCTGGACTCTCTTGGTCCTGTGGCAGGGCTTTAACTGGTCCCGGTATGCAGCTTCTCCACACAGCTCCAACCTAAGCACAGAACAAACAGAAGCCATTGGATGTTTTTGATGTCCCGTGGGCCAACTGTAAACTGCCAGCTGTCCCATAGTTCCTCATTTCCCTCCTAGCTCCCCAGGACACATCAGTCATCTCTCCCTACCACTGTCTTGTCTCCTCTCTGTCTCCCTACTCCCCTGTCTCCTTCAGTGCTTTCACCTCTCACAGAAGACCACAGGCTCTTCAGTAATAATGTCCCCATTTTCACAATGTGGCTGCCCCATCTTCTGATCCCTGAGACCTGGAGAACCAGCCCTGTTACTGTATGGCCATCACTGCCCCCTCCCATCACATGGTCCTATAGGACCTGGGGACTCTATGTACTTTATTGTTGATCATGACATTGCTCTGTGGAACTTGTTTTTTCATTTGTTCTTTTTAGGGGACAGGGTCTCACTATAGCCCTGGTTGTCCTGGAACCCCTTATGTGGACCAGGCTGGCCTTGAAGTCACAGAAATCTGCCTGCCTCTGCATCCCAAGTGCCAAGATTAGAGGCATGTGCCACCATGCCCAGCAATGACTCTTGACAGTAGTAAGTCAACCTGTGAGAGGATGCCCTCAGGATAGTTTTGTGTGCAGTCTATAGCTGCCATTTTGATTTGATGTAATGACAAACAACAGCTGCCAGGGCTCAGAGAAGAGAGAAAAAGATGTTTCATGATTTTAGAGTTTCCAGTTAGTAAAGCTTCTGGAAATGAATTGTACTGATCTTTGTAGAGCAGATTATTCTGTTCTGCCCTGCACTGAGCTGTAGTCTTGCAGATAAAATGATAGTCTTTATGCTATAATGTTTTATGTATTCAGTGTGTGTGCACATGTGGGTGTGTCAGTGTAACTTTGTGTGAGTGTGTGTCTGTGTATATTATGTGTATATGTGTGTTCATTCCCATGTTGGAGGAGGTGAGAGAACACCCTCAAGTCTCACCATCTTAGTTTTTGAGTCAGGATCTCTCACTGGCTTCTGGTGTGCCAAGGAGAATAGGTTGTATGACCGGTGAGTGCTAACCATCTACCTGTCTTCATCTTCTCAGAACTGGGATTAGAATCACTCAGTCCTGTTAAGTGTGGAACTCAATATATACCACGGGCTGGCATTGAACTCACAGAGATTTGCCTGTTTCTGCCTCTAAGGCTAAGACTCAGGTCCATGCTCACTTATCTCATCTAAGTTCTTCATGTGAACTAGGGATCAGTCTTGTGTTCTAAGGCTTGAGCAGCAAATACTCCATGGACTGAAACAACTCTACATGTTACACATATTTATAACAAAACAACTGTATTCTATGATTTAGTTATCTGTGGCCAAATGATAATTTGAAGACACATACCAAGACATTTGGAGAACATGCATTTGACCTTGCTCTCCTTGAGTCTCAGCCCTAAGCATCTGTTCCCCTCTCTGTGTGAACATCTGACAGCTGTTCCCCATCCCACATCACACAGAGGAGACAGGATGTGACACTCACCCAGCCTCCCTCACCCAGGGATGATCTGCTTATGTATCATCTCTCCCCAGCACTCAGGACCACCATGAGGAGCCCCTCCATCATCACCTCTGCAGTCACCACAGCTGGCCTGGAGGACACAGAGGGCCAGAGGGATCCTTCACTGCTGATCCTGGGAGTCGTGCTCTTAGTCAAGGCTGTAGCCATAATCCCCATCTACGGCTGGATGATCTTTTTGTGGTGGAAGCAAAGGTAAGTGGTCCAGGACAGGCCTCACCCGAGCTTCCCCACTGGGAGTGTTCTCAGCTGTGGGAGATGGAGAAGGGCAGGCTTGTGCAGGGAACAGTAAAGAGAACAGAAGGAGGGAAATGTGTCTGAACTCCACAAGGCCTGCATCCCTGGAGCTGCTGTCCTTCCAGATCAGCTGGGAATGAGAGGAGCAAATGCAGATGAACACAGACCTGCGCCTGAGGAATTCAAGGAGGCTCACAGGAGCCTCAGGGGCTGAGTGCTCATTTGGAAAGAGCTGTGGCTGCTGAAGAAAGTCTGAGGTTAGACCAGAATTCAGGGACTACATCTTATGGGAAGTGACACCTAATGAAGAGACACCTCTTTGAGTTGGTCATGTAAGATCAAAATAGAAATTAAGAGCACGGTGTGTAATAGACCTGAAAACAGACAGAAATGAGCAGAGAGAACGTAAAACTACAAGTAGCAAAAGATTTGGACACTAGAAACCTAACTAACTCTCCTGAGCAAAATTATGAAACACCCACTGAAGTGTCTCAGTTGAAGTCTTTGTCTCACAAACAGGGACATGAGCATCACCCCAGGAGCCACATAAAGAGCTGTCCGGTGCTTGGACAGGCAGAGAACTAGGCTCCCTGAGGCTCACTGTGCTGCCAGCCCTACCTAGTGGGTGAGACCAATGAGTGACCTGTCTCACACTCTAGAGGGGACACCTCCTAAAAGACAATGCCCAAGGTTGTTCTCTACCATCCATGTGTGTGTGCACATATGCAAATATACACAAGTTTAAATGAACTGTCCAATGTAAATTTTAAAAAACATGTAAAAACTATAAATATAATGATATATCTAGAATAAAAAAGTTTATATATTAAGTCCCTGCAAAACACACACACACACACACACACACACACACACACACACACACAAAACTAAAGATACAATGCATTTTTTTCTAATTCCAATGACATTTTTTTGTAAAATTAAATGATTTGTCTCCTGACATAAATAACTATTTTAAGAAACAAATATGGGGACACAGTGGGGGACACAATAATCCCAGTACATAAGAAGGGCAGAGAGGAGAATCAAAACTTCAAGCCATCAGCAGTTATACAGAAAGCTGTGGACCACTGGGCACCAAAGACCTTGTCTACACAACACAGGCCAAGTGTGGACTGAGATCAGAGCACTTAAAGCCATGGGAACTAGAAGAACACAGGATGAGGACAGAGATGCTTGGATGGTGGAGGGTGATGGAGGTTCACATATAAACATTTAAATGTGCATCCCATGGTTTCAGACAGGCTCAGCCTCCATTACAGGAAGTAGAAGAACTGAGAGGAGGGAGAGCAGCAGCCTGAGAGACAGCAGAAGTCTGACTGGGATTCAAACCCTGAGCTCAGTCTGCAGGGAGCAGCAGCCTGCACTGAGAGGGAGACTCAGAGAGCCAGATTCCAGGGAGGCAAAGGGGAGACATGGTGACTGCAGAGCAGAGAAGGCAGAGCTGTGTCAGGTCAGAGCAGGGGAAGGAAGGAAAGGGAGACAGGACATGGGTCAGAACACTAGTGGTCATTCCTCTGACTTGCTGTGTGGTAGAGAAGGTCAGCTGACCACTGGCCTCAGGTCCTGGTGATTCTCAGACCTGTCCCTGCCTGGCTGCAGCAGAGCTGTTTGCTGCCCTGGGCCCCTCATGTTGTCTGAACACAGAGAACAGCTGAGAGGCAGGATGGAGAACCAGCATGGCTGACACACTGACACTGTTTCTTCTCCTACAGGCCAGCAGAGTAAAGCCTACACCCCAGCCAGGTGAGTGCCTGTCATCCCAAGGGGCAGCTGAGGGGCTGCTGGGAAGATCATTATGAGAGGCATGCAAGGGAGCCAGAGAGGTGATTCAGTCAGGAAACCATGGGACATGGGTAGGAGGACCTGAGTTTGATAGATCCAGAGCTCGCACATCATAACCCAGCGATGAGGCAGGAATTTGCAGTCCCAGCCCTAGACAAGTAAGACATAGGCAGAGTTATTGGTTGGCTGTCTAGCTAGTCTAGCCTAATTGGTGAGTTCCAGGCCACTGAAAGACCATGTCTTTAAAAACAAGGGGGATTTCTCAAGGTGATAAACCATGATAAACCACAGCTATATCATTTTCTAAATATATTGGAAGTGAAGTATTACAAATTACACACTAATGGACAAACAAGAGTGTGTGCCAGTGAGATAGTCAGTGGGCAATGGAGCCCAATGACCAGGGTGTGATTCCTGGGGACCCAAATGGTACACGGAGAAAACTAACTATTGACAATTGTCCTCTGCCTCTCTGGATCGTCCACAGGCTCCTGGTGAGACATTATCTGTTAGTCCCCGGTTAACAGACCTCCAGGTGCCAGGATCTCTCACCATGGAGGTGCATTTACATCAAAGTAGTGAGTGATGAACACACATCTGCATCAACTGGCTTCTCTGCACCCTCTATGGGAAGCAGAGCACATGGATGCAGGATTGTGTGGGACACATCCTAAGAAGCTGTGTGGCCTCTGATACCCTCTCCTTGAAACTCATCCTGTGTGTCTCTGGTCCTGAGAGCCTGACTGTGCTGCGCTCTCTCTCTCTGCTCATGGTGTTAATAACACTTTTAATAAAGATCTTGCTCCCAGATGGGCACCCACCCCTTCCTTGTCCCACATGCCATCTCTTACAGAGCTGCACATTGTGTCCTGGATGCAGGTCACAGGGAAAGATGCAAGGACCGTGGCCCGTACTGAGAACCACTGCTTGAGATCAGGGCTCCTCTCTCCCTGACTCCCTGGACCCTGCCATTGTTCACAGCCCTGATCCCTCCACGCTTCACATCAACTGACAGACCAAGGTTTCCTTGAGTCCTGTGTTGGGCTTCTTTTCCTCAAAGCCCAAGTATGCACTCACATTCTCAGTCCCTGCCATGTTGATATTCTGGACTCTTGGGTCTTTCCTAGGACAAGACTTCTATCTCATGTCCAGTCTGTATTAACATTTGGTAGTCATTGGGTCAGCGCCTAAGAAAAAGCACTGGGGTGGGGGAACACAGGAAACCCTCCAGACTGACCAGTATGTGTGAAAACAGGCTTCTCTTGTAGCCAGAAGAGGTGCATGGCCATGCTTGATAGAGACCTACCAGTCACAATGAGCCACTGATGAAGCTCCAGTCCACCAATCACAAGCCTCAAATGAGTGTCACTCATGGGCCTTTGCTGAGGCATTGGGAAAATGATCTCCAATCCCCTGAGACTAACTGGAAGTAATTGGAATCATGGAGAAGTCACTAAGGCTTCTTGTGGTAAAGTGAAGTGTCCCAGAGCAGCTGTGAAGTGTCTGCTGTGGTTGTGACTGCATCCAAGTCTCCTGAGGCTGAACTCAGCAGCTCTCACGGGCACAGTGACCATGGGAGCTGAGGTGATGTTTCCTCTGAGCATCCCTGAAGTGTTCACTCAGCAGGATGTTACAATGGCAGTCTGTCTAGTCATCTAAAGGAGTCCTTTTGTCAGCTCCACGACACAGGCAGCTGCACACAGAGAAGGGACCTTAATGCAGTTGCTCACTCACATTGTCATGTGATTTCCAAGTTCCTTTTCCATTGTTCATGCAACAGAAGAGTCACAAAAAAGAGTCGCATAGAGGAGACTGAACTAGACACAATTCCACTTTCTGGGCCTTTAGGACTCATTGTAGAGTCTCTTCCTGGTAACTCCCCTGGGATGGTGTACAGGCAGGTGCTGATGCTGAGGCTGGGCAGCAGATGAGAGAGATGAAAATGATGATGTCATCCAAGGGAGAAACACCAGGTCAGATGGCAGCAGGGCAACTGTGCTATTGTAAAGCTGAAGCCTGAGCATCCTGTCTGTACCATCAGCCAGCATCCTTCTGCCACCCTCTCTAGCAGCTCCTCCACTCTCCCCAGGCCACTGTCTGAGTGAGGTATTTTGAGGTTCCATCCAGGGTTTGTGTGTTTTCACTAGGGAAAAGAAATCACGGTATGTATAGGTATTTAGTATGACAGGAATAGAGAAGACTGGAATAATTTTCATCCATGAGGTTTTCTGCTAGGTCAGGGCCCACAGCCTGCAGTACGTGTTATCTGAGGGATGTTTCTTGAATGGAAGAGTTCAGAGGGAAATAGGAAGCCTTCATCCTGTTCTCTCTCACCACTATAATAGAATAAACCAATTGAGCAAAACTTTAGAGAATTTGAGTGTAGTGCGGTGAACACTGTCAGGAACTGGAATCTGTAGAATCACTGAGCCTGAGGGAGGCCATGTTTACTCAGGATGAAGCCTGGGTAAAGTCGTGAAAGCTGATCAGCTGTTAAAGATGACTTGTATGCCCTCTCTCCTCTCTCCTCTCTCCTCTCTCCTCTCTCTCTCTCTGTCTCTCTCTCTGTCTCTCTCTCTGTCTCTCTCTCTGTCTCTCTCTCTGTCTCTCTCTCTGTCTCTGTCTCTCTCTCTGTCTCTGTCTCTCTCTCTCTCTCTCTCTCTCTCTCTCTCTCTCTCTCTCTCTTTCTCTCTCTCTTTTTCCTTGCTGCCCTGAAACTGGATATATAGACCAGGCTAACTTTAAACTGAAAGAGATCCATTTGCCTCTTCTCTGTATCTGCCTCCCAAAAAGCCAGAATTAAAGGCAAGCATGAACACGCCCGCCTCCAGTTTTAGTAATTTTTAAACGACACTCATTTAGTTAAATTGTGGCAGGCAGGGCACACATGTACTACTACCTAAGCCACACCTATGTTCTAACATTGCACTCTGACAACCTGCATGATCACATGGTGTGCAGAAGCTTCTAGTGTGCACATCAAAAAACCCAGCATCCCTTTTTACAGAAAGTGCTCTTCCCCTGGGAAAGCATCATGGTTGCAGGGCACAGTCACTGATACTGGGGAAACACGATGACACTCCAGGAGACTGATGACAGGATCCTGGGCAGAATCACCCCACACACACAGAGCAGGATTTTCACGGGGATTCAACTAAGGCTAGGACTTGAAACTAGGACAGAGCCCATGACTTGGGACCCAGGAGCCAACAGGTGGCAGCAGTGGAGCAGGGCACAGGGGCAGCTGGGCTCCTGTAGAACCCACCAGAACGTGTTGTGTAAAACTGCTGGGGTCTAGCACATGGTACATTACAGTTTTGTCAGGTCCATGCCCTTCTTGGGTAAGTTAACAAGCAGGTGACCTTTAACCAGAGAGCAAAGAGAGTAAGGGAAACCCAGATGAAGTCTAGAGGTGAGGATGCATGACCAGGAGGGCATCCTCGTAGACCTCACTGCTGCTGCAGGTGTGGGTCACCTGGTAGACTGCTTACTTGCCTGGCAGGCAGAGAAGCAAAGGCTTTATTTCCAACAGGCAGTAAAGAGTAAAGGGTCATGATGGTGCACATCTGTAACCCCTGCTCTGGTCATGACGGTGCACAT
>JANHMN010000023.1:15142322-15153681 GCA_030674055.1 Rhabdomys pumilio
TGATGGTGCACATCTGTAACCCCTGCTCTGGTCCTGATGGTGCACATCTGTAACCCCTGCTCTGGTCATGATGGTGCACATCTGTAACCCTGCTCTGGTCATGATGGTGCACATCTGTAACCCTGCTCTGGTCATGACGGTGCACATCTGTAACCCTGCTCTGGTCATGATGGCACACATCTGTAATCCCTGCTCTGGTCCTGATGGTGCACATCTGTAACCCCTGCTCTGGTCATGATGGTACACATCTGTAACCCCTGCTCCAGGGAGGACCAGGAGGAGCTATAGTCATTCATGGTCATCTTTGGTTACATAACAAGTTCAATGACGAGTTCGTGCTACTTGAAATAAAATTTTAAAATACACACTCACACACATGCACACCCACACGCACACTCACACGCACACACAAACACACAGAGTTCCATTGCCTGTCCATATCCTGTTTGATCTTCCATCTGAGGCCAACGCATCTCAATGGTTTTTTGCCTCAGTGTCTCCAAGGGAATGCTGGATACTGAAGTCTGTCCATGTGCAGCTGGCAGTGCAGCCCTGACACATTGTGTTTGGCTCAGGTTAAAGATCTAAGGCCTACGGAAACTGTGAGGAAGGCAGAGAAGCAGATTTGAGAGAGGGCAAGCTGCACAGTCAGCTGCAGGGAAGCATGGCCAAGGTGATCAATACCAGGAAAGCTAAGGAAATGGGAAGTTGCCTCTGCACATGTCACTCAGGGAGAATGATGTCACTTCATCTAGAATGTTCCTGTCTTCCTGTCCTTCAGGGAGCTGATAGCACTGTGTCGTGGGGAAGGGTAGAATGACCATCCTTAGAACCAGTCCTGAGGCCACCACAGCCTCTGCCCCAACCTCTCACATCTCCACCCAAGTCACAGGCCAGCTGTGTCCACTCACAGACATGTCCCAAAGCTTATGTCATGAGTAACACCTGACTGCTTTGAGCTGTCTTTACCCACTTAATCTAAGGAAGGTTCTGGTGTGACTATAACTAGAGGGAGTCACTCAAGAGCCTTGTGGAAAGAGACTCCTCAGAGGCTGCACTGAGCAGGCCGACTGAAGTCTCTGTGTAGAATGGAAGACTCCAAGAACTCAATGTGACTAAAGTCCAGTCAATCAGCCATGTGGCTGTCACGTGACATGTACCAGGGCTTCTCTGATTTTTCGTATTCTCTTCTGAGTGAATGTTATGGTGATGGAAGAGACAGAAAGAATCCTCTAGAAAATGCAGGAGCTTTAGAGTTGCTGTCCAAGAAGCCCAGGGAAGTTGGAGACTGTGCCATAAGAAATATGCCAAGGCAGAGGGAGTCCACAAGACCTTGGTTCCACCTGGACACTGTGAAGGGTGCCTAAAAGACACAAAAATGCCAGATGACATATGGGGAGCAGGAAGGGAAAAGGGAGAGCATGGTAAGGGGGTAACTGTGCTAGAGCCAGGAACTGAATATATTCCTTATTGATCTGAAGTGGTTTAGAGACTGACAACTTCATTATGAGAGATTATTAGAGTGAAACCCATACAACCAGCATAATGAAAGACATAATGAGAAAGATATTGAGGAAGGGGAGGGAAGGAATAGAGGAAATATAGAGGAAAGGGGTCAGAGATATTACAAGGCACTTAGGAAATGGAAAAGACTAGATAAGGCAGAAGGTCAAGGTGGAACCAAGGAGAACCAGCTATGCCAAGGTCTAGGCCATGCCTCCCAGCCAACATAGGGGCTGGGTCCAAGGGCCCAGTTATGTTGTCAGTAACCACAAGGGCAGATCTTCTGCAACATGGAAAAACAAGAAGCCAGATCAATAAAAGAAGTCGCTGGCCACAAGGAGGTGGAGTTGGAGAGGTCCTGCCCCTGACTCAGTCCTCTTCATGAGAAGGCCTGGGATCTGTCTCTCTTTACCCTGGTTCTCTCTGGACTCCTGGGCACCCCAGTGTCCATAGAGAGGGTATCCTCCTCTTCCTGATGGCTCTGTTGATCTGACTTCCTGGAGGGACTTTGGCCATGGCTCAGATCCTACTTCTTCTGCTGTCAGCAGCATGTCTGCACACTGGTGAGTGGTGGGGACCTCAGTAGCAGGGACAGAACCACAGGAGGGGGACAATGGAGTGCAGTAGACTGGGTGTCATGTGGACAGGTGTCTGCTAGAGGAACCAGCCAGGTCTCTGTTCCCCAAGAGAGCTCATCCCTCAGAGGTAGCCGAGCCCTTGCTTTCTAGTCCCACAAGCCATAGGGACAGTCCTGTCCTATATCTTACTCCTGCCTGTGGATGAAGGCTCAGGACTGACCAGGGTACATACTTCTGTAATGTCTGGCTGAGCACAACAGAAGGCAACTCTGGGTTGTCCTTTCCATGTGTCCTGACACTGCCCCTTACACTGGCTTCAGATTCTCCCTTTCCTTCCCAGTAAACTCAACAGGAACCACCAGAGAAATTGACTATGGGGTCAACCAACCAGCTCTCCTCTCTGGAGTTCAGGGCGGCTCCATCGAGATCCCCTTCTCCTTCTACTTCCCCCGGAAATTGGTCAAGAATCCGAAGATGAGCATAGCCTGGAGATGGAAGGACTTCAATGGGGAATTTATCTACAACTCCACCCCGCCTTTCATACATGAGCACTTCAAGGAGAGGCTCATCCTGAACTGGACACAGGGTCAGACATCCGGAGTCCTCAGAATCCTGAACTTGAAGGAGACTGACCAGACCACATACTTCTATAATGTCTGGCTGAGCACAACAGAAGGCAGGAGGAGATGGCAGTCAATTCCTGGGACCCAACTCACAATCACCATGACTCAGTCTTTGATGTCTATGACTTGCTTGTCCCATAGTGTCACCTCAGGCTTCACAACTCTGAGCTTTCTTTCATATTCCTTTCCCTTGGCTCTGCCAATGCCTCTGACAACAGCATCTTTCTTTATAGATACTTGTGACAAGCCTTTGCTGCCTCCTTGGCTCTTGTCCATCATTCCCTGCTCAAACAGAACCACACCCCACTCCTTAGGCTTCAGCATGTGCCATGCCCCCTGTCTCACATCCTTTTATCCAACTCTAACTGCTGTCCTGCCCAGGTACACCCCTCCCCATGACCTCAAGGTGGATGAAGGTCTCTAGAGTCTAGCTGACACTCTTGGTCCTGTGACAGGTCTGTAGTTAGTCCCTTTATACAGCATCTCCACACAGCTCCAACCTAAGCTCAGAACATACAGCAGGTACCACTGAGTCTTCTTGGTGTCCTCTGGTCTAAGTATAACTGCCATCTGTCTCCACCGCCCCTCATTTTCCCTACCAGCTCCTCAGGACACAACCATCCACTGTCCCTATCCACTGCCTTGTCTCCTGTTTCCCTACTCCTCTGTCTCCTTCCTTGCCCTACTCTCTTCCATACAAAACCGCAGGCTCTTCAGTAATAATTTCCCCATTTTCATGATTTGGATGCTCTGTCTTCTGATCCCTGTAGTTCTTCAGAAGAAGATGTAACTGAACATGGAACCCTGAGGCCCAGCCTAGTCACTGTGTGGTCCTACACATGGCCCTACAGCAGCTAGAGATGCTATGAGCTGCAGGGTTTATCAGGACCTTAGTGGATCTTGTTATTGTTGTTCTTGTTTAAGTTTTTATAAGACAAGGTCTTACCATTAACCCTGGCTGTCCTAAAGCTCATAATGTAGACCAGGCTGGCCTGGAACTCACAGAAATATGGTTTGATTCTGCCTTATAAGAGCTGACATTAGAGGCATGAGCCACCACCTCCAGAGGTGGCTCTTGACAACATCAAGGTCAACCTAAGAGAGGATGCCTGTAGCTCGATTATCTGTGCAACCTAAAGCTGACATGTTCGTCTAATATAACTCGAACAACAGATACCAGGGCTCAGGGAACAGAGAGAACATGGCTGCTGCATAGGTCAACCTTTCTAACACCGCCATACTTTAACACAGTTTCTCATGTTGTGACACCAAAAACTCTGTCATTGCTACTTCTTAATTCTACCTTTGCTACTGTTATGAGTTGTACTGTAAATATCTGATGTGCTGAAAGACCCCCGAGGGGACCCTACCTCAAGTCTGGACTGGTGCTCACCCACGGACACACGAGAGACCTACTTGATGCATTTGCATAAGGTAGTTTAATAGCAAGGGCCCTTGGGTTGAAACCCGTCCCACGCAGGAGACAAGGGATTTCGACCCCCGAACCCCAGTGCCAGATACCTGCTCTGAGACCCCTGTGAGGTAGTAGCCCACAGGTTGAGAACTGCTGGTCTAGAGTTTCTAAATAGATTAATGTTTTGGAAATTATCCATAGGGATGTTTGTAGAGGAAAAGAATGTTCTCTGCCCTGCAGTGAGCTGTTTTGTATGGCTAAAATGATATATTTTCTATTATACACACTCATGTATATAGTATGTATGTGAATATGTGGGTCTGTTAAGGTATGTGTCTGTGTTTGTGGGTGTGTGTGTTTGTGTGAGTATGCGCACATTTGTTCACCTACATGTGGAGACTAGAACAGATGCTAAAGTCTCATTCACCTTTGTTGGAAGGACAGGCTCTCTCACTGACTTCAAGTTTCCCATGGAGACTAGGCTGGCTGGCCAGTGAGCCACAGGGACAAGCCTGTCTCCACCTCCTCAGTACTAGAATTACAGCTCACTCAGCTCTGTCTTCTGTGGAACCTGACAGAGAGACCAGGCTGCCTGTCAGCTCACAGAGATCTACATGAGCCTTCTCTTGAACTAGGATTAAAGTTTTCGCAGGCTCTTCATATGGATACTACAATTCAAACTAAGCTTCTAAGATTCAAGCACCAAACTGCCTATGAACTATTTATATCAGTATGCCACATATATTTACATCAAAAAAAAACCACAATATTTCTATGGCTTAGATATTTATGACCAAATGACAATCTGAAGACACATACCAAGACATTCAAAAAACATTTGAGCTTGCTCTCCTAGAGTCTCAGACTTAATCGTCTTTTACCCTTTCTGGGAGAACATCTGACAGCTGTTCTCCATCCCACATTGCACAAAGGAGACAGGATGTAACACTCACCCATCCCTCCCTCATTGAGGGAGGGTCTACTCACTTCTCATCTCTCCCCAGCACTCAGGACCACCATGAGGAGCCCCCTCCATCATCACCTCTGCAGTCACCACAGCTGGCCTGGAGGACACAGGGGGCCAGAGGGATCCTTCACTGCTGATCCTGGGAGTCATGGTCTTAGTCAAGGCTGTGACCATAATCCCCATCTACGGCTGGATGATCTTTTTGTGGTGGAAGCAAAGGTTCCACACTGGGAGTGTTCTCAGCTGTGGGAGATAGAGAAGGGCAGACTTGTGCAGGGAAGAGTAAAGAGAACAGAAGGAGGAAAATGTGTCTGAACTCCACAAGGCCTGCATCCCTGGAGCTGCTGTCCTTCCAGATCAGCTGGGACTGAAAGGAGCAAATGCAGATGAACACAGACCTGCTCCTGAGGAATTCAAGGAGGCTCACAGGAGCCTCGGGGGCTGACTGCTCACTTGGAAAGAGCTGTGGCTGCTGAAGAAAGTCTGAGGTTAGACCAGCATTCAGGGACTACATCTCAAAGGAAGTAACACACAAAAAAAAGACACTTCTTTGAGTTGGTCATGTGGGATCAAAATGAAAATTAAGAGTATGGTGTGTAATAGACAAATAGAAAGAAATATATAGGAAGAGCCTAAAATCTCCTTGAGGCACCTTATTGGGACACTAGAAACCTAATTCTCCTGAGAATTATGAAACAGCCACTGAGGTGTCTCAGTTGAAGTAGTTTCCCCACAAACAGGGACATGAGCATCACCCAAGGAGCCACATAAAGAGTTGTCAGATGTTTAGACAGGCAGAGAACTAGGATCCCTGGGGCTCACTGTGCTGCCAGCCTTACCTAGTGGGTGAGACCAATGAGTGACCTGTCTCACACTCTAGAGAGGACACCTCCTAAAGGACAATGCCCAAGGTTGTTCTCTACCGTCCACATGTGTGTGCATGTATGCAAATATACACATGTGTGTACATGTATGCAAATATACACATGTGTGTGCATGTATGCAAATATACACATGTGTGTGCATGTATGCAAGTATACACATGCATGTGCACATTTGCAAATATACACATGCATGTGCACATTTGCAAATATACACATGTGGAAATGTAAAATCAATTTTTGATACATTAGGGATATACTAAAAATGTAAGTATATTTGAAGAATGGAAAATTCTATACATTACCTCCTTACAACACACACACACACTAAAAATGCAATGCAACTCCTGTTTGAATTTCAATTGCATTTTTTAGGAGAGATAAATGTGTTTTTAATATTTAAAAATGAGACACAAATCTGAAAGTAAATAGAGCCAAACATAAAGATTTGAAAACATTACTGTATGGAAAAAACTTATAACCTGTCACCATGGAAATCATATACATCATTTAAATATTTTTCTTTCATTCTAATATTCTTTTTTATCAAGGCAGTAAACCCAGTTACATGAACACTCACATGATCACGGTTTCCAAAGGCTTATCAGGATGACCAAAATATCTGAGCCTACTTCCCTGTCCTAGCCCAAAGTCATTTTCATGCCTGAGGCCTACTTCTTTGTTCTAGCCTAAAATTTAGATTCCTACCTAAAATTATTTCTTTGTTCTAGCCTGATGTCAGATTCCTGCCTGAAACCTATTTTCTTGTCCTTGGCCATACAACTGCATTTTTGTAAAATTAAATGATTTACCTCCTGACACTCATGAATATTTTACAAAACAAAATTAAGACACAGTGGGGGATTCCATAATCCAAGCACATGGGACAGGCAGGAGGAAAAATCAAAACTTCAAGCCATCAGCAGGTACATAGTAAGCTGTAGGCCACTGGGCTCCAATGACCTTGTACAAATAACACAAGAGCCAAGTGTGGACTGAGGTCAGAGCAGACTTAAAGCCATGGGAACTAGACGAACACAGGATGAGGACAGAGATGCTTGGATGGTGGAGTGTGATGGAGGTTCACAGATAAACATTTAAATGTGCATCCCATGGTTTCAGACAGGCTCAGCCTCCATTACAGGAAGTAGAAGAACTGAGAGGAGGGAGAGCAGCAGCCTGAGAGACAGCAGAAGTCTGACTGGGATTCAAACCCTGAGTTCAGTCTGCAGGGAGCAGCAGCCTGCACTGAGAGGGAGACTCAGAGAGCCAGATTCCAGGGAGGCAAAAGGGAGACATGGTGACTGCAGAGCAGAGAAGGCAGAGCTGTGTCAGGTCAGAGCAGCAGGAAGGAAGGAAAGGGAGACAGGACATGGTCAGTACACGAGTAGTCATTCCTCTGACTTGCTCTGTGGTAGAGAAGGTCAGCTGACCACTGGCCTCAGGTCCTGGTGATTCTCAGACCTGTCCCTGCCTGGCTGCAGCAGAGCTGTTTGCTGCCCTGGGCCCCTCATGTTGTCTGAACACAGAGAACAGCTGAGAGGCAGGATGGAGAACCAGCATGGCTGACAGGCTGACACTGTTTCTTCTCCTACAGGCCAGCAGAATAAAGACTACACCCCAGCCAGGTGAGTGCTGTCATCCCAAGGGGATGCTGGGAAGTTTATTATGAGAGGCATGCAAGGAAGAAAAGCCTGGGTCATGAGTAGGAGGACCTGAGTTTGATCCAGAGCTCGTACATTATAACCCTGGGTTGTACCAAATATTTGTAATCCCAGCCCTGGTGAAGCAAGAGACAGACAAAGTCACGGGTTGGCTGTTCAGCTAGTCTAGCTTAACTGGTCAGTTTCAGGGCCACTGAAAGACCATGTCTTTAAAAACAAGGGGCATTGCTTACATTCTTAAATCATGGTCATAATATTTTCTTCATTTATTTGAACAGAAATATTTTAAATTACATATTAATGAACAAACATTTATTTGTACATTTGTGTGTACCATTGAGACAGCTCCATAGGAAATGGAGCCTGGTGCCCAGCTCAAGGACCTGGGTGTGATTCCTGGGGATCCAAATGGTTACACAGAGAAAACTGAGTGTGGACAATTATCCTCTGCCTCTCAGGGTCACCCACAGGCTCCCAGTGAGACATTGACTGTTTGTCCCCAGTTAACAGACCTCCAGGTGCCTGCTTCTCTGGCCAGGGAGGAGAGTTTACATCAGAGTAGTGATTGGTGACCACACATCAGCATCCCACACTTTCAAATTCTTCTTCCTGGGAATCACAAAGTGCATGGCTGCAGGATTGTTCTGCCAAACATCCCTGTTCTTCGACATGAATTGGAAGATAACCCCCAATTCTGCCATGTGTGCTCTGCTGTCTTGTCCTCAGAACCAAGGACAACCTCTCTATCTCTGGTCCTGACAGCCTGACTGTGCTGTTCCCTTTTGCTCACGGAGTTAATGACGCTTTTTAATCCAAGAGGAATCAGAAAGTAGAGCAACTCAGGGAGCCAGTTCAGGGCATGGCTGAGATCTTGATGTGTCCAAACCCTGGAAATCTCACCCTGAGACCAGCTGAGTTAGGACGGTTCCCTCCTTGCTCTGGTTCTGCACGCTCAGGTGCGAGTAGCCTGTATGACTCCCACCTCTGCCTTCCTTGAAGTAGTCACGTAACAAGATGGCCGAATTTCAGGTCTAACTTCCTCTCCCCACATAAGCACATGTCCAGCAAGCACCTAAAACTTCTTTTTATGCAAACGAAGCTTTACCAGAACCTCAGCACCAGTCAATAATTTACAGTCACCCCTCTAGTTAATAACCACTGAGGGTCACATAGCCCTTGTTACCCCCAACAAATAGTTTCACTGAAAATCTTTCAGAGAAGCCTGTTTTTCCACAGGACTCAATCTGAAGAGATCCTGTGAACCCTCCAACTGCATCATTCCTTTCATTCCAGCCCTGTGTTCAACTTGCCTGCATACCCCAAGTGCAGAAGAAGCAGGCCAGCAAATAAGTATTTTATTCCTGCAAATCTATCTCAGCATTTCTCCTGACCCTCTCTCTTCTCCCATATGAGACCTCTAAGAGAGTTGCAGAATCTGTCCAGGAAACAGGTTAGCGTGAGAGGAGAAAAAGCCATGGTCCTTATTGAAAAATACTGCGTGAGAACTGGGGTTTCTTTCTCCCTTAGTCCCGAAATCTCATTCACAGCCCCGACCACTCCATGCTCCAAATCCAGTGACAGACTACGACTTGCCTGGGTCCTATGTTAGGCTTCCTTTCCGCACAAGCCCAACTGTATACACTCATTTTCTCATATCCTGCCATGTTGATATTCTGGACTCTGGGTTCCCTTTTAGGACATGAATTTTGTCCCAACATTTGACAACATAGCTCGGCCCTTGTGACCAGCCCCTATGTTCGGCTGGGAGACATGGCCTAGACCTTGGCATGGCTGGTTCTCCTCGGTTCCACCTTGACCTTCTGCCTTATCTAGTCTTTTTCGCTCTGTCTTAACATTTGGTTGGCAGAGGGTCAGCTTTTAACACAGGAAACCATCCAGAGTGACCCATGAGGAGTGAAACCAGGTTCCTTTTATAGCACAAAGAGGTGTATTGCAGTGTTTGATAGAGACCTACCAACCACAGTGAGCCATAGCTGTGGTGTGGCACAGATGCAGCTCCAGTCCACCAATCACAAGCCTCAAATGAGTGTCATTCATTGGTCTTTACCGAGGCACTGGGAAAACTGTGTCCAACTCCATGAGTCAAGTTGGAGATAATATTTGTCATGGACATGTAGAGGTCACCCAGACTCTTTGTGGTAAAGTGAAGTGTCCCAGAGCAGCCATAAGGTGTCTGCTGTGGTTGTGACTGCATCCAAGCCTCCTGAGGCTGAAGTCAGCAGCATGGGCACAGTGACCATGGGAGCTAGGGTGATGTTTCCTCTGAGCATCCCTGAAGTGTTCACACAGCAGGATGCCATGATGGTGGTCTGTCCAGGCACCTAAAGAATTCTTTTTGTCAGCTTCAAGTCACAGGCGGCTACAAAGAAAGGGCCATAATGCAGTTGCTCAAATGGTTATGTGATATCCCAGGTCCTTTTCTGTTGTTCAACAGGGAAAAACCATACAGAGACCCACAGCAACAACTCACACAGAGCCAATATCTCCAACATCACATAGGTGCTTACCTCCCCCCCCCCTACCCCAGCTGAACATGTTAGGGAGACTGGATCTCTGCTCTGCCACAAGTGAACGTTATGGTCCAAGTTGGGAGCAGAAATTGGCTTCTACTCTGGCTACCCTTGTTTGGAATGTGTGTTCCCTGGACTGAGCTAATCAGTAAGAAAAAGTACTATAGGAAATTGGTCCTGATAACAGGAAGTGGCTATAGTAGGTTGGAGCAGCTTCCAGTGACAAAGGCTTCAGGAAATAATACGCTTCCCTTAGGTTGTTACAGCTCAATAAAACAGGCACTCTCAGAGGGACTTTGGTGAAATAACTCATGCATTTTATTCCTTATGGATAGGATGCTTTAAACATACTGGGGGTGGGGTGGGGTCAGAAGGGAGACACTTTGTATTGGCTTGGTCTGAGATGTGATGGATGCTTCATTTGCATGTGGAAGGGCTTTGGACATTGCCTTTCCTGACTGATTGTCACAGTCCTCTCCATGGTGTGTCCTGATCATGTGTTTCAGAACAGGAAGCAGATCAGGGGTAGATTTAAACACCTGCCAGTTTCAATTATGAGAAGTGACAATGTTTCTTAAACTTCTCAACCTTACCAGGTTTTCTGTGTGGTGGCACTGTGCACTGCCTCACAACTACCTGCCGCCATCCTCCCACCACCCTATCTAGCATCTCCTCCACTCAACACAGGCCCCAGTCTGGGTGGGGTATTTTAGAGTTCTATCTGGGTTCTCTGGGCTTTCTGTTTCATCACTAGGGAAGAGAAATCAGGGACAGTGTGGGTAGGTAGCTTGACATAAATGGAGAAGAGGGAGATACTTTTCATCTGTGAGGTTATCTACTGGGTCAGGGCCCACAGAGACTGCGGTATGTCTTATCTGAGGGATGTTTCTGGAATGAGAAGGATCCGAGAGAAAGAGGAAGCCTTGAGCCTGTTCTTTTTCACCGCTGTCATGGAATAACCCACTTGGCCATAAAATCAGAGAATCTGAATGCTATTGACTTGTCAGTAACTGGAGTCTGAAGAATCACTGAGCCTGGTCTGAGGGAGGCCATGTTTGCTCAGGATTGAAGACTGAGTAAAGTTGATCTGCTGGTAAAGATGCCTTGTATGTTTCTGTCTTTCTCTCTCTGTTTCTGCCTCTCTCTCTGTTTCTCTCTCTCTCTCTCTCTCTCTCTCTCTCTCTCTCTCTCTCTCTCT
>JANHMN010000023.1:15153691-15200432 GCA_030674055.1 Rhabdomys pumilio
TCTCTCTCTCTCTCTCTCTCTCTCTCTCTCTCTCTCTCTCTCTCTCTGTGTGTGTGTGTGTGTGTGTGTGCATGCGCGCGTGTGTGCACGCATGTGTATGCATGTATATGTTATGGTGGCGGGAGGAGGAGGTATAAAGGCTGTCTGTCTGTCTGTCTGTCTGTCTGTCTATCCGTCTGTCTGTCTCTCTCTCTTTCTCTCTCTGTGTGTGCATGTGTGTGCATGTGTGTGCATGTGTATGTTATGGTGGTGGGAGGGGGAGGTAGAAAGGCTCCTTTATAAACTGGTGAAGCTTTATAGTCACTTTCTAAGAAGCCCAGGGAAGAAGGAGACTGTGCCACAGGGAGCAGGACAAGGCAGAGAGAGTTCACAAGGCCTTGGTTCTGCCTGGGCACTGTGAACAGTCCCTAAAAGACAAGAAAATGCCAAAGAACAGATTGGGGGGCAGGCAAGGGGAAGGAGGAGCAGGGTAAGGGGGTCACTGTTCTAGGACCAGGGACTGAATGTGTTTCCTCATTGTGTCTGAGGTGAGCAGAACAGACACCTTCATTCCATGAGATTATTAGAGAGAGACTCAGATAACTAGAATGGTGAGAGACATAATGACAACCTGAGGAGGGGGAGGGATGGAATAGAGGAAACATAGAGGAAAGGACACAGAGAAAGTACAGGACACTTAGGAAATGGAAAAGACTAGATAAGGCAGAAAGTCAAGGGAGAGGAGAGGAGAACCAGCCATGCCAAGGTCTAGGCCATGCCTCCCAGCCAACATGGGGGCTGGGCCCAAGGGCCCAGTTATGTTGTCAATGACCATAATGGTGAATGTTCTGCAACATGGAAAAACAAGAAGCCAGATCAATAAAGGAAGTTGCTGGCCACAAAAAGGTAGAGATGGAGAGAGCCTGCCTTGACTCAGTCTTCCACATGAGATAGCCTGGGGATCTGTCTCACCTTATCCTGATTCTCTCTGGACTCCTGGGCACCCCAGTGTCCCTACACAGGTTATCCTCCCCTTCCTGATGGCCCTGCTGGTCTCACTTCCTGGAGGGACTCTCGCCATGACTTGGATCCTGCTTCTTCTGCTGTCAGCAGCATGTCTGCACAATGGTGAGTGGTGGGGACCTCATTAGCAGGGACTAAACCACAGAATGGGACATAGGTGCTGGGAAGAGTGGGTATCATGTGGACAGGTGTTTGCTCTAGGAGCCATTCAGGCCTCTCTGCCCCAAGAGAGCTCATCCCTCAGAGGGAGCACAACCAAACCCTTTCTTGCTTTCCAATTCTAGCCATAGGGACAGTTCTGCCTTGTGTCTCATACCTGCTTGTAGATGATGGCCCAAGATGCTCTAGATTGTCCTTTCCAACTGTCCCCAGTCACTGTCCCCTGCAGTGACGTCAGATTTTCTCTGTCTTTCCTAGGAAACTCTGCAGGATCCAATAGAGAAAACACCTTTGGGGTGAACCAACCAGCAAACCTCTCTGGAGTCCAGGGTGGCTCCATTGAGATCCCCTTCTCCTTCTACTTCCCCTGGGAATTGGCCAAGGATCCACAAATAAGGATAAGCTGGAGATGGAAAGACTTCCATGGGGAATCCATCTACAACTCCACCCCACCTTTCATACATGAGCACTTCAAGGACCGGCTCATCCTGAACTGGACACAGGGTCAGACATCCGGAGTCCTCAGAATCCTGAACTTGAAGGAGACTGACCAGAGCACATACTTCTGCCGAGTTTGTCTGCAAACAACAGAACACATGATTAGTTTTCAGTCAGTTGCTGGGACACAGCTCACATTACCCATAATGAGCCATCATGACTCAGGCTTTGAAACATGTGGCTTGCTTGGCCCTAGATGTCACCTCAAGCTTCACAACTCTCAGCTTTCTTTCGTATTCTGTGCCCTTGCCTCTGCCAACAGCATCTTTCCTTGTAGTTGTGACAAGTGTTTGCTGCCTCCTCTGCCGTGGTCTGCCATTCTCTGCTCAGAGACACCCACACCTGACTCTAGGCTTCAGCATGTGCCCCATCCTGTCTCATAGTCCTTTTGTGCTAACTCTAACTTCCCTGCCGCCCAGGTACACCCTTCCCCATGAACTCAGGGTAGATGAACTTCTTCAGGATGGAGCTGACTCTCTTTGTCCTGTGGCAGGGCTCAAATTGGTCACCATAGGCAGCTTCTCCACATAGCTCCAACCTAAGGGCAGAACATATAGTGTTGCGTAAAGTGCGGGTCCTGTGTCTAACCTGCCACCAGGCTCAGGCCTCAGGGTGGCAGGCTATGGGGAGTGTGACTGCATCACCCCATGCTAGGCTTCGAGAAGCCACAGTGGGGACACTAAACCGGGGTAGGGAAGTGCAGTCTGAGATCCTGGGGACCTGCCTGAGGTGGCTTGGGGGTTCCCGGGCTTGCAGGGCAGCCCAGGCCATATGGTTCCAGGCACTTGGGCACACATGCTCTGCTGGAAGCCTTGGAAGAGCTGAGAATGAAGTGGGGGCCCATGGGCTGGACTTCCAGCAGCCAAGGGGAGAAAGGGAGAGAAGCTCCAACAGGGTCTGTGGGGAGGGAGTCCTTGGCCTGGTCGCAGCAGTTGGCTTGCTTGGGTTGGTGGTTGCCATGGCTGGGAATGCAGAGAGGTCTAATGTGGGAGATTAGATGCGGCTCTTTGGGTGAAGGCCTGTTCCATTGTTCCCCATGGAGGATCCTGATGAAAAAGAACAGTCCATGGTTTTAAGATGTTTATTGTCATGGCTGAAAGTAGATGAGAAACTGTACCCCTTTTTCTCAGGGCGGGCCTGCGGTTAAATCCCTTTTGCAGGGAGAAACGTCTGGGAAGGAAAGTTTAATTGCCTAAGCCCTTCTGGCCTTTAGGTACTCATTAAAATAAGAGATCTGTCTTGAGGCTCCATGGCCAGTGGTCACATCCTCTACCTGTGGAGAGGTGTTGCCCTTCCTTACATGACTGAAGAACACAAATTTTTGGAAGGCTGCAGCCTCGTGTCAGGAGCCTAGTGTCTGGGGGCATGGTGAAATGCCTGTTGTCCCTTAGGGTCACCTGGGATCCCTCAGCGTCACCTGGAGTCCCTCTAAATCACCTGGGGTCACTGGGGTTTAGAGCATGTGCTTGACCAGAAACCAGGCTGCCTTTCACTGTCCTACAATATAGTAGATGCCATTGGGCGCTGTTGATGTCCCATGGGCCAAGTGTAAACTGCCAGCTGTCCCACAGTGCCTCATTTCCCTCCTAGCTCCCCAGGACACATCTGTCATCTCTCTCTATCCACTGTCTTGTCTCCTCTCTGTTTCCCTACTCCCCTGTCTCCTTCAGTGCTCTCACCTCTCACAGAAGACCACAGGCTCTTCAGTAATAATGTCCCCATTTTCACAATGTGGCTGCCCCATCTTCTGATCCCTGAGACCTGGAGAACCAGCCCTGTTACTGTATGGCCATCACTGCCCCCTCCCATCACATGGTCCTATACGACCTGGGGACTCTATGTACTTCATTGTTGATCATGACATTGCTCTGTGGATCTTGTCTTTTTCATTTGTTCTTTTTAGGGGACAGGGTCTCACTATAGCCCTGGTTGTCCTGGAACCCCTTATGTAGACCAGGCTGACCTTGAAGTCACAGAAATCTACCTGCCTCTGCATCCCAAGTGCCAAGATTAGAGGCATGTGCCACCATGCGCAGCAATGACTCTTGACAGTAGTAAGTCAACCTGTGAGAGGATGCCCTCAGGATAGTTTTGTGTGCAGTCTATAGCTGCCATTTTGATTTGATGTAATGACAAACAGCAGCTGCCAGGGCTCAGAGAAGAGAGAAAAAGATGTTTCATGATTTTAGAGTTTCCAGTTAGTAAAGCTTCTGGAAATGAATTGTACTGATCTTTGTAGAGCAGATTATTCTGTTCTGCCCTGCACTGAGCTGTAGTCTTGCAGATAAAATGATAGTCTTTATGCTATAATGTTTTATGTATTCAGTGTGTGTGCACATGTGGGTATGTCAGCGTAACTTTGTGTGAGTGTGTGTCTGTGTATATTGTGTGTGTATTGTGTATATGTGTGTTCATTTGTTCCCATGTTGGAGGAGGTGAGAGAACACCCTCAAGTCTCACCATCTTAGTTTTTGAGTCAGGATCTCTCACTGGCTTCTGGTGTGCCAAGGAGACTAGGTTGTACGCCTTATTTGGTCTCACCTAGGACAAGACTTCCTTCCCGTCTATATTAACGTTTGAGAGCCAGTGGGTCAGCTTCTACCAAAGAGCCTGTGGGACACAGAAAAGCATCCAGGGATTGCATGTGAGACATTTACATTGTGATTCATAATAGTAGCAAAATCACAGTTATGAAATAGCAAATGTACATTGTGGGTCACCTCAGCCTTAGGAATTGTATTAAAAAATCAAAGCATTAGGCAGGCTGAGATCCCCTGAATTGGAGAATATCAGTAGTATCTCTTGAGTCTGGGTCTAGTCTGGGCTACATGAGACTTTATCTTAAAACAAACAGCAAAGCTTACCAAATCTCCGAACAGTACAGAGAGGTCGTCTGTTAGTTTCTTTTTGGTTGGAGATAAAGAGCTTGAAGATTTTATCAGTTTTCTCTCCAGATTTACATAAACAAACTTTGTGACTATTAATAGTTTTTGCTTCTGTCTGTTTTTGTTTTTTGAGATGTGGCTGGAGGTGTGCTCTATTATGAGGCTTTAGCAGTCCTGGAATTTCCTATATAGACCAGGCTGTACTCGAATTCCCAGAGATCCACCATCCTCCTCCTCTCTCTTACTGGGGCAGTCTGGCAATTCATAGTTTTTGTCTCTTTGATTGATTTTGTATTGTTTTCTTTTGTTTTAAGCTACAGATGTATTGTTGAGGAGAAAATGAAAGTTTCTGTTTCTGTGACCAAAAATATCAACGATACATCTTTACATGTGTCTGACCTTGGCTATCAGGAGAAGCTGGAAGACCTTATACCAGAGGAGCAGGTGACTGAACGGCTCACACGGTACCACCCATTGAGCATTTAGAGACACAGTATAGAGTCTCTTCTTGGTGAGTCCCCGGCAGGTGTGCAGGCAGGTGATCATGCTGAGGCTGGGCAGCAGATGGGGGACAAGAAGATGGTGATGTCATCCTAGGGAGAAACACAAGGTCAGATGGCAGCAGGGCAACTGTGCTATTGTAAAGGTGCAGCTGCAGCCTGAGCATCCTGTCTGTACCACCAGCCAGCATCCTTCCACTACCCTCTCTAGCATCTCCTCCACTGTAATCAAGGCCCACTCTGGGCAAGTTTCTTTGAGGTTCCATCTGGTGTTTGTGTGTTCTCATTAGGGAAGAGAAATCAAGGAGTGTGTGGGTAGGTGGTGTGACAGGAACAGAACAGATGCAGTTTCCGTCATGAGATTGTCTGCTGTGTCAGGGCCCATGGAGACTGCAGTATGTGCTATTTGAAGGATGTGTCTGGAATGGGAGGGTTCAGAGAGAAGTAGGAAAGGTTCACTCTGTTGTTTCCCACTGTTGTCATGGGACAAGCCAGTTGGGTATAAAATCAGAGAGTCTGCAAGCTGCAGACACTGTCAGGAACCAGAAGCTGAAGAATCCCAGAGCCTGGTGTGGCAGAGTCTGGGTTTACTCAGAATGAAGATGGGCAGACATGTGGTGGCAGATGAGCTGTGAAAGGATCCTTGCATGATTTGTGTCTGAGGTCCATGCATGTGTGTGCAAGTAAGTGTGTGCTCATGTGTGTGCAGTCTAGAGGGCAACCCTTCATTACTACTCAGGAACCTTTGAACATGGGTATACACCTTAGGGTTTTTATTCATTTGTAGGGTTTTATTGTTTGGTTGAGATTCTGTTTGTTTGTTTACTTTAATATTTTGTTGTTGTTGATTTTTTTGAGACCCAATCTCACTATGTAGCCCTTGTTGCCCTGGAACTGTGTGTAAAGACCAGGCTAGCATCAAATTCACAGGGATTCACATTCCTTTGCCTCTGTCTCCCAAATGCTAGCCCTACCATGCCTAGGCCACCTTGGGATTTAATTGTTTTAGTTACATTTCTTATTTATTCTGTGGGGGGCAAAGCCTACATGTGCCTGAGCTGCACCCAGGTTCCAACACTGCAGTCTGACACACCCAATGGTTACATGGTATGCAAAAGCTCCTTGTAAGTACATCAAAACCCTAGACTGATTTTACACAGAAAGTGCCATTCTCCTGTGAAAGCATCATAGCTGCACGACACAGTCACGGGTTTGGGGGAAGCAGGATGACACTCCAGGTGACTGATGACAACATCCTGGGCAAAATCACCCCCAATTTAGTAGAATACCCGTGGGAGCAGAGTCCCCATGGGTATTCTACTAAATCTAAGACTTGAAACTAGAACAGAGCCCATGAATTGGGGTTAAGGAGCCAGCAGTTGGCAGAGATGGAGCAGGGTACAAGGGGCAGCTGAAATCCTGTAGAACCCACCAGAGCCCGTTATGAAAAATGCTGGGATTCAGCACATGACATATGGCAGACTTTAGAGGTCCAGCCTCTTCTTGTGCAGTATGGCAACTGAGACACTGTTTACCCAGAGAGTAAGGAAAAGGCAGATGGATCAGGAGGTGAGAACTCATAACGAGGAGGAAACCCTTCCTGCTCACACTGAGGCTAAAGATGTTCATCTGGTCCAGTGATGAACCTTTTTAGAACCGGCACTAAGGACACTCCAGCCTCTGACTCCATCTCTCATATCTCCACCCAGTCACAGGCCAGCTGTGTTCACACTGTCAGCCATGTCCTAGGCCTTATGTCTTGAGGGACACATGACTGTTCTGAGCCATCTTTGCACACTTAGTTCAAAGAAGGTTCTGGTGTGACCATAACTAGAAGGAGTCACTCAAGAGCTTTGTGGAAAAAGCCTCCTCAGAGGCTGCGCTGAGCAGGCCAACTGAAGTCTCTGTGTGGAATGGAAGACTCCAAGAACTCAATGTGACTAAAGTCCAGTCAATCAGTCATGTGGCCATTGTGTGACAAGCACCAGGCTTCTCTGTTCCTTGGTATCCTCTTCTGAGTGAGTGTTATGATGGGAAGAGGAGGGAGAAAGGATCCATTAGAAACTGGAGAAGCTTTAGAGTCACTGTCCAAGAGCCCAGGGAAGTTGGAAACTGTGCCACAGGGAGCAGGGCAAGGTGGAGGGGATCCTCCAGGCCTTGGTTCTGCCTGGGCACTGTGAAAGGTCTCTGAAGGCAAGAAAGGGAAAGCACAGATGTGGGGAGGCAGCACAAGGGGCAGGTGGTCACCATGCTAGGGCTGGGGACTGAATGTGTTTCCTCATCTCAGCCTTCCTCACTGTGTCTGACGTAGTTTGGACACTGAAAACATCATTATGTAAGATTATTAAGAGAGGCTCAGACAGCCAGCATGGTGGGAGATAGAATGAGAAAGACATTGTGGAAGGTAAGTGAAGGAACAGAGGAAATATAGGATAAACGAGGCAGAGATTACAAGCCACTTAGGAAATGGAACAGAGTAGACAAGGCAGAAAATCAAGGTGGAAGAGAAGAGAGCCCTGAATATGGAGGACAGGGCTATGTCACCCAGCAAATAATGGGGGCTGGGCACAAGGGGCCAACCTTCTTGTCAGTGACCTCAAGAAGATATCTACTGCAACATGAGAAAAGAAGAAGTCAAATCATCAAAGGAAGTCGCTGGCCCCAAGGAGGTGGAGATTCAGACAGCCCATCTGCATATAGGCTTCCCCTTAAGTAGGCCTAGGGATTTGTCTTCTAATTCCTGTTTCTCCTACCCATAAGCGCTGGTGGTCTCATGACCTGCAGGGACTCTGTCCATGGCTGAGATCTTGCTTATTCTGCTGTCAGCAACATGTCTGCCTGCTGGTGAGTGTGGGGATTTCACTAGGAGAGACTGAGTCACAGGAGGGGCCAGTGGGGCTCAGAAGAGCAGGCTGTCATGTGGACAAGTGACTGTTACAGAGTCCAACCAGGCCTCTCCGTACCAAGAAACAGCTCTTCCCCCAAAGAGAGCCCAAACCAACCCTTTCCCTCACTTTCCTGTCTCATCAGCCATAGAGACAGCCCTGTACTGTGTGTCACCCCTGCCTGTGCATGACAGTCCAGGATGCTCTGGGTTGTCCTTTCCATCCATGCAGTGGTTTCAGATTGTTCTCATTCTTCCCAGGAAACTCAGCAGCATACAACAGAGAAAAAACCTTTGGGGTGAACCAAGCAGCAAACCTCTCTGGAGTCCAGGGCGGCCCCATCGAGATCCCCTTCTCCTTCTACTTCCCCTGGAAGTTCGCCAAGGATCTGGAGATGAGCATAGCCTGGAGATGGAAGGACTTCCATGGGGAATTCATCTACAAATCCACCCCACCTTTCATACATGAGCACTTCAAGGAGAGGCTCATCCTGAACTGGACACAGGGTCAGACATCCGGAGTCCTCAGAATCCTGAACTTGAAGGAAACTGACCAGGCCACATACTTCTGCCGAGTTTTCCTGCAAACAACAGAAGGCATGAAGGTTTGGCAGTCTATTTCTGGGACACAACTCACGGTGACCTATGGTGAGCAAACTTAGCTCTGGCTTTGACACCTGTGGCTTCTTTGCCCATTAGATGTCATCTCAGACTTCACAACTCTGAGCTTTCTTTCATATTCCCTTACCATGACTCTGCCCACACTGCTGCCAACAGCATCTTTCCTTGTAGTTGTGACAAGTGTTTGCTGCCTCTGCTGCTGTGGTCTGTCGTTCTCTGCTCTGACAGAACCACACCCCACTCTGGGCTTCAGCATGTGCCCTACGCCATAGGTCACACCCTTATTGTTCCAAATCTCACACTATAGTCCTGTCTACTTTCACCCCACGACCTCAAGGTGGATGAACTTCTCCAGCATGGAGCTGACTCTTGGTCCTGTTGGTCCCTGCGTGCGGCATCTCCACACAGCTCCAACCTCAGCTCAGAACATATAGTAGGGGCCACTGGAGGTCCTGGTGTCCTCTGGTCTAACTGTAACTGCCACAGGTCACCATAGTTCCTCATTTGCTTATGTAGCACCCCAGGACACATCTGTCTTCTCTCCTTGGGCTCTTCAGTAATTAGAAAATGAATAATAAAATGTCTGCATTTTCATGATGTGGCTGCTCTGTCTTCTGATCCCTCCAGGCTCTCTGATGCGGAAGTAACAGCAGTCCCCTAGACTGGGAGTCCTGAGGTCCAGCACAGTCACTGTGTGTTCCTGCACATGGCCTTAGAGAAGCAGGAACTCTGTGGGGCTGCATTGTTTCTAATGACCTTGCTCTGTGGATCTTTTTTTGTTTTGTTAACTTATCTACCTCTTCCTGCTTCCTTGGTTGCTTGCTTTATTTATTTACATGTTTATTTATTTATTTATTCTATGTCAGGGCATCAGCATGTAGCCCTAGCTGTCCTAATACTGACTATGCATATTTATCTGCCCTTGAACTCACAGCAACCTGTCTCATCTCTGCCTCCTGAGTGTGGACATTACAGCATGTGCCGCCACATGCAGAGGTGGCTCTTGACTGTACTAAAGTCAGCCTCTGAGAGGATGCCCACAGCACAGTTATCTGTGCAGGCTACAGCTGCCATGTTGACATGATGTAAAGTCAGATAGCAGCTGCCCGGCCTCAGGGCAGAGAGAGAAAGGAGCCGTGTCCTGTGTGTGTCTAGCTCAGTGGTTCTCCTCCTTCCTGATGCTGCACATCTTTATACAGTTCGTCACGGTGTGGGGACCTACACACATAAGAGCTACGTCATAACTTAATTATCTACTGTTATGAATCACAAGGTAAATACCTGACATGTGTGATACCGGGTATGCAATCCATGTGAGTCAGTGGTGCACAGGTTGGGAGCCTCTGCTCTAGAATTCACAAATAGGTGAGTGCTGGGGAATTATCCTTAGTGATGTGTATAAAGCAAAGGGATGTGTTCTGCCCTGGACTGAGCTGCACACACATGGCTAAAATCGTATTTTTTCTGTTACACATTTTGGTGTCTTCAGTGTGTGTGAACACGTGGGTCTGTTAAGTCAGATGTGGTGTGTGTGTGTGTAAGTTTTTGTGTCTATGTGTCTCTGTGTACATCTGGGTTTATGTCTCTGTGTCTGTGTGTGTCTCTCTGTGTGTCTCCATGTATTTGTGCTTGTGTGTCTTGGTGTATGTCTCTCTGTGTATGTCCGTGTATGTGTCCATGTATGTTTGCGTGTGGGGTGTGTGCACATATGTATGTAGTGGCTAGAGCAGATTCTAGGTCTCATCTACTTACCATTTGGAATGAGCTCTCTCACTGGCTTCAAGTTTCCCATGCAGACAAGGCTACCTGGCCAGTGAGCAGCAGGGACAAGCCTGTCTCCACCTCCTCAGTACTAGGATCACAGCTCACTCAGCTCTGTCTTCTGTGGAACCTGACAGAGAGACCAGGCTGCCTGTCAGCTCACAGAGATCTGCCTGCCTCTGTCTCGGGCTAGGATTAAAGGTCATGCCAACATTACCAGGTTCTTGATATAGATATTAGGGACCAAACTCAGGTTCTAAGGTCCCAAACAGCAAACTCTCTATGAACTAATGGAATCTGGATGTTACATACATTTAAGTGAAAAAAAATCACTGTATGTCTCTGCCTTACTTATCTGTGACCAAATTATAATCTCTGGACACTCAGCCAGGATAGTTGGGGACAGTGCATTTGAGCTTGCTCTCCTAGAGTCTCGGCCTTTATCATCTTTTCTCCTTTTGGTGAGAACATCTGACAGCTGTTCCCCATCCCACATCACACAGAGGAGACAGGATGTGACACTCATCCAGCCTCCCTCACCCAGGGATGATCTGCTCACGTATCATCTCTCCCCAGCACTCAGCACCACCATGAGGAGCCCCTCCATCATCACCTCTGCAGTCACCACAGCTGGCCTGGAGGACACAGGGGGCCAGAGGGATCCTTCACTGCTGATCCTGGGAGTTGTGCTCTTAGTCAAGGCTGTGGCCATAATCCCCATCTACGGCTGGATGATCTTTTTGTGGTGGAAGCAAAGGTAAGTGGTCCAGGACAGGCCTCACCCGAGCTTCCCCACTGGGAGTGTTCTCAGCTGTGGGAGATGGAGAAGGGCAAGCTTGTGCAGGGAACAGTAAAGAGAACAGAAGGAGGGAAATGTGTCTGAACTCCACAAGGCCTGCATCCCTGGAGCTGCTGTCCTTTCAGACCAGCTGGGAATGAGAGGAGCAAATGCAGATGAACAGACCTGCTCCTGAGGAATTCAAGGAGGCTCACAGGAGCCTCAGGGGCTGAGTGCTCATTTGGAAAGAGCTGTGGCTGCTGAAGAAAGTCTGAGGTTAGACCAGTATTCAGGGACTACATCTCAAAGGAACTAACACTTACAAAAAAAAAAAAAAAAAAGAAAAAAAAAAAAAAAAAAGACACCTCTTTGAGTTGGTCATGTGGGATCAAAATGAAAATTAAGAGCATGGCGTGTAATAAGCAAATAGAAAGAAATATATAGGGAGAGTCTAAAATCTCCATGAGGCACCTTATTGGGACACTAGAAACCTAATTCTCCTGAGAAGAATTATGAAACAGCCACTGAGGTGTCTTAGTTGAAATAGTTTCCCCACAAACAGGGAAATGAGCATCACCCCAGGAGCCACATAAAGAGTTGTCAGATGCTTGGACAGGCAGAGAACTAGGATCCCTGGGGCTCACTGTGCTCCCAGCCCTACCTAGTGGGTGATACCAATGACTCACCTGTCTCACACTCTAGAGAGGACACTTCCCAAAGGACAATGCCCAAAGTTGTCTTCTACAATCCATGTGTGTGTGCACATACACAAATATACACATGTATGTGCATGTATGTAAATACACACATGTGGAAACTGACTGATTTAATAAATCTTTGATACATTAGGGAAATAAAAATATGAGTATATTTGCAGAATGGAAAATTCTATACATCACCTCCAGATAAACATTTAAATGTGTATCCCATGGTTTCAGACAGGCTCAGCCTCCATTACAGGAAGTAGAAGAACTGAGAAGAGGGAGAGCAGCAGCCTGAGAGACAGCAGAATTCTGACTGGGATTCAAACCCTGAGGTCAATCTGCAGGGAGCAGCAGCCTGCACTGAGAGGGAGACTCAGAGAGCCAGATTCCAGGGAGGCAAAGGGGAGACATGGTGACTGCAGAGCAGAGAAGGCAGAGCTGTGTCAGGTCAGAGCAGGGGAAGGAAGGAAAGGGAGACAGGACATGGTCAGTACACGAGTACTCCTTCCTCTGACTTGCTGCGTGGTAGAGAAGGTCAGCTGACCACTGGCCTCAGGTCCTGGTGATTCTCAGACCTGTCCCTGCCTGGCTGCAGCAGAGCTGTTTGCTGCCCTGGGCCCCTCATGTTGTCTGAACACAGAGAACAGCTGAGAGGCAGGATGGAGAACCAGCATGGCTGACACACTGACACTGTTTCTTCTCCTACAGGCCAGCAGAGTAAAGCCTAAACCCCAGCTGGTGAGTGCCTGTCATCCCAAGGGGCAGCTGAGGGGCTGCTGGGAAGTTTATTATGGGAGGCATGCAAGGGAGCCAGAGATGATTCAGTAGAAAAGCCTGGGACATGGGTAGGAAGACCTGAGTTTGATAGATCTATAGCTCACACGGTATAACTCAGGGATGTGACAAAACTGTCCCAGTCTTGGACAAGCAAGACACAGGTACAGTCTCTGGTTGGCTGTCCAACTAGTCTAGCCAAATTGGGTAGGTCCAGGCCAATGAAAGATCATGTTTTTAAAACATAGGGGGGCTTCTCCAGGTGATAAATTGTGGTCATAACATTTTCTAAATCTGTTTGAAGTATTTCAAATTACATATTAATGAACAAACAATAGTATTTAAGTGTGAGACAGTCCAGTTGGAAATAAAGCCTGCTGCCTAGCCCAGTGATCTGGCTTTGATTCTTGGGGACCTAAATGGCACATGGATTAAACAGACAATTGTTCTTTCTCTCTCAGGTCACCACAGGCTCTCAGTGAGACATTGTCTGTTTTTTCCCATCTAACAGACCTCCAGGTGCCTGCTTCGCTCACCAGGGAGGAGAGTTTACATCAGAGTAGTGACTGGGCCGGGCGGTGGCACACGCCTTTAATCCCAGCACTTGGGAGGCAGAGGCAGAGGCAGGTGGATTTCTGAGTTCGAGGCCAGCCTGGTCTACAGAGTGAGTTCCAGGACAGCCAAGGCTACACAGAGAAACCCTGTCTCGAAAAACCAAAAAAAAAAAAAAAAAAAAAAAAAAGAAAGAAAAGAAAAGAAAAAAGAGTAGTGACTGGTGACCACACATCAGCATCCCATACTTTCAAATTCTTCTTCCTGGGAATCACAATGTGCATGGCTGCAGGATTGTTCTGTGAAACATCCCTGTTCTTGGGAAGGGATAGGAAGATAACTCCCACTTCTGCCATGTGAGCTCTGATGTCCTATCTAAAGAACCCCGGTCATCCTGTCTGTCTCTGGTCCTGAGAGCCTGACTGTGCTGTTCCCTGTTTGATTGTGGAGTTAATGATGCTTTTAGTAAATGAGGGATCAGAAAGAAAAGCAACTAGGGGAGCTAGTTCAGAGCAAGGCTGAGGTCTAGATGTGTCCAAACCCTGAAAATCTTATCTGGAGACCAGCTGAATTAGGACAGTTCCCTCCTTGTTCTGGGTCTGCAAGCTCAAATGCAAGTAAAGCCAAATTTACTTTGATTTCAAAGTACGACCCACACCACCACCACCCTACTGGTAGTCACATAACATGATGGCCGAATTGAGGGCCTTGGTGCCTGAAAGTTTTGATTCCCTAGTGTTGGGGAATTCGAGGTGGGAATAGGAGGATGGTGGGAGCACACCCTCATAGAAACGCCCAGAATTATATGGATTAGACATGACAGAGCAGGCCACCAGAAGACTAGATTCCAGAATTCAAACAAAAAATTATCTTGATACTAAATTTTTTTTTGTGACTTGTATATTGTTGAATATACAGCCTTGGTGTTTTTACTCATCAAGCAAGCTGAGCAGACCTGCTCGAACCTCTGATGTCCTGGAATTTCAGCTCTATGCAGTCAAGACAGTGTCAGAGCCTTCTCAATTTACTCTTCCCCCTGTCCCTCTTCTAATATCTTAATGCCCATAATCAGCTTGAAGAAGTTAATGAAGAGTCAGCGCCCCTATTCCCTGGGCTTTGGAACTGAGGTGGTTAATATTGGGCTCTTTCTAGGGAAAAGTAGTGGTTTTGTTGGAACAGGGAGGATTAGCTAGGATTTATTGCATCGCCATAACCCATTGGTAGAAATATGTATACTTGTTATTAAGATGAAGTTACAATTTCTTAAATGGTACAAAAATTTACTTTGATTTCAAATTTAAGGTTTTCATTGGCATGAGCTTCCTATTGATATAAAAGTGAGATTAATATTGTTACTCTCATAGGCATTGTGCCTATATAACACATTTAGGAATACAAGGCTTAGACCCAGTCCTTCTTTAATTTTTTTTAACTGATTTGAGATGGTTAGCCTGTGAGTTAAGGGCCTATAGCAAATTCATGGCTCTGAGTTTATTGTTAGGGTGTTTTCTATATTTTATTTAGAAATAGCTGAGAGGAGTTAACCGACAATATTCTAGATTGCCTTCCATGGATAGTTGGTTTTCAAAACATCAGAATCCACAGAATTGGTATTACAAACATTTCTGTATTAATGTTCATTTTGGTTAGAGACCTGTCTGTTCCTGACAACTTCCTGTCTTGGATTCTAAGAAGAAATTGAGCATCTTTGGAGTTACTCCAGTTGTGGTGAGACAGCCACTAGGCAAGAATTGCCTCTTTTCATCTACAGATAAATTATTATCCAGAAAAGGACACACTTGCAGAATAGTGGACTGATTATATCTGCCAAGACAGAGTAATCAGTCCTTAAAAATTGTACATCTGTCAGATGATCCTGGGCCAGAAGGCTGAAGATTGGATACTCCAAAGTTTTGTAGTATAGGGAGAGTCCAGGTGTTCAGCGGTCTCTACAAATTGGCTAAGTTTTAGAAGCTATGCTTTGTGCTTCCCATAATTTCAGTTAAACTCAGTCATTCTGGATTCTGACAGGGTTGAAGACTTATAGTCTCATAGCCAATCCTGGCTATTTACTTTGAGAGAATAGATTTGAGAGGATGGCTTTCAGCTGACATTCATTCTAAAGCCAAGAAAAAGGCCAGGTTCAGAACTAAGTCTTTTAGTTAGAAGAGATGACAGAGGTTCTGATTAGTCAACAAAATGATGGACTGGGTATTAGGTCTATCTTGTACCTTACTGACACAAATTGATATAGTTATGCTTTAATTGTATTTTGAGAGGAAAAGTTTTATTTTAACAGGAAGGGTGATGTGTAGGAGGAGCTAAGCTGGAAGGAGTAAGGAGAGAAGGAGGAAGAGGAGAGGAGGAGAGGAGGAGACAAGAGAGAGAGAGAGAGAGAGAGAGAGAGAGAGAGAGAGAGAGAGAGAGAAGAACATGGAGGCAGATGTTCATGTGTCTCTGCCTGTCAAAGATAGTTGATATAACTAGGTTGTGTATTGGGTTACACTTCTGATTGTATGGGCATCTTGTTATTGAGCATTACCAAACTTATAAAGCCCTTGATTAACATTAAAAAATTGTATAAAAGCAAAAAGGAGGAGGGGGATGGGATAGGAGTTTTCTAGGGAGGGGAAATGGGAAAAGGGAATGGCATTTGAAATGTAAATAAAACATCCAATAATAAATAAATAAACAAATAAACAACAACAAAAAAAGACTTACAAAGCTAACATTCTCAACATCACATAGGTAACTAAGCCCAAACTGTACACACTTATGCAGACTGTGTCTCTGATCTGCCAAAAGGGAACTTAGGATCCAAATAAAAGGTAGACATTGGCTTCTGCCTTGGCTACCAGTGTTTGAGATGTGTGTTCCCTGGACTGAGCTGGTCAGTACGACAAAGTGCCAGAGGAAATCAGGCATCCAAGCATGCCTGTCATCCCATTGTTGACAGGTAGTGATGGGAGGATTATCAGTAAGAGCACTGGTTCTCAACCTGTGGGTCACCACCTCTTTGAAGTTAGAAGCATTCTTTCACAGGAGTCACATTTCAGATATTCTACGTATCAGATATTTATATTATGACCATAACAGTAGCAAAATCACAGTTAGGAAGTACCAATGAGATAATCTTATGCTTTAGGTCACTATACCACGAGGAAAGGTTGTTGCAGCATTATGAAGGCTGAAAACCACTGAATTGGAGGCTATTCCTGGTAGCTTTTGAGTTTAGTCTAGCCTGGGTACATGAGACTTTACATTTAAATCAACAGCAAAACTAGTCAAAACTACTAACAGTACAGAGATGCCATGAACAAAAGTCACCTGTTGGTTCCTTTTGGTTGGAGATGGAGAATTTGAAGATGATACCAGTTTCCTCTCCAGATTTACATTACAAAACTTGTGACTATCAATACTTTCTTTTTGCTTGTTTGTTGTTCTTACGTTTTGTTTTTTATTTTTGTTTTGAGGAGGGGGTTTTTCTACTATATAGGTCTGACTGTCATCGAACTTGTTTAGTACACCAAGGCTGACCTCAAACTCAGAGATGACCCTCCGCTGCACCCTACAAAATGCACCACCATGCTGGGGCTATTAACACTTTTGGGGTTTTTCTTGTTGCTGTTCATTTATTTGTTTTTGTTTTGTTTTGTTTAAGCTAAATAATAACTCTGAAGAGGGAGGTAGGAATTTCTCTATTTCTGTCAAAACAAACTTGATGAAACATGTACAAATATCTCTGTCCTTGGCTATCAGGAGACATTGGAGGAGACTGAGCTGCTCCCCTAGTCTCAATTACTGAGCCTTTAGGAAACAGTATAGAATCCCTTCCTGGGACTCCCCTGCACAGGTTGCACTCAGGAGCTCATGCTGGAGCTTGGCAGCAGATGATGCAGATGAAGATGATGATGTCATATTAGGAGAGACACACGAGGTCAGGTGGCAGCAGGGCAACTGTGCTATTGTAAGACTGCAGCTGCTTTCTGTCTACATCACCAGCCTCTCTAGCATCTCCGTTATCTTCAGGCAACAGTCTGGGTAGGTTACTTGTGAACTCACACTGGGTCTCTGTGTTGTCACTAGGGAAGAGAGATCAATGATTGTGTACATAAAGAAGTGGTGACGAGAATGGAGACAAGAGGGACAGTTTTCAGGTTATTATCTGAAAGGAGGTGGTTATCTGCTGGGTCAGGGCCCAAAGAGCCTGCAGTATTTGTTATCTGAGGGATGCCTCTGGAATTGAATGATTCACAAAGAATCAGGAAGGTTTGAAACTGTTTTCTCCCTCCACTGTCATGGGATAAGTTAGTTGGGTATAAAATCAGAAAGTCTGAATGCTGTAGACACTGCCAGGAACTGGAGTCTGAAGAGTCACAGAGCCTGGTCTTCGGGAGTCCGTGTTTAGTCAGGACAAGACTGGGTAACTATGTACTGGTAGATTAGCTGTGAAAGTATCCTTGCATGACATGTGTCTGAGAGCCGATTGGTGCATGTGTGTGCAAGTCAGTTTAGGCTCATGTATGGGAAGTGCAGAGGACAACCTCAGATATGATGACTAGGGATACCATCCAAGTTCACCATCAACATTGTTTCTGTTTTTGATTGGTTGGTATTTTATTTCATACATAAGCTTTTGTAGGTTTGGCTGAGTTTCCTTTGCTGCTGCTGCTGCTGCTGCTGTTGTTGTTGTTTTGATACAAGTTTTCACTATGCAGCCCTTGCTGTTTAAAAACTAGATATATAGACTAGGCCCACTTTAAACACAGTGAGATCCATGTGCCTCTGCCTTCCTCCTCCCAAAGGCTAGACTTGCAGCATGTATGTCCATGCTCAACTTGGGTTATAATTTTTTTAAACAGTGCATACATACTTATTCTCGGGTGTGTAGGGTCAGTAGGGACACATGTGCTACCACCTGAGCATCCCCCAGGTTCCAGCACTGCAGTCTCACACTCCCCATGGTCCTGTGATATGCAACAGCCCCATGTCCACACCAAAACCTCAGGCTTCCTGTCCAAAGAACAGAGCCCATGACTGGGGACCAAAGAGCCAGCAGGTGGCAGCAGTGCAGGTGAAGCAGCCGGGTGAACAAGGGGCAGCTGGCATCATTTAGAACACAGCAAAGCCTGTGTTTAATAATGCTGATGTCCAGCAGTTGACTTTTCACAGTCTTGTCACGTCCAGCCCCTCCATAGGTGGGTTAGTAGTGAGGTGACCTTCTATCCAGAGACCTCAGACAGGGTAAAGCAGATGAAATATGGAGGTGAGTACTCATGGCTAGAACATTCTTATAGGCTACACTGAGTCACAGATGTCCATCTGGTAGAGTGCTTACTTGCCTGTCATGGACAGAAAATGAGGTTCTTTGTCCACCGTGAGACAAAAGAGCAGGAGGGTGCACACCTGTAATCCCAGCTGATGAGAGGCACAGACAGGGGGATCTGTAAGAGTTCGAGATCATCCTTGAACATATAACAAATTTAAGGACAACCTTGCCTAAACCATAGCCTAGACTCCAGCCAGGTGAGCACCTGTGATCCCAAAAGGCAGGTTGAGGACCATTAGTAAAGTTTATTATGAGAGGCATGCAAGGGAGTAAGAGAGATGATTCAGCCAGCGTGATGTGCATGGGTAGGAGGACCTGAGTGTGAACCGGAGCAGCCACATTATAAACTAGGGATGTAGCAGGAATCTGTAATCCAGCCCTACATGAGCAAGACACAGGCAGAGTCATGGGCTGACTGTGTACCTAGTCTAGCCTAATTGGTGCGTTCCAAGCCCATGAGAGGCCATGATATAAAAAACCATGTAGATCTCTCTCAAGATGATCAATCATGGTCACAATATTTTATACATTTATGTTAAATGGTGTATTTTAAAATCAGATATTAATGAACAACAAAACAGTGTATCCCAGTGTGGGGCACTGAGCTATGAGAGACTGCCGGGCACCTGGTCAAAGGAGCTTTTGAACCCCAGAGACCCACTGGGACAGAAGGTGTTCAGCTCTGTTCCTGGGCCCCTGGCTCTCTCAGCTTCCGCCCTTCACAGCCCCTCCCACAGAGAGAGGTCTATGACCATCTGATCTCCTAGGAATAGTGCCTCAGGCTCTTCTCACATGCATATGAGGCATCCCCAAAATCTCAGACTAAGCCAATGGGATTACCTGCTGCTAAAACCTTCACCCACTCCAAACTGTATATATTGAGCTTAATTGAGAAGTAAAAGGCGCGCAAAAATCATCCCATGTTGTTCGAGAGCTTCTGTTGTGGACCCTCCATTCACCAGCTGGGGGAGGGGGGGAGCCTCACCAGCTCCAGAGCTGTTAAACACTGGGCAAGAGATCTGCTCTCTTTCCCTGCTACCTAGCTGGCACCTCCCGACTTAGCAAAGAGCTGTAACACTTCAGAAGATGCCGGCTCTCCTCTCACTGCTGCAGAGAGGACAGAGAGGGCAACAGGCAGCAGTGGACCTTCCCTGCTGACACTCTACCCTGGACCACCCACGGGCAAGGGCAGCAACAGAGACAACGGCTGATTGCACCCTGTCTGCCAAGCGGGAGACTTTGTGGGACCCCATCTGGAGCAGGGTCCGACATCGCTGTGGGAAAAAAAAAACCTCGCAGGGCAGGGGTGGGGAGTCCAGTGGGTGGCGACAAAGTCACGAGGGCTGGCGGGCTTCCGCCGCACTTCCCACACCGCCGGTGGACGGTCCCACATTCGTGCAGCAGCTGATGGGCGGGCCAGTGGCTGCATAGACAAGGTTCCAGGGTTCCAAAGGCTGGCAATTTGGCGGCAGGCGCAGGAAGGCCCAGGCGACACGTCAAGTTTTCCAAAGCTTTTATTGTTCATGGTGTGGTGAATGAGTGTAGATGGTATGCGCTATCCCCCACCAAAAGTCAGGGGGACTCCCTTTTTATAGGGAGAGGGAAAGGGTACGGGGAATAACTTAATTAGCTACGCCCCCCCCCCCCACCTTTAGATAACTCATTAATATTTAAATCTCTGGAGGTGGAGACTGTAGAGTGAAAAAATTATAAAGACCATTTTATAAAATATATACAGGCTCATTAGTTCCAGGAAGGCGGAACTGAATGTAGGATTTTGGGTCTTCACTGCCCCTGCCCCATACATTCCTCAAGCCTCAGGGAAGAAAATCCACCTGTGGGTGGGGTAGGCCCAAAGCAGGAAGACACATTCCTGGCCACAAAGAAAAGTAAAAAGGCATGCCCGGACAAGTCCTAACTAGCCATCCTGCCGCCTCTGCAAGTTGCTGAAATTTGAAATAACCAATCATGTGTAACCGCGCGAAAATTCCTTCCTTTCCCTACCCCCTACTATAAAAGGTTTCTTAGCCTACCACGCGGGGTCAAACTGTACTCTTGCACGAGTATGCAGTTTGAACGCTGGCTGCCAGCTCTCTTCCCTAATAAACCTCTGCTAATTGCATCCAGGTACGGTCTTGGAGTTTGTGGGTGTTCGCAACTTCCTGAGACTTGAGTAAGGGTCTCCTGAATTTGGGAGTCTTCAGAGACCTCTACTTGTGTCCGATGTGATTGATGGTGCAGGTTAAATGGAGTTACCTCATCCAAGGCCCGACATTCCACTCTCTTTTCTTTCATAAAAAGAGGGGTGACTCTGTGTCATCTGTAGTCTGCAAGGTGCAGGTTAATGAGAGATATGGACTGTGTGAAGTAGTCTGGAACCCGGGAGCATGAGGAGATATATGCCGTCCCTGACAGGCAAAGTCCTGTTGGGTCCCCGACTACCTCAAACCCAGCACTTTACTGGGGGGTCCAGGAACAGAGCTGAACACCTTCTGTTCCAGCGGGTCTCCGGGGTTCAAAAGCTCGTTCGACCAGGCTATGTCCAAACCATCTTTTTACGGCCCAACATCTTACTCTCTTTTAGTGAAAATTTTGGATGAGGGAGTCAAAAGAAAACACTATGTAGGCTGGGGGGTGCAGCATAACCAAGCCAAGGGTAATGGGAATGGAGGGTAGGGTTTGGAAGGCAGGGGATCATTGACACAGTTAAACACAGGTTGTACAGTTTGAGGGTAATGACATCTGATTAATCTAAATAGACATTGTGTTTTCCTCACTAACATGTAACTTTAGCTGTGTGACTTTGGCAAAAGTGTTTATCTGTAGCTGGAAGGTCTGGATCTGTCTTCTGTAGTGAGTGTCTCTGGGTTTTGGTGTGCATCTCTGGAGTCTGATGTGGGTCTCTAGATCTCAGCATGTCTCTGGGGTCTTCAGTCAGATGAGGTGCCTGGAAGAAGGCAGCTTGGCAGTTCCAGGGGGTGGCATTGTCTCTGGATCTCGGTGTGTCTCTGGAGTCTGCAGTCAGATGAAGTGGCTGGGAGAAAGCAGCTTGGCATCTCAGGCAGGTTCGAGAGGATGGCATGGACTCTGTTGGATCTGTGGGTGTACCTGTAGGATAGTCACAGCAGGGAAGCAGCATCTCTGACAGGGAGATGTCTGTAAAGGCTGGGTATTGAGCATTAAATTGCTTGGGAATAAGCACATTATGGTCTGTCATTAAGATCCTGGAAAAGCAAAGGTGTCTGAGGAGATTTTAGTCCTGGAAGGTATCTTTGAGTCTGTTTTTGGAGGGCTGAGGGAGAAAAACAATGTTAATTATGCATCTGGGATTGGCAGCAACAGTTTGTCTGTAAAAGAAATTAGTTGTTAATTAAGACTCAAGAAATGGTGATCAGCATGTTGACTTAACCTGTGGAAGTAAATTAGATGGCTTTTGAACCTTGAAGAAATTATAAAGGTTGAAAAAACTGTTGGACGTATATCACGAGTGTTAGCGAGAAAAAGAAGCATTAAAACAAACAAACAAACAAACAAACAAAACCAAAATTTTTGGTTGAAAAGCACAAACATTGTTGTTCTAGGTGTTCCTGTTAGGAAGAAAAAGAAATGTTTAAAAATTTTAGTTGAAAACAGGAACGTTTGTTGTTGCAGGTCCTCCTGCTGGGGAGAAGGAGCAGTAATGGCGGCTTAGAAGCAGTGGGGGGAGGGGCCTTGCTCTGCCATGTGGCATCTGGGTGCTCTGGCAGAGAGGTTCTGTATACCCCCTTTGTTTTTCTTAGAAATCTTAAACGTAGAGAAGGAGAAAAAGGCTAACTTTGAAGAAAAATTTAAAGAAGCATTAGGGCTTGATAGGAGAGCTAAGAGTCAGAAAGAGAGAGAGTCTGTGTCTATGGGAAAGACACGTGGAAGTTGGATTGGAGCCAGGCAGCTTTTGAGAGAAATTGGCAGGTGACACAGGGCAAAGGGTGCAGGCAGGATTTTAGATCCGCTGCTTCAGGCAAGCTGGCTGAGCTAAGTAGCTTTAGTCAGTTGCAAATGACTGAGAGGGAGGGAAAGCATAGGCTGGCTAAGGAACACAGGGCTGGGTAGCAAGCAGGGTCCCGCCCTGTTGTTTCAGGCAAGCAGGCTAAGCCAAATATCTGTAGCCTGTCGCATATGACAGGGGATCAGGGGAAGACTCTACCTGGCAGGGTCCTAGGGACTAGAGTTTGGAGCTGGTGATCTTGAGAAAGAGAGAGGATGGTCTCAGCCGCGA
Source organism: Rhabdomys pumilio (assembly GCA_030674055.1). Lineage (NCBI taxonomy): Eukaryota > Metazoa > Chordata > Mammalia > Rodentia > Muridae > Rhabdomys > Rhabdomys pumilio. The sequence continues at coordinate 15,176,394 of JANHMN010000023.1, forward strand.
GATGGAGTTTCTCAACCAAGGGAAAGAGTCTTAGAAAGAGGGTTACAGCAGGCGCTGTGGCTTGAAGGACAGTTGTTAGCTGTGAAGGGGCCCCCTCTGTGGAGCTGAGGGGATGGGAAGAGTGGGGGCTAGGGGGCTAGGGGGCTAGAGCAGCTGCCATCTTGTCTTTGAGTTGGAGAACATGTGGGGAGAGAGACCTAATCTTTTTGTACTAGGCAGGAGTTAGACTATATCTAAGAATCAGAGAGAGAAAGTGGGGGTAGGGTGGACAGAGAGAGATGTTACTCACGGTTTTTGCAGGCACGGGGGATGGGGGGGTCACTTATGGAGCTGGCTCTGTGCACATTGTCCACCACCTGTGGGAAACAATGTAAGCCCATGCGTGGGTGCATGAGTGTGGATCTCTTGTGTCGCTTGGCCGCACCGTTCTTTGTCAGGGGTGGGTGCCTCGGGGAGACTGGGTTTACCACAGAGGAGCAGAGGCTAAGCAGGCGCGCTCACTCACACCACACCAAGCAGACTCAGCAGGGCTCGCACTTGGGCAGGGAATGAACTCAGCTTGATTTTAGCAGGGACGGGCGCAGGACTCTCCGTTCTGGAATCTCCGTTCTGGGCCCCAGCCGCCATGGGAGAGGTGTGGGCGCACGGCAGGACGGAGACTGTTGGGGCGCATGGCGACAGGTCCATGCGCTGAGATTGGCCGCCATCTGGGGTCTCGGGACTCCAGCAGGATGGAGGCGGGAACGTGCGAGGCGCGTACTGAGAGAGGACAGGGTGAGCCCTGGTACCACGCCTCACAGGAAGTATACTTGCTTAGCAGACTCAGCCAGGATGGTTCTTGTAGACGCGTGGGTGGGTGTTTGTGCCACACGTTGGTTGTGCCACATGTTGGTCGCGCCAGCTGTGGGAAAAAAACTCACGCGGTGGGGGGTGCGGGGGGAGTGAGTCCAGCGGCGGGGTCCCACAGCAGTTTGGTGGCCAGCAGCTGCATTGGCAAGGTTCCAGGGTTCCGAAGGCTGGCAGTCTGGTGGTGGTGCAGGCCCAAGCGACACGTGGAGTCGCTTTTATTGTTCATGGTGGTGGTGAATGGGTATAGATGGTATGCGCTATCCCCTACCAAAAGTCAGAGGGACTCGCTTTTTATAGGGAGAGGGAAAAGGGGTGGGAATAACTTAATTAGCTACGCCTCCTCACCCCCCACCCCCCGGCCTTTAGATAACTCATTAATACTTCAGTCTCTGGAGGTGGAGATCTCTACCTGTGTCCTATGTGATTGACTGTGCAGGTTAAATGGAGTTACCTCGTCCAAGGCCCAACATCCCAGTAAGATAGCTCAATGGACTCGGAGACTGAGGACTAGCACAGTGACCTGTGTGTGATTCCTGGGAACCCAAATGGTACACTGAGAAAATTGTCCTCTGCTTCTCAGCATCACCCACAGGCTCCTGGTGAGACACCATCTGTTATTCATGGCTAACAGACTTCCTGGTGCCAGAATCTCTCACCAGAAAGTGAGTTTTCATCAAAGTAGTGACTCAGGCACACAGCCTGCATATTACCGCCCTCCCAGTGTACAGAATGGGAGTCAGAGCTCCTGTATACAGGATTGTGTGTGACCCACTCTAAGAAGCCATGTGGGCTCTCATGTCTTCTCCTTAGAGCCCAGGTCATCCTGTCTGTCTCTGATGCTAAGAGCCTGACTGTGCTGTTCTCTGTTGGTTCATGCCAATAATAACACTTTTAAATAAATGTAGGATCAGAAAGTCAAGCAACTCGGGTAGTCAGTTCAGAGCAAGACTGAGATCAAGACAAGTCCAAACCCTGAAAATTTCATCCTGAGATTAGCAGAAGTTACGACTGTTCCTTCTTAGTTCTGGGTCTGTATGTTCAGGTGCAAGAAGCCTCTACGATATCCTCCTGGTCTAAGGGAGGTCATGTTTATTCAGCATGAAGACTGGGTAATGTCATGGATGCTAATCACCTGTTAAAGATGCCTTGTATGGCTTTTTTCTCTCTCTCCTTCTCTCTCTCTCCTTCTCTCCCTGTGTGTGTGTGCGCGCGTATGTGCGTGCGTGTGTGCGTGTTATGGTGGTGGAAGGGGAGGCAGAAAGACTCCTTTAGAAACTGGAGTAGCTTTAGAATCACTGTCCAAGAGCCCAGGGAAGTTGGTCTGTACAGCAGTGAGCAGGTTAAGGCAGAGAGAGTCCACAAGACCATGGTTCTGTTTGCACACTGTGAACAGTCCCTAAAAGACAAGAAAATGCCAAAGAGTAGATGGGAGGCAGGGAGAGGGATGGAAGAGAAGGGTAAGGGGGTCACTGTGCTAGGGCTGGGGTCTTAGTGTGTTTCCTCATCACCTCCTTCCTCATTGTGTCTGAGGTGAGCACAACTGACAGCTTTAAATGGGTAATTAAAGAGAGACTCGCACAACCAGCATGGTGGGAGACATAATGAGAAAAAGATTGGGAAGGGGAAGATAAAGAATAGAGGAAACATAGGGGAAAGAGGACAGAGATTACAGGCCACTTAGGAATTGAAAAAGACAACATAAGTCCAAAGGTCAAGGTAGAAGAGAGAAGAACCAGTCATGCCAAGGTGTAAGACATGTCTCCCAGCCACGGGTGCTAGGCCCAAGCACCTAGTTATGTTGTCAGTGACGAGAGGGGCGGCTCTTCTGCAACATCAGAAAAGAAGGCAGATCAATAAAGAAAGTTGCTGGCCATAAGAGGGAGGAGATGGAGAGGTCCTGCCCCGACTCAGTTCTCCACATGAAAAGGCCTGGGGACCTGTCTCACCTTACCCTGATTCTCTCTGGACTCCTGAGCACCCCAATGTCCCTAGACCAGGCATACTCCCCTCGTGAAGGCTCTGCTCGAGGGACTCTGGCCATGGCTTGGATCCTGTTTCTTCTGCTGTCAGCAACATGTCTGCACATTGGTGAGTAGTGGGGACCTCAATAGCAGGGACTTAACTACAGGAGGGTACATCGGGACTTGGAAGAGAGGGTGTCTTGTGACAGGTGTCTGCTAGAGGAGCCAGCCAGGCCTCCCTGCTCCAAGAGAGGGCTCATCCCTCAGAGGGAGACCAACCCAATCCTCCCCTTGCTTTCCTGTCCCACCAGTCAAAGGGACAGTCCTGCCTTGTGTCCCTACCTGCCTGTGGATGAAGGCTCAAGATGTTCTGGGTTGTCCTTTCCATCCCTGCAGTGGTTTCAGATTCTCCCCATGCTTGCATCTATCATCAGGAGCCAGCAGGGAAAATGACTTTGGGTTCAACCGGCCAGCAAACATCTCTGGAGTCCAGGGAGGCTCCACTGAGATCCCCTTCTCCTTCTACTTCCTCTGGAAGTTGGCTAAGAATCCGCAGATGAGCATAGCCTGGAGATGGAAGCACTTCCATGGAGAATTCATCTACAAATTCATCCCACCTTTCATACATGAGTACTTCAAGGGCTGGCTCATCCTGAACTGGACACAGGGTCAGACATCCGGAGTCCTCAGAATCCTGAACTTGCTGGAGACTGACAGGCCACATACATCCCCCATATTCTTCTGTAAGCAACCAAAGGATTGAAAAGTTGGCAGTCAATTTTTGGGACCCAACTCACCGTGTCACATGGTGAGACACCATGGCTCAGGCTTTGATGCCTGTGGTTAGCTTGCTTGCCCCCTCAGGCTCCAGAAGTCTGAGCTATGTTTCATGCTCCTTTACCTTGGCTCTACCCACAACTTGACTCTGCTTCCTCCTCTTGATTTTTTTAACTTAAATACTTCTTCATTTTTTCTTTCATCTGCTTTATTACTTTATTATTTTATTTATTTATTTACATATTTATTTTATATTTTATTTATTTTATGTCAGGTTCTCAGCATGTAGCCCTAGCTGTCCTAATACTTGCTGTGTAAATCTATCTGCCCTTGAACTCACAGCAATCTGCCTCGCCTCTGCCTCCTGAGTGTGGACATTACAGCATTTGCTCCCACATCCGGAGTTGGCTCTTGACTGTACTAAAGTCAGCCTCTGAGAGGATGCCCACAGAACAGTTATGTGTGCAGGCTACAGCTGCCGTGTTGACATGATGTAAAGTCACATAGCAGCTGCCCGGCCTCAGGGCAGAGAGAGAAAGGAGCTGTTTCATGTATGTGTCTAGCTCAGTGGTTCTCCAGCTTCTATAACGTTGCAAATCTTTTATACAATTCAGCATGTTATGGGGACACACACACACAAATACATATCACTGCAACTTCCTAACTTTAATTATCATCCCAAAGAGGTGCATTGCCTTGCTTGATAGATCTACCAACCACAGTGAGCCAGGGATCCAGTGTGGCACAGATGCAGCTACAGTCCACCAATCACAAAGCCTCAAATGAGTGTCATTCACCGGCCTTTCCTGGGTCATTGGAAAAATACCATAATCCCATGGGACAATGTGGAAATAACTGGGGCCATGGAGAACTCACCAAGGCATCATATGGTAAAGTGAAGTGTCCCAGAGCAGCTGTGCGGTGTCTGCTGTGGTTGTGACTGCACCCAAGCCTCCTGAGGCTGAACTGCAGCTTTCATGGTCACAGTGAGCATGGGAGCTGGGGTAATGTTTCCTCTGAGCATCCCTGAAGTGTTCACAGAGCAGGATGCCATGATGGTGGTCTGTCCAGTCATCTACAGAATTCTGTTTGTCAGTTTTTAGCCACAGGCAGCTACACACAGAGATGACGCCTTAATGCAGTTGCTCAAATGGTTATGTGATTTCCCAGGTTCTTTTACATTGTTCAGAAGGGAAAAAACACAAAGAGACCAACAAAAATACTTAGCACAGAGCCAAAATTCTCATCATCACATAGGTACAGAATCCCAGGTTGTATACACTTAGGCAGACTGTGTCTCTGATCACCCAAAAGGGAACATTATGAGAGCAGACATTGGTTTCTGCCCTGGCTAGCAGTGTTTGGGATGTGCATTCCCTAGACTGAGCTGGTCAGTATGACAAAGTGCCAGAGGAAATCAGACATCATTACACGCCTGTCATCCCACTGTTGACAGGTAGTGATGGGAGGATTATCAGTTGGAGCACTGGTTCTCAACCTCAGGGTCAACACCTCTTTGAGGGGAGAAAGACCCTTTCACAGGAGTCGCATATCAGATATCCTGCAAATCAGATGTTTATATTATAATCATAAGAGTCACAAAATCATAGTCATGAAATACCAATGACATAATTATATGGTAGGATATGAGGAAATATTGTCCCAGCATTACAAAGCTTGAGAACCACTGAAACAAAAGCTGTCCTTACTACCCCTTGAATTTGAGGCCGTTTGTGTTACATGACACTGTCTTGAAACCAACAGCAAAGCTAAGCAAAACTCTAAACAGTAAAGATGGGTCATGAACAGTAAAGAAGGTCGTCTATTGGTTCCCTTACTGTTGGAGATGAGGACTTGAAGATTATACCAGTTTTCTCTCCTAATTTACATTAAAATTGTGATTATAATACTTTAGGGTTTTTAAAAATTTGTTTTTGTTTCTGATTTTGTTTTTGAGAAAGGGGGTCTTTCTACTATACAGGTCTGACTATCTTGACCTTTCTTTGCTGAACAAGGCAGGCCTCAATTTTGGAGATACCTCTGCTGCTGCATAATACAAAATGGGATAAAGTGTTCTAGCACCATTCTTGGCTTATTAGTAGTTTTCAGTTTGGGTTTTTTTCGGGGGAGGGAATGGACAAATTTTTGTTGTTGTTTTGTTTTGTTTTTAAGGTACATACCTAACACTACACAGTGAGAAGTGAAAGTTTCTCTGTTTCTGTGACCACAAACTCAGTGATTCACATATAATGCCTCTGTCCTTGGCTATCAGCAGAAGTTGGCAGACCTCAAAACAGAGGAGACTGGGCTGGTCCCCAATCCCATTCATTGGGCCTTTAGGACACAGTGTAGAGTACTTTCCTGATGACTTTGCTGGACAAAGGTACTATGGGTTCTCATGCTGAGGCTGGGCATCAGAAGAGGGACATTAATGTTGATGATGTCATCGTAGGGAGAAACACAAGGTCAGATGGCAGCAGGGCAACTGTGCTATTGTAAAGGTGCAGCTGAAGCCTGAGCATCCTGTCTGTACCACCAGCCAGCATCCTTCTGCCACCCTCTCTAGCATCTCCCCCACTCTATGCAAGGCCCATTCTGGTCAAGTTTCTTTGAGGTTCCATCTGGTGTTTGTGTGTTCTCATTAGGGAAGAGAAATCAAGGAGTGTGTGGGTAGGTGGTGTGACAGGAACAGAACAGATGCAGTTTCCATCATGAGATTGTCTGCTGTGTCAGGGCCTATGGAGACTGCAGTATGTGCTATTTGAGGGATGTGTCTGGAATGGGAGGGTTCAGAGAGAAACAGGAAGAATTCACCTTGATTTCTTCCACTGTTGTCATGGGACAAGCCCGTTGGGTATAAAATCAGAGAGTCTGTAAGCTGCAGACACTGTCAGGAACCAGAAGCTGAGAATCCCAGAGCCTGGTGTGGCAGAGCCTGGGTTTACTCAGAATGAAGATGGGCAGACATGTGGTGGCAGATGAGCTGTGAAAGGATCCTTGCATGATTTGTGTCTGAGGTCCATGCATGTGTGTGCAAGTAAGTGTGTGTTCATGTGTGTGCAGTCTAGAGGGCTACCCTTCATTACTACTCAGGAACCTTTGAACATGGGTATACACCTTGGGGTTTTCATTCATTTGTAGGGTTTTATTGTTTGGTTTGGATTTTGTTTGTTTGCTTACTTTAATATTTTGTTGTTGATTTTTTGAGACACAATCTATGTATCCTTTGCAGCCCTAGAACTGTGTATAAAGACCAGGCTAGCATCAAACTCACAGGGATTCACATTCCTTTGCCTCTGTCTCCCAAATGCTAGCATTAAAGGTATGCACCACCATGCCTAGGCCATCTAGGGTTTTAGTTGTTTAAATTACATTTTCTATTTATTCTACTGGGGTCAAGGCATACATGCGCCTGAGCGGCACCCAGGTTCCAACACTGCAGTCTGAAACACCCAATGGTCACATGGTATGTAAATATCCTTGTAGTCACATCAAAACCCTGTGCTCATACATAGAAAGTACAAATCTGAGAAAGCAACATGGCTGCAGGGCACAGTCACTGTACAGGGCACAGTCACTGTACAGGGCACAGTACTGGGGAAGCAGGATGACACTCCAGGAGACTGATGACAGAATCGAGGGCAGAATCACACCCCAAAGCAGAGTCCCCATGGAGATTCAGCAGAGTTCAGGACTTCAAACTAGAAGAACTCATGACTTGGGATTAAGGAGACAGTAGGTGGCAGAGATTGAACAGGGCACAAGGGGCAGCTGGGATCCTATATAGCCCACCAGAACCTGTTGTGTAAAAACGCTGTGGCCCAGCACATGACCTATGTCAGACATGTCAGGTCCAGAATTTTCATGGATGGGTTAACAATAGAGTCACCATTGACACAGACACCCCAAAGAGTAAGGGAAAGGCAGATGAAATCTGGAGGTGAGGACTCACGACCGGGAGGGAACCATTGTAGACCATACTGGGGCTAAATATGGTCATCTGGTCTACTGCTTCCTTGCTTTGAAGGCACAGAATCCGAGGTTCTGTGTCCAGCAAGAGAAAAAGAAGGAGATATGGGAGAGGGCTGGCTGCATAGCCAGCTATAGGGAAGCATGGACAAGGTGATCAATGCCAGGAAAGCTAAGGAAATAGGAAGTTGCCTCTGCACATGTCACTCAAAGAGATGGGTATCACTTCCTGCCATTCACGGAGCTGATGGGACTGTGTCTGGGGAAGGTTAGGATGAACCTCCTTGGAACCAGCCTTGAGGTCACTACAGCCTCTGCCCAAACCTTTCATGTCCCCAACCAAGTCCCAGGCCAGCGGTGTCCACTGACAGCCACATCACAAGCCTTATGTCACGAGTGACACATGGCTGCTCTGTGCATTCTTTGCACACTTACTCAAAAGAAGGTTCTAGCGTGACCGTGACTAGAGGAAGTCACTCAAGTGCTTTGTGGAAAGAGCCTCCTCAGAGGCTGCACTGAGCAGGCCGACTGAAGTCTCTGTGTGGAATGGAAGACTCCAAGAAATCAATGTGACTGAAGTCCAGTCAACCATTCATGTGGCCATCACGTGACATGTGCCAGGCTTCTATGATCCTTGGTATCCTCTTCTGAGTGAGTGTTATGATGGGAAGAGGAGGGAGAAAGGATCCATTAGAAACTGGAGAAGCTTTAGAGTCACTGTCCAAGAGCCCAGGGAAGTTGGAGACTGTGCCACAGGGAGCAGGGCAAGGTGGAGGGGATCCTCCAGGCCTTGGTTCTGCCTGGGCACTGTGAAAGGTCTCTGAAGGCAAGAAAGGGAAAGCACAGATGTGGGGAGGCAGTACAAGGGACAGGTGGTCACCATGCTAGGGCCGGGGACTGAATGTGTTTCCTCATCTCAGCCTTATCATTGTGTCTGATGTGGTTTGGACACTGACAACATCATTACATAAGATTATTAGAAAAAGGCTCAGACAACCAGCATGGTGAGAGACAGAATGAGAAAAGATTGAGGAAGGGAAGGGAAGGAATAGAGGAAATATAGGATAAACGAGGCAGAGATTACAAGTCACTTAGGAAATGGAACAGAGTAGACAAGGCAGAAGGTCAAGGTGGAAGAGAGGAGAGCCCTGCATGTGGAGGACAGGCCATGTCTCCCAGTCAATAATGAGGCTGGGCACAAGGGGCCGACCTTGTCCTCAGTGACCACAAGAGCATATCTACTGCACGTGAGAAAAGAAGAAGCCAGATCATTAAAGGAAGTTGCTGGCCTCAAGCAAGGAGGTGGAGATTCAGACAGCCTGTCTCCACATACTCCTTCCCTGAAGAAGGTCTGGGGACCTGTCTTTCTTTTCCTTGATTCTCTCTGGATTCCTGAGCACCCCAGTGTTGCTGCACAAGGCGTTTTCTCCTGCCTGTAGCTGTGGTGTTCTCATGACCTGCAGGGACTCTGTCCATGGCTCAGATCCTGCTTCTTCTGCTGTCTGCAGCATGTCTGCCCACTGGTGAGTGCGGGGACCTCACTAGCAGGGACTTAACCACGAGAGGGACAGTGAGGCTCAGAAGAGTAGGCTGTCATGTGGACAGTAGTCTGTTAAAGGGCCAACCAGGCCTCTCTGCACCAAGAGAGAGATCTTCCCCTAGAGAGAGCCAACCTGACCATTCCCTCATTTTCCTGTACCACCAGCCATAGGGACAGTCCTGTCCTGTGTCTCACCGCTGCCTGCAGATAACAGTCCAGAATGCTTGGGTTGTCCTTTCCATCCATGCAGTAGCTACACATTGTTCTCATTCTTCTCAGGAAACTTAGCAGCACACAGCAGAGAAAATGACTATGGGGTCGACCAACCAGCAAACCTCTCTGGAGTCCAGGGCGGCTCCATCGAGATCCCCTTCTCCTTCTACTTCCCCTGGGAGTTGGCCAAGGATCCGCAGATGAGCATAGCCTGGAGATGGAAGGACTTCCATGGGGAATTCATCTACAACTCCACCCCACCTTTCATACATGAGCACTTCAAGGAGCGGCTCATCCTGAACTGGACACAGGGTCAGACATCCGGAGTCCTCAGAATCCTGAACTTGAAGAAGACAGACCAGACCACATACTTCTGCCGAGTTTTCCTGCAAACAACAGAAGGCATGAAGGTTTGGCAGTCTATTTCTGGGACACAACTCACGGTGACCTGTGGTGAGCAAACTAAACTTAGCTCAGGCTTTGACACCTGTGGCTTCTTTGCCCATTAGATGTCATCTCAGACTTCACAACTCTGAGCTTGCTTTCATATTCCCTTACCATGGCTCTGCCTACACCGCTGCCAACAGCATCTTTCGTTGTAGTTGTGACAAGTGTTTGCTGCCTCCGCTGCTGTGGTCTGTCGTTCTCTGCTCTGACAGAACCACACCCCACTCTGGGCTTCAGCATGTGCCCTACACCATAGGTCACACCCTTATTGTTCCAAATCTCACACTATAGTCCTGTCTACTTTCACCCCACGACCTCAAGGTGGATGAACTTCTCCAGCATGGAGCTGACTCTAGGTCCTATTGGTCCCTGCATGCAGCATCTCCACACAGCTCCAACCTCAGAACATATAGTAGGGGCCACTGGAGGTCCTGGTGTCCTCTGGTCTAACTGTAACTGCCGCCTGTCACCACAGCTTCTCATTTTCCCCCGTAGCACCCCAGGACACATCTGTCTTCTCTCCTCAGGCTCTTCAGTAATTAGAAAATGAATAATAAAATGTCTGCATTTTCATGATGTGGCAGCTCTGTCTTCTGATCCCTCCAGGCCCTCTGATGCAGAAGTAACAGCAGTCCCCTGGACTGGGAGTCCTGAGGTCCAGCATAGTCACTGTGTGTTCCTGCACATGGCCTTAGAGAAGCAGGGACTCTGTGTGACTGCATTGTTTCTAATGACCTTGCTCTGTGAATCTTTTTTATTTTTTATTTTTGACTTACCCACCTCGTTCTGATTGCTTGGTTGGTTGCTTGCTTGCGTGCTTTATTTCTTTATTTATTTACTTATTTACTTGTTTATTTGTTTTATGTCAGGGAATCAGCATTTACCCATTGGCTGTCCTTTTATGTAGACCCATCTGGCCTTAACTCACAGCAACCTGCCTCGCCTCTGCCTCCTGAGTGTGGACATTACAGCATGTGCCGCCACATGCAGAGGTGGCTCTTGACTGTACTAAAGTCAGCCTCTGAGAGGACGCCCACAGCACAGTTATCTGTGCAGGCTACAGCTGCCATGTTGACATGATGTAAAGTCAGATAGCAGCTGCCCGGCCTCGGGGCAGAGAGAGAAAGGAGCCGTGTCCTGTGTGTGTCTAGCTCAGTGGTTCTCCTCCTTCCTGATGCTGCACATCTTTATACAGTTCGTCACGGTGTGGGGACCCACACACGTAAGAGCTACGTCATAACTTAATTATCTACTGTTATGAATCACAAGGTAAATACCTGACATGGGTGACACCGGGTATGCAATCCATGTGAGTCAGTGGTGCACAGTGGGAGCCTCTGCTCTAGAATTCACAAATAGGTGAGTGCTGGGGAATTATCCTTAGTGATGTGTATAAAGCAAAGGGATGTGTTCTGCCCTGGACTGAGCTGCACACACATGGCTAAAATCGTATTTTTTCTGTTACACATTGGTGTATTCAGTGTGTGTGAACATGTGGGTCTGCTAACTCAGATGTGTGTATATGTCTCTAAGTCTCACTCTCTTTCTCTTTCTCTCTGTCTCTCTCAATCTCTCTCTCTCTCTCTCTGTGTGTGTGTGTGTGTGTCTGTGTAAGTTTCTGTGTCTGTGTGTCACTGTGTGTGCATCTGTGTGCATGTCCCTATGTCTGAGTGTGTCTCTGTGTGTGTCTCTTTGCAAGTGTGTTTGTATCTGTGTGTATGTGTTTGTGTGTCTGTGTGTCTGTATGTGTGTGTGTGTGTTTGTATCTGTGTGTGTTTATCTGTGTCTGTGCATGCTTTTGTGTGTGTGTGCATATTTGTTTATGCATATTGAGGTTACAGAAGAGCATATGGTCTCATCCATCTTACTATTTGGAACAGGCTCTATCACTGGCTTCAAGTTTCCCACGCAGACTAGGCTGCCTGGCCAGTGAGCAGCAGGGACAAGCCTGTCTCCACCTCCTCAGTACTAGGATCACAGCTCACTCAGCTCTGTCTGGTGTGGAACCTGACACAGAGACGAGGCTGGATGTCAGCTCACAGAGATGTGCCTGCCTCTGTCTCGGGGTAGGATTAAAGGTCATGCCCACTTTACTGGGTTCTTGATGTAGATATTAGGGACCAAATTCAGGTTCTAAGACTCAAGATTCAAGCAGCAAAGTCTCTATGAACTAATCATATCTATATGTTACATACATTGAAGTGAAAAAAATTACTGGCTAACTTATCTGTGACAAAATGACAATCTGTGGACACACAGCTAGGACAGTTGGGGATTGTGCATTTGAGCTTGCTCTCCTTGAGTCTCAGCCCTAAGTATCTGTTCCCCTCTCTGTGTGAACATCTGACAGCTGTTCCCCATCGTAAATCACATAGAGGAGACAAGATGTGTGACACTCATCAACCCTCCCTCATCCAGGGAGGGTCTACTCACTTCCCATTTCTCCCCAGCACTCAGCACCACCATGAGGAGCCCCTCCATCATCACCTCTGCAGTCACCACAGTTGGCCTGGAGGACACAGGGGGCCAAAGGGATTCTTCACTGCTGATCCTGAGAGTCATGGTCATGGTGGTCATAGCCAAGGCTGTGGCCCTAATCCCCATCTATGGATGGATGGTCTTCATGTGCTGGAAGCAAAGGTAAGTGGTCCAGGGCAGGACTCACCTGAGCTTCCCCCACTGGGAGTGTTCTCAGTTGTGAGAGATGGTGAAGGGCAGGCTTGTGCAGGGAACAGTAAAGAGAACGGAAGGAGGGAAATGTGTCTGAACTCCACAAGGCCTGCATCCCTGGAGCTGCTGTCCTTCCAGATCAGCTGGGAATGAGAGGAGCAAATGCAGATGAACACAGACCTGCTCCTGAGGAATTCAAGGAGGCTCACAGGAGCCTCAGGGGCTGACTGCTCACTTGGAAAGAGCTGTGGCTGCTGAAGAAGGTCTGAGGTTAGACCAGCATTCAGGGACAACTCAAACAACCTGTTTGAGTTGGGCATGTGGGATCAAAAGGAAATCGAAAGCATAGTGTGTAATAGGCTTGCAAACATAAAGAAATGGGCAATGAGAACCTAAAATCTCCAAGAGGTATAAAACTGGGACACTAGAAACCTAACTCTCCTAAGCAAAATTACCAAATGTCTACTGAGGTGTCTCAGTTGAAGTCTTTGTCTCACAAACAGGGACATGAGCATCACCCCAAGAGCCACATAAAGAGTTGTCAGATGTTTGGACAGGCAGATAACTAGGATCCCTGGGGCTCACTGTGCTGCCAGCCTTACCTAGTGGGTGAACAATGACTCACCTGTCTCACACTCTAGAGAGGACACCTCCCAAAGGACAATGCCCAAAGTTGTCCTCTACCGTCCACATATGTGTGCACTAAACAAATACACACATGTATGTGCACATATGCAAATATACACATGTTTAAATGAACTGTCCAAAGAATATTTTTTAAAAAATTATGTAAAAACTATAAATGTAAGGATATTTCTAGAATGGGAAACACACACACACACACAAAACTAATGATACATTGTATTTTTTTCTAATTCCAAGGACATTTGGGTAAAATTAAATGATTTGTCTCCTAACATAAATGAGTATTTTAAGAAACAATAATGGGGACACAGTGGGGGACACAAAAATCCCATCACATGGGAAGAGCAAAGAGAAGCATCAGGAGTTCAAAGCCATCAGCAGTTACACAGCAAGCTCTTGACCACTGAGCTCCAAAGACCTTGTACACACAACACAAGAGCCAAGTGTGGACTGATGTCAGAGCAGATTTAAAGCCATGGGAACTAGAAGAACACAGGATGAGGACAGAGATGCATGGATGGTGGAGGGTAATGGAGGTTCACAGATAAACATTTAAATGTGCATCCCATGGTTTCAGACAGCCTCATCCCTCCATTACAGGAAGTAGAAGAACTGAGAGGAGGGAGAGCAGCAGCCTGAGAGACAGCAGAAGTCTGACTGGGATTCAAACCCTGAGCTCAGTCTGCAGGGAGCAGCAGCCTGCACTGAGAGGGAGACTCAGAGAGCCAGATTCCAGGGAGACAAAGAGGAGACATGGTGACTGCAGAGCAGAGAAGGCAGAGCTGTGTCAGGAGGTCAGAGCAGCAAGAAGGAAGGAAAGAGAGACAGGACATGGGTCAGTACACGACTAGTCATTCCTCTGACTTGCTGTGTGGTGGAGAAGGTCAGCTGACCACTGGCCTCAGGTCCTGGTGATTCTCAGACCTGTCCCTGCCTGGCTGCAGCAGAGCTGTTTGCTGCCCTGGGCCCCTCATGTTGTCTGAACACAGAGAACAGCTGAGAGGCAGGATGGAGAACCAGCATGGCTGACACACTGACACTGTTTCTTCTCCTACAGGCCAGCAAAGTAAAGCCTAAACCCCAGCCAGGCAAGTGCCTATCATCCCAAGGGGCAGCTGAGGGTCTGCTGGGAAGCTTATTGTGAGAAGCATTCAAAAGAGGGAGACAGATGATTCAGTCAGAAAAGCAGGGGACATATGTAGGAGGACCTGAGTTTGGTGGTACAGGAGTTCATATACAATAAGCCATGGATGTGTCAGAAATTTGCAATCCCATTCCTGGTCAAGCAAGAGACAGGCAGAGTCATGAGGTGGTTGTTCACCTCTGTGGGACCATGATTGGGTGGCTTGGTTTCTGGTAGAGCAATGGCTTAGAAATGGCCAGAGACAAGGGACAGAATACATTTCTCCAGGCTCCAATTCCAGGCTTCTGACACATGGCAAAGAGCCCCACTGACCTATGCCTTTCATTCGTGTAGGGCAATACAGCCCCTCCCAAAGAGCTTTGTGTCTCCTCCACAGGTAGAGGGCATGACTACAGGCTAAGGCCTCAAGAGATTTCCATATTAATGAGATACCTAAAGGCCAAAGGGCATAGCCAATTAAGTATTCTTTCCCAGACCCTCCTCCCTACCTCCTCCCTATTTAAGTCAGGTCCACCCTGACCTAAGGGCGGGGGCTACAGCCACATTCATCTATTTCCCACCATGACAATAAACCTTTTTGGAAACATGGACTCCCTCATGTTTTGGGGGTCCACCCTGGAGAACTGTGGAGAAGGTCTTAACTATCAAGCCGTCCTCTAATCTCCTGTGGAGAGCTTCTCTCCTTTACCACCATGGAGGCTGCCTCCTCAAACAAGCTAGCTGCCTACCAGAGCCAAGCAAGTACCAAGGGTCTCTTTCCAGCAAGGCGCTGCCAGGGCCTCTCTATCTCCCCATTTCTTTTGCTTCTCTGTTCGTATCCAGCCCCCTAGCGGAATCTGGGAGCCCCAAATAGAGACCACCAGCCTCTGGGTCCACTCAAGAGTCCTGCCTCCTGGGGAACTTCAGACTGAATGGGAACTAGCCACACTTGGGTGGAGCCCCTCAGCATCCACCCAACCCTACTCAGAGTGAACTCAGTCAACAATCCTGTACTTCGGCTTCTCCCCATGGGCCGTGCCTTACTGAGCTGTCTGGGGCAGAAGACACACTGGAACCACAACCTCCCAACAAGATCCACGCCCATGCTCACTCCCACATCCACGCCCATGCACAAGCTAACATTCCCCACACACATAGTTTAGCCTAATTTTTAAGTTCCAATCCAGTGAAATTTCATGTCCTTAAAAATGGGAGGGGGCAGTGCTGAAGGTGATAAATCATGGTCACAACATTTTCTAAAATGATCTTATGTGAAGTATTTCTAATTACATATTAACAGACAAGCAATAGTGTGTGCCACTGAGATAGCACAATGGGAAAGGGACCCTGCTGCCCAGCCCAATGACCTGGATGTGATTACTGGGCACCCAAATGGTACACAGAGAAAACTGACTGTGGACAATTGTCCTTTCCCTCTCAGGCTCACCCACAGACTCCTATGAGACATTATTTCTTACTCCCTGACTAAAAGACCTCCCAGTACCGTGATCTCTCACCAAGCAGATGAGTTTACATCAAAGTAGTTATTGGTGAGCACACACCAGCATACTACCCCTTCCATGTCTCCTCCCTGGGAATCAGAGATCATGGCTGCAGGATTGAGCTGTGAAACATCACCATTCTTAACAGACATAAAACGATAACCCCCACTTCTGACAAGTGGACTCTAATATCCTCTCCTTAGAACCCAGATCATCCTGTGTGTCTCTGGTCCTAAGAGCCTGACTGTGCTCTTCTCTGTCTGCTCATGGAGTTATTAACAATTTTAATAAATGTCTCACTCCCAGCAATCCATCTCAGTGTCTCTCTTGAGGACCCACCCAATGCTCCACATGAAACCTCTTAGAGAGCTGCACATTGTGTCCAGGATGCAGGTCACAGGGAAAGATGCACGTACCATGGTCCACATTGATAACCACAGCCTGAGAAGACCCTTTCACAGGAGTTGCATATCAAATATCCTGCATATCAGATGTTTATATTATGATCATAAGAGTCACAAAATCACAGTCATGAAATGCCAATGGCACAACATTATGGTAGGATATGAGGAAATATTGTCCCAGCATTACAAAGCTTGAGAACCACTGAAACTGAAGCTAATCTTAGTACCTCTTGTGTTTGAGGCCATTTGCATTATATGAGACTTTGTCTTGAAGCAACAGCAAAGCTAAGCAAAACTCCAAACAGTGAAGATGGGTCATAAAGAAAGGTCATGCTTGTTCCCTTTCTGACGGACATGAGGACTTGAAGATGATACCAGTTTTCTCTCCTGATTTACATTAAATAATTGTGATTATCAATACTTTAGGGTTTTTTATTTGTTCTTGTTTCTGTTTTTGTTTTTGAGAAAGGAGTCTTTCTACTATACAGATCTGACTGTCCTGGACCTTTCTATGCTGACCAAGTCAGGCCTCAAATTCAGATATGCCTCTGCTGCTGCATCCTGCAAAATGGGATGAAGTATTCCAGCAGCATGCCTGGCTTATTAGTAGTTTTCATCTTGGGGGGGTTTTTGGGGGTGAGGGGCAGATTTTGTTATTGTTTTGTTTTTAAGCCACATACCTAACACTATCACAGTGGAACTGAATGGTTCTCTGTTACTGTGACCACAAACTCAATGATTCATGTATAATGTGTCTCTCCTTGGCTATCAGCAGAAGTTGGCAGACCTCATAACAGAGGAGACTGGGCTAGTCCCCCCAATCCCACTCATTTAGCCTTTAGGACACAGTGTAGAGTCCTTTCCTGGTGACTTTGCTGGGCAAGGGTATTATGGTTTCTCATGCTGAGACTCAGCACCAGATGAGGGAGATGAAGATGATGATGCCATCCTAGGGAGAAACACAAGGTCAGATGGTAGCAGGGCAACTGTGCTACTGTAAAGGTGCAGCTGAAGCCTGAGCATCCTGTCTGTACCACCAGCCAGCATCCTTCTGCCACCCTCTCTAGCATCTCCCCCACTCTATGCAAGGCCCATTCTGGTCAAGTTTCTTTGAGGTTCCATCTGGTATTTGTGTGTTCTCATTAGGGAAGAGAAATCAAGGAGTGTGTGGGTAGGTGGTGTGGCAGGAACAGAACAGATGCAGTTTCCATCCATGAGATTGTCTGCTGTGTCAGGGCCTATGGAGACTGAAGTATGTGTTATTTGAGGAATGTGTCTGGAATGGGAGGGTTCAGAGAGAAGTAGGAAAGGTTTACCCTGTTGTTTCCCACTGTTGTCATGGGACAAGCCAGTTGGGTATAAAATCAGAGAGTCTGCAAGCTGCAGACACTGTCAGGAACCAGAAGCTGAAGAATCCCAGAGCCTGGTGTGGCAGAGTCTGGGTTTACTCAGAATGAAGATGGGCAGACATGTGGTGGCAGATGAGCTGTGAAAGGATCCTTGCATGATTTGTGTCTGAGGTCCATGCATGTGTGTACAAGTAAGTGTGTGCTCATGTGTGTGCAGTCTAGAGGGCAACCCTTCATTACTACTCAGGAACCTTTGAACATGGGTATACACCTTAGGGTTTTCATTCATTTGTAGGGTTTTATTGTTTGGTTCGAATTTTGTTTGTTTGCTTATTTTAATATTTTGTTGTTGATGATTTTTTGAGACACCATCTCACTATATATTCCTTGCTGCTCTAGAACTGTATATAAAGGCTAGCATCAAACTCACAGGGATTCACATTCCTTTTCCTCTGTCTCCTAAATGCTAGCTGTAGCTGCCTGCAGCCACGATCACCAGGTTCTCCTGAGACGAAGCCTAGGAATTAACGGGAAGGAGGGAGAGAGAAATGTGGGGCCAAGACAAAGTATTCTGATCAAGGCCCGAAATTTAATACTTTGCTTTCACATATAATAGGGAAGCCCCACTCCCCAGAGTCTCTTCTCGGTACCACCCAGGGGCTAGGTGAGGAGATAGTAGTCCAGAAGGTGTCAAGGCTAGCTCAGCAGGCAGTCCATTCTTCTTAGCTCAGTAGCAGACCTCAGGGCGCCAAGACTGGCAAGGCAATGCCTCCTTCTAGGTCCTATTGTTGTTTGGTCTTGTTGTGGTCAATGACTTGCAGGCCTGCTTAGGCCTGGGGGAAGGGCACAGTTCCCCCCTTAATTTTTTAAGATGGCAGTGCCAATATTTGGACAGGGCACAATATTTCATGCCGTCTATGGTCTAGAGTGGCCGGGCGACAGTGCCTGTCTTAGGTTGGCATTTATATTACTCCTATATTACCCATCATCAAGGAAAACATACATAGTATATTGATGTATGTCTCTGTCTTAGGTTTATAGGAGCTGAAAATTACTCTTATATTACCCGTCATTGAGGAAAACATACATAGCTTCATGATGTATGCCTCTGTCTTAGGTTTATAGGAGCTCAAAACACTCTTACCCGTCATTGACTAACCGGCCATCATTGGCACACTCTTTAGACCCAGACCACATTCAGACCAAAGGACCTGTAGGCATGTACTAGATGCAATTCTTCACCGTGATGTGTAACTGTCAGATAAATAGCTGAGCTTGTTGAGGGCGATCCTGTGTGAGGGCAATCAATCTGCTTAAAATATAAGGTTCAAAGGTTAAAAGCAACAGGATTATCTAAGCAATGTAGAAAATAAGGTTGGAAGTGGAAGTATTTCAGTATCTATTTCAACTGCTAATTAGCAGGGATCAGACACAAAGTCTGACCACCAGGTATTTAGTAGGTGGCTCTAAGAATGATAAAAAACACTCTCCAGTAAGAGTGGAGATTATATGTCAAGTTAAATCAGCTGGTTGATAAAGATTTTGAGCCATCTTTATCATTAGAATAATAATTATTAGGCTCAAAATCTGTGTCTACTTGAGGATCAGTCTTTCAGTCAGCCATCAGGCTCCATTCTCTTTTTCTGAAAAATGTAGACTGACTCACGACCCCAAATTAAAACAGCGTCGGGACCACACCAAGTATTAGTTAAGGGGTCTCTCCACAGACCCTGGCAAATGAGCTGGAAGTAACTGGATGGCAGTGGCGATCCGCTGCAGACTGACCTTTAGCATCAGTTTGCAGAAAATTTAAAACAAGACAAAAGCAAGGTGTGCTTTTGGTGACCTTATAGGGTATAATTCCCCCTTTCTAGTTTAAAAAAGGCCAGTTTTTTAGAATTACTTGTAAAACCAAGGAAGAAACACCATTAGCTGTTTTTCCCATATTTAGAGAGTTATGAAAATATTATTTTAAAGTTTCATAATCTCTCTTTCACAATTTTTTGTCCTTGAGGATAATAAGGAAATATCAGTAATATTAAATTGTCAACAAAACATCTCAAATGTTTGACTGTAGTCAAATAACTGTAATAGGCAGTTCTATTATCTATCTTAGTCTGTTATGGAACATAATGTATAGGAAAATAATGTAGGCAATAACTAATTATGTTTAGTTGTTCCTCTTGTTAAAGTAGTTGTAACTAGAAAGCCTAAAAGGCATCAAGTCACATGTATATATTTTAGTTTTTTAAATCAAAAAATGAGTAACATCTATTTGTCAAAATTGATTATGTATAAGTCCTCAAGGCTTAATATCATTATGAAAAAATTGAAGATAGAGAACAAGCTCTTGTAATTTAACTTGTATATTTTTTAGAAATGACAAATTATTGTCTCAAGCTATTATTATTTGATATTGTAAAGAATAAGATTGTATGGCCAATTATTTTTGAAAGGCCTAGAATATATCTAGTATATAAATCTGCTTTGGCATTGTCCTGGAGTTCAGGCAATCCAATGAGCTTTTAAATGTCTTATAAAGTTAAGAAACAGTATATGTTTTGTAAATTAACCTGTATTTTTATAAATAAAATTTGAGAATTAGCTATATCTAAAGTAAGGAACAATTTTAAGCAATTATAAATCATGAGCCATATACTGGCCATGAGTATATAAATTGAACGCTTCATTTCTCAGCATTTTAAACAGTGGCTACAACACATAATTTAATTGTGTTGAAGGAGGGGAAAGTCAAGAAAATAAACATGTGATTTAATTACATATACTATCTTCTTAATAGATGAGGCATCTGTAAATATAGTAAATATAGTAAACAACATTTTTCCCAACATCCGGTATTACTGGGACCTCCACAGGAACCAGGGAAACACAAAGAGGCCTCCAAGGCAGAGGCACCGGTTCCTTCCAGCTTGCACCTGTACCTGGAGCAAACCCAGGGCTCTAGCTCCCCACCAACCCCAGCAACACCCAGAGAAAGGTAGATTCCCAGGAGCTCTGAAACAATAGGATCTCAGGAGCTTGGTCACACCAGGATTTCAGGATCCCAGAGATGGCTTGACTCCCAAGAGGTCTGACACACCCAAAATCTCAGGATCACAGGATCACAGGATCCTAGAATCACAGGATCACAGAGACAGCTGGACTCTGAGGAGTTCTGACATAACCAGGATCACAAGAGGAATAATCTCCACTCACAGAAAGCAAAGGCAGGTAGCATTAGATAACCAAATGGCGAGAGACAAGTGCAAGAAAAGAAGCAACAGAAACAAAGGATATGTGGCATCATCGGAACCCAGTACTCCCATTACAGTAAGTCCTGGGTACCACATCACACCAGAAAAGCAACATTTGGATTTAAAATCATATCTTATGATGATAATGAAGGACTTTAAGAAGGTGATAAATAATTCCCTTAAAGAAATACAGGAAAACACAAGTAAACAGGTAGAAGCCTTTAAAGAGGACACATATAAATTGCTTGGAGAATTACAGGAAAACACAACCAAACAGGAGAAGGAATTGAACAAAACCATCCAGGATCTAAAAATGGAAATAGAAACAATAAAGAAATCACAAAGGGAGACAACCCTGGAGATAGAAAACCTAAGAAAGAGATCAGGAGTCATAGACACAAGCATCACCAACAAAATACAAAAGATAGAAGAGAAAATCTCAGGTGCAGAATATAACCATAGAAAACATTGACAGAACAGTCAAAGAAAATACAAAATGCATACAGCTCCTAACCCAAAACATCCAAGACACAACGAGAATGCCAAACCTAAGGATAATAGGTATAGAAGAGAGTGAAGATTCACAACTTAAAAAGCCTGTAAATATCTTCAACAAAATTATAGAAGAAAACTTCCCTACCCTAAAGAAAAAGATGCCTATGAATGTATAAGACACCTATAGAACTCCAAATAGAACAGACCAGAAAAAAAAATTCCTCCTGTCACATAATAATCAAAACACCAAATGCACAAAACAAAGAAAGAATATTAAAAGCAGTAAGAAAAAAAAAAAGGCCAAGTAACATATAAAGGAAGACCTGTCAGAATTATACCAGATTTATCACCAGACTATAAAAGCCAGAAGACCATGGACAGATATCATACAGACACTAAGAGAACACAAATGCCAGCCCAGACTACGATACCCAACAAAACTCTCAATTACCATAGATGGAGAAACCAAGATATTCCATGACAAAACCAAATTTACACAATATCTTTCCACAAATCCAGCGACACAAAGGATAATACATGAAAAACTCCAACATGAGGAGGGAAACTACACCCTAGTAAAAGCAAGAAATCAATCTTCTCTCAACAAACCCAAAAGAAGATAGCCACACAAACATAATTCCACCTCTAACAACAAAAATAACAAAAAGCAACAATCACTTTTCCTCCGTATCTCTTAAAATCAATGGAATCAATTCCCAAATAAAAAGACACAGATTAAGAGTCTAAATACAGCCAGGCAGTGGTGGCACACACCTTTAATGCCAGCACTTGGGGGACAGAGGTAGGCCGATTTCTAAGTTTGAGGCCAGCCTTGTCTACAGAGTGAGTTCCAAGACAGCCAGGGCTACACAGAGAAACCCTGTCTCGAAAAACAAAAACAAACAAACAAAAGAGGCTGGATACAGAAACAGGACCCAGCATTTTGGTGCATACATGAAACGCACCTCAGTGACAAAGACAGATTCTACCTCAGACTAAAAGGCTAGAAAACAATTTCCCCCAAAACAAGTTAGAGTAACCATTCTAATATTGGATAAAATCGACTTTCAATGAAAAGTTTTCAAAAAAGTTAAGGAAAAACACATAATACTCCTCACAGAAAAAATTTATCGAGATGAACTCTCAATTCTGAACATCAATGCTCCAACTATAAGGGCACCCACTTTCATAAAAGAAACCTTACTAAAGCTCAAAGCACACATTGTACCTCACACCATACCAGTGGGAAGAGTTCAATAGCCCTCTCTCAGCAATGGACAGATCATAGAAACAGAAACTAAAAAGAGATAGAGTAAAACTAACAAAAGTTATAAACCAAATGAATTTAACAGATATCTGTAGAACATTTCATCCTAAAACAAAAGAATATAGAATATACCTTTTTCTCAGCATCTCATGGTTCCTTCATATAATAATATAGGACCATATAATCAGTCACAAAACAGGCCTCAACAGATACAAAAAGATTCAAATAATCCCTTGCATCCTATCAGATCATCAAGAACTAAGGCTGGTTTTCAATACAACAAAAACAATAGAAAGCCAACATACACATGGAAACTGAACAACGCTCTAGTCAGTGATGACTTGGTCAAGGAAGAAATAAAGAAAGAAATTAAAGACTTTTTAGACTTTAGTAAAAATGAAGGCTTGTCATACCAAAACTTATGGGACACAATGAAAGCAGTACTAAGAGTAAAACTCATAGCTCTAAGTGCCTACAAAAAGAAACTAGAGAGAGCATACACTAGCAACTTGACAGCACACGTGAAATCTCTAGAACAAAAAGAAGCAACATACCAAATAGGAGTAGACAGCAGGAAATAGTCAAACTCAGGGCTGAAATCAACCAAGTAGAAACAAAAAGAACTATACAAAGTATCAACAAAACTAAGAGATGGTTCTTTGAGTAAACCCTTAGCCAGACTAACCCAGAGGGCACAGAGACAGTATCCAAATTAGTAAAATTAGAACTGAAAAGGGAGACATAACAACAGAAACTGAGAAAATTCAAAAAAATCATCAGATCCTACTACAAAAGCCTATACTCAACAAAACTGGAAAATCTGGATGAAAGGGACAATTTTATAGACAGATACCAGGTACCAAAGTTAAATCAAGATCAGATAAACCATCTAAACAGTCCCATAACCCCTGAAGAAATAGCAGCAGTCATTAAAAGTCTCCCCACCAAAAAAAGCCCATGACCAGATGGTTTTAGTGCAGAATTCTAACAGACCTTCAAGGAAAACCTAAAACCAAGTCTCTTCAAATTGTTCCATAAAATAGAAACAGAAGGAACACTACCCAATTTGTTCTATGAAGCCACAATTACGCTCATACCTAAACCTCACAAAGACATAAGAAAGAAAGAAAACTTCAGACCAATCTCTCTTGTGAATATTGATGCAAAAATACTCAATAAAATTCTTGCAAACTGAATACAAGAACACATCAAAACAACCATCCATCATGATCAAGTAGGCTTTACCCCAGGAATGCAGGGTTGGTTCAATATACGAAAATCCATCAACAAAATCCACTATACAAACAAACTCAAAGAAAAATACCACATGATCATCTCACTAGATGCTGAGAAAGCATTTGACAAAATCCAACATCCCATCATGGTAAAAGTCTTAGAAAGATCAAGAATTCAAGGCCCATATCTAAACATAGTAAAAGCAATATATGGCAAGCCAGTAGCCAACATCAAACTAAATGGAGAGAAACTTGAAACAAGCCCACTAAAATCAGAGACTAGACAAGGCTGCTCTCTCTCTCTCTCTCTCTCTCTCTCTCTCTCTCTCTCTCTCTCTC
>JANHMN010000023.1:15200442-15221842 GCA_030674055.1 Rhabdomys pumilio
TCTCTCTCTCTCTCTCTCTCTCTCTCTCTCTCTCTCTCTCTCTCTCTGTCTCTCTCTCTCTCCCTATTCAATATAGTACTACAAGTCCTACCCAGAGCAATTAGACAACAAAAGGAAGTCAAAAGAATACAAACAGGAAAGGAAGAAGTCAAAATATTACTATTTGCAGATGATATGATAGAATATTTAAGTGACCCCAAAACTTCCACCAGAGAAATCCCAAACCTGATAAACAACTTTCAGCAAAGTGTCTGGATATAAAATTAACTCAAACAAATAGTAGCCTTCGGCTACTCAAAGGCTAAACAGGCTGAGAAAAAAAATTAGGGAAATGACACCCTTCACAATAGTCACAAATAATATAAAATACATTGGTGTTAATCTAACCAAGCAAGTGAAAGATCTGTACGACAAGAACTTCAAGCCTCTGAAAAAAGGAACTGAAGAAGATTTCAGAAGATGGAAAGATCTCTCATGCTCATGGATTGGCAGGATTAGCATAGTAAAAATGGCAATCTTGCTGAAAGCAATCTACAGATTTAATGCAATCCCCATCAAAATTCCAACTCAACTCTTCAGATATAGAAAGAGAAATATGCAAATTTCTTTGGGATAACAAAAAACCCAGGAGAGCAAAAACTATTCTCAACAACAAAAGAACTTCTGGGGGAATCACCATTACCTCACCTCAAGCTGTACTACAGAACAATAGTGATAAAAACTGCAAGGTATTGGTACAGAGATAGGCATGAAGATCAATGAAATAGAATTGAAGACCCAGAAATGAAAGAACACATACCTATGGTCGCTTGATCTTTGACAAAGGAGCTAAAACCATCCAGTGGAAAAAGGACAACATTTTCAACAAATGGTGCTAATTCAACTGGAGAGTTTCAACATGTAGAAGAATGCAAATTGGCCCATCCTTATCTACTTGTACAAAGCTCAAGTCCAAGTGGATAAAGGACCTTCACATAAAACCAGACACTCTGAAAGTAACAGAAGAGAAAGCGAGGAAGAACCTTGAATACTTGGGCACAGGAGAAAAGTTCCTGAACAGAACATCAATGGCTTATGCTCTAAGATCAAGAATTGACAAATGGGACCTCATAAAATTGCAAAGCTTCTGTAAGGAAAAGGACACTGCCAATAGGACAAAACTGCAACCAACAGATTGGGAAAAGATCTTTATCAATCCTACATCTGATAGGGGGCTAATATTCAATATATACAAAGAACTCAAGAAATCAGACTCCATACAACCAAGTATCCCTTTTAAAAATGGGGTACAGAGCTAAACAAAGAATTCTCTACTGAGGAAACTAGAATGGCTAAGAAGAACTTACAGAAATGTTCAACATACTTAGTCATCAGGGAAATGCAAATCAAAACAACCCTAAGATTCCACCTCACACCAGTAAGAATAGCTAAGATCAAAAACTCAGGTGACAGCAGATGCTGGCAAGGATGTGGAGAAAGAGGAACACTCCTCCATTGTTGGTGGGATTGCAAGCTGGTAAAACCAGTCTGCAATCAGGTAATGCTATGTCCAGTTCCTCAGAAAACTGGACATAGCATTACCTGAGGACCCAGCTATACCACTCCTGGGCGTATACCCAGAAGATGCTCCAACATATAACAAGGACACAAGCTCCACTATGTTCATAGCAGCCTTATTTATAATAGCCAGAAGCTGGAAAGAACCCAGATATCCTTCAACAGAGAAATGGAGACAGAAAATGTGGTACATTTACACAATGGAGTACTACTCAGCTATTAAAAACAATGAACTCATGAAATTCTTAGGCAAATGGATAGAACTAGGAAATACCATCCTGAGTGAGGTAACCCAATCACAAAAGAACACACATGGTGTGCACTCATTGATAAGTGTATATTAGCCCAAAATCTCACAACACCCGAGACATAACTCATAGACCACATGAAGCCCAAGATAAAGAAAGACCAAAGTGTTTTTGCTTTGGCCCTTCTTAGAACGAGTAACAAGATACTCACAGGAGCAAATATCAGACAATGTGTGGGGCAGAAACTGGAGATCCCTCCCAGGTGCAATCACCATATGCAAACACTGTTGTGGATGTCCGGAAGTGCATGCTGACAGGAGCCTGATATACCTGTCTCCTGAGAGGCTCTACCAGAGCCTGACCTATAAAGAGGTGGATGCTCACAGCTAACCATCAAACTGACCACAGGACTTCCTGCAGAAGAGTTAGAGAGAAGACTGAAGGAATTGAAGGGGCGTGTGGCCCCACGGGGAGAGCAACAATATCAACCAACCAGAGCTCCCTGGGTCTATACAACTAGCCTGGAGGCACCCATGTCTCTAGCTTTATTTGTAGAGGAGGATGGACTTGTTGGGCAGCAGTGGGAAAGGAGGGCCTTGGTCCCTTGAAGGCTGGATGCCCCAGTGAGGGGAAATTCGAGGGAAGGGAGGTGGGAGTGTGTGGGTGGGTAGGCATACCCAGGAGGAGGGGGATGAGATAAGGGGTTTGGGGAGGGGGATGGGGAAAGGGGATAACATTTGAAAGGTAAATAAATAAAATATTCAATAAAAAACAGATAATGGAACTGGCAATGATAGTCGAGCAGTTGAGACTTTTTGTCAACAATTTTATTACGGGGATTCCTTATAATCCTCAAGGACAAGGTATTGTGGAAGGGGCCCATAAAACTTTAAAACAATATCTTCATAAAATAAAAAAGGGGGAGGTATATACTCGAACACCACAAATTTATTTAAATTATGCTGTTTTTATTTTAAATTAAAAAAAATATTTGGATGCCAAGGAACTTTCTGCTGAGTGTCTATGGCACCCTTCAGCTAGGCACATTTATGGCTAGGTGAAAAGGAAGGATCCACTTACTGGCATATGACATGATCCCAACCATGAATCTAATATGGGAAAAAGAGTGAAGACCCCCAAACTCGGGAGACCCTTATTCAAGTCTCGGGAAGTCACGGCCACCCACAAACTCACAAGACACCATACCTGGATGCCATCAGTAGAGGTTTATTAGGGAGGAGAGTTGGCTAGCCAAGGTCAATTTGGTTCACTCTCGCAGGAGTTGAATTGACAAGCCAGTCAGTCTGAGGAGGGTTTTTAAAGGGGGAAACCACAAACCAGAGGAGTGGGAAGGGGGGTGAGGGGTTGTCAAGGATACATAACATAAAAATAGTGGAACATTCCAGAGGAGCCCAAACCTAAGTGATACAGGATCATGTGGAAAGCACTCTGCACACCCATTCCTCACAAAAATGTGGTCTTGCCATGTCATTTGTTCAACTATTTCTCAGTTGTTGCCCTGTCACTCTGCCCAACTATTTCTCAGTTGTTACCCTGTCATTTGCCCTGTCATCATGGTGCTACTAGCTTCCCAGCCCCACCTAGATGACTTGCATCTTTTTTTGTGGTCAGGAATGTGTCTTCCTGCTTTGGGCCTTTCCCGCCCATAGGTGGGTTTTCTTCCCTGAGGCTTGAGGAACGTTGCTCTTCCTGGAATGTATCCTGGGGCAGTGAAGGCCTGAAATCTTACATTTAGTTCTGCTTTCTGGAACCTGCATTCTTTTTGCTCAGGTCTGGGGTAAAGAAAAAGCCTGTATATATTTCATAAAATGGTCTTTATAATTTTTCACTCTACAAGGGCACATTTGTGTTTTTTATGCAGAATGCAGAAGGAGCATGGTGACTGCCAGAATGATTGGTGAGACATGCTGTTTATAGAGAAAAAGATACAGCAGTAGAGTTAAATTAAAGTTTAAAACAACAACAACTGCAGGGCACTATAGGCCTAGTCTTGGGGTCAGGCCTCAGAAAACAGGCCAAGATTAAGAACATTTACATTGAATTAAAGCAATGCAGACTGAGCTCAGCAGAAGCTTGGGTGACAAACATTCCTTTTGTCCTGGGTCTTCATGACCAGCTCCTAGAAAGGTGTTTTCCAGAATTTGTTTATTGCCTTGCTTGGTTTTTTTTGTTTATTGCCTTGCTTGTTTCTTGCGGGAGGAGGGATCAGTCTAAGACCCAAAGACATTCATCAGTTTATGGACCAGGAGTAATAGATAGTGATTATGAGGGAGAAATTAAAATTATGCCTGCCCCCCATGGCCTTATAACTGTACCTCCTGGCAAAAGAATTGTTCAACTTGTTTTGGTTCCTTTGCATCCACTTCCTTCCAAATTTTTTAAGGAGAGAGGATGAGATGGCTTTGGTTCCTCTAATGTATATTGGGTTCAATCTATTACTAGCAAGAGAACTAATCTTAAGTTATGTAACAATTATTAGAGGACAAGGTTACCTTCGACTTGGCCTTTATCTGATACTCTCACTCAGCTAAAAAAGATTGGTTATTCAAATAATCCAAAACAAAGTTCAAACTTAAGATTTATGAAACTAATGGGGCATTACAGCCTGATTTGCCTACTCCAGGTGCCATTCCAGTAAATGCATATAGAATTATTATAGATCTAGAAGATTGTTTTTATACCATTCCTTTACATTTCTGGTACAGGTGAGAGGTTTACATTCAGTAAATTTGCTCGTAATTTTTGAGAGCCCATGAAGCAATATAGTTAGAAAGGTTTGCCTCAAAGAATGGTTAATTGCCTTACATTATAAAAAATAAAAAAATTAAAAAAAAATTGTTGTTGCTTTAATACTAGAAATTAAGAGTTTGAATTTTTTAGTGTATATTATTCATTGTATGATATTTTATTAGCTGATCTCTTTGAAGGAGTTTTTCTGTAAGCCTTTGCTCCAATATAACAAGCTTTAAAATTTTGGTGTACTTGTTGCTCCAGAAAAGATTCAAAGGCAATATCTTTTCAATATTTGAGACCTCAGTTATATCCTAAGCAGATTGTGGCACAGAAAATTCCAATAAAAATAGATAGTTGGGGCTAGAGAGATGACTCAGCCGTTAAAGGCTAGACTCATAACTAAAAATGGATAAGAGTTGAATTCCCAGAAACCACATGGTGGCTCACAACCATTTGTGGTGGAATCTAGCGCTCTCTTCTGGCTTGCAGGTGTACATGCAAAAAGAAAATGGTTGGCTTTTAATTCGATTTGCATTTAATGATTTTCAAAAGTTGTTAAGCGCTATTAATTGGCTAAAACATCATCTTAAACTTACCATAAGAGAATTTGAACTTCTATTTGATATTCTCAAGGGAGATACAAGTTCTAATTCCCCTCGACAATTAACTGATAAAGGAAAAATAGCTTTGCCGAAAGTCGAGTATTGTTGTTAGTTATCAACAGATAAATTATACAGACTATGATAAATTGTTGGCTGTTTGTGTTATTGCTACTCATGTGCTCACAGCAGCCCATGTGGTTTGGCAAAAAAAAAAAATTAATGTGGATTTATCTTTCTTCATCTACAAGTAAAGTTTGAACATCCTATTATGAAATTGTTACTGTGTTAATACAGAATTGTAAGATAGAATCCTGAAAGTATTTTGGATAAACGGTTTATTCCTTACTCCAAATAGCAATTAAATTGGTTATTGAAAAATAATGATATTTGTCCTATTACATGGCAAACATTTTAGGCAAATTTGATAATCATTATCCAAAAGACAAGCTGTTATAGTTTTTTTCTATGCATGCGTTTTTTGGGTTTTTTTTTTTGGATATTTTGTTTACATTTCAGATGCCAATTCCTTTCCCCATTTCCCTTCCCCAGAAAACCCCTATCTTGTGCCCCCCCTTTTCCATTTGGCTTTTATACAATTTTTTAAATGTTAATCAAGGGCTTTGTAAGTATGGTAATGCTCAGTCAGAAGTGTAACCTAATACCCAACCTAGCTATGTAAACTATCTTTGACTAGTGGAGACACATGAACTTCTGCCTCCATGCCCCCTCTCTCTTTCTCTCTCTTTTTCTCTCTCATTACTGAGGTTCTCCTCTACTTCATCTTCTCCTCTCCTTACTCCATCTTTTCCTCTCAGTGCTCTTTTCCCCTTAGCTCCTCCTACATATTACCCTTCCTGTTAAAATAAAGCTTTTCTCTCAGAATACACTTAGAGCATAATTATTCCTATTTGTACCAGTGAGGTACAAGATAGTCTTAATACCCAGTCCATCCTTTTGTTGACTAGCCAGAACCTCTGCCGTCTCTCTTGACTAGAACACTTAGTTTTGAACCTGGCTTTTCTTGGCTTTAGAATGAATGTCAGCTGAGAACCCTCCACTCAGATCTTTTCTCTCAAGGTAAATAGCCTGGATTGGCTATGAGTCTATAGGTCTTCAATGCCGTCAGAAATCCAGAATGACTAAATTAACTGAATTTATGGGAAGCAATAAGCATAGCTTCTAAAACTTAGCCAATTTATAGAGACCACTGAACACCTGGACAACCCCTATACTACTGAACGTTGGAGCATCAAATCTTCAGCCTTCTGGCCCCAACTCATCTGACAGACTTTAGTGCTGCAGAATTATTAAGGGCTGGTTACTCTGTCTAGGCAGATATAATCAGTCGACTATTCTGCAAGTGTGTCCTTTTCTGTAGATGGAGAGAGGCAATTCTTGCCTGGTGGCTGTCTCACCACAACAGGAGTAACTCCAATGATGCTCAATTTCTTCTTAGAATCCAAGACAGGAAGCTGTCAAGAGCAGACAGGTCTCTAATCAAAATGAACATTAATATAGAAATATTTGTGACGTCAATTCTATGGATTTCTGACGTTTTGAAATCCAACTATCCATGTAAGGTAACCTGGACTGCTGTCTGTTATCTCCTCTCAGCTATTTCTAAATGAGATATAGAAAACACCCTAACAATAAACTCAAAGTCATGAATTTGCTATAGTCCCTTAACTCACAGGCTAGTCATCCCAAGTCAGTTAAAAAAGTTAAAGAAGGACTGGGTCTAAGTTTTGTATTTCTAAATGTGTTATACAGGCACAATGCCCATGAGAGTATCTATATTCATTTCACTTTCATATCGATGAGAAGCTTATACCAATGAAAACCTTAAATTTGAAATCCAAGTGAATTTTGTACCATTTAAGAAATTATAACTTCATCTTGATACTAAATTATACAGATTTCTACCAATAGGTTATGGCTATGCCATAAATCCTAGCTAATCCTCCCTGTTCCAACAAAATCACTGCTGTTCCCCAGAGAGATAGCCCCATATTAACCACCTTAGTCCCCAAGCCCGGGGAATAGGGGCGCTGACTCTTCTTTAACTTCTTCAAGCTGACTACGGGCGTTGAGACATCAGAAGAGGGGTCGGGGTAAGAGCAAATTGATAAGCCTGTGTCCTCATTGCATCCAGATGGAACTCCCAGACACCGGAGGTTTGAATAGGTCCGCTCATTTTGCTTGATGAGTAGATACACCAAGGCTGTGCATTCTGCAATATACAATTCTCTGGACAAGTTTTAGTATCAAGGAAAAAAATTTTTTTTCCTAGAGGGTTGACATTTTTTTTTAAAAGATGTTGGTTCTAACAACTTTTCCCCCACTTTTATGTAGCTGGTTATAATATTTACATTTCAATTTTTATCCTCTTATCCCATTTCCCCCACCACCCAGGAACCCCTTATCCCATCCCCCCTCCTTATATCCCTTCTATGAGGCTGTGCCCGCACTCACCCCCAACCCCTACTACCCCCTCCTCACCCTCACACTCCCCCCCTTCTGTGTTGGTTTTTCATGGGACCAAGAATCTCCTCTCCCACCCATGCCCAACAAGGCCGTCCTCCCCTACATATACCACTAGAGTCGTAGGTCCCTCCCTATGTGCTCCCTCTGGGCTGCTATCCCCTCACCCAGCTTCTGGGCTCAAATGAGTAGAGACTCTGGGGTAGGGCTTCCCCTTTATATGTGAAAGCAAAATATTAAACTTTGAGCCTTGATCACAGAATACGTTGTCTTGGCCCCATGTTTTCTTTCACCCTCCATTCCCCTTTCATTCTCAGCCTTCCTTCAGGTGAACCCAGTTATCCGTAGCCACAGGCGGCTACAGGCCATCACTTACCTTCAAATTTTTTGACCTAGAATTGTTTCTGTGTAAAAGAAATGCAGGGACAAACATGGAGCAGAGATTGAAAGAAATTCAATCCAGTGACTGGCAAAATTTGAAATCCATCCCATGGGCAGGCACCAAACCCTGACACTATTTGATACCATATTGTGCTTGCAGACAGGAGTCTATCATTACTGTCCTCTGAAAGGCTCTACAAGTATCTGACTGAGACTCATGCAGATTCTTATAACCAGCCATTGGACTGAGGACAAGGATGCCTATGCAAGACTAGGGAAAGAATTAATGGGCTTGAAGGGGTTCACAACCCCATAGAAAAAAAAAGTGTCAACTAATCTGGACCCCTTAAAGCTCCCACAGAAAAGCCATCAACCAAAGATCATACATGGGGTGGTCCATAGCCATAGATAGATAGATAGATAGATAGATAGATAGATAGATAGATAGATAGTTAGATAGTTAGATAGTTATATAGTTATATATAGTTATATATATCCAGCACATACATAACTGAGGGCTGCTTTGCCTGGCCTCATATTTAGATAATGGGCCTAATCCTGTAGAGAGCTGATGCCACAGAAAAGGAGGATGCTGTGGAGACTGAGAAGGGGGACTGATGGGAGAAGTTTGGTGTGGGATCACTCTCTCATAGGCAAAGAAGATGGGTTGAAGACCTCTGGCATGTGGGACTAGGAAGGGGGACAACATTTAGAAATTAAATAAATAAAATAATTTCATAAGAAAAATTCAGTGAAGGCAGATTTAGTGTTTGGAGCACTGTTGGTCCCACATTTCACGTGTGATCAAATGACCCTTACTCCGTGTAGATTGAGGACGTTGTGTTTTGAAGGCTGTGCAGCCTAGCTGACTCTAGATTACACTGCTTTACCCTAATTATTCCCTTAAATAAGACATGGATCTGAGTTTTCTGTAAATTTCTGACTTCGAGTGTCTTGAAAGGAGCAACATTGATATCAAGAAAACTATGTTGGACATGTCCAATTTGGTAAATATGTAATAATTATAACAGCACTTTGACTTGAACAAAAGGAAACCAGAAAGCTTTATTATGAAACAATTTCACTGGATACCTATGTTGTCAGAATCAAGTATCTGCTAAACATTTGAAGTCTTGACCTTTTTAAATAGCCCCTGGCTGTGTGGATGAATCTCATTTGCTCTACTTACCAACCAATCCTGTCACTCACCAGGTGGTGGCAGTTTCTGACTGGTTTGCTCTACGTGTCCTACGTGTCTATGACGTGCACTGCAGAGTCTTCCTAGTCATAGTGGCAGAGCTTGATAATTCGTGCTTCCTGCTCTTCCATTCATCACCATGAGATTCCCTGTACTCCTTGTGCTGACTTGTGCCTCGACTATCCTGGCATCTTGTTGTAAGTACAGATTCTGACTTGAACTTAAAGTTTGTTTTTACAGTATACACAGTTACCAGCTCTGTGGGGCATGTATTTAGGGATGCTTCCATGTTTGTATTTTCTGTTCTTTTATTAGTATCTGATTATATCTCCATCTTTCATTTAAATATTTTAATCTACTAATAATAATCATTTTTGTTTATGTGCATGCAAACTCACTCATGCCAAACATGTGTGGACATCTGAGACAAGTTGCAGAGACTAAACATATGGCTGGATTGATGAATTTAGAATAAGAATGGATGTGCAAGCCTTAATGTCACCAACGTCATTCTAAAGAAATGTTGGTACTTCACCTGGTGCTATTTTTTTCTCATTCAAGTTCCGTCTAGAAAGAACTCAGGTGATGAAAGCCTCTATGTGGCTGAAACACAGCTCAGGCATGGAAAAGGTGCAGAATCTTCTAAGAAACCAGACATCTGTGAAGAAAGCTCTATGAACTGTGGTGGTGGTATATTTGATAGTGAGTCCTTCATACTGCTTCTGAAATTCCTAAGTTCCCAGAGACCACAGAGAATTGTACACTGGGAGATGAAGGAAAGGTGGAAAATCAGAAAGTAAACATGGAGGGAGAGAGGAAAAGGAAACTTAGGTGTCTTATTTCATCCCCTTGCTTTGAAATATTTTGTGTTCTTCAAAATTATGCTGATATATAATTTAAGGAAGGTCACAAGTTAAATAACCCAGATTTTCCATTTTAACAGCATTGTTGTTTCAATATCAGCTTAGAAAAAATTAATCTAGAGTAGAGCGCGCGCACGCACACACACACACACACACACACACACACACACACATCTCTGTAGCATATTAATCACAATGCCTATTTTTCTCAATTCTGTTTTTTTTTTTTTTTTTTTTTTTTTTTTTTTTTTTTTTTGCAGACTATTCTGTAAGACTTTTCTGAAAATGGAAATAGAAAATGTCCGTGGGGTGACTTTTAACACGACTTGGAAGATTTCTAAGAGTTTTGAGAGTCTTTCAGGACACTTTTTTATTCTGGGATTGTTGTCCCGAGCCCTGCAAGTTTGAAGCAAATACAAAGTATATTATATTAGTCTATCCGTATGTTAGAAATCACATTATGAAACTGAAGATTTTACATGATTTACTAACAAATTACTCTAGGAAATAAACAGTGTAAATACAAAGAAATGTGAGGCTTCCAAGACACTCCAACCCCATTCATCAAAGTAGAGGAGCAAGGCGTGACTTTTGCTTTCAGAAGATGGGTTCTGAGGAATCCTGAAGCATTGCTTTCTGCTCTTTCTGTCTGGGGTTTTCCTTGGCACTGATTCAGTGACCTGCATTAGTGGATGGTGTATAGAGAAACGTTCATTGTTTCCTTATCAGAGAATCTGGATATTTTTTGAAATATTAGAAGAACAAATAATGCAAAATGTTCACATTCTAAAATCTGGAAAAGTCCAGGCTAACTTGGCCCCATCCACCATGCAGCCTCACAACTTCTGGATACTGAATTCCTCATCTTTCTGCTTCAGCCTCCTAACAGTGGAGACCTCAGGCCCTGCCTTCAGGTTATGCTGAATTTTATCAATGACAGCTGACAAACTCAGATGTTTCTTTATCTTCCTCTGACTTTATACGTGGTGGGTCTTCTATAGATTAAAAAACAGGAAAAGGAGGAGGAGAAGGAAGAGGAGAAAGAGGGTAAAAAACATATTTCAAATCTTCTTAATTTTTGTCTTTTATAGGTGTCCTGACTATCATCCTGTGTGTTATGTGATGTGTGAGGTTCTGGTAAACTGCCTGTCTTAATGAAATGAGATGATTGTGTATTTTCTACTATTGAGACTTCTGAACCAGAATAGACTATCTTCAATTTTATTTTCTCTACTTACTCTTATAACTGCGGTCTTCGTCTCAAACTTTTGTCTTATTTGCAATAAATGAAAGTCATTGACAGCATCAAAAATACTAATTTTGTTTAGATTTTTTTTCTTTTATCTTTTCTGAATTGACTTTACTTCCCACTCACTGTCTCCATCCCAGTCACCCTCTCCCATAATCCTCTTCCTGTTCCACTGCCCTTCTCCTCTGATCGGGTGGTGGCCCCCTAGGTATACTCTCATTCTAGCATTTAAAGTTTCTACTAGGATAGGTGCATTCTTTCTCACTGAGGCCAAACAAGGCAGCCCAGCTAGAAGAACATATCCCACGTACAGGCATCAGCTTTTGGGATAGACCCCACCCCAGTTGTATGGCACTTGCATGAAGGCCAAGCTACATACGTGGAGGGAGGCCTAGTAACATCCTGTGAATGTTCTTTGGTTGGTGGCCCAGCTCTGAGAGCCCCAAGTGTCCATATCAATTGACACTGTTGTTCTTCCTGTGGAGTTCCTATCCCATTCAGGGTGCACGATCCTTTCTCCTAGTCTTCTGTAAGAGTTCCCATGCTCCACCCACTGTTTGGTTGTGAGTTTCTGTATCTGTCTGAGTCAGCTGCTGCTTGGGGCCTTATAGGACAATATGTTCCTGCATGCAAGCATAACAGAGAATCATTAATAATATCAAAAATCTGTGCTTACCCATGGTATTGCTCTCATGATGGGCCGGTTATTGCTTGGCCATTCCCTCAGTGTCTGCTCCATTCCTCATGCCTGAATTTCTTGTGGACAGGATATATTTGGTATTTTCATTGATAAAAGTCAGGGTATATGCCCAGGAGTGGTATAGCTGGGTCCTCACACAGTACTATGTCCAGTTTTCTGAGGAACCGCCAGACTGATTTCCAGAGTGGTTGTACCAGCTTGCAATCCCACAAAAAATGGAAGAGTGTTCCTCTTTCTCCACATTCTTGCCAGCATCTGCTGTCACCTGAGTTTTTGATCTTAGCCATTCTGACTGGTGTGAGGTGGAATCTCAGGGCTGTTTTGATTTGCATTTCCCTGATGACTAAGTATGTTGAACATTTCTTAAGGTGCTTTTCGGCCATTTGAGTTTCCTCAGTAGAGAATCCTTTGTTTAGTTCTGTACCCCATTTTTAATAGGGATATTTGGTTTTCTGGAGTCTAATTTCTTGAGTTCTTTGTATATATTGGATATTAGCCCTCTATCAGATGTAGGATTGGTAAAGATCTTTTCCCAATCTGTTGGTTGCCATTTTGTCCTATTGGCAGTGTCCTTTGCCTTACAAAAGCTTTGCAATTTTATGAGGTCCCATTTGTCAATTCTTGACTTAGAGCATAAGCCATTGGTGTTCTGTTCAAGAACTTTTCCCTGTGCCCAAGTATTGAAGACTCTTCCCCACTTTCTCTTCTATTAGTTTCAGTGTATCTGGTCCATAAGAGGTCCTTGAAGTTCTTGTTATACAGATCTTTCACTTTCCAGATTTGTTGTACGAGCTTGCAATCCCACCAACAATAGAGGAGTGTTCCTGTTTCTCCACATCCTAGCCAGCATCTGCTGTCATCTGAGTTTTTGATCTTAGCCATTCTGATTGGTATGAGGTAGAAAAGAACACACATGGTATGCACTCACTGAAAAGTGGATATTAGCCCAAAAGCTCAGAATACCCAAGATACAATTCACAGAACATGTGAAACTCAAAAAGAAGGAAGACCAAAATGTGGATGCTTCAGGACTTCTTAGAACAGGGACCAAAATACTCACAGGAGGTAGAGGGTGGGAGGGACTTGGGAGGAAAAGAGGAGGGGAGGGGGAAAGGGAGGCAGGGTCAGTTATGAGAGGAGATGAGGATAATATACAGAGGGTCAGGGATTTGAACAGAAGTGTGTAGCAATGGGCGATGGGGAACTGGGGTTATCCACCAGCAAGTCCCAGTTGCCAGGAAAGCAAGAGGCTCCCAGGACACAACAGGGATGAGATTAGCTGAAATGCCCAACAAAGGGGAGGGAGAACCTGTAGAGACCATATCCATGGGGTTAGGCAAGGTCCCTGCTTGGGAGATGGGACTACCCACTCATCTCCAAATTCTTAACCCAGAAGGGCTCTTGTTTAAAGGAAATACGGGGATAAAGTGTGGAGCAGAGACTGAGGGAAAGGCCATAACTAAGTATGTTGAACATTTCTTTAGGTGCTTTTCAGCCATTTGAGTTTCCTCAGTGGAGAATCCTTTGTTTAGCTCTGTACCCATTTTTAATAGGGATATTTGGTTTTCTGGAGTCTAATTTCTTGAGTTCTTTGTATTCTAATTCTTTGAATTCTAATTTCTTTGAGTTTTTGAGACTACCCCACCTGGGGATCCACCCCATATATAGACACCAAACCCAGACACTATTGCGGATGCTAAGAAGTGCATGCTGACAGAAGCTCCATATAGCTGTCTTCTGAGAGGTTCTACCAGAGCCCGACAAATACAGAGGCAGCCAACCATTGGACTGAACACAAGGCCCCCCAATAGAGGAGTTAGAGAAAGGACTGAGGGAGCTGAGGGGTTTGCAACCCCATAGAAAGAACAACCATATCAATCAACCAGACCCCCAAAGCTCCCAGAGACTAAACCACCAACCAAAGAGTACACAGACCCATGACTCCAACCATATATGTAGCAGAGGATGGCCTTGTCTGGCATCAATAGGAGGAGAAGCCCTTGATCCTGTGAAAGCTCGATTCCCCAGTGTAGGGGAATGCCAGGGCAGGAAGGTGGGAGTGGGTAGGTGGGAGGGGGAGCATACTCATGTGAAGCAGGGGGAGGGGGATCAGAGAGTGGGGTTCTAGAGGGGATAGCATTTGAAATGTAAATACATAAAATAGTCAATAAAAGGGGAAAAAGGGATAAACAAGAAACATACTAAAGTTAAGTTCAGTGTTCAAGGAGATAAAATGTTTATGGAAAAGTCTGATGCTAAATAGAATTAAGGGAGTATTGACTTCAGGGCAAGACTAAAGAGTTAAAGAAAAACTTAGGGCTTGATGAATTGGTTTCTGCCTTTAATACCAACATTCAGGAGGCAGGGGAAGGCAGATCCCTTGAATTTGAGGCCAGTCTGTTCTACAGAGCAAGTTCAGGAGAGCCAAACTTAGACAGTGAAGGAAACATAGAAACCAGAGAGGTGAGGAAACTACTCAAACAAAGGGCCATCCATATTCCTCCCCAGCAAACAGGACTTATCATCTTTGGCCATGTGGCTCTAGCTTTATATATTCAAGGAAAAAAATTGGAGAATCTTCCTACACTGTTAAAAAAAGCAGCTGATGCTAGGTATCTGTCAGTGATATCCCCACTGATTGAATCTGAAGTAAGGTAAACATCCTGGGAGAACATATGGTCTGAGGCACAAAAGCAAAACAGACAGAAGGCTCTGGGGATACGATAGGTCCTTCAAGAACACATCTTCACTGATTCCTTCCTTTAACTAGACTCCACCCTTGAATTCATCAGTGAATCCTTTAGCTAAGATAGCACACACGTGATTCAGACACATGTCAGCAGAGGCATCATATCATAAAGAACAAGCATTCAGTGTATGAATGTCCTCCTTTAGGGAGGACGTCCAGAGAATGATCCCCCCTACCATGTTTAACAGGCTCAACTGTGAGTCGTAAGACAGCCAGTCTTCTTCCTCTTGGTTCTCACACTCAAATCACCAGCCCTTTTGTGGTACTGACGAACATATACCATCCAAATTGATTATGTCTTTCCAGATTTCACCGGTAAATACAGTGAATACAAAGCCAGAAGGACATTAAAACGGTTGAGGTTGCTACTTCTTCCTTTTCACTCCCCTTACTCAGCTGTCTTCCATATGAGTGATTCGTTGTCACACTGGCTGATGTTTATTTCAACATTGTGAAAGATTTACTCAGAGATCTGCTCCAGATGCAGGGACATTCTGGCAGTATGGAATTAGTTTCGATGTTCAGGGAACACATCAAAAAACAGGGATAACATTCCTAATAAAATCAATTGGTTCTGAAGTAAAAAGCATCCTTACAAAATCTCCAGAACACATCTTTTCAAAAAGTCCGTGATCAAGTTTATTTTGCCAATATGATTAAACTAAATGTGGTCCAAATAAAGAGTCATCTTTCTTTTATATTAGAATGTATGACAGAAAGCTTCTTATGTAAGGGAAGGAAAGATAATAATGGGTTATTGCTTGAGTCATTCATCAGATATATTATGAATCAAATACCTGCAGGGCCAGCTTTCACTGTAGCATAGTGAGATTCTTTTCTCATAGGGGCATAAAGCCAGAAACCCTCAAAATAAGCCAGTGTTTATTTGGGATTTGAAAATTATTAGGATCAAGCCACTTTATATCGTGCATCTACCAAACAGCATCATAATCCTGATGTTTTACTAAGAGTTTATGTTCGCCGGGTGGTGGTGGTGGTGCACGCCTTTAGTCCCAGCACTTGGGAGGCAGAGGCAGGAGGATTTCTGAGTTGGAGGCCAGCCTGGTCTACAGAATGAGTTCCAGGACAAGCCAGGATTGCACAGAGAAACCCTGTCTCGAAAACAAAACAAAACAAAAAAAAAAGAGTTTATGTTCATGAGCTACTGAGATGACTCAGCAGGTCAAGATGATTGCTGAAGAGAAACATAACATCAAACTAATTCCTAGAACACACATAATGGAAGAACAGAACTGATTCCTGCAATTTGTTCTAGGTTCTCCATGTGTGAACCATGAAAAAAAGTCATGCATCCTACATAATGGTAAATAAAAATGTAGTTAATACCAATAACAAGATTATTCAGCTTAGGAAAATAATCCTGCATGATTAGTATCCCCCACACACATGCTAAAACCATCAAATTCACCTTGTTTACATGTTTTGCCACTATTCTCATGTTAATCCCTTTTCTAAACATTTAAGCTGAAAAAAATACTATACAAAAGCATATGCACCTGGGAGATTCAAAGATGCCTTCAACTAAACTACGAATTTTACCTGAACATCTTAAGTTTCTCCCACACATATTTAATAAGCCTTTCAACCTCTGAAATAGCACAGCCGCCAACATTGCTGCCATTTAGCTAAAACATTTCACTCAGATCCAGATACTTTCATGAGACAGGATCACCCCAAACAACCACAAACAATGGCTCTGAGAATGATATTACCATGCTAACATAACCATTTGACACAATGGGTCATGAAGGTCGAAAGAGACTGGGGTCTCGATGTTTTTCCAAGTCTGGTTTTAGCTAAATACTCATTGATATTCATTTTAAAGACCTCTAATCCAATAAACCAGGTATGATTGGTTTTCTTTTGTTGTTTATTTATTTTGTTTTTTGAGACAGGGTTTCTCTGTATAGTCCTGGCTGTCCTGGAACTCACTCTGTAGACCAGGCTGGCCTCGAACTCAGAAATCTGCCTGCCTCTGCCTCCCAAGTGCTGGGATTAAAGGCTTGCGCCACCATTGGCCGGCGGCATGATTGTTTTTGAAAAAAAAAATGAAGTTTATCTATTTTGACTTCAAGAGTGAATAACTACAGACTCAAATCGTTGCATAGATAATTAGGAGCTTACATGACACTTTGCCCCACCAAACAAAAACAGTTTCAGCAGCAATACACCAGAAATATTTGAAATATACACACTCCCATCTAGGTGTAAATCCCAAGACTGTGTATTCTGTAGGCAATGGAAATAAGGTCAATTCATATTCTTAGAATAATTGTTTACTTTCTGATTCCTCAGATGCAAGGGAACAGAAAATGCTTTCAAAATAAACTACATAGAGGCGGATATAAAGTAAATGAATGATAGATAGATAGATAGATAGATAGATAGACAGACAGATAGATAGAAAGACCTTCAACCAAACCATCTCTCTAGCCCTGAGAAGAGGACTTTTGAAAATGTTTGTATTCACTTAAATGGAATACACACTAATAGATACCAGGTAAAATCTAGGACCACACAGTCCAGATTTATCCTTGTCTTTGTGATAAGGATTACTAATCCAACTACATAGGATTACAGAATCTAATCAGATTTCTTATCACTACATCTGATAAAAGAGCTCAAGCTATGTAGTGCTGACAGAAGTATCATGGGGAACTGAGCAACTCAAGACCTACAGTTCAGCACAATAGTAGAGGTCATTTTTCTTTGGTAATTGCTTAACTTGTTGATTGATTTATTAATGTTTATCCACATAAATGATTAGCCTGATATATGTATTGCAAAACATGTATTCCTGATATCAATGATAGATAAGGGGATCAGATAACATCGAAGACTTAATCTTCATGTCTCAGCATTTGTTGAATCTATGAATTTCTCCACAGGGCTATGTGGATAGGTGAAAATTTTCCCCTCCCTTTGCCATGCCAACTGGTAATGTCATTTGTAGGTCGTACATAGACGACCCACTTATTAAGACATCATAGTCGCAGCTCCACTATTACAGAGAAGACATCGTCTCTTGGCATGCACCCTAGTACTCCAATCTTCCATTACCTTTACATGTTGTTCCGTGAGCCATGAATAGAGTTGGTCTGTTTTGTATATGTTACATGGGGTTGGAAACCCCACAGTTAATTGTCTTTACATGTTGACAAGTTGAGGGTTTCTGCAATGGTATAAGTCTATTAAAAAGAATATGTATTGTGAGTAACAGGACTATGCTTATTAATGGATATAAGAATAGGAATCAAGAATTAGTCTGGCTGAGAGAAATATTATTTGGTTCTTTAGGTTTCAAGATCTCAATAGGTACAGGTACTTGTTTAGGTTTACAGTCAAACACAATTTCCTTTCTGTTGAGTGCCTTAAGGACAATAACAAAGGTGTTTGTTATTCCAAAGATATACTTGCCACAATAATATTCAAAGACTTCAACACTCCATTCTCTCCAATGGACAGGTCATTGAAACAGAAACTAAAGAGAGATACAGTGAAATTAACAAAAGTTATGAGCTAAATGGATTTAGCAGATACCTAAAGAACATTTCACCCCAAAACAAGAGAATATACCTTCTTCTCAACACATCATAGAGCCCTCTCCAAACTGACCATATAATTGGACAAACCTCAACAGATAAAAGATTGGAATAATCCCATGAATTCTATAGATCACTGTGGACTAAGGCTAGCTAGACTTCAATAACAACAAAGAAACATAAATCCCACATATTCATGGAAACTAATCAATTCTGCTCAATGATAACTTTGTCAGAGAAGAAATAAAGAAAAAAATCAAAGACGTTATAAAATTTAATGAAAATAAAGACACATAATACACAAACTTTGGAGACACATTGAAAGCAGTGCTAAGAGGAAAATTCATAGCATTAGTCGACTTCATAAAGAACTTGAAGACATTCCATACAGCCCACTTAACTGCACACCTGAAAGCTCTAGAACAGAAAGAAGCAAAAATACCCTAAAAAGGTAGACAGCAGGGAATAGTCAAAGTTAGGGATGAAATCAACCAGTTAGAAATAAAGATACAAAGAATCAACAAAACTAAGAGTTGGTTCTTTGAGAAAATAAGCAAGGTATATAAACCTTTAGCCAAACTAACTAAAGAGCACAGAGACAGTAGTCAAATTAACAAAATCAGAAGTGAAAAGGGAGACATAACAACAAAACCTGAGGAAATTCAAAAACTTATCAGAACCTAATAGAAAAGCCTATACTCAAAAAAACCTGAAAAAATCTAGATGAGATGGATTATTTTCTAGACAGATAACACATTCCTAAGTTGAATCAAGATCAGGTGAGCTAAACATTCCTACAACCCCAAAAGAGATAGAAATAATCATCAAAAACCTCCCAACCAAAAAATGCCCAGGACCGGATGATTTTAGAGCAGAATTCAACCAGACGTTCAGAGAAGAGTTAATACCAATACTCCTAAAACTATTCCACAAAATGGAAACATAAGTAACACTACCTAATGGATTCTATGAGGCCAGAGTTACTCTGATACCTTAACTACTCAAAGACCCAACAAAAGACTACAGACCAATCTCACTTATGAATATCAATGCAAAAATACTCAATAACTTCTGTCAGAATCCAAGAGCACATTAAAGTGATCATTCACCCGGATCAAGTAGGCTGCATCCTAGAGATTAAAGGATGGTTCGGTATATAAAAGTCCATCAACACAATGTGCTATATAAACAAACTCAATGAAAAAACCCCACATGATCACCTCATTAGATGTTGAAAAGCATTCAACAAAATACAGTATCCTTTCATGTTAAAAATCCTGGAGAGCTCAGGAATTCATGGCACATACCTAAACATTAAAAAAAAAAAAAAAAAAAAAAAAACATGCAGCAAACCAACAGCCAACATCAAATTAAATGG
The DNA here is from genome assembly GCA_030674055.1 of Rhabdomys pumilio. Lineage (NCBI taxonomy): Eukaryota > Metazoa > Chordata > Mammalia > Rodentia > Muridae > Rhabdomys > Rhabdomys pumilio. Next base: position 15,220,166 of record JANHMN010000023.1, read on the forward strand.
AGAGAAATTAGTAACAATCCCACTAAAATCTGGGACAAGACAAAGTTGCCCCCTCTCTCCCTATCTATTTAACATGGCACTCAAAGTTCTAGCTCAAGCAACTAGAAAACAAATGGATGATATCAAAGGGATACAAATTGGGAGGGAAAAAGTCAAAGTATCACTGTTGCAGATGACATGATAATATACATTTGTAACTCCCAATATTCCACCAGATGACATGATAATATACATTTGTAACTCCCAATCTCCCACCAGAGAACTCCTACAGCTGATAAACAACCTCAGCAAAGTGCCAAGATATAAAATTAACTCAAATAAATCAGTAGCCTTCCTTTCTATAAATGATAAGAAGAAATTAAAAAAGAAATTAGGGAAACAACACCCTTCACAACAGTACGAACTATCTTGATGTAACTCTTAGCAAGCAAGTGAAAGATCTGCACAACAAGAACTTCAGATCAATGCAGAAAGGAATCAAAGAAGACCTCAGAAGTTAAAAATATCTACCACGCTCATGGATTAGCAGGATTAACATAGAAAAAATGGCCATCTTACCAAATGTAACCTACAGATTCAATGCAATCCCCATCAAAATTCCAACACAATTATTTAGACAAGGAAAGAGCAAAGCTCAATTTCATATGGAAAAACAAAAAAACCAAAGGTAGCCAAAATAATTCTCAAGAATAAAAAAACAGCAGAAAGAATAGAATCAGGCAACCTCTGGAGGTAGGAGGGGCAGGGACTCTAGAATGTACCAGAGACCTGAGAGGTAAGAGACACTCAGGAATCAGAAGGCGGGCCCTTAGATGAAATTCCCAGCAGAGGGAATTTTTAGAGACCACCTCCAGTGGAACAGGGTATCAAGTGGAGGGATGGGATTGCCATCCCACAGTCAAAAACTCTGACCCAGAATTGTCCCTGCCTAAAAGAACTGCAGAAAAAATGGAGAAGATACTGAAGGAAGGGAAGTCCAGTGACCAGCCCAAAATGCAATCTAGCTCAAGGGGAGTCTCCAAGGCCTGACACTGTTATTAATACTATGGTGTGCTTACAGATAGAAGCATAGCATGGCTGCCCTCAGAGAGGCCCAATAAGAAGCTGAAAGTGTCAGATGCAGATATTTATACTTAACCAATGGACAGAAGCTGGGGACAACTGTGGTTGAGTTAGGAAATGGCTGGAAGAAACTGAAGAGGAAGGTGATTCCATTGGTCTCAAGTAACCTAGACCTCCAAGATCTCTCAGAAACTCAGCCAACAGGCAGCATACACTAGCTAATATGAGGTTCCTGATCCATATACAGCATATGACTGCCTAGTCTGGCCTCAGTAAAAGAAGATGCACCTGACCCTTGAGGGACATAAGGCCCCAGGGAATGGGGAGGTCTGGTGGAGTGTGGAGTGGGGACATCCTTTTGGAGTTGGGGCAGGAGAAATGTGGATGAGAAAATGTAGGAGGAAGGACTGGGATGTGGATAATAACTGAACTGCAAAAAAATATTAAATAATAATGATGATGATGGTGATGATAATGATGATAGGAGGAGAAGGAAGAAGAGGAGGATGAAGAAGAGGAGGAGGAAGAAGAAGAAGAAGAAGAAGAAGAAGAAGAAGAAGAAGAAGAAGAAGAAGAAGAAGAAGAAGAAGAAGAAGAAGAAGAAGAAGAAGAAGA
>JANHMN010000023.1:15221852-15247880 GCA_030674055.1 Rhabdomys pumilio
GAAGAAGAAGAAGAAGAAGAAGAAGAAGAAGAAGAAGAAGAAGAAGAGGAAGAGGAGGAGGAGGAGGAGGAGGAGGAGGAGGAGGAGGAGGAGGAGGAAGAAGAAGAAGAAGAAGGAGAAGGAAAGGGAGAGGGAGAGGGAGAGGGAGAGGGAGAGGGAGAGGGAGAGGGAGAGGGAGAAGGAGAAGGAGAAGAAGGAGAAGGAGAAGGAGAAGGAGAAGGAGAAGAAGCAGAAGCAGAAACAGAAGCAGAAGCAGAAGAAAAAGAAAAAGAAGAGGAAAAAGAAGAAAAATCTGGGAGAATCACAATCCCTGACCTCAAGCTGTACTACAAAGCAATAGTGATAAAAAATAAATAACCTGCATGGTGTTGGTACAGAGACAGGCTGATCAACAGAATAGAATTGAGACCCAGAAGTAAACCCGTGCACCAATGGACACTTGAACGTTGACAAAAAACCCAAAAACATACAGTGGAAAAATGAAAGCATCTTCAATAAATGGTGCTGGTCTAACTGGCAATCTGTATGTGGGAGAATGAAAATAGATTCATATTTGTCACCTTGCACAAACTCAAGTCCAAGTGGATCAAGGACCTCAACATAAAGTCAGATACACTGAATCTAATAGATGAGAAAGTAGGAAAGAGGGTCAAACTCATTGATACAGGAGACAAGTTCTTGAACAGAAGAAGAACAATGGTTCAGGCTCTAAGATCAACAATTGATAAACAGGAACTCATGAAACTGAAATGCTTCTGTAAAGAAAAAAATACCTTCAGTATGACAAATCTGCAACCTACAGATTGGTTAAAAAAAATCTCCACTTACTCTATGTCTGAGAGAGGGTTAACATCCAAAATATGTAAAAAACTCAATAAGTTAAACTCCAAAACCCAAATAACCCAATTAATAAATGGGGTTCAGAGCAAAATAGAGAATTCACAACAGAAGAATATTGAATGGCTTAGAAGCTCTTAATGAAGTGTTCAAAGTCCTTAGTCATCAGAGAAATGCAAATCTAAATGACTGAGACTTCACTTCACACTAATCAGTGACAGAACATGATGGCAAGGATGCGGAGAAAGAGGAACTCTCCTCCATTGCTGGTGAAATTTCAAACTAGTACAACCACTCTGGGAATCAATCTGGCATTTTCTCAGAAAATTGGAAAGAGTTCTACCTGAAGACCCAGATATACCACTTTCAGGCATATATCCAAAAGACGCCCACCACTCCACAAAAAAACATGTCACCTCATATTTATAACAACCTTAAGTGTAATAGCCAGAATCTGGAAACAACCCAGATGTTCCTCAACCAAAAATCTATACAGAAAATGTGGTTCATTTACACAATGAGATTGTATGCATCTATTAAAAATGGAAACATCATGAATTTTGCAGGCAAATGGATGGAACTGGAAAATATCATCCTGAGTGAGGTAACTCAGACTCAAAATGACTTGCATGTTATGTATTCACTGCTGAGTGAATATTAACTAAAAAGTACAGATTAACTAAGATACAACCTTCAGATTGAAAGAAGTGTAACAAGCAGAAATGCTGAAGTGAAGAGGCTGCAACCCCACGTAGAAGGGGGAAGGAAATAGTCATGGGAGGCAGGGACCTGAGTGGGAGAGGGAGGGGACAGGAAACAGGCGCAGATATGGGGGAAGGGGACGAGAGAGAGGTGGGGGAACCCTCTAGGGAGTACCAGAGACCCGGAAGTGAGACACTCTCAGGACTCATTGGGGTGACCTTAGCCAAAATGCCCAACATTAGGGATAGGGCGTCTACCTTCAGTAGATAGGCATGGTTTCAACTGGAGGGATGGGGTTACTATCCCACAGTCAAAATTCCTGACCCAGAATTGTTCCTGTCTGAAAGAGCTGCAGGCAAAAAATGGAGAAGAGCCAGAAGGAAAGGAGTTCCAATGTCTGGCCCAACTCAGGAGCCATCCCATGGTGTGGGGCGGTTGGAGGGACAACATGTCCTGACAGTACTATCCTATGATGTGCTTACAGATGGGAGCTTGGCATGGCTGTCCTCTGAAAGGCCCTACCAGCCACTGTCTGAGACAGAAGCAGATACTTATACCCAACCAGTGGGGACCCCTATGATTGAATAAGGAGGATTGAAAAAGCTGAAAGGGAGAGCGACCCCATAAAAAGAAGAGCACTCTCAACGAATCCAGACCCCAGGGCGCTTCCAGAGACTGAGCCACCAACCTCTAGCATTTGCAGGCTGGTCCGAGGCCCCTGACACGTATGTAGCAGAGGTCTGCCTGGTCTGGCCTCGGTGGGAGGGGATGTGCTTACTCCTCAAGAGACTTGCAGCTCCAGAAAAGGGGGAGGCCTGGTGGAGGGGGGAGCACCCTCTCAGAGGCAAGGGGGAGGAGGAGTGGGAAGAGGAACTGTCGGAGGAGGGACTGAGTAGGGCAATTACTGAAATGTAAACCAATAAATAATTTCAAAAAGTTTTTAAAAAGAGGAATTATCTATGTAAACATTCGTCATCTGTCACGAGCTCTACAGGTTCTTGGAGGTTGTATAGATAAACCCAGTCAATATTTTATCTTCCGACCTTGCACCTATAATAAGTAGTTAGTGCCCTTATTATACCTTTGGTTAATTGTTTTACAACCTCTGGGAAGCGCTCTAAGATTTAGATGCCTGCTTGCTATCTCAGAAGCTACTGGAAGAACTAATGACAGATGGGCAGAGAGAACTTAATATCCATCCTGTTATAAAAGATCTTAATAATTACTAATATAATTTTTAGGAATTCTCACAGAATAATCATTAAGCATTAATAAGTCATCTATTTGTCTATACAGCACCACTACAAGACAGTACACCTGCGTTGTTCTGCAAAACATGGGCTCATAAGGATGAGCTATTACCTAGTGATTGTTGTATATTTTAATGCCAACTGGAAAGGTTTATGAAAAGCAGGAATCTTCCCTCAGATCCCGTCACCTCAGCTTTGCCTAAAGAAGCAAATCTATAATTAAGTTTATAGTCAGCGGTGGAACCATGTCAGGAAGACTACCTGCTAGTTATTAGCTTCTCCATCAGGGTTCCTGACAAAATGAGGTAAAGGAGCTTTTGTTTAAAGAAAATTATGATCTCCACAAGTTCAGAGTGTCTATCTCTGTCATTAAAGGTAGATTCCACAGAAAACAAGTGTGACCAGGGTACAAACGGAAATAACAGAGTTAGGAGCCCCTTTTACCAGCAGCCATCTTTATTCCTGTAGAGTGAACTCCAAGGCTGGGGTCACACAGTGTATTTGACTTGGCCACCACAGTAGAAATGACCAGTATGAATGCAACTCCAGATGTGGTCTGCTGCAGGATGCATGTAGCCATGTTGGGATTCTGAAGGAAGAACCAGGAGCAGAAGAAGCAGAATGTGAAAGAGATGAATGTAGCTGACAGTGAGGTTATCAACCTACACAATGGGAGTGTCTTTGCCCATCTCAAAAGCTCCAAGAGCAAGAGGGCAGCGAAGTACAGAGACATGCGGTCAGGAGCCAACCCAAGCAGGTCGTCATAACTAAGGAAGAAGACATGTTTTCACAGGCAGTGTGTATTGTCTGTGTTGGTACACTCACCATCTGGACATATCTATTGGAGAAAATTAGCAACAAATCCTTCTAAATTTACCATTATATATTTAATCATGTAGTATCTGTATTAATTAGGGGATAAAATAAATATTTTAACATTCAGCAAAAAAAATTGTTCTGTTGCTGTAGGAAGCAGTGTGGGTGCTGCAGTCCCTGGGTGGATCCTGAGGACTGTCAGGGAAGATTCCACACCGCCCAAATAATAATGAGTGCCCAGGTCCGCTGGCAGACTGCATGACACAAATAAGAGAATTATAGGAAACTAGTGGAGCCTCTGAATGAACCAGGAACAGGAAGGTGGCTGCTTCCCCCATTTTTATGAACACCCCCTAGGATGCTGGCAGTCTGGCACCTCCCTAAAGTTCCAGTGGGCTCATTGGCTACTCCAGACCTTTTTGGATTACACATTGTTCCAAAGGCTGCATAAAAATGCTTGCTGCTTTTCAAAACAGTTGATCTGCACCTCAGTGATTGTTTCCAGAGTCTGTTTCCCAGGATAGTGACTCCAATTCCATCACCCTCTCCTGAATCCTAATTTCCACAATGACATCTGGCTGCTCTGTAGCAATCCATCCTTTGTGATGGACACCTTCTTTATGGTGGAGGGAGTAGGGAGGTTACTTATTCTTATTTAATAACTTATATTCACTAGGCTTTAAAATGTGAAAAAGATACTTGGTTCCTCGATGTATTGTAAACAGTGATATAAAACATCATAGCTTAATGACTTTCACAGACCTTGAGCTTGTTATGCATACATCTGTAGACTACGTAGGTCTATACCACATAGCCAGCTGGTACCATGACTTGTGTAGTTTCTCTGGGGCCTTTATTCTGTATCTTCACATATGCACAATGACATGCCATTCCTTCTGGCAAATAGTTTGCATAAAGCTGTATTTCCATTAAAGAGGTTCTACTCCTTGATCCATTTGGACTTGAGCTTTGAGTAAAGGTGACAAGTATGGATCTATTTTTATTTATCTACATACTGATTGTCAGTTAGATCAGCACAATTTATTGAAGATGCTTTCTTATTTTCCATTGGTTTTTTTTTTGGGGGGGGGGGGGTTCTTCAGTTCTATTCCATTGATCAACCTGTCTGTCTCTGTATCAATAACAAGAAGTTTTTATCACTGTTGCTCTATAGTACAGCTTGAGGTCAGGGATGGTGATTTCCCCAGAAGTTCTTTTATTGTTGAGAATTGTTTTTGCTCTCCTGGATTTTTTGTTTTTCCAAATGAAATTGAGAATTGCTATTTCCATGTCTTTGAAAAATTGTGTTGGAATGGCTTAGCCTCTGAGATCAAGAATTAATAAATGGGACCTCATGAAACGGAAAACTTTCTTTAAGGCAAAGGACATACTCAATAGGACAAATAGGCAACCTACAGATTGGGAAAAAAATCATTACTAACAGCACATCTGACAGAGGGCTTATTTCTAAAATATATAAAGAACCCAAGAAGCTAACCCAAAAAAAAAAAAATCAAACAACTCAATCAAAAAATGGGGTATAAAACTAAACAGACAATTCACAACAAAGGAATGGCTGAGAAGCACTTAAAGAAATTTTCAAAGTCCCAGTGATCGGGAACATGTAAATTAAAATGACCCTGAGATTCTTTCTACCTTACACCAATCAGAATAGCTAAGATCAAAAACTCAGGTGACAGCACATGCTGGCAAGGATGTGGAGAAAGAGGAACACTCCTCCATTGCCGGTAGGATTGCAGACTGGTACAACCACTCTGGAAATCAACCTGTAGGTTCCTCAGAAAATTAGAAATGCATCTACTTGAAGACCCAACTATACCACTCTTAAGCATGTACCCAAAAGATGCCCCACCATATCACAGGGGTACATGCAGGTGCGTCTGTTTTACTGGTCTTATCTGTGATAGCCAAAGGGTGGAAACAATACAGATGTCTCAAAACAGAGGGATTGATTTAGAAAATATGGTTCACTAACACAGTGGAACACTATTCATCTATTAAGAATGAGGATATCACGAGTTTTGCAGGTAAATGGATGGAACTAGAAAATATCATCCTGAGTGAGGTAACCCAAAAGGACATACATATTGTGTACTCACTAATAAGTGGATATACACCTAGGATAAAATCCACAGAACTCAAGAAGGTTAACAAGTCAAAGAACACAATGAGGATGCTTCAATCCCACTTGGGCAGAAAAAGAAAGCAATCATGGGAAGGAGGGATCTGGGAGGGGGGAAGATGAGGAGAAAAGGGGAACATAATCAGATACTGGGGGAACAGGAGAGAAGCCCAGAGAGCCAGCAGAATGAATGGAAGTATACAACCTTAGTGTGTGCAAGGTGAGAGGACACTCTAGAATCTACCAGAGACTTGGGAGTTGAGAGACTCTCAGGGCTCATCTAAGGGAGGGACCTTAGATGAAAGGTTCAACACTGGGGAGGCAGGAACTTGTAGAGGACTATGTGTACATCAGAGGACTGCCTGGTCTGACCTCAGTTATAGAAGATGCACCTAACCCTAGAGAAACTTGAGGCCCCAGAAAGTCTGTCAGGGGTGGGCAGGGGGCTGGGGACATCCTCTTGGAGATGGTGGTTGGGGGAGGAATGAGATGGGATGAGAAACTGTGGGAGGGCAAATAGGGAGGAGGTAAGGACTGGACTGCAAAAAAATAAAAGTAATTTTTAAAAATGTGTCTGCGGTCTCAGAAACAAAGTCCAAACTACCAAAATCACCTTTCAAAAAAAATAATTGTCACAGAGCAGGTGGATATAGTGGGATTATCTTCCCACTGCATTCATATAAAGCCCAGCGATTGGGCTGAATGAGAGGTAGGCAGAGTGAGGAGTCAGAAGGAGAAAAAAGAGGAGAAGCTAAGAGAGAAGACAGGGATGTAGGAGCCATGGAGAGCCATGTGTGTATGAGAGCAGTCCTGGGTAACAACTTATATCTAGGTTAGTTGATTGGTTAACACTTCCAATTGTGTGGGTATCTTGATATTTGAGCATTCCCAAATATATAAAGCTATTGGATAATCTTTAAACAATAGAGTCTCATTTCTACTGGGTACCGTGGGAATGGCAAGATGGTCTGGGCTCAGCCCAGCCTTGTGGAGACAGCGTGGGATATTGGCAGAGCCATCATCCCACGTTTGTGTCTTGTGGGTGGCATCGCCAGTGCTTTTGGCTGGCATGAGCTGCGGTCAGAGTTGAGTAGTGGCAGCGCCCCACTGCTCATGGCCTCAGGGCTTGCCTAGTCAGGAAATTGGTGGGACCCGTACCACAAGACAGGTCAGGTGCTGCCAACTTAAAATATTAATGTAACATGTGGATATGGTTATTTGAGCAAGTAAAACACACTGGCATCCATCTGAAATTTTATCCCTAAAGAAATCCTGAAGCTTCACTCTGAGTACTTAGAAATCAGACTCATTAAAATAACAGTTATTAGGAAGAAAAAAAACTCATCATATAATGTAGCTTCATTAAAATGCTGACACAGGGAGTGACTCTCGTCAAATGTCATCTTTTGTTTTCTTTCCGTACACGGCTCCTTTTGTTTTATTTAACCTTTTAGCTGGGAAGACAATGCATCACTGCTACATTTATCACAGTTGCCTTGTCTTTTACAATATGTTTCTGATAATTTCTCTAAATTCAACTACCACTACTTTACCTACCTATTCTGTTGTGTTATCAAGAAGAAATTATTTTGATATAATGAAGACAGTTCCGAGTCATATTTCTTACAAGTAGTCTTTGAGCTAACTCTCTTCTGTATGGAGTCACGTAATGCACAGACCCAGTATGATTTTCTAGGACTATGAAAAGGGCAATAGGGATGTAGGCCACTACCTTTATCCATTTTTAGACCATGTTTGTATAAGATTAAAAAAAATAATCCATTGCATGAAATAGTCACAAACTGCATAGCCTATGCACTGTTTCCTTCACAAGGGGTATTACTCTGAGTGATGGGACAACATTACTACCACCTTCTCAAGACTCTCTTCTGCTAACACCATGAGTACCGCTACTGTACTCCTGCATTCCATTCTCCTGAAGTCATTCCATGAACATGCTTACCCTTGATTATACCCAGGGTCTCATTCATCATCTATGTAGATTGTAGACTATGGAAATTACTCTGTCTAATTTTGTATCTATGATTCAACATTCATAAAGCACTGACTGAAATCCTGCTGATATTTGAGTCCCAGCCTTGTGTGGTGGTTTGAATATATTTGGCCCAGGGGAAGTGGGACTACTAGACTATTTTGCCTCATTACAGGAGGAGGTGTATTCTTGTTTGGGGAAGTCTATTGCTATTGAGATGGGGATTTGAGGTCTCATATATATGGTCAAGACCAGCCAGCACCCTCCTAGCTGCCTGCTGAAGAGTGTCCCCTGAATGCCTTCAGTTCAAGATGTAGAACCTTGGCTCCTCCATCACCATTTCTGATTGTAGGCTGCCATGATTTCATTCCAGTAATTATCATGTAATTCCATGATTTCATTCCAGTAATTATCATGATAATTACTGAACCTCTGAAACTGTAAACCATTCCCAATTAAATGGTTTCTTTTATATGGGTTTCCTTGGTCATGTTGTCACTTCTCTCCAATGAAACCCTAATTAAGACAGAAGTCAATGCCAGGACTGATTCTAAAAAAAAACCAGAAGTATAAGAATGACTTTTAAGTTATCTAGAATAGGCTTTATAATTAAACATCAACTTATAATTCAGCAGAACCTTCAGCTACTGAGACCTCTTCAGTCAGTCTCTCTCCTGGAAATTCAAAGAGCATTTCAAGCCCATGGTGGGAACTGTTTTTCAAACTTAAAATGGTAAATGTCTTTGATCATCATGGTCCATCAATTGTAAATGGCAATAGATTTGGTGCACTGATATTTGAAATTTTCTAGTGTTGGGGGAAATAAGGAAAATGATTTTGCTCATAAACTCTGATGAACTGACAAATGTGGCAGGCGAATTTCTGAGTTCGAGGCCAGCCTGGTCTACAGAGTGAGTTCTTGGACAGTCAGGGCCACACAGAGAAACCCTGTCTCGAAAAACCAAACCCAAGACAAAACCAAAAAAAAAAAAAAATGACAAATGGTAGTAATAAGCTCTGTGATAAAATTCATTTGCTCTAGATGAGGGTAGACTATATAAAAGTTTCTAAGTGTGCTCTTGAGGAAAAAACGTACTCTCCAGCAGCCATAGTGCTCAAATTGCAAAAATTAAAAGAAGCCCTTATTATAAGGTTAGTTGAATTATAGTGAATATTCAACCTCAAAGACATTAATTGCCAAACAATGGGATGGCTTGTGCTGGAGGATCCTATTGAAGCTGAGGACTTTGAACCAGAACCCTCAGATTCTCAAGAGTTTACCTCACTTGAAACAACTAGAACTCTTAGCCCCACCCCTTAAAATATTTTCTCTTTTATCTGTAGATTTTAATCCTTCATTACTTGCTAAACCAGCAGAAATTTCAGTGATTTTTCTCTGAAGTAAAAGACAGGTAATACAATACAAATTTTTCTCAAGGACTGCCAATAGTTTCCTATAGAACTGAACTACACACAAGGAGAAGCCTTTAGAAGGGAAACCAAAAGCGTGCTCCACGGGGAAGTGCATAACGCTATTAAGGAGCTGAATGATTTTGTTACTTCATTCCATCAGAAGTTTGGGGAATATGTGTGGGAATGGATTTTAAGAATGTGAAATAATGGTTGAAGGAACATGAAACTGAATCAGACTGAGTTTATTGATATGGGCCCCCTGGTTAAAGACTCTAAGTTTAATATGGAAGTTCACACAATTAAAATAGGTATCATAAGTTTCTTTGAATGTTTGGCTAAAGTGTTTATCAAAAGATAGCCTACTGAAAAGAAGTTGGCCTTGCCTGATATCCCTTGGTTTAGTGTTAATGAAGGGATGAAAGACTCAGGGAAACTGCTCTGCTAGAGTAGAGAAACTGTGTATAATTTAATCTTCCACAAGGAGAAGACCCAGAAGTCATACCTTTTATGAATCCTATAACATACAAAGTGATGAGTGGAGCACCAGAACACTTAAAGCGTTTTTCTGCCTCTCTTTTCCTTGTGCCAGACATCAGGGTTGGATATGCTGCTCAATTGCATGAATTAGATACAGTGCCTTCAAGTGGGACCTGAGCTAGCAGGGACCAGGTGGCAGCATTGAATCAAAGTGACTCAAATCACTTTGATTGAGGCTTATAATCAGAGGCAAAGTGATTATATTTATTATAGTGGGAAGTATGGACAAAACGCTGTTATAATGACTTAACCAATAATGGTGAACACAGGCAAGACTGCTTTTATAATGGTATGACTTGCACAGACTTTGGTACTGGCTAATCCCTCATTGTAATCCAAGCATCAAATAGATAAGAAGCCTACTGTGCTTCTGTTTAATATTCATAAGCAGAAACATTGTTGAGCAAATGAAAGAAAGGTTGCAATGGAGTATGACAAAACGCATTCTCAGGCAATGAATCAATTTCTAGACTTGACCCAGCTTGCAGACCCAATTCCCCATTGAAAAAAAGTAGTGATCTGTTTCCCCTGAGGAAGGATCTTGAAAAAACACCTTAAGGTTTTTCTGTTAGCCTTTCTCCAGTTCTTTCCTAGAGGTGCCTACAGCCTTTTACAAGGGTGACTCTACACTGTGAGAAAGAGAATATTAGTCTTTCTGGAGATGATTGGATACTGGTTCTAAATTAGTTCAGATTCCAAGAGATCCCAAGAAACATTGTGGCCCTCCAGTCAAAGAGGCTACACAAGTCATGTGATTAATAAAGTGTTGGCTGATGTGAAACTTCTTATATGCCTAGGATGTACCCAAACTCATCCTGTGGTTATTTCCCCAGTTCCAGAATGTATAACTGGGAGACATTCACTAAGAAGTTGTCAGAATTCTCACCCCGGTTCCCTGATCTGCAGTGTAAGGTCTTTCACGGTTGAAAAGGTTAAGTGGAGGTGTTTGGAGTTACCTCTGTCAAAGAAAATAATGAATGCAAACTAGTGTCATATCCCTGGAGGAAGTTCAGAAATTAGTGCCACAATCAAGGGTTTGAAAAATGAAGGGGTGGTTGTTTCCACCTCATTTCTCTTTAACCCTTCTTTCTCCTATCAGTGTAGAAGATAGATGGATTGTGGAGGTTGACAATTGACTATCAAAACTAAATCAGGTATTAATTCTGATTGCAGCTGCTGTATCCAACATACTGTCTTTACTTGAGCAAATTAACACATGCCATGGTACATGGTAGGCAGCTCTTGATCTTTCAGTTTTGAAGACCAGCAGTAAACATTTACAGTTTTGCCTCAAGGATATATTAACTCCCCTGTCCTTTGTCATAACTTAGTTTGAAGGGATCTTGATCATCTGTCCCTTCTACAAAACATCACATTGCTTCACTGTATTGATGATATCATGCAGATTGGACCCAGTGAGCAGGAAGTAGCAACCAGTTTGGGCTCAAGATTTTACATATGTATATCAGAGGATGGGAAGTAAATGCAACCAAAATTCAAAGATCTTTTACCTCAGAGAAATTCTTAGTAGTCACCTGGTATGAGGCATGCAGAAATATCATTTCTAAGGTGAAGGATAAATTAGTGCATGTGTGCCCTCCCACCACCAAGAAATAAGCAAAACATTGTAGGCTTAGTTTTTTGTAAACCTACTTTTAATAGAGGTTTTCTAATGCCTTGACCCGCCCCCCTCCCTGTAGCCTACCATCCAAAGGTAGGGGAGAAATGATAGTAAATAAAGCCAGAATTTTTAGCAATAAAAAATGATAGTAAATAAAACCTGGTTTTTTAGTAATTCTTTTGGGTGATTCCAATCTCCATTGTCAGGATACCAGCAGTCTAGTTCAGTAATGTCAATATAGCAAATGCGAATCAGCAAAGGAAGGCATCAGCAGATCCCAGGCCTCCACTGAACTGACATGAGTCAGCAGGAGTGAACATGAGCAGCTAAGACACCAGGAGAAGTTCTCTGACATGCCTCACTCTCAAGGGAGTGAAGATCAGCAAAGACAAAGACATGAGAACAAGAAGTGTTGAAAAGCCAGCTACGCAAGCACAGCCCCACTGATTTTGAGACTTATTTATACTCTCTCCAAGCATCATGTGGCATTCTACAGGTCTTGCCTCAGCAAAACCCCATGTGAATCTGTCTTATTGAAACACCACATGAGTCTGCATCAGATGACATATCCAAAAACTTCTACTTCACAAATTTAGTGGTTCTATTTGGATTCTGGAGACAGTACATTCCTTATTTGGGTGTGTTACTCAGGCAGGTCCATCTACGCAGTGATTCAGAAAGCTGTTCTTGTGCCTGTTCAGGAAGTGTTCAAGAACCCCAAAAGACCACCAGAAGTTTGTTTGAATGGTTGGCTGAAGCATTTATCAAAACATGGCCTACTGAAAAGAGTTGGAGTTGTCCAATATTCCTTGGCTTAGTGTTAATGAATGGATTTTAAGGCTCAGGGAAATTGCACTGCTGGAGTAAATACCCTGTGTAAAGCCTAATCCTTCACAATGGGAAGGCCCAGCAATCAGAACACAGAGGCATGCAGGTCTTTGTTTGAGGTCAGCCCTGTCTACCTAGCAAGTTTTAGGCTATCTAAAATTTCAAAAGTCTGTCTTAATGCTCTGTTCCATGAAAATCAAATATCTAAATGTAAACCAACTCTAATTGTCAACCTGAGACTTTGCAATAAGAGTTACTCAAATGATATATCAATATATTTGCACAAAATTATTGAACTGGTTTGTATCAAAAGTTTTTCTTCTTTTAATACTACAAGGAGGAAAGGGTCAGAGTGTAGAGTAAGCCTGGATGAGATGCAGGATGAGCTTGCTGGTCCAGAAAACCACATTCTGGGTAAAGGTTATATATAAAGGTTATATAAAGATTTAAGTCTCTCATTTTTATAGAAAATGAACATTGGAAAGCTATTGAATATTAGAAATTGAAAGTAAGTTCATGAGTTCAGAAAAAAGGTTACCCCTTATGATGGCTTTTCCTGGTTGTCAACTTGACTACATCTAGAATAAACTACAGTTCTGAAATGGAGGGCAAACCTGCGATCCAGATCTTAAGGCAGGATGACACAAGCTTCTGACCCAGAACTTGATATGGTAACTATGATAATCACCATGAAAACCTAGCCCCAGGCAAAATAGTACATACCTTTAATCCCAGGAAACCTCAGACTCACAAGCAGATCACTGAGGTCAAGGCAAACCTGGGAGGAAGCAACTTCTAAATTCAGACTTGGATGTACACACTTTTAACCTGGACCACACCTTCTTCTGGAGACCTATATAAGGATATTAGAAGAAGGAAGACTCACTCTCCTTCACCTACTTGCAATTACTTTCCAGCACATCTGTTGGAACCTAATTCTTCAGGATTCCTGCTTCTACAGAAGACCAGGTGAAACAACTAGCCTAGTGGGACTCAGAAACTACTAGATTTTTAGACTTTCCATTCACAACTGCCCGTTGTTGGCTTAGTTGGACTAAGGAAGTCATTACAACAAATTCCCTTAATATATAGGGACATTCCATAGGCTCTGTGAATCTGAGGACTCTGAGTACTACAGAAGTTGATGCCAGGAGTGGTTCAAGAGGAGTAGAAATAGAAGAATGCACCTTTTAAGTATCTGGAATTAACTTAATAAGTTTCCAGCACCTTCTAATTCACCTTCAATTA
This sequence comes from Rhabdomys pumilio, assembly GCA_030674055.1. Taxonomy (NCBI): domain Eukaryota; kingdom Metazoa; phylum Chordata; class Mammalia; order Rodentia; family Muridae; genus Rhabdomys; species Rhabdomys pumilio. The sequence goes on from JANHMN010000023.1 coordinate 15,235,241, forward strand.
CCGAAACGTCTTCATATACTCTCTCCTGGGAGCTCATAGAAGGTGGAAGGCGTGTGGTGGAAACTATATTTTAAATTTAAAGAAGTAAATGCCTTTGAATATCCATCAATTGTGAATGGTAATGAATTAAGTGACCCAGTGTAGGAAATTTTCTACAGTTTGGGGGAAAATAAGAAAAATGATTTTGCTGGCATGTTGCTCTTAGTATGCCTGGACAAATTGATACAGAAAAGGAATGAGCTGTATGTTAAAATTGAAGGACTCCAGATGGAAATAAACAATTTAAAAGCCAAAAGACCTACCTGCCTCTGCCTTCTGATTGCTGAGGTTAAAGAAATGTGCCACCATGCTAGATTAAATCTATCATTAAAGGAAATGACTAATTCAAAATAAGAGAGGATATCATATAGAGCCCTGGCAGGATTGAAGCCCAAATCCACCTGCCTTGGCATAATCCTTTACTCAAGACTCATCTTTACTCAGCTGTTGGTGACATTCTGAAGCTGCATGCATGTTCATATGGTACCCTTTCTAAATAGAATCACAGATGATAGGAGATACTTAGAATCAACAAAGCGATGTTTTGATGCATTTCCTATAAGAAGCATGCTGTACAGAGAGCCAGCCATGTACTTTTCAAATGAAATTCAGCCTGTGTCATCCACCCACATCCTTTAACTCTGGAAAGCTTTGTGTATGCTCATTTTGTGGACATTTTCAGTTTGTTCTATTTTCACCTTTAGCATGTGTTGGAGAGAAATCTTGAAAGCTGCCCCATAGAACAGATGGAACTAAAATTCCAGAACATGCGAATAACATGGCTCAGACACAGCCAGTCTCAATTACCCTGTGATGACAGAAGACAAGCCCTGTATACTACTTGAATGAGGTGGGAAGATGAGGATTAGTTGAGATGTCTGATTTTGATGAGAATACAAAATCCATATTAAGTACTATAAGAAGGAAGACAACTGAGGCACGTTTAGAAAGAAACCCTTAGTAATGTCACAAGACTGCTACAGAAATCCTGATTCAGTGTCAGTAACGCATGCAGAAAAACAATATTCTGCCTCTGATCGTATTGTTAATATAGAGCAGTGTGCTGTCCTCAGCAGCCTTGTTCAATAATGTCATTCACTCCATCCCCTAGTGATTGCTGACTTGTTTATATTTTGAGTGTAGCAAAGGTATGTGGGAAGGGATATTGACACTATTGTCTCTATGTGTTGGCCCTTTATGTCACACTTTGGTGTCACTTCTTTAATGTCATCAGTGATCACCTCATTTTCTGCAGGCAAAATTTGTAATTCCATCTTTACTCTCTGAAAGTTCACAATCAGGACAGATGTGATCTGCAACCAAACTTTGTTCCCAGGATTTAGGAACAGACTGTCTTGTACATGGCTAGAAATAACATCTATCTGGCTGCAGAGATTGATCAACATGTAGGAGCGTCCTAGCACCATTAAGGTGTCTGTGCACCTACAAGTGTAATCATAGGGGGTGGTTCATGAAAAAGCATGGGATAAACAGTAAATAAGATTGTAGTAGACTGGGTTAAAAAGGCTTTCATTCTGACATATAGAAACATGGAAGAGGGAATCTGTATGTAATAATTAAAAAGGTGATCATTACTTTTGATAAATAAATTATTTTGTTTTTATATTATAATATTGCATAATTTTCTCTTCTTTTTATCCTTACAAGTATTCTCAAATACCCATTCTTGCCCTATATCAAATAGACGAGTTAGTTCTCATTAATTATTGTTATATATGTTTATGTATGTGCATGGGCATGGAAATATGTGTGTGTTTATGTGCGTATAACCTACTCAGTCTATATAATGTCATTTGAATGTACGTATTTTCAGAGGTGATCATTCAGTGTTTCCTTACCAATTTCTGTGTTCTAAATCAACATGTAGAGACAGTAATGTATTCACACAGAGTGAGGCAGCGTGCACAGTGACTGGATAGCTCTGCCCCAGGTCCTGTGCACATGTGTTATCACTGCAAACTCCAATTCAGTGTCTTTATGGGACATAAAGTATGAGTATGAGAATAGGTAGGTCTCTTTATCGAGTGTTTTTCCCCTTGTGCTTTCTTATTTCTGTTTTTGTTGTATCCTTTAGCAATGGTTAAGTTTTTGTTTTATCTTACTATCTTTCAAATTATGCTACATACACATGATCTTATATGATAATATATCATATTATATTTATTATAATCTTTTAGAAGCCTGTTTTCTTTCTAATGAGTGTCAGAATCTAAGTAGATGTGGAAAGTGATGTGGAACTGGTAGGAGTAAAGGGAGGGGAAACCACAATCAAAGTATGTTCTGTAAGAAGAGCTATTTTCAATAAAAGTGAAGAAAAACATTATAAATATTGGCCTTATATAGTTACAAATGTATTCTGCACAAACTATTCACAAATTGCTATTTTTGAAAATGACAAAAAACGACCATAAAAGGGTCTAAAAAGAAGCCATAATATAATATAATATAATATAATATAAATGCACACACATACATATATACGTATATACATATATGCATATCTATGCTTTCCACAAAGACAAGAAGATACACTTTTATGAAACAAAACTCACAGTGGTTGGTATAAACTTCATTGCTAGTGGTTACAGGTACTATATGTCCTTCATGTGTAAAATTTATATAGACTATTGAGATTTCTTTCTTTATTCCATATTAGTTTGATTCCGGATATGGAACAATCAAGCTTGGAAGGGAATATAGCACTTGTCAATGCAAGCTGGGTTTCATGGTTTGAAGTTTGTAAGGGGAGAACTTGGAAGAATCACCAGCAAACCTGCTTGGCTAAGTACTTTGAATGCTATTGAAGTAACATATCTTGTAAATTATGACATATTGTACACAAACCCTATGTCTAATCAAATAATAACCAGTCAGATTTTGTTTCAGTAAATTAAGTGGATTGTTTATTTTTGGTATAAATCAGGGTAATCATAATGGACTGAGATAGTCATAGAAATTGAGGTTATGTTTTAGGTGCATGGGTGTACAATGGCCATCACATTGCCTTCCAAATGTCCACAACTAGTCAATAAGTTTTTTTTTTTTGCTAATACATATCTCATTAATGGAAAAGGAATCTTTCTACCCATGTAGAGTGATGACTGCAGATACTCAGAATTGCTTCAATGCTTTGAATAAACCTTGCCTTTGTGTTGTATTAAAACATGTTTCAAGTGACTGGAGAAAAACAACAAGCAGTATCCAACTAATGTGAATGAAACAGGACAGAAAGGTTTCACTAATGAATGATAAACATTTCATGAAAATATACCACAAATTCTTCTATTATTTTATGAAATAAATATAAGATAGATGCTATCACATGGTCCATATAGCACAGCATTGGTATCAGATATCTAATAATAACAAGAAATAAGGAGACTACAAAATGGAAGGAAACTATGGGTTAATATCTGTTAAATATAGAAGAAATTTTTATTTTAAATATTCATCAAATTATATAGTGAATATTTTAAGATTGTCATGCAATAGAATAACCTACAGCAAACAAAGAAACCAAAGCTTTTCCTTGATAATCAACAAGGACACTGTGCTGTCAGGTATGTATTTCTTTTATCATATCAACCTATGACATGATTTTAGGCAAAAATAGAAAAACATTCAAGTAATACTGCTTCTGTCCTAAGCAACATGGAGGATTTCTCTGTAGAAAACAACATGGAGGGTCATCTCTCAATCTTGGCATAAGCAAATTCAACATTATTGAAGACCTGAATGTTTGACCTGTAAGCTTGACATGTGTACTTTATGGATCCCAGTCCAATTCTCATGCACAACAAATGACATCCCAAAGAACTGGCACAGCTCAAGATGGCATTTCAATAGCTGTCACAATTGACTGAAGAATGAGCCTCCACAATACAGAGGATACACATTTGTAATTCATTTAACCTGGCATTACAATCAGGAACGAAAAGGGTAGAAAATCACAAGCATCAAGTGTTGCGGTCCAAGCTGCCCCACATTGGGCGTCAAAAATGTTGAGAGCCGCTCTGCCCCATGCTTGGGGGCCAAAATGTCGGGGACAGCTCTATCAGTGTTGGAACCCACACTGCCAAGAGCCTTGGGGGCTAAATTGTTAGGCTGCTTCAGTCCGAGGTCGGGGTTCAGCAAGAGAGAGAGTGAGGACGAACTCAAGGAATAGAGACCAGACATAGTGTGATTCAATCCCATTTATTCTTCAGTCTCTCTTCCTAGTTTGAGTCACAAGTCTTGTGTTCCTAGACCCTAGTTCCTAGTCCCTAGTGCCTCCAAGTTCCAAGTTACTTCTTCCAAGTGCTAAGTGCCTAATGTCTGATGTCTAATACCTAATTCTCTTCTGTCTGCCTCTTGCTTTTTATGTCTCACTTCTAAGTCACGCCTTGAAGTCACGCCTTTAAGTCATGCCCTTAGGTCTTGTCTCTAAATCTGATCTCTAAGTCATGCCCTTAAGTCACACACCTTTAACTCTCACACACCCAAGGGAAGATCCTGGGTATCTAAAATAAGATGTTATCAGAGTGTGCTCAGCTGTTGTAGGCTATTGTAATCAAGTCTCTTGTCAGGGTATATGGCTCAAGATGGCTGCAAGGATGATACCCACCTTCTGTCGGCTCCCCACAATCAAAACACTCAATTCACCCAGTCAGTAAGTCTTGAAAAGCACTGAAAAAAACTTGAACTTACAAAGATATAATTCAAACAAAGTAGGAAACAAATTCTAATTCATCATAACTAAGAAAGTACAATAAACTCCATATCAAGATTCTATTACGATCCAAGGTACTTGGTCTCAGTTTTCTTAATAAGGTGTGAACCAACTTGACCCCCCCCCCCAAATCATGTTTCATCAAAAGGCACTGACCATCAGGAATTGAAGATCAGGTAAGATATCAAGCAAGCATTATAACCCAGTGAATGTCTGCACAGTTACCAATATTGGATGGGAGTTGACTCTGTATAATCCTATTCATTACTGGATTTAGCATGATGACAGGTTTGCCAATTGACATAAGTCACAGGATGTTCGAGGAGATTTTGGCAAACATGACTAACATACAGTAGTATATGAACAACAGAGAGCATGCTCAAGTATTGACTCAATGTGCTATGTAAGACTGCCCTTCTCTACACTGGACAGTGAAGATATAATGTCTCATGATTCAACTCAAGGTCTGAATAACATGGGACCTTTATGACCTTCTCAACCCTTGTCTTACTATGAAAGTTCTGATGATGAAATCCATTATCTTGATTGTGAATTGTATTCATACATATGGTTGTTGACACATAGTGGAGGACAAGCTACTCAGAAGATTTTCCCTGGAATTTATGACATGTATACGAATGAAATCATGACACCTAAAGGTGAAAACATGATCTTCACATGTTTTCAGAAATGTTTTGATCAAAAGTTTTCAGACCTCAGATACAGGAGACTGATGCCAGAATTATTCAAACTATTCTACAAAATAGAAACAGAAGAAACTCTACCCAATTGGTTCCACGAAGCCACAATTACACTTATACCTAAACCAACCAAAGACTCAACAAAGAAAGAGAACTTCAGACAAATTTCCCTTATGAATATCTATGCAAAAATACTCAATAAAATTCTCACAAACCAAATCAAAAAAACACATCAAAACAATCATCTACCATGATTAAGTAGGCTTCATCTCAGGAATGCATGGATGGTTCAATTTACAGAAATCCATCAACAAAATCCACTATATAAACAAACTCAAAGAGAAAAAACACAAGATCATCTCATTAGATGCTGAAAAAGCATTTAACAAAATTCAACACCCCTCCATGGTAAAAGTTCTGGAAAGATCAGGAATTCAAGGCCCATACCAAAAACAGTAAAAGCAATATACAGCAAACAAGTAACCAACATCAAACTAAATGGAGAGAAACTTGAAACAATCCCACTAAGATCAGGGACTAGACAAGCCTGCCCACTCTCTCCCTACCTATTCAATATAGTACTGGAAGTCCTAGCCAGAGCAATTAGACAATAAAACGAGGTCAAAGGGATACAAATTGGAAAGGAAAACATCAAAATATCACTATTTGCAGATGATATGATAGAATACTTAAGTTACCTCAAAATTACACCAGAGAACTCCTAAACCTGATAAACAACTTCAGCAAAGTAACTGGATATAAAATTAACTCAAACAAATTAGTCACCTTCATCTACTCAAAATATAAACAGGCTGAAAAAGAAATTAGGGAAACAACACCATTCACAATAGTCACGAATAATATAAAATAATTTGGTGTGACTCTAACCAGGAAAGTGAAAGATCTGTATGACAAGAACTTCAAGGCTCTGAAGAAAAAAATTGAAGAAGATCTCTGAAGATGGAAAGATCTCCCATGCTCATGAACTGGCAGGATTAATATAGTAAAAATGGCCATCTTGCCAAAAGCAATCTACAGACTCAATGCAATCCCCACCAAAATTCCAACTCAATTCTTCATAGAGTTAGAAAGAGTAATCTGCAAATTCATTTGGAAGAACAAAAACTCAGGATCTCTAAAACTGTTCTCTACAATAAAAGAACTTCTGAGGAATCACCATCCCTGACCTCAAGCTGTACTACAGAGCAACAGTGATAAAAAACTATATGATACTGTTACAGAGACAGCAGGAAGATCACTGGAATAGAATTGAAGACCCAAAAATAAACCCACACATCTACGGTCACTTGATCTTTGACAAAGGAGCTAAAACCATCAAGTGGGGAAAAGACAGCATTTTCAACAAATGGTGCTTACACAACTGGCGGTCAGTATGTAGAAGAATGTAAATTGACCCATCCTTATCTCCTTGTACAAAGCTCAAGTCCAAGTGGATAAAGGACCTTCACATAAAACCAGATACACTGAAACTAATAGAAGAGAAGGTGGGGAAGAGCCTCGAACACATAGGCACAGGGAAAATTTTCATGAACAGAACGCCAATGGCTTATGCTCTAAGATCAAGAATTGACAAATGGGACCTCATAAAACTGCAAAGCTTCTATAAGGCAAAGGACACTGCCAATAGAGCAAAATGGCAACCAACAGATTGAGAAACAATCTTTACCAATATCTGATAGATATAGTATATATCTTTGTATATATCCAGTATATACAAAGAACTCAAGAAGTGAGACTCCAGACAACCAAAGAACCCTACTAAAAATGGGGTACAGAATTAAACAAAGAATTCTTAACTGAGGAATATTTAATGGCTGAGAAGCACCTTACAAATGTTCAACATCCTTAGTCATCAGGGAAATGAAAACCAAAACAACCCTGAGATTCCACCTCACACCAGTCAGAATGGCTAAGATCAAAAACTCAGATGATAGTAGATGCTGGTGAGGATGTGGAGAAAGAGGAACACTCCTCCATTGTTGGTGGGATTGCAAGCTGGTACAACCACTCTGGAAATCAGTCTGGCAGTTCCTCAGAAAATTGGACATAGCATTACCTGAGGATCCAGCTATACCACTCCTGGGCGTATGTATGCCCAGAAGACGCTCAACATATAGCAAGTACACATGCTCTACTATGTTCATAGAAGTTGTATTTATAATAGCCAGAAGCTGAAAAGAACCCAAATATCCTTCAACAGAGGAATAGATACATAAAATGTGATACATTTACACAATGAGATACTATTCAGCTATAAAAAACAATGAATTCATTAAATTTTTAGGCAAATGAATAGAACTAAAAAATATCATCCTGAATGAGGTAACTCAATAACAAAAGAACACACATAGATATACACTCATTGATAAGTAGATATTAACCCAAAAGCTTGGAATACCCAAGATACAATTCACAGACCATATGATGTCCAAGAAGAAGGAAGACCAACGTGTGGATGCTTCAGCTTCTTAGAAAGTGGAACAAAATACTCACAGGAGGAAATATGGAGACAAAGTGTGGAGCAGAGACTGAAGGAAAGGCCATCCAGAGACTGCCCCACCTTGGGATACATCCCATAAACAGTCACCAAACCAAGACACTATTGGGGATGCCAAGAAGTGCTTGGCAACAGGAGCCTGATACAGCTGTCTTCTGCGGGGCTCTGTCAGAGCCTGACAAATACAGAGGCAGATGCTCACAGCCAACCATTTGACTGAGCACAGGTCCCCAATGAAGAAGTTAGAAAAAGGACTGAAGGGGCTGAAGGGGTTTGCAACCCCATAGGAAGAACAATAATATCAACCAACCAGACCCCTCAGAGCTCCCAGGGACTAAACCACCAACCAAAGAGTACACATGGAGGGATCCATGGCTCCAGCAACATATGTAGCAGAGGATGACCTTGCCAGGCATTAATGGGAGGAGAGGCCCTTGGTCCTGTGAAGGGTCGATGCCCCAGTGTAGGGGAATGAGAGGGCAAGGAAGCAGGAGTAGGTGGGTGGGTAGGGGAAAACCCTCATAGAAGCAGGGTAGAAAGAATGGGATGGGGGCTTCTGGGGTGAAACCAGGAAATGGGATAACAATTGACATGTATAAAGACAATATCCAAAAAAAGAATTAAAAAGTGCTGAGGTCCAGCACATGACATATGACAGTCTTGTGAGGTCCAGCCTCTTCTTGTGCAGTATGGCAATTGAGTCACCATGTACTCAGAGAGACCAAAGAGAAGGGGAAAGGCAGATGAAATCTGGAGGCGAGGACTCATGACCAGGAGGGAACCATCGCAGACCATACTGAGGCTAAAGATGTTCATCTGGTCCAGTGCTTCCTTGCCCGGCATGCACAGAATCTAAGGTTCTACATCGAGCATGAGAAAAAGAAGCAGATATGGGAGAGGGCAGGCTGCAGAGCCAGCTGCAGGGAAGGTGGAACAATCAGTGAAAGGAAATCTAAAAAAATGGGAAGTTACTCCTGTACATGTCACTCAGGGAGAATGGCGTAACTTTATCTAGTACATTCATGTCTTCCTGTCTTTCGGGGAGACAATGACACCATGTCCTGTGGAAGGGTAGGATGACCCTCCTACAGAACCAGCCCCAAGGCCACCACAGCCTCTGCTCCCACATCTCATGTCTCCACCCTAGTACAGGCCAGCTGTGTCCACTGTCAGCCACATCCCAAAACTTATATCTTGAGTGACACATGACTGCTCTGAGCCATCTTTGCCCACTTAGTCCAAAGAAGGTTCTGGTGTGACCATAACTAGGGGAATCACCCAAGACCTTTGTGGAAAAAGCCTCCTCAGAGGCTGCCCTGAGCAGGCCGACTGAAGTCTCTGTGTGGAATGGAAGACTTCCAGAACTCAATGTGCCTAAAGTCCAGTCAATCAGCCATGTGGCTGTAATGTGACAAGTGCCAGGCTTCTCTAGTCCTTGGTATCCTCTTCTAAGGAAGTGTCGCAGTCGGCGGACAGGAGGTAGAAAGGATTTTTTAGAAAATGGAGAAGATTAGAGTCACTGTCCAAGAGCCCAGGGAAGTTGGAGACTGTGCCACAGGGAGCAGGGCAAGATGGAGGGGATCCTCCAGGCCTTGGTTCTGCCTGGGCACTGTGAAAGGTCTCTGAAGGCAAGAAAGGGAAAGCACAGATGTGGGGAGGCAGTACAAGGGACAGGTGGTCACCATGCTAGGGCCGGGGACTGAATGTGTTTCCTCATCTCAGCCTTATCATTGTGTCTGATGTGGTTTGGACACTGACAACATCATTACATAAGATTATTAGAAAAAGGCTCAGACAACCAGCATGGTGAGAGACAGAATGAGAAAAGATTGAGGAAGGGAAGGGAAGGAATAGAGGAAATATAGGATAAACGAGGCAGAGATTACAAGTCACTTAGGGAATGGAACAGAGTAGACAAGGCAGAAGGTCAAGGTGGAAGAGAGGAGATCCCTGCATGTGGAGGACATGGCCATGTCACCCAGTCAATAATGGGGCTGGGCACAAGGGGCCGACCTTGTCCTCAGTGACCACAAGAGCATATCTACTGCATGTGAGAAAAGAAGAAGCCAGATCATTAAAGGAAGTCGCTGGCCCCAAGCAAGGAGGTGGAGATTCAGACAGCCTGTCTCCACATACTCCTTCCCTGAAGAAGGTCTGGGGACCTGTCTTTCTTTTCCCTGATTCTCTCTGGATTCCTGAGCACCCCAGTGTTGCTGCACAAGGCGTTTTCTCCTGCCTGTAGCTGTGGTGGTCTCATGACCTGCAGGGACTCTGTCCATGGCTCAGATCCTGCTTCTTCTGCTGTCTGCAGCATGTCTGCCTGCTGGTGAGTGTGGGGACCTCACTAGCAGGGACTTAACCACGAGAGGGACAGTGGGGGTCAGAAGAACAGGCTGTCATGTGGACAGTAGTCTGTTAAAGGGCCAACCAGGCCTCTCTGTACCAAGAGAGAGATCTTCCCCTAGAGAGAGCCAACCTGACCATTCCCTCATTTTCCTGTACCACCAGGCACAGGGACAGTTCTGCCCTGTGTCCCACCCCTTCCTGTGAATGATGGCTCAAGTTGCTCTGGATTGTCCTTTAAAACTGCCCCCTGTCACTGTCCCCTGCAGTGACTTCATATTCTCCCTGTCCTTCCTAGGGAACTCTGCAAGATCCAGCAAAGAAAACCTCTATGGGATGAACCAACCAGCTGTCCTCTCTGGAGTCCAGGGCGGCTCCATCGAGATCCCCTTCTCCTTCTACTTCCCCTGGGAGTTGGCCAAGGATCCACAGATGAGCATAGCCTGGAGATGGAAGCACCCCCATGGAGAATTTATCTACAACTCCACCCCACCTTTCATACATGAGCACTTCAAGGAGCGGCTCATCCTGAACTGGACACAGGGTCAGACATCCGGAGTCCTCAGAATCCTGAACTTGAAGAAGACAGACCAGACCACATACTTCTGCCGAGTTTGTCTGCAAACAACAGAAGGCATGAAGTTCTGGCAGTCTTTTTCTGGGACACAACTCACTGTAACTCGGGGTGAGCAACCATAGCTCAGGCTTTGACACTTATGGAATCTTCGTCCCTTAGATGTCATCTCAGACTTCACAACTCTGAGCTTGCTTTCATATTCCCTTACCATGGCTCTGCCCACGCCTCTGCCAACAGCATCTTTCGTTGTAGTTGTGACAAGTGTTTGCTGCCTCCTCTGCTGTGGTCTGTCGTTCTCTGCTCTGACAGAACCACACCCCAGTCTGGGCTTCAGCATGTGCCTTACGCCATAGGTCACACCCTTATTGTTCCAAATCTCACACTATAGTCCTGTCTACTTTCACCCCACGACCTCAAGGTGGATGAATTTCTCCAGCATGGAGCTGACTCTTGGTCCTATTGGTCCCTGCGTGCAGCATCTCCACACAGCTCCAACCTCAGGTCAGAACATATAGTAGGGGCCACTGGAGGTCCTGGTGTCCTCTGGTCTAACTGTAACTGCCGCCTGTCACCATAGTTCCTCATTTGCTCATGTAGCACCCCAGGACACATCTGTCTTCTCTCCTCAGGCTCTTCAGTAATTAGAAAATGAATAAGAAAATGCCTGCATAATAATAAGAAATAACAATAAGAAAATGCATGATGTGGCTGCTCTGTCTTCTGATCCCTCCAGGCCCTCTGATGCAGAAGTAACTGCAATGCCCTGGACTGGGAGTCCTAAGGCCCAGCACAGTCACTGTATGTTCCTGCACATGGCCTTAGAGAAGCAAGGACTCTGTGTGGCTGCATTGTTTCTAATGACCTTGCCCTGTGAATCTTTTTTATTTTTTATTTTTGACTTACCCACCTCGTTCTGATTGCTTGGTTGGTTGCTTGCTTGAGTGCTTTATTTCTTTCTTTATTTACTTATTTACTTGTTTATTTGTTTTATGTCAGGGCATCAGCATTTACCCATTGGCTGTCCTTTTATGTAGACCCATCTGGCCTTAACTCACAGCAACCTGTCTCATCTCTGCCTCCTGAGTGTGGACATTACAGCATGTGCCGCCACATGCAGAGGTGGCTCTTGACTGTACTAAAGTCAGCCTCTGAGAGGATGCCCACAGCACAGTTATCTGTGCAGGCTACAGCTGCCATGATGACATGATGTAAAGTCAGATAGAAGCTGCCCGGCCTCAGGGCAGAGAGAGAAAGGAGCCCTGTCCTGTGTGTGTCTAGCTCAGTGGTTCTCCTCCTTCCTGATGCTGCACATCTTTATACAGTTCGTCACGGTGTGGGGACCCACACACGTAAGAGCTACGTCATAACTTAATTATCTACTGTTATGAATCACAAGGTAAATACCTGACATGGGTGACACCGGGTATGCAATCCATGTGAGTCAGTGGTGCACAGGTTGGGAGCCTCTGCTCTAGAATTCACAAATAGGTGAGTGCTGGGGAATTATCCTTAGTGATGTGTTTAAAGCAAAGGGGTGTGTTCTGCCCTGGACTGAGCTGTACACACATGGCTAAAATCGTATTTTTTCTGTTACACATTGGTGTATTCAGTGTGTGTGAACATGTGGGTCTGCTAAGTCAGGTGTATCTCTCTCTCTCTCTCTCTCTCTCTCTCTCTCTCTCTCTCTGTGTGTGTGTGTGTGTGTGTGTGTGTGTGTGTAAGTTTCTGTGTTT
>JANHMN010000023.1:15247890-15315155 GCA_030674055.1 Rhabdomys pumilio
CGTGTGTGCATATGTGTGTGTGTGTGTGTGTGTGTGTGTGTGTGTGTGTGTGTGTGCATATTTGTTTATGCATGTTGAGACTACAGGAGAGCATAGGGTCTCATCCATCTTACTATCTGGGACGAGCTCTCTCACTGGCATCAAGTTTCCCATGGAGTCTAGGCTGGCTGGCCAGTGAGCAGCAGGGACAAGCCTGTCTCCACCTCCTCAGTACTAGGATTACAGCTCACTCAGCTCTGTCTGTGTGGAACCTGACAGAGAGATCAGGCTGCCTGTCAGCTCACAGAGATCTGCCTGCCTCTGTCTCGGGCTAGGATTAAAGGTCATGCCCACTTTACAGGGTTCTTGATATAGATATTAGGGACCAAACTCTGGTTCTAAAGCTCAAGCAGCAAACTCTCTATGAACTAATCATGTCTCTATGTTAGTGAAAAAAAAAATCACTGTATTTCTCTGGCTAACTTATCTGTGACCAAATGACAATCTGTGGACATACAGGACAGTTTGGAACTTCACTTGACCTTGCTCTCCTTGACTCTCAGCCCTAAGCATCTGTTCCCCTCTCTGGGTGAACATCTGACAGCTGTTCCCCATCCTACATCACACAGAGGAGACAGGATGTGACACTCACCCAGCCTCCCTCACCCATGGATGATCTGCTCACATATCATCTCTCCCCAGCACTCAGCACCACCATGAGGAGCCCCTCCATCATCACCTCTGCAGTCACCACAGTTGGCCTGAAGGACACAGGGGACCAGAGGGATTCTTCACTGCTGATCCTGAGAGTCATGGTCATGGTGGTCATAGCCAAGGCTGTGGCCCTAATCCCCATCTATGGATGGATGGTCTTCATGTGCTGGAAGCAAAGGTAAGTGGTCCAGGGCAGGACTCACCAGAGCTTCCCCACTGGGAGTGTTCTCAGTTGTGAGAGATGGTGAAGGGCAGGCTTGTGCAGGGAACAGTAAAGAAAATAGGAGGGAAATGTGTTTCCCTCCTGCATCCCTGGAGCTGCTGTCCTTCCAGATCAGCTGGGACTGAGAGGAGCAAATGCAGATGAACACAGACCTGCTCCTGAGGAATTCAAGGAGGCTCACAGGAGCCTCAGGGGCCGAGTGCTCATTTGGAAAGAGCTGTGGCTGCTGAAAAAGGTCTGAGGTTAGGGAACAATATCTCACAGGAAATGACACCTAATGAAGAGACACCTCTTTGAGTTGGGTATGAGTTGGGATTGAAATGGAAATTAAGAGCACGGTGTGTAATAGACCCGAACAAACTCTTCAATGTCAATTTAAAAAATATTATGTAAAAACTGTAAATGTAGATACATCTAAATGTATCTACAATGGAAATTTTTATATATTAAGTCCCTGAAAACCACATACACACAAAATAACTAAAGATACAATGCAATTTTTTTATTCCAATGACATTTTGTAAAATTAAATAATTTGTCTCCTAACATAAGTAACTATTTACAAAACAAAACTGAGGACACAGTGGGGAACACAGTAATCCCAGCACATAAGAAGAGCAGAGAGGAGAATCAAAAGTTCAAGGCCATCAGCAGTTACACAGAAGCTGTGGGCCACTGGGAACCAAAGACGTTGTCTACACAACACAGGCCAAGTGTGGACTGAGGTCAGAGCAGACTTAAAGCCATGGGAACTAGAAGAACACAGGATGAGGACAGAGATGCGTGGATGGCGGAGGGTGATGGAGGTTCACAGATAAACATTTAAATGTGCATCCCATGGTTTCAGACAGGCTCAGCCTCCATTACAGGAAGTAGAAGAACTGAGAGGAGGGAGAGCAGCAGCCTGAGAGACAGCAGAAGTCTGACTGGGATTCAAACCCTGAGCTCAGTCTGCAGGGAGCAGCAGCCTGCACTGAGAGGGAGACTCAGAGAGCCAGATTCCAGGGAGGCAAAAGAGAGACATGGTGACTACAGAGCAGAGAAGGCAGAGCTGTGTCAGGAGGTCAGAGCAGGGGAAAAAAGGAAAGGGAGACAGGACATGGTCAGTACACGAGTAGTCCTTCCTCTGACTTGCTGTGTGGTGGAGAAGGTCAGCTGACCACTGGCCTCAGGTCCTGGTGATTCTCAGACCTGTCCCTGCCTGGCTGCAGCAGAGCTGTTTGCTGCCCTGGGCCCCTCATGTTGTCTGAACACAGAGAACAGCTGAGAGGCAGGATGGAGAACCAGCATGGCTGACAGGCTGACACTGTTTCTTCTCCTACAGGCCAGCAGAGTAAAGACTACACCCCAGCCAGGTGAGTGACTGTCATCCCAAGGGGCAGCTGAGGGGCTGCTGGGAAGTTTATTGTGAGAGGCATGCAAGGGAGCCAGAGAGGTGATTCAGCCAGGAAACCATGGGACATGGGTAGGAAGACCTGAGTTTGATCCTGAGCCCACACATTTTAACCCTGGGATGTGGCAGGAATTTGCAATCCCATCCCTGATCAAGTAAGAGACAAGCAGAGTCATAGGTTGGCCGTCCAGCTAGTCTAGCCTGATTGGTGAGTTCCAGAGCCAATGAAAGATCGTGTCTTTAAAAAACAAGAGGGATTTAACAAGGTGATAAATTTTCTAAATTTATTTGAAGTGAAGTATTTCAAATTATGTATTAATGGACAAAGAATAGTGTGTAACACTGAGATAGCTCCTAGGAAATGGAGCCTGCTGCTTAGCTCAGAGACTTGAGTGTGATTCCTGAGGACCTAAATGGTACACGGAAAAGACTAACTCAATTGTCCTCTCCCTCTCAGGGTCACCCACAGGCTCATGGTGAGACATTGACTGTTTGTCCCCACCTAACAGACCTCCAGGTGCCTGTTTCTCTCACCAGGGAGGAGAGTTTACATCAGAGTAGTGACTGGTGACCACACATCTGCATCCCACACCTTCAAATTCTTCTTCCTGGGAATTACCACGTGCATGGCTACAGGACTGTTCTGTGAAACATTCTTGGACAGGAATAGGAAAATAACCCTCACATCTGCCATGTGGGTTCTGATGTCCTGTCTTCAGAACACAGGTCATCCTCTCTGTCTCTGGTCCTGACAGCCTGACTGTACTGTTCCCTTTTGCTCACAGAGTTAATGACGCTTTTTAATACAGGAGGAATCAGAAAGTAGAGCAACTCAGGGAGCCAGTTCAGAGCAAGCCTGAGGTCTGGATGTGTCCAAACCCTGAAAAATCTTATCCTGAAACCAGCTGAGTTAATTAAGACAGTTCCCTCCTTGCTCTGGGTCTGCATACTCAGGTGCAAGCACCTATACGACCCCCACCTCCATTGTGGTAGTCACATAACAAGATGGCAGAATTACAGGTCTAACTTCCTCTGCCCCCATACGGACATGTCCAGCAAGCACCTGGGATTCCTCTTCATGCAAATGTAGGTTTCGCAGAACCTCAGCAACAGCCAGCAACGTACACTCACCTCTATAACCAATAACCACTGAGGAAGGTTCATGTTGCCCTTGTTACCCCCAATGAAAGAGAGCTGTTCCAATGAAAACCTCTCAGAGAAGCCTGTTTCTCCACAAGACTCAATCTAAAAGAGATCCTGCGAACCCACCTACCCAGATAAGCTCTGTCCCTTCCATCCCAGCCCTGTGTTCATGTTGCTTGCATACCTCAAGGGCAGAAGAAAAACCAGGCCAGCATATAAATGTGTGATTTCCAGCCATCTGTCTCAGAGTTTCTCTTGACTCTCTTTCCTCAGTGTGAGACCTCTAAGAGAGTTGTACACTGTCCAGAATACAAGTCACTTGGAGATGGGTAAGGACCATGGTCTACATTGAGAACCACAGGCTGAGAATCAGATCCAGAGGCCCTACCCCTCCATGCTTCACATCCAATGACAGACCATGACTTGCCTGGAGTCCCCATGCTCGCCATGTTGGCCTTCCTTTCCTCACAAGCCCAACTGTATACACTCACTTTCTCATTTCCTGCCATGTTGATATTCTGGACTCTGAGTTCTCTCCTATGACAGGTCTTATGTCGCAAGTCCACTCTGTCTTAACATTTGATAATCAGTTGGTAAGTGATGTGTATATATAAAAAGATAAAGAGATAGAATATGTTCTATGGATGAGTGTGGTGAGCCCATGCTGAGGCATCACTTCCCCCTGAGTGACTAGCCACACGACAGTATAGTATAGAATACAGTTCATTCAGGACATGGGGAGGATAGTGAAGAGAGTAATAGAGGCAAAGAGAGAGAGACAGAGAGAGAGAGAGAGAGAGAGAGAGAGAGAGAGAGAGAGAGAGAGAAGAAGAAGAAGAAGAAGAAGAAGAAGAAGAAGAAGAAGAAGAAGAAGAAGAAGAAGAAGAGGCCTGCCATGAGCATGTGGAGAGAAGGGGAAGAGAAGGGGGAAAGGGCGAGGGAACAAAGGGGGAGCAAGACAGCAAGAGAGCAGGAGATCAAGAGAGAGAGGAGGGGGCAAGATGCCCCTTTTATAATGGGCCAGGCCTACCTGGCTATTGCCAGGTAACTGGGGGAAGGAGCATACCTACCTGACTGTTGCCAGGTAAGGGAGGGGTGGTGTGCCCTCCCCCCAAGCCTTGAGCAGGCCTGAACCGAGCTGTTTACCACAATAGAGGAAACAAACAATAGGACCTAGGACCCCTTGCTGGCCTCAGTGACCTGCAGTCTGAGTTGAGGAGAATGGACTGCCTGCTGAGCTTGCCTTGACACCTCCAGGCTGCTATCCCCTTACCCACTCTGGCTGAAGAGTCTGGAGTTCTGGGGGTGGGGCTTCCCCTTGATATGTGAAAGCAAAATATTAAACTTCAGGCCTTGATCAGAATACGCTGTCTTGGCCCCATGTTCTCTCTCGTCCTCCATTCCCCTTTCATTCCCAGGCTTCCTCTCAGGAGAACCCGATTGGCTGAAGCTGCTGGTGGCTACAGGGTGGAGTTTAGACAGAATGCTAACCATAGGCTTCTAAGAAAAACTCTATGGGGACACAGGAACCCATCCAGACTGACAGTAAGAAGGGAACCATGCTGCTCTTGTAGCCTAAAGATGTGCATGCCCGTGCTTCATAGAGATCTACCAATCAGAGTGAGCCATAGCTGCAGTGAGCCACAGATGAACCTCCAGTCAACCAGTCACAGGCCTCAAATGAGTATCTTACGGGCTTTTCTTAAATCTTTGGGAAAGCATCCCCAAACCCTTGAGACTAGTTAGAGATCTTTGGGGTCATGGAGAAGCCACCAAGGCATCATGTGGTAAAGTGAAGTGTCCCAGAGCAGCTGTGAGGTGTCTGCTGTGGTTGTAACTGCATCCAAGCCTCCTGAGGCTGAACTCAGCAGCTCTCATGGGCACAGTGAGCCTGGGAGCTGGGGTGGTGCTTCCTCTGAGCATCCCTGAAGTGTTCACACAGCAGGATGCCATGATGGTGGTCTGTTCAGTCATTTCAAGGAGTCCATTTGTCAGCTCCACGACTCAGGCGTCTGCACTCAGAGAAGGGGCCTTAATTCAGTTGCTCAAATAGTAATGTGACTTCCCAGGTCCTTTTCCATTGTTCAAGAGGGAATAACCAGAGACAGGCTCACAGCAAAGACTTGTGGGGTCAACATTCTCATATCACACAGGTGCTTAAGGTTCAGTTATACACACTTAGGCACAGTGTGTCTCTGATCTGCAGAGGGGGACATTATAATCCAAGTATGGAGCAGACACTGGCTTCTGTCATGGCTCCCAGGGTTTGGGATTGTGTTCCCTGGACTGAGTTGATCAGTACGACAAAGTGCCAGAGGAAATCAGACGTCATAACACGTCTGTCATCCCACTGTTGACAGGTAGTGATGGGAGGGTTATCAGTTGGAGCACTGGTTCTCAGCCTCAGGGTCAACACCTTTGAGGCTGGAATGTTTTCACAGGAGTGACATGTCAGATATCCTGCACATCAGGTGTTAATACAAAGATCATAACAGTCACAAAGTCACAGTCGTGAGATAGCAATGAAATAATTTTATAGTTGGAGTCACCCCAACGTGAGGAAATGCTGCACCATCAGGAAGCTTGAGAACCACTGAACTGGAGGCTGTTCTTAGGACCTCTTGAGTTTGAGCCAGCCTGGGTTACATGAGACTTTGTCTCGAAACCAACAGCAATTCTAAGCAAAACTCCAAACAGCACAGACAGGTCATGGACAAAGGTCATCTGTTTGTTCCCTTTTTGTTGGGGATTGGGAACTTGAAGATGATACCAGTTTCCTCTTCAGATTTACATTAAAAAAAACTTGTGAATATCAATACTTTAGTTTTCTGTTGTCTGGTTGTTCACTGTTTGTTGTGTCCTTCTGTTTTTGAGAAAGGGGTCTCTCCACTGTGTAGATCTGACTGTCCGGAACTTGCTCTGTAACCAAGGCGGGCCTTAAAGTCTGCAGTACTCCTGCTGCTGCGTCTTACAAAATGGGATGAAGTACTGACCATCATGCCTGGTTTATTAATAGTGTTTGGTCTTCTAGTTTGGGTTTGTTTTGTTTTAAGCTACATACCTAATACTGAGAAGGGAGGGGAGTTTTTTTCTGTAACCACAAACTTGATATAACATATATAACATTTCTGTCCTTGGCTATCAGCAGAATTTGGCAGACCTCATACCAGAGGAGACTAAGCTGGTCCCCCAGTCTCACTCACTGGGCCTTTAGGACGCAGTATAGAGTCTCTTCTTGGAGGCTCTTCTAGGCAGGGATGCAGCAGGTATTCATGCTGTGTTAGGAAGCAGATGAGGGAGATGAAGATGATGATGTCATCCTAGAGAAAAACACCAGGTCAGATGGCAGCAGGGCTATTGTAAAGTTACAGCTGCAGCCTGAGCGTCCTCTACATCACCAGCTGGCATCCTTCCGCCACCCCCTCTAGCATCTCCTCCACTGACCCCGGGCCCCAGTCTGGGTGGGGTATTCTAGGGTTCCATTTGAGGTCGGTATATTGTCATTAGGGAACAGACATCAAGGAGTGAGTAGATAGGTAGTGTGACAGAAATGGAGAAGAGAGGAATACTTTTCATTTCAGGTTATCTGCTTGGACAGGGCCCACAGAGTCTGCAGTATGTGTTATCTGAGGGATGTTTGTGGAATGAGAGGGTTCAGAGAGAAATAGGAAGCCTTGAGCCTGTTCTCTCACACACAGCTGTCATAGGATAACCAATTTGGACATAAAATCAGAGAATCTGAATATTGTGGACATTGTCAGGAACTGGAGTCGGTAAAGTCATGAGCCTGGTCTGAGGGGGGCCATTTTTAGTCAGCATGAAGATTGGGTAAAGTCGTGGTAGCTGATCGACTGTTAAAGATGCCTTGTATGGTTTCTATCTACCTATCTATTTCTGTGTATGTATGTGCGCATGCACACGTGCATGTTCACATTTACACACACATGTGTGCATACATATGTAAGTATGTGCTCAGATTATGAAGTCTGAGGGACAACCTCAGGCATTATGAATAGGGATACCATCCAACTTGACTATGAACCTTAAGCTTTTTGTCTTGGCTTCTTGGGATTGTTATATGTGGGGATTTTGTTGGTTTGGTTTGGGTTGGGATTGTTTTGTTTTGTTTTCTATTTTGGGAATTTTGGGGTTTTGTTGGGTTGGGTTGGGTTGGGTTGGGTTGGGTTGGGTTGGTTTGGGTTGGATTGCGTTGGGTTGCGTTGGGTTGGTTTGAGTTGGTTTGGTTTTTTAGAGACAAATGTATACTATGTAGTGCTTGCTGCCCTGAAATTGGATATATAGAACAAGCTAGCCTCAAACTCAAACAGATACATTTATTTGTCTCTTCCCACAACAAGTTCCCCAATGGGAATTCAGCTGAGTCCAAACCATGAAACTAGAACAGAGCCCATGACTTCGGATTAAGAAGCCAGCAGGTGGCAGGAGTGGAGCAGGGAACAGGACACATCAGGAATCAAAGAAAATGCAAAATGCAAAAAGCTCCTAACAGAAAACATCCAGGAAATACAGGATGCAATGAAAAGACCAAACCTAAAGTATAAAAGACAGCAGAGATTCCCAAATTAAAAGGCCAGCAAATATCTTCAACAAAATGATAGAAGAAAACTTCCCTAACCTAAAGAAAGAGATGCCTACGAACATACAAGAAGCCTATAGAATGTCAAATAGACTAGAAAAGAAAAGAAATACCTCCCATCACATAATAATCAAAACACCAAGTGAGCAAAACAAAGAAAGAATATTAAAAGCAATAAGAAAAAAGGATCAAGTAGCATATAAAGGCAGACCTATAAGAATTACACCAGACTTCTCACCAGAGACAATAAAAGCCAGAAGATCCTGCACTGATATCATACAGACCCTAAGAGAACACAAATGCCGGTCCAGACTACTATACCTAGTAAAACTCTCAATCACTATAGATGCAGAGACCAAGATATTCCTTAACAAAACCAAATTTACACAATATCTTTCCACAAATCCAGCCCTACAAAGGATAACAGACAAAAACTTCCAACACAAAGAAGGAAACTATACTCTAGAAAAAGCAAGAAATTAATCTTCTTTCAACAAACCCAAAAGAAGATAGCCACACAATATTTTTCTAACAAGAAAAATAACAAGAAGCAACCCTCACTATGTCTTAATATCTATTAACATCAATGGACTCAATTCCCCAACAAAAAGACATGGACTAACAAACTGGATACATAAACAGGACCCAGCATTTTGATGCGCACAGGAAATGCACCTCTGTGACAAAGGCAGACACTATCTCAGAGTAAAGGACTGGAAAACAATTTTCCAAGCTGGAAAAAAAAAGCCAAGAAACAAGCTGGAGTACCCACCCTAAGATAGAATAAAATGGACTTTTAACCAAAAGTTATCAAAAAAAAGATAAGAAAGGACATTCATACTCACCAAAGGAAAAATCTATCTAGAAGAACTTTCAAAAGAAATTTTACTAAAGCTCAAAGCACACATTGCACCTCACACAATAATAGTGGGAGACTTAAACAGCCTACTCTCAGCAATAGAAACATCATGGAAACAGAAACTAAACAGAGACACATGTAACTAACAGAAGTGATGGACCAAAATGGATTTAACAGATATCGATAGAACATTTCATCCTAAAACAAACGAATATACCTTCTTCTCAGCACCTCATGCTGCCTTCTCCAAAACTGACCATATAATTAGTCACAAAATAGGCCTCAACAGATACAAGAAGACTGAAATAATCCCATGCATCTTATCAGATCACCACAGACTAAGGCTGGTCTTCAATAACAACAAAAACAACTGAAAGCCCACATACACATGGAAGCCAAACAATGCTCTACTCAATGATCACTTGGTCAAGGAAGAAAGAAAGAAATTAAAGACTTTTTAGAATTTAATAAAATTAAAGGCACATTATACCAAAACTTATGGGACACAATGAAAGCAGTGCTAAGAGGAAAACTCAGAGCTTTGAGTGCCTCTAAAAAGAAACTGGGGAGAGCATACACTAGCAGCTTGACAGCACACCTGAAAGCTCAAGAAAAAAAAAAGAAGCAAATACACCCAAGAGGAATAGACAGAAGGAAATAATCAAACTCAGGGCAGAAATCAACCAAGTAGATACAAAAAGAACTATACAAAAAGTCAACCAGACCAGGAGCTGGTTCTTTGAGAAAATCAACAGGATAGATAATCCCTTAGGCAGACTAGCCAGAGGGCACAGAGACAGTATCCAAATTAACAAAATCAGAAATGAAAGGGGAGATATAACAACAGAAACTGAGGAAATTCAAAAAATTATCAGATGCTACTATAAGGCCCTATGCTCAAAAAAACTGAAAAATCTGGAAGAAATGGACAATTTTCTAGACAGATAAAAAATACTAAAGTTAAACTAGGATCAGATAAACCATCTGAACAGTCCCATAACCCCTAAAGAAATAAAAGCAGTCATTAAAAGTCTCTCAACCAAATAAAGACCAGGTCCAGATGGTTTTAGTGCAGAATTCTATCAAACCTTCAAAGAAGACCTAATACCAATTCTCTTCCAATTATTCTACAAAATAGAAACAGAAGAAACACTACCCAATTCGTTCTATGAAGCAACAATTATGCTTATGCCTAAACCACACAAAGACCCAACAAAGAAACAGAACTTCAAATCAATTACCCTTATGATTATTGATGCAAAGATATTCAATAAAATTCTCAGAAAGCAAATCCAAGAACACATCAAAACAATCATTCACCACGATCAGGTAGGCTTCATCGTAGGGATGCAGGGATGGTTCAATATATGGAAATCCCTCAACATAGTCCACTACATAAACAAGCTCAAGAAAAACACATGATCATTTCATTAGATGCTGAAAACACATTTAACAAAATTCAACATCCCTTCATGTTAAAAGTCTTGGAAAAATCAGGAATTCAAGGCCCATACGAAAACACAGTAAAAGTAATATACAGCAAGCCAGTAGCCAACATCAAACTAAATGGAGAGAAACTTGAAGCAATCCCACTAAAATCAAGAACTAGACAAGGCTGCCCACTGTCTCCCTATCCAGTCAATATACTTGAAGTCCTAGCTAGAGCAATTAGACAACAAAAGAAGGTCAAAGAGATACAAATTGAAAAGAAAGAAGTAAAAATATCACCATTTGCAGATGATATGATAGTATACTTAATTGACCCCAATAAATTCCAGAGAACTCCTACAGCTGATAAACAACTTCACCAAAGTGGCTGGATATAAAACTAACTCAAACAAATCAGTAGCCTTCCTCTACTCAAAGGATATGCAGGCTGAAAAGAAATTAGGGAAATGACACCATTCACAGTAATCACAAACAATATAAAATATCTTGGTGTAACTCTAACCAAACAATTGAAAGATGTGTACGACAAGATCTTCAAGTCTCTGAAGAGAGAAATTGAAGAAGACTTCAGAACATGAAAAGATCTCCCATGCTCATGGACTGGCAAGATTAATAATATAGTAAAAATGACCATATTGCTGGAAGCAATCTACAGATTCAATGCAGTCCCCATCAAAATTCCAACTCAATTCTTCATAGAGTTAGAAAGAGAAATCCTCATATTCATTTGGAATAGCAAAAAACCCAGAATAGCAAAAACTACTCTCAACAATAAAAGAACTTCTGGGGGAATCACCATCCCTGACCTCAACCTATACTACAGAGCAATAGTGATTAAAAACTGTATGTTATTGGAAAAGTGACAGGCAGGTAGATCAGTGGAATAGAATTGAAGATTCAGAAATAAACCCACACACCTATGGTCACTTGATCTTTGACAAAGAAGCTAAAACCATCCAGTGGAAAAAAGACAGCATTTTCTACCAGTGGTGCTGGTTCAACTGGAGGTCAACATGTAGAAGAATGCAAGTTGTTCCATTCTTATCTCCCTGTACAAAGCTCAAGTCCAAGTGGATCAAGGACCTCCACATAAAACCAGATACTCTGAAACTAATAGAAGAGAAAGTAGGGGAAAGCCTTGGCACATGGGCACAGAAGAAAAGTTCGTGAATAGAACACCAATGGTTTATGCTCTAAGATCAAGAATTGACAAATGAGACCTCATAAAATTGCAAAGCTTCTTTAAAGCAAAGGACACCGTCAATAGGACAAAACAGCAACCAACAGATTAGGAATCTTACAATCGATTACCAATCCTACAATCGATAGACAGCTAATATCCACTATATACAAAGAACTCAAGAAGTTAGACTCCAGAGAATCAAGTAACCCTATTTAAAATGGGGTACAGAGCTAAACAGAGAATTCTCAACTGAGGAAACTCAAATGGCCAAGAAGCACCTAAAGAAATGTTCAACATCCTTAGTTATCAGGGAAATACAAATCAAAATAACCCTGAGATTCCACCTCACACCAGTCAGAAAGGCTAAGTTCAAATACTCAGGTGACTGCAGATGCTGGTGAGGATGAGGAGAAAGAAGAACACTCCTCCATTGCTGATGGGATTGCAAGCTGGTACAACCACTCTGGAAATCAGTCTGGCAGTTCCTCAGAAAATTGGACATAGTAGTGTGTGAGGACCCAGCTATCCCACTCCTAGGCATATACCCAGAGGAAGCTCCAACATGTAATAAGGACACACGCTCTATCATGTTTATAGAAGCCATATTTATAATAGACAGAACCTGGAAACAACCCAGATGTCTCACAACAGAGGAATGGATACAGAAAATGTGGTACATTTACACAATGGAATACTAGTCAAATATTAAAAACAATGACTTCATGAAATTTGCAGGCAAATGGATGGAACTTGAAAATATTATCCTGAGTGAGGTAACCCAGTCACAAAAGGACACATATGGTATGCACTCACTGATACCTGGATATTAACCCAAAAGTTCAGAGTACCCAAGATACAATTCACAGACCATATGAAGCTCAAGAAGAAGGAAGACCAAAGTGTGGCTGCTTCAGTGCTTCTTAGAAGGGGGAACAAAATACTCACAGGAGGAAATATGGAGACAAAGTGTGGACCAGAAACTGAAGGAAAGGCCACCCAGAGACTGCTTCACCTGGGGATCCATCCCATAAACAGATCCCAAACCGGGACACCTTTATAGATGTCAGGAAGTGCTTGCTGACAGGAGCCTGACATGGCTGTCTCCTGAGAGGCTCTGCCAGAGCCTGACAAATACAGAGGCAGATGCTCACAGCCAACCATTGAATGTGGGGTCCCTGATGGAGGAGTTGAAGAAGGGGCTGAAGGAGCTGAGGGGATTTGCAGACCCGGGGATGTAGCAACAGTGTCAACTGGCCAGACCCCTGGAGCTCGCAGGGACTGGACCACCAACCAAATAGTACACATGGAGGGACCCACAGCTCCTGCCGAGTATGTGGCAGAGGATGGCCTTGTTGGACATCAGTGAGAGGAGTGGCCCTTGGTCCTGTAGGGGTTCGATGCCCCAGTGTAGGGGAATGTCAGGGTGGGAAGGCAGGAGTCGGTGGGTGGTTGAAAGAGCACCCTCACAGAGGCAGGGGAGGGGGAATAGGATGGAGGTTTCTAGAGGGGAGACCTGGAAAGGGGATAACATCTGAAATGTAAATAAAGAAAATATCCAATAAAAGAAAAAAAGAGACAGTAACAACTTCATTACACGATATTATTAGAGAGAGACCCAGACAACAAGCATGGTGGGAGACATAATGAGAAAGAGACTGAGGAGGGGGAGGAAAGGAATAGAGGAAACACAGAGGACAGAGTGATTACAAGCCGCTTAGGAAATGGAAAAGACTAGATAAGGCAGAAGGTCAAGACAGAGGAGAACCAGCCATGCCAAGGTCTAGGCCATGTCTCCCAGCCAACATGGGGGCTGGGCCCAAGGGCCCCGTTACGTTGTCAGTGACCACAAGGGAGGATCTTCTGCAACATGGAAAGAGAAGAAGCCAGATCAATAAAGGAAGTTGCTGGCCACAAGGAGGTGGAGATGGAGAGGTCCTGCCCCAACTCAGTCCTCCACATGAGAAGGCCTGGGGATGTGTTGTCTCACTTTACCCTGATTCTCTCTGGACTCCGAAGCACCCCAGTGTCCCGACACAGGGTATCCTCCCCTTTTTGATGGCTCTGCTGGTCTCACTTCCTGGAGGGACTCTGGCCATGGCTCAGATCCTGCTTCTTCTGCTGTCAGCAGCATGTCTGCACACTGGTGAGTGTGGGGACCTCTAGCAGGGACTTAACCACAGGAGGGGACATTGGGGCTGGGAAGAGTGGGCTGTCATGTGGACAGTTGTCTGTTAGAGGAGCCAGCCAGGCCTGTCTGCCCCAAGAGAGAGCTCATCCCTCGGAGAGAACCTAACCCAACCCTTCCCTTGCTTTTCTGTCCCACCAGGCACAGGGACAGTTCTGCCCTGTGTCCCACCCCTTCCTGTGAATGATGGCTCAAGTTGCTCTGGATTGTTCTTTAAAACTGCCCCCTGTCACTGTCCCCTGCAGTGACTTCATATTTTCCCTGTCCTTCCTAGGGAACTCTGCAGGATCCAACAGAGAAAACACCTTTGGGGTCAACCAACCAGCTGTCCTCTCTGGAGTCCAGGGCGGCTCCATCGAGATCCCCTTCTCCTTCTACTTCCCCTGGGAATTGGCCAAGGATCCACAGATGAGCATAGCCTGGAGATGGAAGCACTTCCATGAAAAATTCATCTACAACTCCACCCTGCGTTTCATACATGAGCACTTCAAGGGCCGGCTCATCCTGAACTGGACACAGGGTCAGACATCCGGAGTCCTCAGAATCCTGAACTTGAAAGAGACTGACCAGACCTCATACTTCTGCCGAGTTTTTCTGCAAACAACAGAAGGCATGAAGGTTTGGCAGTCTATTCCTGGGACCCAACTCACCATAACCCGTGGTGAGTCCATCCCAGCTATGGTGATTCTTGGCTTCCTTATACCATAGATGTCATTAGAGAGCCTACACTTCTGATTCTTCCCATAGATTTTTCTCATATGTTCTCTCCCCTCCCCAGAGCTCCGCCAGCTTTGCCTTTTCCCTTCCCCACAACCATCTGCAAACCTTAGCAGCTTTCTCTGAGCTGGCCCCCCATTGTACCCTCAGATCCCACCATCCTACTCCCAGTCCTCAGCTCTTCCCAGGTGGCCCAGTTTCCTGCTCCTTTCTCCAAACTTGCACTCCCATCCATCCAACCCATCCTCACCCTCGCTGCTAGAAATCCATGGGTATCTGGCTTCTGTAGGATAGAGCAGCCGTCCCTTGGTCCTGCATCAGGGTCTCGAATAGATGGAGGGTTTACACCATATCTCATGGCTTCTACAGTATGTAGCTTCTGGTCCCCGTGTACCTCTGGCTCTCCTACTTCACCAGTCTCTAAGACACACCCCCACCTCTCCCTCAGTTTCATTCTCCCCTCCCTCATTTCCCTCTTCTCCCTCCTTCCTCCTCAACCCCCATCTTTCCCACATGGACCCTCACGGTCTTACTATGATCAGCTTTTCTGTTTACGTCACCTCCTCCATTACAGCTGTAACTGCATCCACACAGAGTGCACACAGGCCCAGCCTAGTCACTGTGTGAGCATTTCGCCAGCCTCTGTCAGACACCATTGCTGGACATTCTTATGGTCATTATATAGAGGGAGACACAGACACCAGCAGAGCTCAACCCCTGCCCAAGGTCACGCTGGTGATGCAGGCCATGAAAGGGGCCCTTTACCTCCAAGCCTCTCTCAACCAATAGATGCAAGGCCTCTGCTTGAGTTCATTCTATTCCTTGCCTCCCTTCTGTCTTAATTTTGTGGAGCATGGATATATGGTATAAGCATGTGTGTGTGTGTGTGCGTGTGTGTGTGTGTGTGTGTGTGTGTGTGTGTGTGTGTGTAGACATATGCCCCTCTTTGTGTTTGTGGAGATCAGAGGTGGACATTGGGGGCCCTCCTCTAGAAAGACCCACATTATTCTCTTGAGGCAGGTCACTGAACCTGGAGCTCACTGTTTTAGGCTTAGACTGGGCTATGAAGCCTCCTGATTCTTTGTCTCCATCTCCCATGGTGTTGTGGTTTCAAGTGCTCACATGGCCTGACTTACAAAATAAGGTGTATGATGTCTGAGGAAGAACACCTAAGGTTGACCTCTGGCCTACACACATACACACACACACACGTGAACACATATACACACATGCACACACACACACACACACACAAAACATATCCACACAGGCATACACAGGCCTGCACACACACATGAACTCATACACAAATATGTATGTGCAAAAATGTAATAAAACACATTTTGGAAAATACAACATAAAATTAATTGTCAAATAACAGCTGATTATCACTAGTTACATTGCCAGCTCTCGGCAGTGCCAGTGATAAATGGGCTGTCCCTTCTGGGTCAGACTCACCCGCCCTTCCCTGGCAAACCACTGACTCATCTTGACCCCTGTACTGGTTCAATATAAACACCACAGCCACAACTGGCCAGGCAGCCATACGTCTGTGTTTCCTGTGCCTCCTACATGGTTCCCTTAATTTTTTTTCTGAAATTTCTGTTCTTCCCAGGCCCCTCCCGCTTCCTCCTTTGACGCTCTCTCCTGGCCTGTGAGATAATCTGCTAGGTGCTTGGCATAACAATCATTGAAAGACAGCCATGTTTCTCTCTACTTCAGTTGGACACACCATGTTTTTCTGTTTGTCACACACACACACACACACACACACACACACACACACACACACGCTAGACCAGGGCTCGACTACACCTCCCCTCCACTACAGGTTCTTACAGTTTTTTTTTTTTTTTTTTTTTTTTAGTTAATTCATTAACTTGACATTCCTGCCTGTTATTTTTTAATACATGCCCTGTTAAAATCCACTAGGACAACAAAGGAAATATTTCATTGAGCAAAGTCCTGGAACTGAATAGAAATGGTAGAGGGACTACAAAATGAGTGTGCTCTAAGCTACTGACTGTATATTGCATAGTTCAAATGCGTGTCTTATATTAATACATTTATGCCGATAACAATAAATTTTTTTGAGACAGGGTCTCACTATGTAGCCCTGGCTGGCTTAGAACTTGTTATGTAGACCAGGCTGGCCTTGAACTCACAGAGCTCTGCCTGCCTCTGCCTCTTGAATACTGGGATTAAAGGTGTGCGTCACCACACTTGATTTTGGGGGGTGGTACACACTTGCAATCCCAGGACTTCATAGGTAGAGGCAGAGACCAGAAGCTCACAGTCACTTTAGCTACACAGCAAGTGCAAGGCCAGTCAAGGCTACACGGGACTTTGTCTTTAAAAGAAAAAGTTAAGAGTCATTAAGGGCACTGGTTTTGTGATGTTCAAGACTAACACTCAAAATCCCAATATCTACGTAGGAAGCTGGGTGGCCCTGCACATGCTTGTAAATTTGTAACATTGGAACGTTGGTTTCAAGGAGGTGGAGGCAGGAGGATTGCTGATGTTTGTTGGCTTTCAACATGGCTGACACTTGAGCCCTCCTCATTTCATGGAGAGACTGCACCCTGAGGAATAGATGGAGATTGTTGGAAGAGGACACCAGAAGCCTCTTCTGGCCTCCACATGCATATCCAGGTGCACATCTCCACCCTGTGTGTGCGCATGTGTGTGCGCGTGTGTGTGCGCATGCGTGTATAGGGAAGTAACGAATAGATTTTGGTGCTATTTTATTATTTAAATAGTCCATGCATTTAAACAGTGTATTTTGATCACGTCACAAGTGAGGAGTGTCTTCAGCAATAGGTTCCTACCATCTAGTTATGGTGGATAATCGGGAGCAATAGCCATAACCCATGTTGTATTGAGGGCCTCTGGGGCCTCCCTGGCCAGTAACTCATAGGCAGGTAAGCTGTGCCTATTTTCGTTTAACAACCCATGACTTGAGGAACAAGGTTGCCCACCTTGAAGCTGCTTATGTTCTAATGAGAATTGTTTTTAGGAAAAGAGTGTCTTTGATGTGTGTGACTTAAAGGTTGCTCTTTGTAGCCGATGGTGGACATAACGTTCTGAGGAGCAGGTCATCATTTCTAACCAGATCCTCAGCCTCGGCCCTTGTTCCCTTCTTCCCGTGTGAACTTCCGAGAGCTATTCCCCATCCCACATACCCCACAGGAGACAAGATACCCATGGCCTCCCAGATCCAAGAAGAACCCACTTGTTACTTGAGTATAGGAGAGTCCGAGCCTGGACCCTGGAAGCTCTAACAAGCCAGGCCTGGCTGTCCTCAACAGGATAATTAAAAGAACAGGTCATAGTGACAAGCAGAGGAAAGAGGTTTACTCAACATGGCCAAATTGGGAAGAGGAACAAGGAGGTCCAGTGCCTCTGTGCTAAAGTCCATATTTGGGGATTTGACAGGTCCTGATCGGAGGTTGAGACTTAAACAGAAGGCATAGCTAAGCAGGCCCAGTTGGCCCCTATGTAGTGAGCTGTCACTGTCTCCAGTCTCTCCTGCAAAATGCTCTGAGTTGTCAGAACCATATGAACTAACTCTGTTTCTGGGAGACCAGTTCTTTCTCTGGCTGGCTCCAGGCTCCAACCTTTTCCTTCTCCCAGCATTCCTTGGGTGATTCCAATTCCTTGGGGTCCATTGCTTCAGTAGACTGATGGGCAAAGAGGGCAGCAGAGGCATCTTTAGAACATCTTCACTCCTGCCGAGAAGTTCCCTGCTGACTTCCTGCTCTCTTCCAGCCACCCGCACCCCCAGCACACTTCCAAGCACCACCACTGCTACAACTTCAGCACCACGCACCCAAAGTGACGGAACAGAAGGCGAGAGGACGGAGAAGAAGCATGGCCTGGATCCGCAAACCACAATTGGGTTGGCAGTGGCTGCCACTGGATTCCTGGCTGGGGTTTTGGGGTTGATATCGTTCCTCAGGTGGAAGAGAAGGCAAGGTAAGTGGTCCAAGACTGTACCTCCCCCCCAATCACACATCCTGGGTGTTTCCACAGAACAGTCTACACCAGAGTCATCGAAAGTGATTGTTTACAGTGCAGACCCTAAGGATCAGTCAGTGACAGTGCCATGCCAGCATGAGGACCTGAGTTCCGGCACCATAATACAGTCTGGAACCCAATGTTGGGGAGGTAGAGACAGGATGATCCCTGGGGCTTGATGGCTAGCCGCACTAGCCTAATCAGTGAGCCTCAGGTCCCAGTGAGAGACCCTGTTTTTAAAAATAATAGTAATAATTAATAATGTGGACAGCTACTGAGGAGTGATAGCACAGGTTGGCTTCTGGCCTCCTCCCTCCCTCTCTCCCCAGTGCAGATCTATGAAGACCTCCTCTTCAGTCCAGAGTCAGGCTCGTACTTAGAGTAAGTGGGATCTTTTTGTCAGTGTTGATTTGGTTTGGATGGCTGCAGGTGTGCGGCGCTAATCCCCCTCAGAATCCGCTTTAAGTGAATTCCTGGGCTTCTGCAGGGTCAAATTTGTGAACCGCCCAGTCTAGTCACATCTGGTTCTTTTCTGGTGACTTAGTCATTCATTGCCAGCCCACTCCTTTGACTTACAGAGGAGAAAGGACTTACCTGGGAGAAAGCCGGTGGGGGGTGGGGGGAGGGCGGGGAGCAGAGCAGACAGGAAGTTGCCTCAGCTCAGCTGTGTCCGTTACTTCCCAAAATCTGACTTGAACTGGAAGATCACAAATAGATAGAGGATGAAGTTCCCTAACTCCGTGGTGATGGGAGAGGTGTCCCGAGGGCTGAGTGTTCATTCTGGAAGGAGCTGTGGTGTTGACAGACACAGTCGAGGAGAGGTGGGTAGTTAGACAAACTCTCAAAGGAAGACAAATAATATAGAGTCAAAGAATAAATAATGACAGTCAGAGGCAGCAAGATAACTCAGGAGGTCAAGGCACTAGCAATGGCCAGAGCCCACATGGCCGAAGGAAAGCACTGTCTCCAGTATGCTGTCCTCTAACACACACACACACACACACACACACACACACCATGGCATGTGTATACTCACATACATGGTAAATAAATAAATAAAATAAAATAAAAACAGTGACAGCCGATGGTGATCCGCACCAGCAGTCACTACACTTGGGAGGTGGGGGCAGGAGGATTTTGAGTTCAACGGCAAAGTTAATTACTGTAGTGAGTTCAAGACCAGCCTGGACTATATGAGAATTTATCTCAACCCCACCTCCCTCCCACAAAATATCCAGGAAAGTGCTGGGAGCCATGTAGAGGACACTTCCTGGCCTTGCGGGAAAGGGAAACCATCTCAAGAACTGTGCTGTGTGCTGTGTGGTGCCAGTGTGGGAGGCAGATGACAGAAGGGAACCTTGTAAGTCAGGTCCCAAAGACTCCGAGACCAGAGTCAAAATGAAATGGCCACCTCAGCTTCCTGCTGTGATGACATCAGTGAAGGTCTCAGATGGGGGTTCAAGAAGATCACTGAGACAGATTATTGAAGAGGAAGAGCTTTATTTTAAAAGTTATCAATTCCATGGACAGACAGAAAGATAGCAGCATGCCAGGGGGGGCTCTAGGGAGAATTCAGGCCCCAATATGGCAGGGGCTTAAAAGAGAGCAGTGGCGGTTTCTTTGTAACTTTCTGAGGATGGGAGTGACTTCATAGCACAAGCCTGTACCAGGAGGGAGACAGAAATGTGCGAGAAAGAGCAGGATGTGTGGCCACGGATCCCTTCTTTGATGTAAAATTATTTCCCAGGTGAGCCGCCCTGGACCTAGGTGGAAGTCTGTCACCTGCAGAGTCACAGTGTCTCGGTAGTGTCTCTGTGAGGGAAGGAGTTGCTGTAGGTACTGAAGCAACAGCGGGCATCTAACATTAGGTTCTTATGGTGAACAGGTTGGAGGTGGGTCAGGCTGTGAGGGTTTAACACGGTGGGGAGTGCGCACGGAGAGGAGTGGGCAGAGCCAGGAAAAGCTGGAGGCAAAAGCATCCAGACTCTGTGACTAGCCCAGTGTAGTAGGGTGTGTCCATAACCACAATGTGTGGAAGATGAAGGCAGGAGAATCAGTAGTTCAAGGTCATCCTTCGGTTCGGAAGACCTCAAAGAAACACAGAATCAGTGATTAGACTGCAAAGTGGCTCTTAGGGAGCGTTCAGGTCCCAACATGAATACGTGATTCCAGAGAAGAGGAACAAGTCTCAAATTTGTTGAAAAATAGTGATAAAGTCACTAAGCCATATAGGGACCGCAACCACCCAGCTACATAGGGACCAAAAGAGGAAGCTTGTTTGTGTGGCAATGGTCACTTTTCCGCTGCTGTGGTAAAGCATCACGACTAAAAATAACTTGTTGAGAAAAGAGTTCGTTTCAGCTTGTGGTTCCAGAAGGAAGGTTAATAATGGCGAGACAGTTGAAGCGGGACACTGAGCGGTCACATCTTCAAGCATATGCAGAAAACAGAGAGGAAGCTGGAAGTGAGGCAGGGTAATAAGTTCTCAAAACCCGCACCCAGTGACACACACGTCTTCCAGAAGGCTTGCACCTGCTAAGTGTTCCATAACCTCCCCAACCAGGTCACGTGCTCAAATAGATGAGCCTATGGTGAAGATTATCACTCAAACCTCCACAGGGGCAAGCTTGCCAGTGCTGCACCTCCACAGGGGCAAGCTTGCCAGTGCTGCGGATATATTATATTTGAAATGTTGTATGGATCTGACAGAGCTGTGCTAAAACAACAACAACAACAACAACACTTGTATTTTAAGTCGAAAGAACACAGAGAGATTGCCCAGTGGTTAAGAACACTTGCTCTCCTCGCCGAGGCCCCAGTTCAGTTCCCAGCACCCATTCAGGGTAGCTCACAACCACCCGTAAGCCTAGCTTCAGGGGTTCAGGGATCTCTTCTGCCCTCCTTGGGCACGGGAACCCACGTGATACACACTCACACAATCACACATACATACACACAAATAAAAATATAGCTTTAAATCTAAGAAAGTAAAGTAAACCATTCAGGAAGAAGGCCCAAGGAGCCAGACAACTTGTTCTCCAAAACACAGTGGGTGACATTGTAGAAGGAAAGAAAAAAAGAAGCAGAGAATAGGAAACATCTCTCTCGTTCATAAAAACAGAAAAATTAGTTGAGATGTCTATGCTAAGGAGCTGGGAAGATGGCTCAGTGGTTAGGAGCACTGGCTGCTCTTGCAGAGGACCTGGGTTCAATTCCCAGCACCCACACAGTGGCTCACAGTTGTCTGTAAATCCTGTTCCAGGGGACATGATGCCCCCTCCTTTGACCGCCACAGGGACCAGGTACACAAGGGTGGAACAGACATACAAGCGGGCAAAACATTCATACAATAAAAATAAGTAAAGGTATAATTTTTAAAGCATTTGTATTTCAACAACCACCAGTGGATTCGAAATAATTCCCGTTTAAAGTACAATGGCGGTTTTGTAAAAAGAGCTCATCTTCTCCAGCTGACGCTCTCTCAAAACCAAACATGAAATGAAACAAAACAACATCGCCAACAAGATGGCCAATAATGGAGGTCACTCACCGCCTGTCTCAGCAATAATAATGGAGGTCACTCACCGCCTGTCTCAGCATTAATAATGGAGGTCACTCACTGCCTGTCTCAGCATTTATTAAACGAGGGTTTAAAGGGATGGCTCGGCAGTGAAGAGCACTAGCTGCTCTTGCAGAGGACCTGGGTTCTGTTTCCAGCACCCCCTCCCCTCACATCGCAGCTTACAACAGCCTGTGACTGACTGAGGCTTTAGGAGTATCTGAAGCCCTCTCCTGAATTCTGCCAGCATTTGCTCTTGTGTGCATATGCTCCCACACAGATGCACATAATTTAAGAATTTTTTTTTTTAAAAAAAATTGTTTTAAGCTACAGTTGTGTTCAAAGGGTAAAGGGGTCAGTCTCCACATCTAAGCACCTGAGTTAAGTTCCCTGGGAGCCACTCCTGCAAGCTGGCCTCTGACAAACTGTGGCATACCACCTGCCATATAATAAACAAGTGGCAATTTTTAAAAGCTCTAAAATCTATAGTAACTAAAGCAGCATAGTATGCACCAAGACAAATAGACCAGTAGAATAAAATATAATCCAGAAAGGGGCCGTTTCTAAGGATGCTAAAAGGAAGGTGGGTATGTATAAAGTGTGAATCAGGTATGGGCTGAGAAGGATCTCCAGGTAAGGTGAAGGACGAGGACGCAAAGGAGACAGGATGGACCAGGCAGAGATTTGAGAGGAGCGGTTGCTAGTAAGACAATAGCCCCGCAAATGTAGTTCCGGGCTCCTCCTCAACTGCCCCGACGGCCCGGCAGTGTTTTTGCCTGCCCCCTTTCCTCTGAAGGTGCTCTGAACACAGAGGACAGTGTGGGGTGATGGAGGGTCAGCGCCAATGTCACACTGACACTGTTTCTTCCCCTGACAGGCCAGAGGACTAAAACTGAAACCCCAGCCAGGTGAGTACCATCTCTGCAAGAGCTGCCAGCGCTCTTAACCGCTGAGCCATCTCTCCAGGCCCTTCAGATAACATTTAAAAATAAAAGGAGAGCTATGCACAGGGGCTCTTCACACCATCTCCGCCGCCCCTGGCTCCTCCTGTCTGCTTCCTCCTTCGTCCTCTGTGGTGCCAGACGCTTCACCTCCACCAGCTTCACACACGGACGGGAGTGCAGCAGAGTCTCAGAACAGCTTCTGCCCCACCCCCACGGCTCACGGGGTCTTTCTCCTGTTTCCTAAGCTTCCCTCTCTGAGACTGGTTTCTTCTCAGCCTTGAACATCTGCCTGGACTCATCCAGTTCTCCTGTTTTCCTTTCTTCTCTCTGGTTGGTTGGTGAACCCCATTCCCCCAGAATCCTTTGTTCTAGATCTTCCCCCATCTCTCCTTCTTTTCTCTCTGCCTTCCAACCTCTCTGCCCTTTTCTCCTGCCTTTCCTTTTCCTTATCATACATTGCCTGTTCTAAGCCTTCTTCCTCCAACCCCTTTTTCTGAGAAAGGGTCTCATACAGCCCAGGTTGGCCTCAAACTCACAATGTAGCCAACAATGACCTTGAACTTCTGATCCCTTTACCTCCATTTCCTAAGAGTTAGGATGACAGGCATTGCACCACACGTGGTTTATAAGATGCTTTGGATGGGCCCCAGAGACGTGTGATGCAGGCACTTGACTAGCTATAGTACACCCCCAGCCTCCTCCCTCTTTCCTCTCCCCTCTCCTTCCAATCTAACCTCAGGTCCCTTCTGTAGCTTAAAATAAATAAATAAATAAAAATTAAAAATCCCGGCGAGGGGTTTCTACCCGCCTTAGACCATTTATGTTCCTGAATGAAAGGCACATACAGCCTTTATATTTTAATATGCCTTAGGCAGCACAATAGCTGAGCAATTGTCTACCCTCTATGCTGTTAGAATCCATTTCCTTATGGCACTGAGTTATCACTTCCTAGTTACTATGTTTCATCTGGGCTGCTCTTAGCTCCAGTTGGCCAGCCCTCATGACAACGTTTTCTTCACTCCTACCGCATGGCAGCTCTCTCCCCCTCCTACAAGTTCATCTCCTTCCTTCTCCTCTCTCCCTTCCCTGTTGTCTCCTCTTTCTAAGCCTCCAAAAACCTCCTCCCCACCTGTCTCTTCTCTCCAGCTACTGCCTTTCGGCATCTTTATTCACCAATAAGAATTAACTTGGGGGCAGGATCCCAGGAACTATGCCCAGACTCCAGGTTTTGGGGACCTGTACTTTGCAATACAATAGACAGTAAAAGACAAAACCCTCAATACTTTCTTTCAAGATCGAAGCCTGAGTGCCTACCCAGAAGATATGAAACTTTTTTGCCTTCTAGTTATAACCAATGTAGTGACAGAGGATACACTTGGTTCTTCTTGTTTCTGGTTTCTGTTCCTTCCTAGATTTCCTAGAATGTCTCACCTTTTATTAATGCTAAGAGACCCTGGCCAGGCTACCTTACCAAGGCTCCTTCATCCTCTTCCAGTGAGCCTTCTTGTGAGGGCCTAACACCATCATGTTTATCCTCAGTCACCAAGGATTGCAGAGACCACTCAAAGGGAACCTTTGGTGCTTGTGCTTGTGTGTGTGTGTGTGTGTGTGCATGCACTTGCATGTGCGCATGCGTGTGTTCTCAGGTGCCATCCACTTTTTTACATAATTGTTTTTATTACATTTTGTGTACAAGCGTGTGCGTGCGTGTGTGCGTGTGTGCGTGTGTGCGTGTGTGCGTGTGTGTGTGTGTGTGTGTGTGTGTGTGTGTGTGTGTGTGTCAGCTTGACGTGGCATGCATGTGGAAGACAGAAGACAAATTCTGAGAGTTGGCTCTTCCTTCTCCCTTATAAATCCTTGGGATGAAACTCAGGTTGTCAGTCTTAATGTCAAGGCCTTAACCACCAAGTCATTGCACCAGACCCCACTTGGTTTTGTTGTTGTTGTTGTTATGTTGTTGTTGAGACAGGGTCTTCCACTGGTCTTGAACTCACCAACTAGACAAGATTGTTTGACCAGTGAGCATCGGGAGTCCTCCTGATCACACACAGATACGAGGTTGTCCAGTGAGCATCGGGAGCATCCTCTATTTCAAGACAGGGTCCCTCACTAACCTGAAGCTCATCAATTTGGCCAGGCTGGCCAGACAAGGAGCGTCAGGGACCTACCTGTCTCTATTCCCTCCCCTCTTCAAGGCTCACTGTACCCTGATCTTTTACATGGGTCCTGGGGATCTTAACTTGGGTCATCATGTTGGTGAAGCAGCCACTTTTCCCAACTGAACCATTTCTCCAGCCCTCTGCTTTCTCTGAGACAGGGTCTCTCTCTGAGTCTGGAACTCATCAGTTAGTCTAGGCCAGTTGACCAGTGAGCTCCAGGGGTTTATCTGCCTGTCCCTTCTCCAGCCTCCAGATTTATGCAGGTGTGGGAATCTAAACTCAGGTCTTCGTAATTATATGACAAGTACCTTACTAGCTGAGCCACCCCAGCACCAAATATCTAAATTCTTTCTCGTCCAGTCTCTCATATGTTACCCATCTTGTTCCTATGCAGGGAGCCATTGGAAACCAGTGAGAAACGTGAGAGTGTCGGCCATGAAGGTAATGCTGTCAGCTTCTTGTTTCCACTCTTGGCTCTGTCTTTTTCTCCCAAGACCCCATACTTCCATAACCATTCCCCACACACACAGCACTTCCTTTCCCACCTCCCAGATGTCCCTCCATGTAACCAAGGGCCCCACATCATTGGGGAACTCCCAGCTATCTGCCCACTCTCCTGTCACATTGCCTGACTTTAGCACTCCATGTTCCTTTTTCTCTAGGGCAATGTATGGACCCCAAAGAGAACTCCGAGGTAAGCAACTCAGACTCAGGCCTGAAGAGAGTGGAAGGGTGTTGAGGGTGGTGGATGGGTAGAGGCCTATGGTGCAGGCAGGACACTGAGGCTGCAACTGCTGCTTTATGGTAGCCACAACTGCACTGCTACCATCTGACCTCCCGTTTCTCCCTCAGGACAATAACATTCTATATGCCTCCATCTCCCTCTCAAGTCCAACCTCACCAGGAACAGCAACCAGCCTGCCTGTCCACAGGAACCCCCAGGAAGAGACTGTGTACTCCATCATAAAGGC
Organism: Rhabdomys pumilio; assembly: GCA_030674055.1. Lineage (NCBI taxonomy): Eukaryota > Metazoa > Chordata > Mammalia > Rodentia > Muridae > Rhabdomys > Rhabdomys pumilio. The sequence continues at coordinate 15,273,983 of JANHMN010000023.1, forward strand.
TAAATGAGTAGGTCTAAGTGACACTCTTAGTCACCTTTGTTTCTAGTGGGAAGACTCCCAGCTTCCACTGATACCACAGGCAGACACAGAAATTCATTCGTCAGAGTCTGACCACACAGAAAGTCTCAGTTCCCTTTTCTAATTCCCTAGGCCTCCCTCACAAAAAATAAAAAGATCCACAGAATCTGCCTAAATGAAACTAAGGAGAGAACTGATGAGAGCCTTGACTTCTGGCCCTCTAAGGACCCTCCTCTATCACTTTTTCTAGCAGTGATCCTAAATGCTGGCAGGCAGACTCCATGACGTGAACCCACATCACTGAGTGTAATAACCAGTACACAGTGTGACTGGTTCCCATATACCACTGCACTGAACATCAGCCCAAACCCTAGATAGATGGCATGAGACACGTAACTATAATAAACACCAGGTGGCTAAGGTGTTTGCCTAAGGCCATGTAGCTCCCAGGAAGTAGTAGCTCAAACCCAAACGTGCTGTTCTGGAGGTTCCTCCAGCTCTGGCTCTTCTCTCCAGAGAAGGCAGTTGGCCATAGCAACACACACACACACACACACACACACACACACACACACAGAGCAGCAGTAATCGCAGAGACCTGCTTTATTAACACAGGCTGCACGGCTCTGACTTGAACCGTGGAGCAGGTCAGCATCCTCAGCATTTAACAGCTGCTCGGGAAGGCTGAGAGGCTCTCAGTGCAGCGGCCAACAGCTGGAAGACCAGACTACTCTACTCCTCAAAGAGGGCGGCCAGGAGCTCCTCTGAGCTGCCCCTCTGCTGCAACTCCCCTCTCTCTTCCTGCTCTCCAATGTCTTCCATGAGTTGCTCAAAGTCCAGGTCACTGGAACCATCGTCGTCGTCAGGCGGAAAACTTGCTGCCTCCTGTGTCAGGGGCACCTGGGGCCCAAGCCCTTCCTTTCCCAATGGACAAGTCCCGTGCTGAGCTGTTGGGGTAGGGCACTTGGACACAATTTGAATTTCTTTCTCCTCAGATAAGTTGATGACTGAAGCCTTGTTTTCAGGAGCTTTAAATTTTTTCTTAGGGCCTAAAGGGAATAAGGGACAAAGTTAAGAGTCAACATATCCTGACTTTTTACAAGTCAAATGTCTGAATTCTTGATTAAAACATATGAAAGGATAATCTTTATCAAAATATAGAATGTGGGCTTTCAGGTCACGCTTGGATTCTAGCCTTGTGTCAGCTGTGTATTCAACATGGGTGGTCAATAAATTTGAAACCTGAGCCTCAGTACATTTGTATTTGAAATGTCAACGGGGCTGGAAAGCTGGCTCTGCAGTGAAAAGCACTTGCTGCTCTTAGGGAGGACTGGGCTTCAATTCCCAGGCTCACATAGTAGCTCATAACCATCTGCAGCTCCAGTTCGTCTGAGAATAAGAGACTATAGCATGTGCAGCCCTAAATGGAACAAGGCTCGAGGATCTTTGAAAAGAGAGGGGCCAAAGACTGTATAAAGGCCAGAGGTGGCAGAAACAGTATTTTCTTAACAGAAAAGGGCAGTAGTCGCACATGTGAACTCACAGTGATCGTGACAGCACACATACGATCTGTGCAAGCTCAAGCCAGATAAAATTCTGGTATGGAAAGGGAAAGGGAAACATGAAATCCCACTAGCTGAGACATGACATTTTTAAAAAAGATTTTATGTATACGGGTGTTTTGCCTGCATGTATATACATCACATATATGGAGGTCAGAAGAAGGTTTGGAGCCCCAGGAACTAGAGTTATGGATGGTTGTGAGCCATCATGTGAGTGCTAGAAACTGAACATGGGTCCTCTGGAAGACAGCCAGTGCTTGATTTAGCTTGATAGCTTCTGGGAGAGGGCAGGTCAGCCTCTTTACTGATACGATTGACCCCTGATAGGTCAACTACACACCAGACTAGGCCCCACACCCAAGGGCAATACAAACTGGACTTGATGGGCTGATAGGAAGAAGAAAACTCAAGTTTGGGTGGTCAGGGAGGGGAGGGTGAAGAATAAACAGGAGAAGTTGAGGGAACGAGTATGGTCAAAATACATTGTATGAAACTCTTAGGCAGCGGTGGTGACGCACGCCTTTGATCCTAGCACTGAGAAGGAAGAAGCAGTGAATGTCTCTGAGTTCAGGACCAACCTGGTCTACAGAGTGAGTTCCAGATCAGCTAGAGCTACACAGTGAAATGCTGTCTCAAAAGCAAAGCTTGGTAAGTCAGTGAGATGTCTCAGTGGGGAGCCCACATGGTAAAGAAGAGAACTGACTCCCCAAAGCTGTCTTCTTACCTGCACGTCTGCACCATGGCATGCATACACGCACACACAAACAGAACAGGTAAGTGTAAAATGCCAAGTATCTAGTCACAGAAACACTGTGACTTAGTGACTTAGGTTTAGAGGGAACGTCACGGAGCTTCGAGCATCTACTTAGCCAGCCCACGACCGTATCAATAAACACTCTCCACCATCTGGTTATCCTTGGATTTAATCAAATCAGAAACAACTACATTTGTCTGTTTACTTAGTTCTTTTAGAGTAGGGTCTCACTATATAGTGCCGGCTGCCCTGGAACTCAGAGAGCCGCCTGCCTCTGCCTCTTCAGTGCTGGGATTAAAGGCCTGCCATGCTATCACTGGCCACCAATAAGTTTATAAAGTTTATAAAGAATGTTCTAGGATCATTCTGAGACAAGGTCTTTCATTCAGAATTTCATTTATCTTCCTCCTTCTCCTGTCTCCTTCTTTTCAGTGTTTTTGAAAGAAGGTCCCACTATGGAGTCCATGCTAGCCTAGAAGTTATATGCACTACAGGCCAGCCCCGACTTCATCAGACTCCCACCTCAACACACAAGCATGAAGAGTTGTTCAGTTTTTCAGAAACGACCCAGGGAGGAGAGGTGCAGACAAGAACCTCACTCCCCACAGCCTTTGAGCCTCTGAGGCTTACCAGGACGGCCCAGGTCTGAATGTCCCTGTTCTTCCTTCCCTCTCAGTGTAGGTACAGGAGGGACTGTGGATTCACTGACCAGAGATTTCTTCACAGTTTTCTTCTTTGGAGTCCCATCTTGTCCTCCTGCTGGGCCTGTATAAACCCCAACCCCCAAGCATAAAGAAAATTTGTTGAGAGTTGGCAAAGAAGACGGTAGCCACTTATTTAGCTTCTGCCTTGTTCCGTACTTCTGGCTCAGCCCCAGTCTAGCAGGTTCCCTCAGTGGCTCCCAGTTCCAGCCATTTTGACATTGCTACCCCAGGGTCTTCTCCTTTCTGTGGTTCTCCTTAGAACCAGCCTTCTCCAAGAAATCAGCCTTGGGGACTAAGCTAAACCCTACACCTTTAACCGAAGACTTTGGGAATAAGAACAAGGCACTGTGACTTCCACTCTGGCATCAGCCTGGACTATTCTCTCAGATCCTAGAAATAAGATGCAGTCAGGCATAACCACCTGCCACTTACTCTCTCTACTTCTGTTCTCCCTATCTGTGGGTCTTGCCCCTTTCCAGCTGTCTTGCTTACCTCTTGACTTGGGTTTTTTTGTCTGTATTTTAGCTGGCTTGAGTGTAGACAAAGTTGGGTCCTTCAATAGAGAAAGAACAGAAAAAGGCAAATTGAATTACAAACTCTTTCTAAAAACCTGGAGGCAGTTTAGTCATGTGATTCTCATGCAAACATGAGGCCCTGAGTTCATTCTCCAGAACCTACATAAAAGGCAGTGTGTCACCGAGCACACTTGTGATCCAGCACTGGAGGTGTGGAAACAGGTGCATTCTTGGGGCCTGTTGACCATGCTATCTGAATGGTCAAGCTACAGACCTACCTCAATAAAAAACAAGGTAGATGGCACCTGAAGAATTACACCTGAGAACAACCTCGACCTCCACGTGCATTTGCACACACATGCATGCACACCTGCATACCTGTGCACTAGCACACATATGCTCTTTTTAGAAGAGGGGGTGCTAGAGAATAATGGATGGGCCTCAGAAAGTTAAATTAGGTTTGATTGCAGCCTGGTTCAGCAGGAGAGAGAAAATATGTGGTCACCCTCCAATCCTATTTAGTACCAGTCAATGCAAGGACTGGGTGTATAAAAAGAAGCTGAGGCAGGGGAGGTAACTTAGAGACTATGAGATGGCACAGTGGCTCCAAGCCTGACAAGCTGAGTTCAACTGGAGGGACCAACATGGTGGAAAGAGAGAACCAAGTCCCTCAACTTGTTCTCTGGCATCTGTTCCCACGCCCAAGTAAATAAATGGAGTAATAAATTTTTTTACAAAAAAGAAAAAGGTAAACTAAAAGAGAACGTGAAAAAATATTTCACGGAGATGCCAAGAAAATGGATGACATTTGAAGTTTCCATACAAGAGAAAGGAGTGGAAAAAGCAACTGAGGGTTTCCCAGAATTACATGAAGACCCAAAGAAACACAGCACAAACTGAAATTTCAACCAAGGAAATTCCTAAAGAGCTATGAAGGTCCTACAGGGAGGAAGGAAAGAAAGCCTCCTTTTTTGGAGATCCTAAAGGTTGAGCCAGCCAGTCAGTGCCCCAAGGCTGGATGGTTCACAGGGACTATGGATCTATGTCAACCCCACCCCTACAGGAATCCTAAAGTCATAAGAACTCTTTGTCAGCTTTACTTTCTTCTTTTCTTTCTCTTCCTTCTCCTCCTCTGAGTCCTTCTCTTCTTTCTCCAGACAAGACTCAGGGATGTTGGACTCACAGAGCATCAAATCTAGAAGAGGGGATGAAGGAAGACTATGTGTCCAAGATACATTGTTGAATTGAGCTGATCTCAGGAAATCCATCTCAAACCCTGTCTTCTGAGTCCTGGGGAAAGTCCCACATCACCACAGTCCTACTGATCATGACTCACACATACCCTGTCTTATCCTCCCCTCCCCCATCTCTCTGGGTCACAGTCACAAGAGCTCCCACTAGAGAATCTGGACAGGGGCAGAGAGTGCAGGCTTGGGTCCTGGGGCAGGGGGATCTCCATCCTCCAGCTCCTATTCTCTTCCTACCTTTCTCTTCCCTACTGATGTCAGCTCCACTGTATCGACTCCAGAAACCAAACAAGTTAACCCGCTCCTGGGGAACCAAGAAAAAAACAATGTCACCCACTCCCCCTGCCAGGCACAGCTTTGCCCTGTCTTCTGGATTCTAGTTATGACAAAGTCTGTATTCATTTTCCAAACCATTATCATTTGAAATATCACATTAGCTTTATCTGAACCTTTAAAGGAGATTAATTATAATCTCTCTTCTAGTTGATTTGTGCTGGGACACGTGACTCGGAGAGAGAAGTTCACATGTCACTCTCTACCCCACCCTCCTCCTTCAGAGGAATTTGAGGATTAAAAACTGTGCTTGGGCAGAGAGAAGATACCAAGTGTCCAAGGGCAGGGAGAGGAGTGGATGCCTTAGGCATCAGGGAAACCTGGCCAGGAAGGAAAGGTGAGCTCTAAGCTGCCATAGGGAAGGCCTCCAGCTCCCTGCAGTGGGCAAAGGTGTGGGTTGCCTTTGGACTGAGTGGGCCCAGCCGGGGCGAGCTAAGCACTGTCCCACCTGAATACTGATCTGTTCTGCTCTGTGCGCCATCGCTATGGCTGCCTCCAGCTTCTGGTTGGAGTCCTTGTTCTTGCGTTTTTTCTAAAACAGAAGGTTAGGCTTGGTGATAAATATACCTTTAAAAATAGTCAATACAGAAACCTTCAAATAACTAATAATTGTCTCATTAGTCAATACGGAGCTAGAAAGCTGGCTCAGCAGTTAAGGACTGCTCTTCCAGAGGTCTCAAGTTAGGTTCTCAGCATCCACATCAAATAGCTCAATACCATATGAACTCCAGCTTCAGGGATCTGAAGTTTTGAGTCTCTGTAGGTTCCTACATAATGTGTATGCACCCACAATTAAAAATAAAATAAATCCTTTTAAATAAAAAATAATCAACAATAATATTAGACACATGATCCCAACATACCACTACTCCCCCCTCCAAGACATTTTTGTGTTTTGAAGCAAGATTGCACACTGTAGCTCAGTCTGGCCTAGCACTCACTTACAGCCTATTGGCCACAAACTCAGTGCAATCCTCCTGCCTTAGCTTCCTAAGTGCTGAATTATAGATGTGAATCATCACACCTGACTTAGACATTATCTTAGCTACAGGTATTTCAGTTCCTGGTACTGACACAATACTCTGTTCTTAATCTTTTGGGGCTCTCCTTCCCAGTGACATTTTGGTACCCTCTCCACAGTGAATCACACACAGATTTGAAGGGAAAGAAGATGAATGTTCAGATGACTCCCCTTTCAGCCCCTCACAAGCTCCTCCAAGCCAGCAGTTTAATACTCAATTGAATGAATGCCCACTACAAACATTTCTTCTCCCGACTCCATAATTCCAAAGACCATCTTGTTGGGCTGTGTGACCTCTGCTCACTTTAAGGCTAGTTAAACCCAGAATGAACACAGGAAGGAAGAATGATTTAGCTAACCACTTTGCTTCTCAACTAGGGAAGACTTTGTCTCCCAGAAGACAATGTTTGGGGACAATCATTTGACTGTCACAACCAGAAAAGAACAAGACACAAAGTAGAAGATGCCGCAGTGCCCAGGGTTGTTGCTCACAACTGCATGTAGAACAGCCCTCCACAGCAAAGGGTTATGTGAACCAAGAAGTCCGCTGTGCTGAGACTGAGAAGCCCTGGGTTAACTTGGGCCCTTAAACTTGCATCTTGAACTGATTTGAACACGGTGTGGTGGTGTCTACCTGTGACCCCACGATTTAGGAGGTTGAGAACAGAAGGATCAGAAGTTCAAGATCATCCTTAACTACATAGTGAGTTTCCGGGCCAGCCTGAGGTATATAAGACCCTCTCTCAAAAAAGAAAACACACAACAAACAAGCAAACAAATCACAAAAAGAAACCCATTTCCTGTATCACAAGAGATGTCCCAAGTTTGCTCACCACTCTAGCTAGCTCCAAAGACAGCTCCTGGAAGTTCTTCAGCATGCGGACTGGAATCCACGCACGAGAAACTGTTTCTCCAAAAAATGTCACATGGTACTTAGACTGTAATAAAAGGTGGTATTGTTTGGATCAACCCTGGCTCACCTACCCAGCTCACCCTACTATTCCTCTACTCTGACCTCAAGAACCCCAGGCAAAATGTAGTGAGCAAAGTAAAGATGCCCCGCTGGGAAACAAGTGTGTCTCGCTGCATTACCTCCAGGTCTGTCACTCCAGCTAAGTGTCCCCTCGCTGCATCCGTGTCTGACTCCAAGTGTGTTACAATGGATGTGTTCCTGCATCCGTGTCTGACTCCAAGTGTGTTAGAATGGATGTGTTCCTACTTGGGCAGAACCAGGAGACTCACCGGCAGGGAATCAAGATGAGAAGCAAACAGAAAGTACTCCCCCAGATCGGGATCGGATTCTATCATGCCTGGCCACCTGGGGAAGGGTGAGGGATGGGAGAGAAGGGGTATGATCAGAACACACCCTCACCGTCATGCACACATGGAAAAAATCAAGATGTCTTACAGAAGATCAAAACCTGGGTTTCTGTTCTCCCCCACCTGCAGCCTGCACATGCGCCTTTGCCTCCCCTCTCGGTGACCTGCATCCTAGATCGTCAGTCCCCACTGGTGCTCAAATGACTGACATTATGTCCAGCAGAATAAAAGAGATCTCAGTCATCCTATCAAACCTGAGGACACTGTCCTTCCCTCCCCTTTTCATGCCCTCACATCTCAACATGCTAAAATGCCTTGAAGCAGGGCTTGGAGACATGTGCCTTACAATCCTGCACTAGAGAAACTTAGACAAGACTCAAGGGCAGCATTGCCTCAAAAACAAAGCAAAACAAAAACAAGAAATTGCTTTAGGTCCTTCTCCCTCTTTTATATCCACTCACCACAGCAGCACCAGACCCATTTTCCATCCCATCCCACCTCCACCCTGCACCTGGTCTTCCAAAGCCTTCCAGCTCAGCCCTCATCTTTTCCCTCTGATGTTCTTTCTAATGCAGCTCTACAACAAAGGATTGCCATATCTTTCCTTCCTGCATGACTCTACCACCCCATGTTCTCTGTCACGGTGCCCTACCATGGGTATCCGTATTGCTTGGCCCAGATGATGGATCCTGGAACGTAGGAGGCATAGGCCACATCACTCTCACACCCTGCCCAGCTCTCCTCAGGAATGTCACAGCGATTATAATTCAGATCTGCCAAAAGAGGAGAAATGCAGAAACAGGAGACTCAACGGGCAGGTGAGCTAGGATGCAGGTCACTGAGAGGGGAGGGCAAAGGGACATGTGCAGGCTGCAGGTAGGGGAGAACAGAAACCCAGACAGGAAATGCAGCTAGAGCCAAGAGAAGGAGTGCTGCCTCAAAAAACAGATTCCAAACTCCTGCTCACATCCCCGTGTGGCTCTGCCCCTTTGGTGGGGCAGTGTGGAGGTCACTTCTCCGAGAGGCTTTCTCTCCTGTAAAACAAGTGTGCTGGACTAGATGGTGATAATCTTTCCCAAACCATCTCAAACATTCTAGAAGGAATGCTAAGCTCATTGGGTCTTTCTCAGTTGCCTTTCCCAGAATGTCATATATCCCTCTCTGCCTAGCACAACACAACACTAATATTCCAGGCAGTGGTGATAAGAGCAGGCAATGCTGACACAGATAGGATTCACTCAGTGTACACATAAAGCTGTCCAGTTCACCCCATGTCTTCCTGCCACCCTTATGCCAGATTCATCCACAGAACAGGAAGGTCCTTCCTTCCCAGAGCCCACAGTTACAACTAAGTTGCACTTAACTGAAAGGAGACATGTTGGGAAAGAAACAGAGGAACAATAAAAACTAGGGGAAACCATTTCCACTCCTTCTACCTGGATTCTGGTCACAGGACCAGTCATCTGGAAGGACCGAAGGATCAGTGTCTCCACGTAGCTGCCGCCACTTCTTACACTGGGGAGAGGAACACTGGACCCAGACGACACAGTGGCCTGTGACAAGAGAGAAACTGAGGTAAGACAAAAACACACCCTTCCTTCTTCCATCCAACTAAATTCAATACATATCTGAATCATATCTCAGAGCTTGCACACTAACCAGTCAAGGCTCTGAAGTATAAACGGCAGAGTGAAGGCTCAGAGAGAGCAATTTTACTGACGGCCCACCTAACTTGGTGACAGAGCTGACCTTAGAACCCAAGCTTTCCACTGTAATCTCTCTCTACCAAACACAAGTGACACTTTCTGTCTTGACATCAGATAGTTTGCCTTAGCTCAGCAATGAAGAGCGTGCACCCCTTTTCCAGAGTTTACTTCCAGCACCCAGCTCACTAATGGCTTAACTTCCACTTCAGGGGACCTGGTGCTCTTCCTTCTGGCCTCTGTAGGCACTTTGCTCATGTGCACAAACCCACATTCCTGCACACACATACACAAAATTAAAAGTTAGAAAGAAAAATCACATGTTAAAGGTTGCCTTAGGGCTGTAAGCGTACTCAGTGTTCTGCAGAATACTTTCTTAACTTTTACAAAGCCCCATGGGTCCATCCCCATTATCACAAAGAAACAGAAAGCTTGGGGCTAGGAGACTGCTTTCCTTGAAAGCAGGAGAGCTGAGTTAGATCCACACACTACCCACCAGAAAAAAAAAATGCTGGGCATGGCGATAGGTGCTTGTAACCTAGAGATAGATAGGGGGATCCCTAGGACTCCATGGATACCTTGGTTGGTAAGTTCCAGGCCAGTGTCTCGCATCTCTCCCTCTCCTCCTTCCCCTTCTCTCAAAAAATAAAAAATTAAAAAGGTGGATGGTGTCTGAGGTTGCCCCCTTGCCCAACATCTTCCTGGGTCTGATTCTCTGATACTGCACTAGTGTTTTCTAAATACTACCCTGAATCTCTTGTGCACAATATTCATAATTCTTATCCAAATCTCATCACATTTATCTTTCTACTGTCAAATTACAAGCTTGAGCTTGCAGGGCTGAGAGAAGTCTCAGTGATTAAGAGCAGCACACACTCCCCTTAAAAAGAAGACCTGGGGATCTGAGTTTGGGTCCCAGCACCTACCCAAACTGGGCATCTCACAACTGCAGCCTCATCTGGCCTCAGAAGGCACTGTATTCATGTACACAAATCTACATCCAATATGTATCATACACATTGAAAAATAAAATAAATCTTTAAAAATGACAAAACTGAATCTTTTAGGACCAATTCCCTGAGTTGATCCTCCACAAGACACAGCAGGTGTGAGCCCAGCATTTCTCTCTTAAGCATTTGCTTTGGGTTCCACTCAGAGGACATAGTTTTCTTTCATCAATTGCTTTTCAAACCTCCACTTTTATCTCTCTGCTAAACTTTTCCACTGTGTTCCTTGAAACTTTGCAAGCTTGAGAAACTCTATTCACACAGCATCAGCCTCTTCTGGGAACTCCATCTCCTTTTGTGTGAGTGCTCACATTTGCCTACACAGGTCAGAGGTTGAGAGCAGCATTCTCCTCTATTATGGCCCATCTTAGTGTGTGTGTGTGTGTGTGTGTGTGTGTGTGTGTGTGTGTGTGTGTAGGATTTGGGGGTTATGTGTGTATATGTGTGCACACACTCATGTGTACATGCATGTATACACATGCATGTGAGCTTTTAAAGATTGATTGATCGACTGACTTTTTTTGAGACAAGTTTTTACTGCCTGTCCTCAAAATGGCTGTCCTTAAACTCAGAATCTGTCTGCCTCTGCCTCTGCCACTGCCTCTCTGCCTCTGCCACTGCCTCTCTGCCTCTCCTCTGCCTCTGTCTCCCAAGTGCCCAGATTAAAAGCATAAGCCACCATTCCTGGCAAGATTTTATTTTTAATTTAATTATGTGTATATAGGAGAATGTGTGCACCGAGTTCAGGGCTCGTGGAGAAAGTCGTGGGCATTGGATCCTCTGGAGCTGACATTAAAGTCAGTTGTGAGACACCTAACCTGGGTGCTGAAGCTCAACTCAGGTCCTCTGCAAGAGCAGTAAACCCTCTTAACCACTAAGCACAGCTCTAGCCCCCTCCAACTTATATTTTAAGTCAGGATCTCTGTGAACCTGGAGTTTCCTGTCTGTTTCCTCAACACTGAGGTTACAGGCACACATCACTGCACCTACCTTTATCACGTGGGTTTTAATAAAGGCTCAGACTCAGATCCTCATGCTTGCTTGTCAAGCACTTTACTGACCAAGCCCTCTCCATGGCTCTCAGTCTTCGTTGTGATCCCTGGATGACCACAGTGACTCTGCCCCCACTCATCCCGCAGTTCAGCTTCCTGAGTGGAGCCTGTTCCTTCTCTCATTCCCCATATCTCTCAATGCAGAAAACAGGTTAATCATTATCTTATTCCCCCTGCCACTGCACCTCTCTCTCCTGCAGAAACTACCTTGCCCTCTTGTCTCCCTTGTAAAGATGGTGGTGTCCTGCTCAGTTTTTGCCTCCCCTCTTCCAGCCTTCAGTTCAGATGATCACCACATCAAGGAGTACCTCACAAGCAGCCCATCTTGGTTTCTTGGCCCTTTTCCATACACCTCCTAACCTACACCTACTCCTGCATGGCCCAGCCAGTCATGTCAGAAAGCATACAGACCCTCTGAGTCTTTGTCCAAACACCCTCTGACACAAATGCACTGTCCTCTCTACCTCACTTGCTGAAAGAGTCCTGCAACTCTTACTGTATCTCAGTCTCCAATGTACCAGCCTGCCCATCCACTCCATCCACTCTGAGAGCATGAGGACCTGAGTTTGGATCTCCAGCATTCGTGTTAAAATTCAGGTAAGATAGTGTACATCTTTAATCCCAGTGCTAGGGAGATAAAGACAGGATCCCTGGCATTCACTGCCAGTCAGCTTAGGTGAATCAGTGATGTCCAGATTAAGTGAGAGACCTTACGCCAGAGTATAAGATGGAGTATGATTGAGGAAGACACCTAGGATTGATATCTAGCCTAGACAGACAGACAGATACACAGACACACACACACACAGACACACACAGAGAGAGAGAAAGAGAGAGAGAGATTTAATATCATCAAACAATAATTCTGTAAGCGTGTCTTGTTAAAATTTTACCCACTGTCAATTTTTATCTTAAAACATGCTCAAATGCAGGGACACACCTCACCCAATTCTAATTTGATCCCACTGGAATAACTCAGAAAAGGTGACTTGCATTCAGGTCTTTTCAAAACCTCATACACTATGAATGGATCATTTCTTAAGGTACTTTATCTAAAAACAAAATGCTGGGAGCTGGAGAGATGGCTCAGTGATTAAGAGTACTTGCTGTTTTTCCAGAGGGTCTGGGTTCAGTTCCCAGCACTCACATGGTGGCTCACAATCATCTGTAACTCCAGGTCAAGGGGAGTTGACCTCTTCTGGTCTCTGTAGGCACCAACCATGGACACAGTGCTTGGACATACATGCAGGCAAAATACCCACACACATAAATAAAATTTAAAACAAAACAAAAATACTAGTTAGGCATGATGTACTAGTCAGAAATGACAGTTGCTGGGCCCGAGATAAAGTTCAGTTGGTAGAATGCTTGCCTAGTGTGCATGAAGCCCAGAGTCCCATCACTAGCACCTCATTAATTTGGTGGTCTAGCTCAGGACTGCCATCCCAGCACTTAGAAGGCAGGAGGATCGGGAGTCCAATGTCATCCTCAGCTATATAATGAGTTCAAGGGTGGCTGGGGCTACATGCGGTCCTGTCTTTTAAACCAAACAAAGCAAAAACTAACAAACCAAACAAAAAAATTACCAATGCAATTGCCCCTTAATAGTTTGGTATTTATAGAGGTGACCTAGCAAGACTAAAAAAAGGAAAGAGAAGAGGTGGAGAGAAGCTGGTTTTCAGACACTGAAGGGCAGCTGCATGTATGAATCCACAGTAGTTCTAACAACATGCACAAGACCGTTCCAGACTCAAGCCAGACAAAATCCCAGCATGGAGAGGAGAGGCCGGCACCAAGCCCGGCCCTACCCAAGAAACTGATAGCTAAGGAAGGAGAGTCGGTTTTCTTTAAGAGTGAAGCCCCTGTGGAAAGCCACACCCCAAGAGAGAACAGGAAGCATTTTGTACTTGAGAGAGAGAACAAAAGGTTGTGTAGGTAGGGAAGTGGGGGTGGATCTGGGAGGAGTTGAGAAAAAAGCGACTATGAGAAAATACATTAAAAATTCTCAAAGAGCTAATAAAAAATGAGAGGAAAAACCTGTTTGCTGCTCACCCTGTGTGTGGCTGTAGCCAGTACGCACACAGCATTCCAGCTGCCTGCTCATTCCTGAAAGGCTTCCTGTCCTCAAAGTCTCTCTCTCCTCACACCACACTTTCCTCTAAGCTGAGCTCATCCATTCCCATAGATGTGAACTCTGTTTGTCATACCCGACAGTACACAGCTGTGTACTCTCAGCCTCTGTTATGAATTAAGCCACGTTGTTCGCTGACACCTGTATGGCATTATGCCGTATCTCACCATGTCCTGCTCTTCTGATTAATTTCTGAGGTGCTGAGGACTGACCACAGAACCATGGACATGCTGAGCACAAGCTACACCGCTGAGCTGTCCTCCCAGTCCTGACTCAACTTAGATGTCTCAAATTTAATGCATCCAATCAAAACGTTTACTCTTCTCCCACAGTGGCTTCTACTCCATTTCCTGTCATGTAGATGACTATACCAGAGGCCAATCTCTTTTGATACTTTCCTCTCTCACATTCCACCAATTGACAGTCATTACCTAGCCTTACGATTTTATCTCTAAACTATTATAAGACAATACACTTCTATCTCTGCTTTCATCATCCTAACCCAAGCCACCACTACACATTCTAGCACTAGTGCTAGAATTGTTATTATTATCAATTACTAATGGGTCTGTCCTCCTCCATACCCCAATCTCTGATGAGTCATTGAAAGATCATTTTCAAACATTAATTTGAAGATGTCATTCACCTGGATAGACTCATCAGTGGCTTCTCATTGCCCTTAAGATAAAATTCTCATTATTAGGTATTTTTTAAATATTTTATCTATTATTATTATTATTATTATTATTATTATTATTATTACCATCATCTAAAACAGAGTTTCTTTGTGTAACCTGTCCTAAAATTAGCTCTGTAGACCAGGCTGGCCTTGAACTCACAGAGATCTACCTGCCTCTGCCTCTTGAATGCTAGGATTAAAGGCATACACTACTACTGTACAGTCCTCAAAGCTTTTATTCAATTTATATTTATATATCTGTGTATATGCATGTATCTGTGTTTGCACATAAGTGTATGTGCCCATGGAGGCAAGAAAAGGGCATCAGATCCCCTACAGCTAGAATCATGGCTGGTTGTGAGGTGAGACTCACTCAGGTCCTCTGCAAGTGCTGAGACATCTCTCTAGTCCACAGTATTTTCTTTAATTGAGCTACTGCCTATCTCTTTCCATTTTCCCAAAGCACTCCCCACACCTTCTCCTCCTGATCTCAGAACTCCAATCACATTGGCTTTCTTTCAATATCCAGAATATACCAAATCTTTTCTTACCTAAAACTTTCTCTTACCCTCCACTTAGACAACTTGTAGTTGGTTTTCAGGTTTTAACTGAAATATAACTACCCTAGGAATACATTTTGGGCTAGCCTAATGTTACTTAGTGCTCCATTATTTCTATTCATATCATAATGTTCTTTTCCTTCACCACACTTATTACAAATTGTATTTACGATAGCCAGTCCTTTCTACATCCTCTGCCAGGGTTCTCCTCTCCTTGGTAACTTTAAGAAACAAAAAGAATCGTTCATTTACCAACTTCTTAGTTCTCCTTTTAAGAAATAATCTATTCTCTCCCTGTGTCCTCCTCTCCCTTATACCTCCTATTTCTAAAGCCTAGAACAATGGAAGCTCGCAGGAATCTACAGAGTGACCCTAGCTATGACCCCTAGCAATGGAGGACATGGAACTGGCCATCTCCTGTTACCAGGCAGACTTCCAATGGAGGGACTGGGACACCAACCCAGCCACAAAACCTGAGACACACAATTTGTCTTGCCCACAAGATGTGTAGGAGTAAAAGATGGAACAGAATTGGACAGGGTGGCCGACCAATGACTGGCCCATCTTGAGACCCATGCCACGAGAAGGAGCCAACCCCTGACACTATTAATGATATCTTGCAGACAGGAGCCTCGCATAACTGTCATCAGAGAGGCTCCATCCAGCAACTGATGCAGAGACCCACAGCCAAACATTAAGTGGAGCTTGGAAAAATCCTGTGGAAAATGGGGAGGAAGGACTGAAAGAGCGAGAGGGGTCAAGGACACCACAAGAAAACCTACAGAGTCAACTAACCTAGGCCATGGGGGCTCACAGAGTCTGAACTGCCAACCACAGAGCATGCATGGGAGATAGCCTATGAGCATATGTAACAGATGTAAACCTGGGTCTTCATGTGGGACTCCTAACAGCAGGAGCAGGGGATGTCTCAGACTACACTGCATGCCTGTGGACCCCTTTCCCCTAACTGGGCTGCCTTGTCAAGCCATTTGATATGCCAAAGCTGGGTGATATCCATAGGAGGACTCCTCTTTTCTGAGGAGAAGGGGAAGGAGGGTGTGGGGAGAGGAGCTCAAAGGGAGGGACTGGATGGGAAGGAGGGAGTGAAAGCTGTGATTGGGATAGAAAGAAAATAAATAACTTACTTAATAAAACAGGAAAAAAATCTATTTAGATCTTCCCTTCGGATGATTTAAGCCCTACACAAGTTGACTGCCTAAAGACATCACACTCCCAGCTCCTTCTCTAAGCATATCAAGTGTGGGTTTCCTACTATGCATAGTCTTTCTAGAGTGCCTCTCCAAGAACACGCAAGCCAATTTATGCTTTTAAAATAACAATTATGTGAATACAGGGATGGGGAGAGGACTCAGTTAGTAAGTACTTCTCACTGCAAACCCTGAGCTCAATGTCCAGAACCCATGTAAAAAAGATGAAAAAAAAAAAAAAAAAAAAAAAAGAGGACCACTGGGCTGGTGAGACAGCTCAGCGGGTAAGGGAACCGAGCCTAACTATCTGTTTGATCCCTGAGACCTACATGGGAGAGAAAACCAACTCTTACAAGTTGTCCTGTGTCCTTCACATGTGTCACACACACACACACACACACACACACACACACTCATTCATTCATTCATTAATAATTCTGGGCACACTGGCAAATATTTGTAATCAGCACTGGGGAGATGGAGACAAGTAGATTTCTGGGGCTCATCACTGGCCTGCCAACCTAAGCCTACTTTGTGGGTTCCAGGCTAATGAGAGCCCCTATCTCAAAAAAAAAAAAAAAAAAAAAAAAAAAAAAAAAACCAGAAAAAAATGACAGTTCCTAGGGAATAGTAGTTGAGGTTGCCTTCTGGTCTACACACACAATTGTGTTTGTATCTACACACATGAACAAATACAACATGAATACACATATGTATACACAAAGAGAAAACTAAACTATGTACATATAGACACATCATAAGACACTAGCTAAATTTTATTTCACTGCTTCTTATACTAAACATTCTAATTCGTTGTTTATTTTTGTGACATGACCTCTGTATGTATCTTTGGCCGAGCTGGGGCTCACTGCATAGACCACACTGGCTGTGATCTGCCTCCCAAGTGCTGAAATTAAAGGCATAAGCTACCACAGCCAGCCTGGTCCATCATTTCTTTTTTGTTGTTGTTATTTTGTTTTATCATTGTGCATGTGAATGTGGTTACATGCATACTGTGGCATGTATAAAAATGCAAGTATGTACATGCCTCAGCATATGTGTGGAGGTCAAAAGACAACTACATCATGCCTACCTTCTTTGAGACAGTCTTTCATTTTTTTCCTCCTGTATATGATAGACTAAGAGGCTACTAAGCTTAAGGAGATTCTCCTGTCTCTACCTCCTACCTCCCTGTGGCAACCCTTCATTTACATATGTGTATGCTATTGCATCCAGGTCTATGTGAGTTCCAGGGATCTGAGTACCAGCTCTTAACCAACTAGAGCCTGCCAATCACCTTGGCCAACCCATACAGCAGCCATCACTAAGACCCTGATGGCTTCCTGACTGTGATGTACTTGAACATTTTCACTCTTCATCCTCTGACTTGTCTGTGAATGTTTGCCATGACTGGGTACTCTCTCTTTCATGAACTTCTCCCCTTGGCCGACAACATTGCACTACCCTCTCCTAACTGTTCGATTCCCTTCTGGGCCAACCTCAGTTTCCTTCTGGACACCATCTAAAATACCGGGTGCAGAATGTGGATTCTGTGAATAAATAACCAAATAGATGAAGTCTTTCTACTTCTTCCTCTTTCCATATCTCCTAAGAAGCAACTGTGAAAGATAACTAACAGTTTTGGGTTTCCTTTAACATCCTATGCACTGCACATCTCCTCCATCGTGAATTATCAGCCCAACTTTCTCCACGCTCAGCTGAGCTCACCAAAACCACCTTCCTCTCCTTTCTGGTGGCCGCTGATCTGAGACTGATCCTGAATCATTATCTTCTGCTTCTCTTTCACACTGCACTCACGTCCATCTTGGACTTTCTCCATTTTCTCATCTTCTGGGAAAACAGAACAAAACATTGTGAGGTGGGAGATATGAGATTGTCTGCAGGCAATAAAAACCAGGGAAAGAGTCACCAGGAAGCCCCAAGACTGGGGCAGGAAGTTGTAGACTGCTTCATGTCCCATTTCTTTTCTTTTCTTTTCTTTTTTCTTTTTTTTTTTTTTTTTTTTTGAGATGTGAAAATCTTTACTGGATATTTCATTTACATTTCAGATGCCATCCCCTTTCCCCATTTCCTCTCCCTAGAAAACCCCTATCCCATCCCTGCTTCTCCTTTTTGTTTTTATACTATTTTTTTAATGTTAGTCAAAGGCTTTATAAGTTTGGTAATGCTCAATAACAAGATGCCCATACAATCAGAAGTGTAACTCAACACCCAACCTAGATATATCAACTATCTTTGACTGGCGGGGACATCCGCCTCCATGTTCCACCCCTCCCCACTTGTCACCTAGCTCCTCCTTTCCTCCTCCTCTCCTTGCTCCTCCTCTTCCTCTCGTTACTCCTCCCACCTTAGCTCCTTATATCACCCTTCCTGTTAAAATAGAACTTTTCTCTTAAAATACAATTAGAGCATAACTATACCAATTTGGGTCAGTAAGGTACAAGATAGACCTAATACCCAGTCCATCATTTTGTTGTCATGTCCCATTTCTAATTTCTTGAATAAGCACTTGAACAAGGTTTCAAAGGAGGACTGACTTGGGCTGACGTGGAAGCCACAGTGGAAAGTGAGAACTGAACCCCCCAAAATTGTTCCCTAACCTCCATACATGCACCATGGCATGTGCACGCCCTACACTAACAATAAATAACATTTTTAAAAGTTTAAAGGATATCTGGGAGCTAGAGAGAGGACCTTACTCTGGCTACCAGGGCCCACTTTGGGCAATTCACAACTGCCTGTGATCCAACTTCCTCTTCTGGCTTCCATACATACCCACATATACATGGTATACACTCAGACAGACATACACATATATATACATAAATAGAAAGTAAATCTATTTTTAAAACCATACGAAGATACTTACCAGCTTTCTTCCTTTGTTTGCTTAAAGAGAGTCTATTAGATTTCTTCTTAGAGGGTTCAGTAACTGGCTGGCCTAGGTTAGATGTCCCCATCTCAGAATTCACTTCCTCTTCTAGAGAAGATGCCATCTTTGCAGTATCAGGAATTATTACTTTCTCTCTGAAAATGATATTGTTTAAATAAAAAATAATCTCCAGGGGACACTTGCCATGCCAATTCTTTGAGAAAGAAATCAGGGGCTACAAATAAGCAGGAATTCTAGACTTGAGTCAGGTACAGCATGCACTAGAAACTGTTTACACCCCAGAAGACACAACTAAGAGCCAGGTCTCCTGAGGTCATGTTATCCAGCTCCTTGCCTGTTTCCATCCCAACTCAAAGAGCCATCTTTCCTGAGCTAAGAGAAATCAATATAATATAATGAATGACTACATAAATACAGGAAGATGGGACACAATTTACCAATGTTATGTCTACCCTGTGTTCAACGCTCTGGAATAAACTTACAGATCAGCAGTTTCCTTATCCGTGGTAGAAGGAGCAATGCCTGGTTCTCTGTCGGATTTGGTAGGTCTTATGCGTTGGACACAGGAAGTCTCTGCAAAATTAAGGCCAGACCCTAGCCCTTCCAAAATCAAGTATTACGGCAGAAGAGAAACATGGAAAACAAATGCACTAGTATTTCCCAACCCCAGCATTCCATTCAGATACCTCACCCTGTGCTTAGAATAGTCTACTTCTGGTATTTTATCATACAATAGAACTTAAAATCACTAAAATTCAGGAAACACTAAAATTTGTATCTTTCTGCAAGCTTTTCTATATTGATCAACCTCGTTTCAGGGCTGATAATCCTAGTGTACACGTGCTATATTTACCTCAAATGCCTGTTAGAGAAGAAGTGCACCTACAGATAGCTATGAGACCATTCTCCCTAGTCACGTGACCTTATAGAAAAGACCTGAGTCTACACAATGGCCCTTTTTATTCTAGAAATCAAACTTAGGGATGGGGAAATAGATCAATTAATAAAGTGTTTGCCTTACAGCTAAGAGGACCTCAGTTCAATCCTTATAACCCGTGTAAAATCAAAACCAAACAAATGAAGTATGGTGGCATGCACCATAATCCCAGCACTGAGGACACTGGGGCAGGCAGATCCCTGCAACTCCCCACAGCCTAGACTAGAGGACCTGGTTGGGATCCAGACCAGAGAGTGACACTGATTCAACACACAAGGCAGAGCCTGAGGAGTGACAACTGAGGTTGATTTCTGGCCTCAATGCACATGAGCGGACACATGCATCTGTACCTGTACACATGCACACCTGCATGCATTAACATAGACACATGAGCCTGTGCATACATTTAAATGCAGAGACACTAAATAAATAGTAATAAAAACAAAACCCATAAAAAGAAGCAATGAAATAGTAAAAATATATAAGCTTTGGCCCAGTAAGACAGCTCAGCGCCTAGCCTGAAAACCTGAGTTCCGTCTCCAAGATCCACTTGGTAGAAGGGGGAAAGCAATGACTGCAAACTGTCCTCTCACCTGTACACATAAACCATAAAATGGTGCAGGGCGCATGGGGGGGCACGCATGCACGCGCACACACAGACACACACACAGACACACACTAAAAAAAAATTTCATTTAAATACACATACATATATACACATAAAATACATTCTCCAAATCTGGGGAATACTATCTTTTCTAAGTAGATTGCAATCATATATAAGTAAACAAAATTGCATTTGAAAAACTCAGGTGAGGCTGTGTTGAATCTAAAGTTAGTATCATCTACTTTTCTTAGAAAAAAAAACTCTTCTTTCACTTTTCTCTAACATCGTTCAGCTACAGATCAAATATTTCAAATATCATTTAGTATTTTCTCAAGAAGATGGCAGGGAAGAAGCTGTCGGGCTTATACTACCCCTTAGATGACAGTCACTCTGTCTAATGAAGCCCTTTCTCTTCACACCCGGCCATACCCAAGCACTCCTGCAGGGACTTCTGTAGTACAATCTGGAAAATCTCCTCAAATTCTGCACTGGTAAGAGTTGTTTTTTCCTGCAGACAAGAATAAGAAAGAAGTGTTTGTCTTTTCATAGTTTCTCACTTCTGACAAGTCAGGGGAGCCTTGTTTACATAAGCAGTAAATGAACAAAACTATATAGGTATTAAGTCAACAGGAGTCCGTAACTTTATCCAGACCTCCTGAGGATAAAGGGACAGCAGACGGGAAACTGTTTATGAGCCCTCTGTCCGGACACTCCCGCACTCGTCTTTACCCCATCTTAGCACATTATTTCTAGCTGAGTGATTTTGGCATCTCGGCATCGTGGCACACATCTGTAATCTCACACATCTGTAATCTCAAAACTAGGGAGTCAGGAGCAGAAGAATCAGGAATTCAAGGCCAGTCTTGATTACATAGCAAGTTCACAGTCATCTTGAGCTACATGGAACTCCATCTTAAGAATTAATGTGTACTTCATACATTACCACAGACACCCATAAAATTAGTTTCAACACTTGTAAAGCTGAGACAAGAGAATTAGCATTAGTTCTAGGCCAGCCTGGGACCACAAAGCAAGATCCACGTTAGTCTTTGCTACAAGATTCTGTCTCAAAACCAAAAGTGGTTTTTGTTGTTGCTGTTGTTTTGTTTTTGTTTTTGTTTTTTTTTTTCAAAGTCAGATGAACAGTGGCAGAACATGCCTATAACCCCAGCTGTTCAGGAAGGATGCTGCAGTGAAATAACTGCAATTCCAGGGCCAGCCCAGGAAATGGAGAAAGACCTCTCTCAAAATTAACAACAAACAAACAAACAATGGGTGTGGTGGAACAGACCCTTAATCCCAGCATTTGGGATTCCCAGATATCTGTGAGTTCGAGGCCAGCCTAATCTACACAAGGAATCCTAGGCCAGACAGGGCTAAAAAATCCTAGGGTTGAAAGCATAGCTCAGTAATAGGATGCTTGCCTTCCATGCATGGGGTCTTGGGTTCGATCCTCAATAACACCTCCCAAACAGACAGACAGAGAGACAGACAGACACACACACACACACACACACACACACACACACACACACACATTTCCCAACACAAAAAGATTCTGCTTATATGGCTTATCTGGAAACAGAGAAAGTGAGACTGTCCTACTAGAGTCCATCAGTGTGACTCATACCTTTCCTGTCTTCTCGGCTGGCTGGTCCTGAGCCTTTTGCTTTTTCTCCTGGCCTGGACCATTCTCTGTGGTTGCCTTCTGCTCCTTCTTTAAGTTGGCTTTGAGCAGACTTGGCTTGGTCTCTGCCTCTGGAGAACTGATCCCCGGGGTGTCCTCCTTCCCTGAATTGGGCTGAGGTTTCTTGCTATGTAATTTTTGTGTAGGTGGAGCAAAGGTTTTCTTTGTTTCCTTTTCATATTCTGAAGAAATTGAAACTGAATTTTAGGAAACCCACTGTCTAACAGAGATTGCTGAACACTGTCTGTGACATTGTCAAGTTGGAGTTAGATAGAAGAAGCTTTTAACAAATCCTTATCTCTCAATCCCTCTCCGCATTTTCCATTCCTCTCGCCCTGAGATTACTTTAAAGCAGTTTGGAGAGCCATAAATTTGTAATTTGACCAAATCAGTTGTTTCTAACATACTCCAGGTTTGGTACCACTAATTCAAATGATTGATACAAGCATGTAGGAAAGTAAATTATTCAAGGGCAAATTGTTTTTTTTTTAAATAGGCTCATCTTAACTTCATGAAAATAAGTTTTTAAAAAACTATTGAACATTTAGAAATGACTCAAGGCTTATCTCTTTTAAATCTATTTTTAACTGATCAAAATGTATATAGAAATGTCTCCAAACTAAACAAACCACAATAAAATTCCCAAGACCAAGACTGATGCTATCTCCTCTATGAAAATGATTCTGATCCCACCAGGTATAAATGATAGTCTATTTCTTCAGAGTGCCTGTAACACTTTTTCTTCTCTAGTGGCATTCAGCATATTTAACTTTATATTATAAATATTTAAATGTGGTTTTCTCCCTGTGAATTCATTCATATATTCTCTGAGAATGGCTGGGTTTTTTTTTTTTTTTTAAGGATTTCTTAGTCTTTTCTTTATTTATGTGAATATGTGTGCACTCTGTGTAGGTAGCCATGGAGGCCATGAGGCATCTAATCCCCTGGAGTCGGGGTACAGGCAGCTGTGAGCTACCTGATGTGGGTGCTTGGAACCACCCCTGGGTCCTCTGGAAGAGCAGCAAGTGCTCTTAACCACTGAGTCCCAACAGGGCTGCTTCTAAGCCATATTTATTTGCTCAGTGAAACTGGCAGCATGGTAATATGAACAGAGTGAATAGAAAGCATGTGACCAGAATTCCCCTCTGAAGGAAAGGATGAACAGAAGGAAAAGAGAGGAGAAATATATTAAGTGACCGCTCTCATCCTTGGCTCACCTTTGTGGTTCTGTAATGTCGCCATCATTCAGTTCAGAAACTACACTTTCTTTGCCTGTTAGAAGAAAAGAAATTGTTATTACTTTGGTTAAATATAATTTAAATGTCTCTTTCTCCCTGTCTTCTTGGATTTAAATTTGTCTGGGATGCTGGACAACATGTCTGCCTTCTTGACTCCAACTCTACTACCATATCAGCACTAATAACATGACTGGGCATTCAGAGAATCAAATTACCATGCTTGTTCTTAAAGCAATGATCCTTGGTTTTATGTTTTTGCAGTACTGGGGTTTAAACTTGGGCCTTCGCACATGCTTGCCAGGCAAACACTTCACCACTGAGCTGTATTTCAGCCCTTTTTCATTTAAGACAGGGTCTCCATAAGGATAAAGGATTAAAAATAAAGGATAGCCTTTAATTTTTTTGCAATCCTTGCACTCGTTCTATAACCCAAAGCAAGCTTTGAACTTGTAATTCTCTTGCCTCAGTCACCTGGGATTACAGGTCTGAGACACAGACTTATACCTGAGGTACGGCAGGTGAGGTACGGCAGGCACCTTAACTAGATGGACACGCTAGCAGCAGTGATGGAAGCACAGGTAGTATTGGAGCCGTGGTAGCAGGGCATGATCAGTGCTGGGAGTTAAAGACAGTATCCCTCATTTCACAGAGTTCCCCCAAATACTTAGGAAACAAATACCTTGACAATTCTCCCAGCCAGGCAGTGGTAGCGCATGCCTTTAATCCCAGCACTTGGGAGGCAGAGGCAGGTGGATTTCTGAGTTCGAGGCCAGCCTGGTCTACAGAGTGAGTTCCAGGACAACCAGGGCTACTCAGAGAAACCCTGTCTCCAAACACAAGGGAAAAAAAAAAAGACAATTCTCCCACTAATTCAGAGGTTCCTGTGCATATTTTTCCCATTATTTGAATGTTCAGGACAAAAAAAATCGCAAAATACTGAATTCTACCATTTGTAGCTCAGAAATATGTGATAACCAGAAAGGGTGCCCAAAGAACTTAGCATCTTCTGTCTTGCTCTTCTACTTTAACATGATGACATGAGAGAGGAGAACATGTCTGATTGTCACAGCTCATCCTTAGGAATGTACTCTCAGTTGTTCTACACTAAATCAGCGCTTTGTTCTGACTTGTGACTAACAGTGCCTAACACATACTGAGCACAGACTATGTTCTTTACCACTTATGTAACATGGCATTTAATTCCAACAGCAAATCTATGCGATAGATTCCAAGGCATAAGGTATCTTCCATTAGATCACAAGATGTGTTTAAAATGTACTGGCCACATTAAGCTAAATACAACGTATCTTTAAATTATCCTTTGGCATTTTACCTTTTCATGTATGTGTACATGCACGAACATACATGAGTAATTGAGGCTTGCTATTCTGAAGCAATCACTGTTCCTCTAGAGTAAAGAGCATATTTCACACCATTAACCTCTTAATTCATCACTGCTAGTCCCCACATGTATTTGCTCCATTAAAAAAGGTAAGGGGCTAGGCGGTGGTGGTGCACATCCCAGCACTTGAGAGGCAGAGGCAGGTAGAACTCTGAGTTCAAGACCAGCCTGCTCTACAAGTGAGTTCCAGGCTTGTCTCTAAAAACAAAAAAGAAGGAAGGAAGGAAGCAGAAAACATTAAAATAACTCTTTTTTCTTATAGTCCTGAATAGAAACTAAAAACTGAATAAAAGGCTGCAAAATGAGTACTAATTTAGCCACATAGGACAAACATCTCTCCCAACTCCATAACTCCAAAGCAGATCATGAGAAGTGCCTGGGAAAGAGGAAAAGGCAGAGTGAAAAATCCGTGATTTTGATGTGACATTTTGCTATTTAAAATGCATGCTTACATAACAGGTTATATATTCATAAACTAGTCCTGAAAATACAAAGAACTTATCAAAATGTCTCTGAGGAGCAGATGTAGGTAGCTGCAGAGTGTAGGTATGAAGCTTACCACTGTACTCTTCTCTGAAGTACTTGTGCACACACACACACACACACACGCACACACACGCGCACACACACAAATTTTAAAACTATAACTGCTTAAATACATAAAAAAAAGAACAGTCTCCACAAACTGCAAACCTTCAAATATTTAGTTTCAAAATCTATTTAACCTATACACATCTCCCAGGCTAACGTGTTTCTGGAGGTCCAACTAACTACCCACATCAGGCAGCTAACAATTGCCTGCTACAACAGCTCTGGGAGATGGGACCCTCTTCAGGTCTCTGCAATCACTGTAACCAAATGAACATACCCACACAGAGACAGACAGACAGACAGACAGACAGACACACACACACACACACACACACACACGTACACATAAATAAAAATACAAATAAAGCAGGGTATTGTGGTGCACACCTTTACTCCCAGCACTCAGGAGGCAGAAGCAGGTGGATCCCTGAGCTAGAGGCCAACCTGGTCTACAAAGAGAGTTCTACAACAGCTAGGGCTACATGGAAAAATCCTACCTCAAAAAAATAAAAGAAACAAAAAATGACTGATAAGCCAGGTGTGATGGCACACACCTTAATCCTAGCACTTGGAAAACAGAGGTGGGAATATCACTGTGAGTTCCACAATAGCACGGTGTGAATTCCAAGCCAGCCAGAGCTGCAAGAGTACAACCCCTCTCCCTGCCCTCACTCACTCACTCACTCACACACATATACACACATATACAAACTCACACACACAAAGAAAAGGTAAAGAAAAGAAAAAGAGAGATAGTTCAGCAGTTAAGAGCATTTGTTGTTCTTGCAGAGAACTGCGATTCAGTTCCCAGTACTCACGTGGTGGTTCATAACCATCTATAACTCCAATTCAGGGAAGCAGATTCCCTTCTCTGACCTTGGCAGGTACCAAGTACACAAATGGTACACATTCATAACATACAGATTATACATTCACAAATAAAATGAAATCTAATTAAAATTTTTGTAAAAAAAAAAAAGAAAGAATAAAAAGAAAATGCTATGTATTATTGCACTGTTACATGGATAAGTTATAGCAAATCTATAAGAAGAGATATACAATAAAGAGTTTCCCTTAATCTAAAGTGGAAATGTGATAAATATTACTTTCAAAAATTGTAGCCCAACCAATAGGGAACAGAAAACAAGTTACTTTTCTGATAAATCAAGCTGTTGCTCCATTTGAGATGAATTTGCTTCTTCTACAATAACAAATATTAAAACGCTTATTTAAGGGGCTGGAGAGAGCCTCAGAGATTAAGAGCACTGGCTGCTCTTCCAGAGGTCCTGAGTTCAAGTCCCAGCAACCACACAGTACCCTCTTCTGGCCTGCAGGCATACATGCAGGCAGAATGCTGTTTACATAATAGAAAATAAATTTTTTTAAAAAAAAAAGCTGATTCAGAGAAGAAAATACTAGTAAATAAATATGCAAAGGGGAGGGGGGGCGGCCTGGGCCGAGGAGCTGGTAAGATGGTTCAAGAGTTAAGAACACTGCTCTCCCAGAGGTTCCAACAACCATATGGTTGCCCATGACTGGCTATACCGCGGGATCTGATGCCCTCTTCTGGCCTGCAGGTGTACATGCAGACCGAGCATTCACACTTTTAAAAGAAAAAAGTTGGGGCTGGGAATTTAGCTCAGTGGTAGAGCGCTTGCCTAGCAAGCACAAGGCACTGGGTTCTGTCCTCAGCTCTGGGGACAGAAGTTAAAAAAAAAAGAAAAGAAAAGAATAATGATAATGATAGAATAATGAAAATTTCATGTCCTTTAAGACGGAATTGATGGCTTTTTGACATTGTCTAATAGTCCAGAACTCCTGCCTAGTCTCATGACTTACATGTTTTTTAAACTCACTTTGTGAGTACCCATGTGTGTTGTGCAAACCTTTCAAACGTTTAACAAGGAAAAAGAAGGAAAGAAACAGAGAAAGAAAGTCGGTCCATCTACCCTTACCAAATTTACTCTCACAAGTAACGACCCAAACTAAACTTTCCACAGAAAATTATAAATAAAATCCAAGGTAAAGTGTAATGGCTCAGGGCCGGGGGCGGGGCAGGGAGTGGGGCTGGGGTGGTAAAAGAAACCCCAAAAATGTGTGGTCACTTGTCAGCAAAACAGTTTCTTTCGCGACAACTGATGTCATTTCTATTCTTGACCTCAATCTCTGCATCGCTTCCATTCGTGCCCCTCCACCTCCCTGTCCCGGACCTCAGGCTAGCCCTTGGGGGGGCTCTTGCTTCAAGGAGCATGTACCCCAGGCCTTCGCAGAGCGCTCGTCCTTTCTGCTTACAGCTATCAAGATGCGGGACCATGGATATCGAACCCCACGGGGGAGAAGGGCGGACTTCGAGAGGTCTTCTACATTTCTCTCTTTCTTCACCCATTCTCTCTGGGACGGCCATTAAAGCCAGAGTTCTCACCCCGCAAACAACCCTCGCCTCCCCTCAAAGCGCCAAGGGACGCTTGGCTATTCTCTCACCCGGACCGAGAACCCCGCCACTGAAGCCTCTTCCCCTCGGCTCCCGCTCAGACTCGCTGTCCCTCAACTCATTTCCCGCCACGATACTGGTTTGGTTTTTGTTTTGAAGATCAGCGATTCTGAAGAGAAGGGGCTAGGGTCCGCGGTGGCTCTGAAGAGAAAATTTCTCCTCAGCCAACAGGTACTGGGATTTACCACAACTAACACCTTCCTTTGCAGCCGCATAAAAGACAACTACCTTCTGAGACGACGAGGACCTAAAGATGAGGCGCAGCTAACGCTGTCGCAGCCATTCCGCACATCCCTTCCACCTCGAGCTACTTTTCCCGCCACCAGGAGAAGGCGCGAGGACACTGACAAATTCCGCCCCCAAGCGGCGTGCGCTCAGAAATCAGGCGCATGCGCAGCTAAAAGCCGCTTCTGCGTCTGCGCGGCTGGAGTAGCCGGCCATTTTCCGGACGAAAGTCTGGTGAAACTACAAGTCCCATAATCCTCGCTGGCACCTTTATTTCCTCCACCCCTCCATGTGCAGAGGAGCGTCTGAGGCACTTCGTTCTTATCTCTGCCTCAAGTTGCCTTTTCTCTCCTGTTTTCCTGCTATGACCTCTATCTTTTAGTTTCCGTCACGCCCTTGTATTTTGAGACCATCTTGAGCCCCACTTATTCCTCTACAGTGCTCTTTTCTAACAGTCTGTTGACGGGGAAACTCCGCCAACCATCAGTCCGGGGACTCTGCATCAAATCAGTGCTTTCCATTAGCCGAAGCAGAGGCCCCAAGACAGATCGATACCCTTTCCCGCCCACATTCGCTTGTGTGTCTAGTGGAGCAAAGCTGCAGCGATCATGCTGTAAAATCCGCAAGGCTGGCAGGTGGCAATGTTGAAAACAACGCCACCCCTCGGGCTAGGGGCTGATGCGCAGGCGCCGCACTGTGGCAGAAGCGTCGGAGGCCTGACGTAGGTGTAAGGAAGAGAGGAAGGCGTGGTTCTCTAGACGTTCGTCGCTGGTGGAAGGAGGAGGGTCGCAAGAACGACTGGACCATTTCAGGGGAAGAGGAATTTGGACAACCTCGATGTTTTAGTGCTTGTTTGTTTTCAATTCAGAGACTATTTTAAATAATATATTGCATTTTACTGACAACAGTTCTTGAGACTGTCTGATAGATTTCTTTGCCTACTCTATCATTCTCCCCTCTGGCTCTCCTAAATTCTTCTAATTCTAATGAGATGGGCGGGGGAAAAGGGGGAAAGACTAGATTACTTATGAATAATTCATGAGCCCACCTCTTTCGCGGGGAATGCACACACCCCTTGGAAACGTGCTGACGCACGCTGCGTGTATCTAACCTAAGGAAACGACGTCATACTCCCCGCCCCTAGGACGGAGGGGGCGGAGCATCATCTCCAGCACGTGTTGCCTCTTCAACCCGCGCAAGCCCAAAAGGACTATGCGCAGGCGCTCTCTAGGAGGGGCGGGGATGGGGGAGGAAGGAGGCGGGGCAGGGAGGTTGTTGGGTTTAGAGCCGGGCGGAGACCGCGGAGCCTCATTCCTCAGGAACAAGGGTCGGGTGTCAAGGAGACCTTTCCACACCAGCTCCCGCTCCCCGCCTACGGTGGGTGGGATCGCACGGCAGAGACAAAGGATATCAGTAGGGCTTGGACTTAGCAGCGAAGGGAAGTCGGGTGTCCGTGTGGGGCGGTGGGCGTCTCGGGCTGGGGGAGGGTGAGACTATCAGGGAGGGGAGACTATTTAAACTCTTGGAGCCGTTAAGTTGGTTCGCACTCCCGATGCGCGCGCAGCCTGGGTGGTGGCGGAGCGCGCATGCGTGGGCCCTGGGCGAGCGGAACGCGCGCCCGTCGTGCGCGCTCGCGGCAGAGTGGTAGTGGCGGCGGAGAAAAGGGTATCAGCGCACGCGCAGTTGGTTTCCTCGGCTTGTCCGGGTCTCGCGGGCATCTTGTTTTGGTCTCGCGGGCGAGTGGAGCGCGCTTGGTGTGTCACGGGAGGGAGGTGGAGGCGCTTGGGCGCGAGGCAGAGCTGCGCGCGCACTCGGGGAAGGAGGGAGTGAGGTGGTCTTAGGAAGGATTACGGGGGGCTTCCCCTTGATCTCAGTACCCTCGCTTGGGAAGGGGAA
The DNA here is from genome assembly GCA_030674055.1 of Rhabdomys pumilio. Taxonomy (NCBI): domain Eukaryota; kingdom Metazoa; phylum Chordata; class Mammalia; order Rodentia; family Muridae; genus Rhabdomys; species Rhabdomys pumilio. Next base: position 15,303,785 of record JANHMN010000023.1, read on the forward strand.
ATTAAACAGAGGAGATGATCGAGATGGCGGCGGAGAAGGAGCCCTTTCTGGTGCCGGCCCCACCGCCGCCGCTCAAAGATGAGTCGGGTGGAGGGGGCGGCCCCGAGGTGCGACCGCACCAAGAGGCTGCCTCCGGGGAGCTCCGCGACGGGACAGAACGCGGGCCGGGCCCACGCGCGCACCCGGCCGGGGCCGCAGCCAGCGGAGGGGGCGGCCCCCAGGCACAGACGCATGGGGAGCCCCACGGGCGAGCCGCCGCTCCTGCGGACGTGGGGGAGGAGCGCCGGGGAGGGGGCGGGACGGACCTGGGTCCCCCAGCCCCTCCTCGACCCCGCAATGGCTACCAGCCCCACCGACCCCCTGGGGGTGGTGGGGGCAAGAGAAGAAATAGCTGTAATGTGGGGGGAGGGAGCGGTGGAAGCTTCAAACATCCGGCCTTCAAGAGGCGCCGGCGAGTGAATTCGGACTGCGACTCTGTGTTACCGTCCAATTTCCTTCTGGGGGGTAATATATTTGATCCACTGAACCTGAATAGCCTCCTGGATGAGGAAGTGAGTCGCGCACTCAATGCGGAGACCCCAAAGTCATCCCCACTTCCGGCCAAGGGGCGAGACCCTGTGGAGATCCTCATCCCCAAAGATATCACTGACCCGCTCAGTCTCAACACTTGCACAGATGAAGCCCATGTAGTGCTTGCCTCACCACTCAAGATTGGTCGCAAGCGCCATAGACACCGGGGACCGCACCACCAGCAGCAGCAGGCATCTGGAGGGAATGATAGCCACACCGTGCTGCCCGCCGACCCTCTCACGCCCTCCCTCCATGGGGAGGGCACTACGCAGCAGCAGCACAGAAGCCAGAACCGTGATGCCTCTCAACCGTATGAACTCAACACAGCCATCAACTGCAGGGATGAAGTTGTGTCTCCCCTTCCGTCTGCCCTGCAGGGTTCCTCAGGCTCCCTTTCAGCCCCTCCTGCTGCCTCAGTTACCTCTGCACCTTCCACGTCCTCCTCCTCTCGACATCGCAAACGTCGCAGGACTTCCAGCAAGTCAGAGGCAGGGGCTAGGGGTGGAAGCCAGGGTTCCAAGGAAAAGGGCAGAGGGAGTGGGGGAGGCCGTCACCACCACCCACTACCTGCAACTGGCTTCAAAAAGCAACAGCTCAAGTTCCAGTATGGGAATTACTGCAAGTACTATGGCTATCGCAATCCTTCCTGTGAGGACGTGCGCCTTAGGGTGTTGAAGCCCGAGTGGTTTCAAGGCCGGGACGTCCTAGATCTGGGCTGCAACGTTGGCCATCTGACCCTAAGTATTGCCTGCAAGTGGGGCCCAGCCCGCATGGTGGGGCTGGACATTGACCCACGGCTTATCCACTCTGCCCGCCAAAATATCAGACACTACCTGTCCGAGGAGCTTCGTCTCCAAGCTCAGACTTCTGAGGGGGACCCAGGGACAGAGGGGGAGGAAGGGACTATCACTGTCCGAAAAAGGAGCTGCTTCCCAGCCTCACTGACAGCTAGCCGGGGTCCCATCGCTGCACCCCAAGTGCCCTTGGATGGAGCGGACACATCTGTCTTCCCCAACAATGTCGTCTTCGTCACGGTAAGAGTCCAAAGGCTCTTGGAATAGGGTCCAAATGTGAAGATGAGATTAAATAGGAATGTGTTGGGGGGATGGTCATGACCTAGAGGTCTATCCATGCATCTGTTCCTCCATACAAGAACCATCTCCTGGAGAGAACAGTCTGCATTGGCCAGAGAATCTCTACTGGGTGCTGTCTCTCTGCTCCTATAACGTGGAAAGTGGGATCTCTACCTTCAGGCTCTAACATCTGGTCCTTTCTCATGACTACAAACAAGGATCTCATCCCCAACATAGAGGGCTGACTTGTCCTGCTTCCAACTGGGACTATAATCCAGGCAATCAACCTTCCCTTGAGGGTAACCTCTACTGTTGAGTCCAGATGGAACCTTGTCCTCAAATCTTCTGGGGGAGCCTGAAGTTGGGTGTCTTTGGGGGAGGGGAAACACTCCGATATATGTAGTTTGGGGCCTTTGATAGGGACTTTGTTTGCCTCAGCTGCTTTTTGTTTCCCTAGATACAGCACAGACTGTTGAAATTACTGGTCAAGAACCCAGTAGGTTTGTCTTTCCCATGCTGACTGGATAGTGAGAGGGGGGCAATGCAGACAGGACTCTACCTGGAGGAGCCTGACAGCCTGTGTCCTGTCAGTGCTAGCTTCCTCCATTAAGCACTTGTTAGACCATCCAGAGGAACTTCTGCCAGTGGCTTAGCCTGGAAAAATGTCTTTCCCAGGAGTGGTGATGAGTTGACCTTCTTTTTAAAAAAAGGTTTCCTAAGGTTATCTCATTAGAGAAAGGATAGACCTGAAACACAACTTAGGGAAAGAGTCTCTGTCTTTAGAACTGTGGCCTTTGTATGTGAGCTCTCCTGGGCAGGAGTAAAATAAGCACAGGCTGGGGTCTTGGGAGCACTTCAGTATTCTCCAGTTAACCCTTGGGTGATTAGCTCAATTTCAGTCTACCCAGGCTGCCTTTTAAGTTTGTTTGGTTTAGCACCAGGAGCAGAAAAGGGAGAAGAGAACTTGAGACTGAAAGAAGGCGCTGTTGGGAAGAGCCTCAGAAGAAGCCCACAAGGGCTGAAGTGAGGTTATGTTGTGTGTAGGACGTCCTCAGTCTGTAGGTGGCTGTGGGGCCAGTGGTGCTTCTTGTCCCTCTGACATCCTTCCCTCTTCTGGCCCACAGGGTAACTATGTCCTGGACAGAGATGAGCTGGTGGATGCCCAACGGCCAGAGTATGATGTGGTGCTCTGCTTGAGCCTCACCAAGTGGGTGCACCTGAACTGGGGAGATGAGGGGCTGAAGCGAATGTTCCGCAGGATCTACCGCCATCTGCGCCCTGGGGGGATGCTGGTCCTGGAGCCCCAACCGTGGTCCTCCTATTGCAGGAGAAAGTCTCTCACGGTGAGTTGGGTTTCTGTAGAGAGGGAATAGTCATCTTATTTTTACTGGGGATGGAGCCCCATCCTCACATGTGGCAGGGATGGTGTTTTCTCTACCAGTGAGCTACAGCCCCAGCCCTTTTTCCAAGACTGTTTTTGTGTGTAGCCTTGGCTGTACTCTGGACCAGGCTGGCCATAAAGTCAGAGACCCACCTGCCTCTGCCTAGTCTGGACTACCACCAACTAGTCAGCCCCTTTTTATTTGGGACTGGCTAAGCTGCTGACCTGAACTAGCTCTGTAGTGCAGGCTGATCTCGAACTCTTCATCCTCCGGCTCAGACTTTCTGAGCAAGGAAAAAGGTGGTAAGTAGAAGTAACCCCTTCCCTTTTGCCCCAGGAAACAATCTATAAGAACTACTTTCGAATCCAGCTGAAGCCAGACCAGTTCAGTTCCTACCTGACATCCCCAGAGGTGGGTTTCTCCAGCTATGAGCTTGTGGCCACACCGAGTAACACCTCCAGAGGTAAGAGTGACTCATTTTGTTGGGTGGGAGGTCCTGGCTGCAAGGATACAGGCCCTGTATAGAACCCCAAGGTCCTACCCACCTGCCTCTGTCTTCCCTTCAGGCTTCCAGCGTCCAGTGTACTTGTTCCACAAGGCTCGATCCCCCAGCCACTAAGTGGCCTTCTGAGTTGGAAGTTGTGAAGAGGCTGCCCTTGCTGCTCCTGAGGACCTGGGGGAAGAGGAAATTATCCCAAGGTCTTTCCTGTCTAACTCCAAAAAGTTTCTCCTTTTCTTGGATCTGTAAAGAGAGCTTTTCCTAAGTTGCTACCCCTCGTCTCCTCCCTGACATCTCTGGCACTTGAGCAAGCCCAGCTGTGCTGGAATTAGATCAGCTTCCTCTCCCAGCCTGCTGGGCTGGATGGCATGGACTGTTGGCCAACTCTGTCCTCCTAGGACATGGGAAGGGGGAATGTCAGATTCTCTAGGCCCTTCCTCCTGTTCTCGGAAGATTTCCCGCTTCTCCTCAGCCTTTGTTCCTAGCTGCACTTAAACGGACTGTGGATGGACTAAGGGTGTTGGGGGAAGGAGACACAGCTACTGTGACAGTCCTTCTGCTGTCCCACGGTGGGAGGGTGCTGGGTTTGGAATGTGAGAACAGCACAATAAACTTGATAACTACGGTGGTGGCCCCCTTACCTGTGTCCAGCACTTTCTATCGAGGTAGTAAGTACCTCCAAGTAGGACTGTGTGCTCCCTTTGCCCATCCTAGTCTCTTGAGGATGGTTTTTATTGGGTGTGGTAGTACATAGGCCTTTTATCCCAGCACTTAGGAGGCAGAGACAGGCAGGATCTCAAGGTGTGAGGCCCGCCTGCGTTGACTGCATAGTGAGTGATTCAGTGTCTCGAAGAGGTAGGGGTTAGGGAGGTTGGTAGTTTGGAACACTATTAGTACCTGTCTTAGGGTTACTATTGCTATGAAACACCATGACCAAGAAAAGTTGAGGAAGAAGTTTATTCAGCTTTTGCTTCCACATCTCGGGAAGGCAAGGACCATAGGCAGGAGTTGATGTAAAAGCTATTGAGGGGTGCTTACTGAACTGCTCCTCACGGCTTGCTCAGCCTTTCTTACAGACCCTGGGGCCACCAGCCCACAATGAGCCTCTCATCAACCACTAGTTAAGGAAATGTCCTGCAGGGTTGTCTACTGCCTCGTTTTATAGAGGAATTCTCAGTTGAGGCTTCCCTCTGATAACTAGCTTGTATCAAGGTTGATAGAAACTAGGCAGTACAATACCCTTATACACTGCTTAACATGGGAGTGGATCCAAATTACCTTCCTCAAAAGAAACCCCAGGTAAGTGTTTGAGGCAGGCTAACTAGAGGGCTTCGCAGTGGAGGTAAAATGGAACCAGAAATGGTTAATAGCCCAGAGCCACAAACCTGCTACAGGACCCTTGATGGAATGAGAAACTTGGATGGTTTGCAAAGTGGAGGTCTTGATGAGTGTGTCAAGAGCAGCTGGAACCTTGAGCCCTGAGCCCTCTCCTGTTAGTCCAGACAATGTGGGCAACACTCAGATCAAAGGAAGCAAGCCAAGTCTCCTTTGAAGCAATCATTTAATGTTAAAACCCACATTTGGGTAAGTACTTTTTGCTCAGAAGTAGTTGAATAGCCTGGTGTAGTGGTACATGCATTTAGTCCCAGCACTTGGGAAGCAGAGGCAGGCAAGTCTCTTGAGTTTAAGACCAGCTCGGACTACATAATGAGTTCCAAGACAACCAGAGCTATGTAGAGACAAATGTAGTTCGTACAAATAAGGCAGTGTGTGCACTGTTTTGAGACAGTATCAACTAACTTAGGTTGGTCTGGAATGCCTGCTCCTGTCTCTACCTCAAGTGTTCATCACACCCAGCCAAAGTGGAGTCTAAAGCACTCAGACTACTGTTTGCACACTCTTGTACACTAGGGCACTCGGGATTGAACCCAGGGCTTTGTACATGCTTCACCAGATACTACCACTGATCTAAACCTACACAGCCTCAAACAATATCAAAATAATGTGTGTAGCTCAGACTGTCCTTGGACATAGAATCCTGCCTCAGCCTCCCAAGTGCTGGGACATGCATGGTGCCTCAGTGTCAGGATAAGGCTCAAGTTCTAATTATAATGAAAACAAAGGTAGTGATTTAAGTGGAGAGGAAGATCTGACCCCACACTAGGGACAATGCTTTCCACTTGCCATGATGGGGGGTGGGGGATGTCCACCTACAGGCAGCTTCCAACCAGGACCTAAGACCCTGAAGGAGTTTAATCCTATGCTCTCAAGAAGAGTTAGGTAATTTAGGGGGATGGGGAGGAACAGTTTATTCTATGAAAAAAAAAAAAAATTCTAACAAAAAATGCAGACTAGCAATTCCAGAGTTTTGAGGGCTACGCTTCCCAGCGCCTCAGCATCCGATGCATGAGAAAGGTATCTTCTGAAGGGCGGGGCCGGGCTTGAAGTTTTAGCGGGGGCAGCCCATCCACTGTCAAGTGCGGAGATTCGTACCACAGAGAATCCGGGTTGCACAGCTTGGTCATGTCTGGCCCTGGCCCGAGCACCTCCTGTGGAAAGGTGAGGCAAGTTACAATCCAAGTGGAGGAACAAAGCCCAGGGGGTAGAGGGATGTCCACGTCCCTAGATCCCTTCCTTCACCTTCGTGGTCGGGACTCGGGGCTGCGGTGGCAGCATCGCCAGCTTCTCCCTCAGCGCCGCGTTCAGGACCTGCTCCTCGGGCACCTGCAGACTCACCAGGTCTCGGTAGAGCCGCTTAGAGCGCGGCACGTTCAACCCTGCGAGCGCAGGGAAGGCCGGAGTGAGGGACGCCCTTCACCCAGACCACCGCGTGGGGCCGGCCGCCTGCCCCCCTCACCCTCCGCCACGGCCTCCTCCAGGACACAGCGGGTCTGGAACGACTTTCTCAGCTGCTCCTCCACCGCCTTCGAGGCATCAAACTGGCCGCTGGCGACAGCGGCGCGCGCGTTCTGCAACTCCAGACTCAAAGCCAGACTGCTCTGCAGGGCCGGTGCCTCCAGCTCATGATCGTCGCCTGGTGCACCGGCCACCAGCAGCGGCTCGGACCGGACCGGAGAGGGCGGCGCCAGTCGGAAACGAACCTGGGAGTAGAGGTCGGAACGGTGAGCGGCGGATTCGGGGATGCTCGGCGGGCAGGGGGCCGGGCCTTAACGTTGCTCACCTGCCGCCCCCTCCGGCTACCGCCCCGCCGCCCCTTCCGCTGACCCGGGCTGTTCTGCTGCTGCTTCAGACTCTCGGGCAGCGGGCTCGGGCTGAGGCTCAAGTCCAAGCCCGGCTCCGGTTCTGGGGCTCGGGGTTCTGGGGCTCGAGGTTCCGGGGGTGGCCCCGGGGCCTCCAGGGCCTCTTCGCTTTCAATGGACTCTAACGCAGACGTCCTGAAACCCATCATCTCGTTCTCGGAGTTCGGGGTTTCAGGATGCGGCGTCGCCTCTTTTCTCCTACTCTCGGGGGCTACCACTACCGGAAACCGTTAGCCCTTACCCACCGGCGTAAGACAACAAGCCCGCCGCGCCACTCCATTGGTTCTCCTGGGCGTCACTCACACCACTCCGCCCTCCAGCTTCCGGACGCACTTCCGCCCTCACACGCTAACTTCGCCTTTAAGGCAGGACGTTAGAGCGACGGTCCCCTAGGTACTCTACGGAGTCCCGTCACGACTACTTTTCCTTTAGAGAACGCGGATGTGGCGTCCTTCCCTATCAAGAGTCTCCTGCTTGTTTGTTCTGGGATTAAAATGTTAGCCCTCTTTCACTGTAACAAAATGCTTACTGCTGTCACTCCCCCATCCGTTCCCCGTTCCTGAAGGTTTTGGTCAGTTTTGAACGCCGATCAAAGCTTCCCTGTACATGGAAGCAGACTCATTGCAAAATCCCTGGATTCTGATATTTGAGTAAGTACTATAGCAATTGACGGAATATTGCCTTAATTTTAAATCTATATCCTGGGGCAAGATGACTCAGGTTAAAGGCGATTGCCACCAAGCCTGGGTCACAGGAGGTGGAAGGAGAGGACTGAGGACTAACTCCCACAAGTTGTCCTCTGATCCACACTTAGGCTAAGTAAAATCTACATCCTAGTCCCTCACTCCACCACAAATACACACACAGAGGCGTTCAAAGAAATGACAGCTTGGGAGTTGGAAGCAGAAAAAAGATCGATATGGATTTACTCAGGGCCAGTCTTGGTGAACAGACCCAGTTAACTAAACCTCCAAAATGTGATGTCTGATTTCATATCTTTGGACAGCCGGAAATTTGTATACACATGTTCACTTTTATTCATAGCCCCAAATTAGAAATGCCTTTCAATAGATAAAAGGTTAAAACGTGGCACACAAATACCACGAACTAGCACTCAGCAATAACGGAGAACAAACTATTGATACAGTGTAACAACTAGAGTGAATGATCCCCTGGGCCAGTCTGCAAAGAGTAGACAATGTGTGGTTTCTCTTACACTGTTCAGAAATGATAAAAGTTTAGCACAGTGTGACGGTGCAAGCCTGGAATCTTAGTATTGGTGGCAGCACAGAAGGATCTGGAATTCAGACTCATCCTCAGCTACATAGGGAATTTAAGGCCAGCCTGGGCTAAAAAGTGCTAAAGGGAGAGGGAAGGTAGGAGATTCAGACCTTTCTGTATTAATTTCTTGTTTATTTGTTTGTTAGTTTGTTTGTTTGTTTGAGACAGGGTCTTTATGCATTTCTGACAGTTCTGGAACTCACTTTCTAGACCAGGCTGTCCTCGAACTCCCAGAAATCCACTTGCCTCTGTCTCCTGAATGCTGGAATTAAACGCATGCACCACCACACCAAGCAAAAATATTTTTTTATCTTCACATTTTTTTCTCTTATGAGGTTGCAGAAAGGAGCTTCCAGTTACAGCATTGCCTGGTTCTGTGGTTCTTCAACACCAAGCAAAATAAAACCAAGCAGAGGTTCTGTTTGCCTTCATCGAGGATCTAGATGGTCCTAAGAAGTTGGATACAGAGGCTGGGTTTCTGGGGGCAGTGGCAGGAAGCAAGTGTGGAACCATCCATAGAGAGGTCACCGTAAAGAGTTCTTGAGGATCTTCCAGGAAGACTATCAACAATGGGCTCCACTGTAGCTCCCCAGAGGAAACAGGGATGTCGCAATCCAGAAGCTGGCACCCAGGAGATGGCAGGAACACTGGAGATGGCTCACGGGAAGCATTAAAGTCTGAGTTCAGAGCCGGGCAGTGGCGGTTCACACCTTTATTTCAGCACACAGGAGGCAGAGGCAGGCAGATCTCTGAGTCTGAGGCCAGCCTATACAGTGAGTTCCAGCCTGGTCTATAGAGTGAGTTCCAGGACAGCCAGGGCTATACAAAGAAACCCTGTCTTGAAAAAACAAAACAATGCCAGGCGGTGGTGGCGCACGCCTTTAATCCCAGCACTTGGGAGGCAGAGGCAGGCGGATTTCTGAGTTCGAGGCCAGCCTGGTCTACAGAGTGAGTTCCAGGACAGCCAGGACTACACAGAGAAACCCTGTCTTGAAAAACAAAAACAAAAAAAAAAAACAAAAACAAAAAACAAAACAAAGAAAAAGAAAAGAATAAGAAAGAGTCTGAGTTTGGATCCCCAGTGTCTATGTAAAACCCAGTAACCCCAGTGCTGTACGCCAGGGTCTCAGTGGCCAGTCAGCCTAGGCACATCAAGTCCCTGCCTTAATAAATAAGATGGGCAGTGAGAGAGGAAGACACCTGCTGTTCATTTCCGGTCTCTACACATACACATGAATGGGGTGACTGCACCTACACACACAGGTGCACACACACAGGTGCACACACACACACAGGTGCACACACACAGGTGCACACACATGCATATAGCACATGCATTAAAAGAAAACCAGCAGCTAATGCTGATGGTTGTGAAAGCAGGCTGACCGGTACATGGTGTCTACATTTGTATGAGCCTGTGACTCCTGTGACTAAAAGGGTTTCTCCTTTGAATGCCAAACACAGCTCAAAGGTAATGAGATACTTCATTGTGAAACCGAAAGGAGAGTGGCTGTGGTCCAGAGGCAGATTCAGATCACCCCAAATACCACGCCCCAATATGGTAACAGGGTCATAAACCTTTGTTACATTAACAAAGAACAAAGACAGTCATAAGTCAAGGTATCTCTCAAATACCTGGCTGGGAACATCAGGTTGGTGGGTTAGAGCAGAGAGGCCATCTCTGTCTCTGCTATAGACCTGGGATGAGAGCCAAGGACATTCTCAGCCTTCGGATTGGGGAAGCTGTTTGTACTTTTCTAAAAAGATAAAAGATTTTACCTGGTAGTTTCAAGGATGTTAGATCAAATACAAGAGCTGGGCAATGAATGATTTATTAGCAGGGCTAGGGAAAGTGTGTGTGTGTGTGTGTGTGTGTGTGTGTGTGTGTGTGTGTGTGTGTGTGATATAAAATGAATTTCACTTTCCACTTTTTCCCCCTTCCCTTCTCCCTCCGGCCCTCACTCACTCCTGCCCCAGCTCACTTCCACTTTTTTTTTTTTTTTAAACCCAGTGTGGGCTGGAGAGATAGCTCAGAGGTTAAGAGCACTGGCTGCTCTTCCAGAGGTCCTGAGTTCAATTCCCAGCAACCACATGGTGGCTCACAACCACGTGTCATGGGATCTGATGCCCTCTTCTGGTGTGTCTGAAGACAGCTACAGTGTACTCATATACATAAAAAGAAATAAATAAATCTTTAAAAATAAAAGAAAAAAGAAAAAGAAAGAAAGAGAAAATAAAACCCAATGAGAGGTTGGCCAGATGGCTCAGTGGGCCAAGGTGCTTGCTACCAACTTGAGTTTGTTCCCTGAGGACACCACGGTGGAAGAAGAGATCCAGCTCCAGCCAGTTGTCCTCTGACTTACACATAGACACAGGTCATAGTCCACACCCACATCCAAAATAAATGTAATAATTTAAGGGGGGGAGGGCTGCGTTGTAGTTCAGTGCAAAGCACTTTCCCAATACAAAAAAAAAAAGATGGCGGCCAGGGGTGGGTTTGTGCTGAGTCCTTTGTCTTCCTTCCCTCCCAGTTCCTGGCCCTCAGACTTCTCTCCTCCCCTGTACCTCCGTTATAATATCCTTCCCGGTTCTCTTTTTACTGTTTTGGCAGCAGATGAATGGGGTGTCAAGAATTCTGGCAGGCCTAAGGCCCTCATGTGTTTAGGGGAAGGGGTGTTTCCAAGACAGTTCTCGGTCTGTCCAGACTGCAGACTCCTGGTCTTGCACACACCCCTTCCAAGCCAACCCTGGCTCCACCCCCTGCCACAGCTTTGTGCAATGGGGAAAGAAGGTGGGACTGGAAATGTGGCCCCAGGGAGGGTATAACTCCATAAGGCTGGCTCTACTGCTTATCCACACCTGCCATCTGTGGAATTGTTGGAATGGGCCACTCAGAGAGACGCCCAGGGCGAAGGCAGGATGTGATCACGCGTGTAACCCCAGCCAGGGAGGCTGAAGCAGGGAAGATCACAGTTAACCTTGGCTGTAAGAAAGACTTTGTTAGAGGGTGCCTAGCACTCATGAGACTCTGGGTTCCATCTCCAGCACCTCATAAGACCAGGTCTGGTAGTACACGCCTGTAATCTCAGCACCCCAGAGATGGGGGCAGGAGACTTAGTAGTTCACAGTTATCACTTTGTACATAGGAAATTGGGGGCCAACCTGGATACATGAAACCTTGTGTTAAAAACAAAAGAAGAAGAAGAAGAAGAGGAGGAGGAGGAGGAGGAAGAGGAGGAGGAGGAGGAGGAGGAGGAGGAGAAGAAGAAGAAGAAGAAGAAGAAGAAGAAGAAGAAGAAGAAGAAG
>JANHMN010000023.1:15323434-15346454 GCA_030674055.1 Rhabdomys pumilio
CCCCCCCCCCCCTCGTTCTTCCCTAGTCTCTCTCATTCAGAGCCTATGCAGCTTCCAGACAACCCTAGAAGCATCGTCCCCTAAGGCTCTCAGCAGGGCACAGGCAACAGAACCAAATTTCTTCCCTGGCAGATGAATCTCCTGCAGCCCCAAAAGGGCATTCTCAGAATCACAACTTCCAAGTCCAGTATGACATGACACTCTTGCCGTCATGGCATATGAGAGACTGAGGCAGAAGGACCAGTAGTCCAAGATCATCTTCAAGCTGCAGATTGAGTTTGAGTCCAGCCTGGCTGTATGAGTCTAGCCTGGGCTGTATGAATCCAGCCTGGGCCGTATGAGTCCAGCCTGGACTGTATGATGTACCCACTAGGTAAAGGGCCTGCCTCTGAGTCTGATGACCTGAGTTCCATCCCTGTGATTTATGTGGTAGAGAGAGAGAACCGGTTCCTGCCAGGTTGTCACCCAGTCACACGAACACTATGGCACACGCCCACGCCCACGCATACATATAGTGCAAACAAAAGACATAATTAGAAATGTAATAGAAACAATTAAAAAGCAGGCACCTAGGGATGTAGCTCTGTTGGTAAGATGTCTGTCTGTCTAGCATCCTGACTTACATAAAAAGTTGGAGACAGATGGGAGCACATGAGACTTTGTCTCAAAAATGAATAAAAGGGCTGAAGACTGCTTAACAGTTAAAGCCCTTGCTGCTCTTACGGAGAACTGATCTGACTCCCAGCACCCACATGGGACGACTCGCACCCTCCAACTCCATGGGACCCATCACCCTTTTCTGGTACCCACCCCCTGATATGGGCACACACACACATAGGGTGAGTCCCTAGACCACCCTATCTTGTGGAATTGCTCAGAGAAAAGTCAGGGCCGCTGCCCAGCGGGCATGATGCTGTTGCTATGGTTACTGGCTAGGCAGAGCGGTCAAAGGCAATTCATCTCCTGGGAGGGTGTGGAGATGTAAGCACAGGACTGGCTCACTTCTGACATATAAAAAGACACCTAGGGGTTACTTTTGTGCATAATTGCACCCCCACACACACTTAGTGGGTGTTTCTTTCTCCACATACACCACAATCCCACCAAGTCCCCTTACTGACTCTCATTCATGAGTACAGACAACATCTACTCAGAAACATCCGGTATTTATTTCTCAATATTTAGATAATTTTTTTTTTACAAATTGATTAAACACAGAGAAGGGGAGTATGTTCGACCCCAGGCCTGGTCTTGGGGTTCCAGTGAGATGTGACAGTATGGTCAAACGTCTCCTCACCAGCAGCTCTGGCCTGATGGCCATTGAACCCTTCCTGTCAACCTTCTGTAAGAGTAAGGTGGGGGCTTTCAAAGGATCTGGGGCTCCCCTGCCTAGAGGGGACTTCGGGCATCATGTTTGAGGCCCTGTACTGGTTCAGAGTGACGGGAAGTATGGGACGGATGAGACCGCATGCGTCGCCGTCTGCGCCTCTCCTGCCTGCGGGCCAGCTCTCTTAGTTGTTTGCGAATGACCCAGAGCACCAGGTAGACTTCCCGCAGCATCTCAGCCTCTGGCGTCCCCAAGGCTGACCCGGTCCTCGTGTGGGAGGAAACTGAGCCACCCATAGAAGACTGTAAAAGAAAGAAATATGGGGGTGTCACGGGAGGATAGATGGACCAGGAAATAAACATCAAAGGGTTGGACTCTTACCTCCTCCATCAGATTAGCATAGACATCACCTCCTCCAGGAAGTCCTTTCAGCTTGCATGAAGTGATGGTCCTTTCTGCCCTTACATTTGCCCTAAAGTTTCATGTTTCTTTTGTTTTCTTTCTTCTTTCTTCCTCTCTCCCTCCCTCCTTCCCTTCTCTTCATTTAGAAGTAGTAATTCATGTATCTCAGCCCAGACTTGAAATTGCTATGTAGCCAAGGATGGCCTTGAATTCCTGATCCTCCTGCCTCTACCTCCTCCACCATGATGGTGCTGGGGATGGAACACAGAGTCTCATTCTAGGCAAACATGGCGAAAACTGAGTCACATATCCAGCCCCGTGTTAGTTGTTGACAGTCTTACATAGCCCAAGCTGGCTTTGAACTCATAATCCTCCTGCCTCAGCCTCTGAGTGCTGAGATTTTAGGCATGGGCATCAGTTAGCCTCATTTTTCTTTATGTCCTCCTTCCTCTCTCTCCTCTCCTTCTCTCTCCTTCCCTCTCTTACTTCACCCATTTGTTTTCCTTTCTGTTTTGTGTGCTTTTGAGACAAAGTCTCATGCTGTTAATCCAGGCTGGCCTGGAATTCACTATAGAAAACTCAGGCTACCCCCAAACTTGAAGACAACTCCCGCCTCCATTTCCCAAATGCTGGAATTACCTTGTAGTGAGCTGCCTCATTGTCTTTTTGTTTGTTTGTTTGTTTGGGGGTAGAGTTTGGTTGGTTGGTTTTTCAGTGTAGGACTTGACTGTGTAGCCCTGGCTGTCCTGGAACTCACTCTGTAGACCAGGCTGGCCTCGAACTCGTAGAGATCCCCCTGCCTCTTGTCATGGGATTAAAGACTTGTGCCACGACAGCAAGCAACCTATTTTCTTCTCGCTCCAGCATTTATTATATATAAGTACACTGTAACTGTTTTCAGACACTCCATAAGAGAGCATCAGATCTCATTACAGATGGTTGTGAGCCATCATGTGGTTACTGGGAATTGAACTCATGACCTCCGGAAGAGCAGTCAGTGCTCTTAACTACTGAGACATCTCGCCAGCCCCTATTTTCTTTCAGTAAGAATAATTTGTGAGACATGGGGGCAAAGGAAATAGCTTAGTGGGTCAGATCAAGCATTAGGACCTAGCACTGATTCCCAGCACCACACAATAAACCAAGCGGAGCACAAGGGGGCTCTCTGACCAGCCATTCTATGAGAAACAGCTAGGTCCAGGTTCAGTGACAGATGCTGTGAGGTAGTGCAGAGTCCCAGCACTTGGGAGGGAGAAGAAGGCAACTCTTTTAAATTTGAGGCCATTTTGGTCTACATAGAGAGTTCCGGGTCAGCCAGGGTCATAGTAAGACCCTATGTTTTGTTTCTGTTTTGTTTTGTTTTTTTTGGTTTTGGTTTTTCGAGACAGGGTTTCTCTGTGTAGCCCTGGCTGTCCTGGAACTCACTCTGTAGACTAGGCTGGCCTTGAACTCAGAGATCCTCCTGCCTCTGCCTCCCAAGTGCTGGGATTAAAGACGTGTGCCACCACCACCCGACTGTTTCTGTTTTTTTAAAGCAAAGAGTAGTAAAGGAAAATACCCAAATTAATAGAGGCAAGTAGCCAGGCATAGTGACGCACACATTTAATCCCAACACTCAGGAAGCAGAGGCAGGTGGATCTCTGTGATTTGGAGGCCAGCCTGGTCTACAGAGTAAGTCCCAAAAACAGAGCTTCGTAGTGAAACCCTATCTTGAAAACAACAAACAAAAAGATTTATGTTATTATCATGTTTAATTACATGCATCTGTGTGTGTATGGTGGAGGGGTGCATTTCAGTGCAGTGCCCAAAAAGACCACAAGAGGGCAGTGGATTCACGGGACTTACTGATGGTCGTGAGCTGCTCTAGGTGGGTGCTGGGAACCAAAGAATCCTCTGCAACAGAAGTGTGGTTGCCTTAATAAAAAAAAAAATTGTGTGTGTGTGTGTGTGTGTGTGTGTGTGTGTGTGTGTATGTGTTTGCCTGTATATATGTATGTACACCATATACCTATCTGGTGCCTGAGATCACAAGAGGGCTTCAGATCCCCTGGAACTGGAGTACTAGATGGCTGTGAGCTGCCATGCACATGCTGAGAATTGAACCCAGGTCCTCTCGAAGAGCAGGCAGTGCTCTTACCTGCTAAGCCATCTCCACCACCTGCAGACGTCCCTAGTTTTACCTTTACTCCCGTGTATTGTGTGGATGCATGTATACGTGCTTAATCCTACGAGAGCGTATCACGTGTGCAGAGCTGTGTACCTAACTACCAATCAAGGGCATCACAAGAGTTACTCGTGTTATCCTTTGTTGTGACGGTAAGCCTGAATCAGCTGCTCTCACCCCCTTCGCTCTCTTGTTTCTCTATCCCTAGCAGCAGTAGGGTCTAAATCTGAGGCCTCAGACACGTTAGGCTGGTACTTCACCACTGAATCACAGCCCCAGCGAATGTCTTCTTATAACCCCTACCCCCATGGCATCTGCCCACCACCAAACCACTTACATGTCCTGAGTTTCTACATCTTATCTTAATAATAGTATAGAGAAACTAGCATTTGGCAGTATGCTCGTGCAGCAGGCAAAACAGTCAGAGGTTTCATCCCCACTACCACAAAAACTGGGTGTGGTGGTGTGCACCTATGATCCAAGATTTGGGGTGGGGGGGTGACACCCAGAGGGTCAGGAATTCAAGACTACAATAAATACACAGGAAGTCTGACACCAGCCTACAGGAGACCTACTCTAAAAAAAATTAATTAATTAAAAATAGATATAAAAAAGATTATGTCACTGCTGATTAAACATCTCCAAGACTCTTCTTGTTCTCAGGGTTAAATTCAAATTCTACCACCCGGCCATCTACCCTGCCATTCATTTATGCGGTGTGCCTATTCAGATAGGTCCTTAGCTCTCCCTTAACATAGGCCGCACCCTCAGCCCCACCCCTCCACCCCACCCTCACCCCTCCCACTTCTTCCATTTTCCCTTAATCTTCACCAAGCCTCAGTTTCCTTCTTCTTCATCGATGGAAACATATTTGATGCTCCATGCTCAGTTCCTCATAGGATCCCCTCCTTTGGTACCCAAGTCCCTCTGCCTGCAACATTACTCCATTTGGGTATAAAACCAACACGGCCTGTGTGTTCCCCTGTCAGCAGCCTCCCTGGTCTGGGTAAACACAGCTCACCACTGTCTCTGTGATGCTTCACATAGAGGAGGTGCTACAAAGGGCTGACTGCACACAGAATAAAGGGAGCTGGACACGGAGCTAGGTCTGTAGGGCACGTGCCTAGCATGTGTGAAGTCCTGGGTAGCATTTGCTGGTAATCCCAACACTGAGGAGAGGGAGGCAGGAGCATTCAGAGAGTTCAAGGTTCAGCCGGTAAAGTGTTTGCCATCCAAGCCTGAAGACCTCAATTCAGATCCTCACATCCTCAAAAAAACCTATATAGACAGCTGGGCAGTAGTGGTGCATGCTTTTAATCCCAGCACTTGGGAAGCAGAGGCAGGTGGATCTCTGAGTTTGAGGTCAGCCTGAACTACAGAGTGAGTTGGAAAATACCCAGGACTACATAGAGAGAAACCCTGTTTCGAAAAAACAAAAATAGCTGGATACCATAGCATATGTACCCTAGCACTCCTACAGTGAAATGGGAGGAGGCAGGAGCATCCCCAGAAATGCTCGGGACAGTCATCTACAGCAGTGGCAAACAAGACACCCTATGGGGGGATAGAAAGATGGCTCAGTGGTTGAGAATGCTGGTTGTTCTTGAAGAGGGCTGCAGTCCAGCTCCCAGCATCCATGCTGGGCAGCTCACAACACCCTGTAACTCCAGCTATAAGGGATCTTACTCCCTCTTTTGGCTTCATGGGCACCTGCATACATATGGCATGCACATGCATGCAGCATACACATACATGAAAACAGAATAAAATAACAGGAAGCGACTGACACCTAAGGTTTGTTCTCTGATTCCCACAAGCATGTTACAGCACAGGCATACTTATACACACATGAAGAGAAGGAATGTTTTTAAAAAATGACCCAATACCTGCAATCAGATAGCTAACAGCTACCTGGAACTCCAGGTTCCAGGGTTTCTGACAATCTCTTATAGCCTCCTTTGGACAACTGCACATATATGGTGCACATACAGACAAATAGAAACACATATACACATAAATAACTTTTTTTTTTAAGATAAAGTTTCTCTGTGTAGCCTTGGCTGTCCTAAAACTCTTAACCAGGCTGGCCTCAAACTCAGAGATCCACCTGCCTCCACCTCCTGATTCCAGGATTAAGGTATGTGCTACTAACTGCCCAGCTTTTAAATATCCTTTTTAAAAAATCAGAAATAAGTAGGAATGAATTGCAGGTATCCCCAGCTATATAGTAAGTTCCAGGCAACTCTGAGCTACACAAGATCCTGTCTCAAACAGAACAAAACAAAACCCAAAAACCCAGCGCTGGAGGAGAGAGAGAGAGGAGGAATAAGTTTCAGGGCTAGAGATGGGACAGTACACACCTTCCACCTACACAATCGCCAGCCGGACTGTAGCATAGAGAACATGAACGTGGAGACTGAGTGGACTACGTTCATCAGGGAGCGGCTGTCTTGACTCGAATGGCTCTCTTGATCATGCACAGAAGATCTTTCCTTGGCCGAGGCCAGCACACAGGGTTCGAGCGTCCCAGGACACACATCCAGGTCAGCGACCATGGCCTCTTTGTGGAGTTTGACCAACTTTGGGGGACCCAAAGTCAAATCCGTGGGGTCCAAATCTGTGGAAGCCTTCTCCGGTCCCTTCAGTAGACGTTTCTCGGGTTGATCCGACGTGACTGGCTTGACTAGGTGTTTCCAGAACAGGACCTAAGAAATAAGACACAGGGTGGGCTGGATAGCTCAGTGGGTGACGGCTCCTGCCAGGTAGGCCTGCCAGTCTGAGGTGGGTCTTTGGCTCCTAAGATGAGAGGAGAAAACCAATTCCCAAAAGTTGTCTGTATCGAGACATGCACATCCCTCTATACATAATAGTAACAGAAACAAAACACAGGAGAGGAGACCCCGCAGTAAAGACAGTGACATGACTTCCCACCACCCAAAGTCCTCCCCCACTCATCTTAAAGCCTCCCCTCCTGTCCTGTTGAGCTAAAAGAGGCCAAAAACAAGGAACAAAGTGGTATGGGTTGCCATAGCCCAGACAACACGAACCAGAACTCCTATCTCACAGCCATCTTGTGTTGATAAAACTCACCCAACTGGGCACCTTTCGCCAAATTTGCCTAAGCCATTTCAAAAACCTCATGACCACGGCAATCTCTCTTGACACCACAAGTCCTAAGTATGGCACAAAGCGAGCATCTGAGGTGAAGGAGGGAAAAGGCTATGGGCCAAAGGCAACCACCAGAGAGGACTTTCGGGGACTGAGGAGCTTCAAGCACAGTATTGAAGGAAGAAATAAGAAATCCAAAAGGGGCGTGCCCCCCAATGACTCATGGCAGGCCCTTCCTCCCCTCCCTGGGACAGGGAGAGGAGTCGAAGTGGATGAGAACTTAGAGTGAGGGAGTGTTCTAGATCATTGTGAGAGCTGTCTGGCCCCAACCCCCAAGGACCTTCCAAGACCTTCAGAGCCAATCACTGACTGCCTTGTCCCTTCTGGCCCAAGAACCAGGATAATGAAACTGACGTTGATCAAGAGCCCAGGCATTCTCTGTGGATTTTGCTAGGTAATTTTTACAACAGTACTTCAAGGTAAGTGTTTAGAAAGTGAATACAAGATTTGTAAAAACTGGATTTGAGGGGGCTGGAGAGATGGCTCAGCCATTAAGAGCAGTTGCGGCTTTTCTTTGCAGAGGACCTGGGTTCTAGTCCCAGCATCTACACAGTAGTTTATAACTACCTATAACTCCTGTTCTAGCCGGGAGGTGGTGGGGCACGCCTTTAATCCCAGCACTTGGGAAGCAGAGATCAGCCTGGTCTACAGAAAGATTAGAGTCCTGGACACAGAAAACCGTATCTCAAAAAAGAAAACCAACGAAAACTGTGGAAAGTGATCAAAGAAGTCACCAAATAGCTTCTGGTCCCTCGGTGCATGCGCACATAAACTCACATGCATGTTTATGTAGATACAAGTCAAACTCGGTTTTGGCTACATACTGAGTTCTAGACCGTCACGGGCCTCTACCTAGACAACTAAAGACTGAGGCGACGAGTCAGTGGGTAAGAGGTGGCTGACTATACAAGTCTCAGTTGAGAGTCAGAGACCCCACAGATACAGTAACCCCCACGTTTACAATACCTGCGTCCCTAAAAGGGAATAAGAGGCCAAGAGGAAGGACAGCTAGCAGGGCGCCCATAGCAAGGACAGAGCCTGTCTCAAAGGTCAAAGGTGAAGACTGACACCCAGGCTTATCCTCTGGTCTTCACATGTGGACAATGGCGCACAGTGAACATTCACACACACATGACCAAGGACACAGACCAGCATGCTGAGGAACACCTGTACTCCCAGCACATAGGAGGGTCAGGCCTTCCAAGACCATTCTCAACTATATAGTAGGTTTGAAGCTAGGCTGGGTTACATGACACCCTGTTTTAACCACCACACCCTGACCCGAAAAGAAGATACAGGGTCCAATCTGGTTGGTTGGGCCACCAAAGACTTAAAACTCTGCTAAGACTTGTGCTCTGATTCCCAGAGACAAGACATTCTCCTTCAAAGGCTCTAACTGCTGATGCCTTTTCTCCCACTAGATGGGGCCCTTCTTGGCTGCCTCAGTGTCTGGGAGAGAAGCCCAGGCTGTCAGGGCGGAGCCTGTTCACCCACTGGGCCTAGTCCTCATCCAACCAGGGGTGGGGTAGAAGCCAAGGCAGCCTGCCAGGCCTGGCGAGGGCACCATGTGCCCAAAGAGCCTGGCCCACACCCAGTCTTAAGACAAGGGGCCCATTCAGGGTTCCCTGCCCTGCCTCCAAGCAGCCACCCGGATCCAACCCACAAGAGGGGACACACTGGGGAGCTGGGGGTGGATCCTCACACTCACCAAAGACCTCATTGTTATCTCCCCCCTCACACCGCCAACCACCAGCACGTGGGTAGACACCGCCCCCTACCTCTTTCCTTAAGCCAGCCTGCCAGGCCTTTCCAGGGACCAAGATCATTCCTAAGCCATTTTCTGGCATCTTTTCCAGAGTGGACCTGGGATCCTTGTGTGTGTGTGTGTGTGTGTGTGTGTGTGTGTGTGTGTGTGTGCGCACACGGGCATGTATTGGGGACAAGGTAACTACGTAGCTGGACACAGCAACAGCACACCAACCTCCATATTCAAGTTTCTTCAGATTTTTTTTTAATTATAATTATTATTTTAATAACAACCTGAATCCGAGAAGTTGAAGATACTGTCCATACACCCTCCCTGGGCAGAGGAGAGGGGGCACTTGAAGAGAACGAGGAGGGGTGGGGTGGGGCCTGCCAGGGAATCTCCAAATCTTTCCAGGCCATCTATTGCTGAGGGGCTCCCCAGAACACTGATACCTGGGGTAGGAGGCGGGGCTGGGTTCTTTCGTGGATGAGGGGCTTCAGATAAACAACCCCTCCTGGATTCTCTCTCTTCTGGCAAGGCCTGAGGACTAGGGAGACCAGGTGGAAAGGGACAGGCCAATATTGAGCCTTCTACTCCCATCCCTGGGCATTGGGGTTGGGCGTGGGCATTAAAGCTACATAGGAAGAGGGGGCAGGCTGCTGGCACAAGGCCCAGCAGCCAGTGGCAGCCCCCCCAAAGGCACATTGTGAGGGTAAGAAGGCTCAGATGGAAGGCCCATTGGGTGCAGAGGGCCCGAGCCTCGGGAGCCCCGAGGATGGCAGCTGGGCCAGTTGCTCCGGGCTGGCCAGGGCACGCAGCAATCCATTTTCCTGCTCCAGTGCAGCATTCCGCTCTGCCAGGTCTCGGATCTGCTCCTTCAGCACCTCCACCTCTTCTCGCACGGCAAACATGAGGTGAGACTTCACCAAGTCCTGGACCCCAGGAGCAAACAAACCATCAGGCTCCCCTAAGCCACTCACAGCATCTCCTAACCCAGGCGCCTCAAGGAAGCAGTTATGATACCCATCCCCCTTTGCCCAAAGGAGGGGACAGAGGTTAAAGGAGAAACAGGGCAGAGGTCAAAGGATGAGGGACAGGACTCAGAGCAGAGGTTGAAGTAGAGAAGGAGGGTGACGGTAACTAACTGGAATAGTTTCTGTTCCCAAGTAACGGGAGAGGAGTGATGGCTACTGCTAAGGGGTTTCCTGGGACCAAAACATCTTTTCTTACCATGGCTTGTTCAATCTTGTTGTCAATGCCAACCAGGCTTCCGGAACCACTGGAGAGACATGGGGGTGGGGGTTACAAGTTGAGGAGGAACCCCCAGTCAGCTCTGCTACAGTCTTCCGGTTGCTCCCTGCTCTAAAAGCCCAGCCTACGGCCCACCCTACCCAAGTACCTGTGACAGTAGAGGATCAGAGGGAGGAGGCTTTTGTCCATCCCACAGCGGGATGAAGGTCGATGCCCAGGGCCCCCCAGGCCCTGGTGGGCAGGAGATCCCGATGCCCCTCGGATAGGGGATGACCCCCTTGGGGAGCATGGGGAAGACACGCAGCCCCTTTTTCTGGGTGCCCCTGGCGCCATCCCTACCACACGAGTCTCATAAGATGATACCAAGGACTTCACAGAGACCCCTGGCTGGGACATTCCTGAGGTAAGGGTCATCGGTATCCACTCCCAACCAAAAGGCGGTGTCAGGCGGAATGCCTGGGGGGCTCAGAGCCCCCCTGGGCAGAGCAGGGTTCTGCAGATGTCAGACAAGCAGAGAGGAGACGGGACCTACCGATCGCTGGTCTGAGAGATATACACCCTGCCCTCCCCCTCAGGGCAAGGCACAGCTGCTATTGGCTCCTCAGGGACACGGGGACCCCCTCCCTTGGCTCCATAGTGGGCGGGAATTCCCAGACACACATGGTCTGTGTCCCCTTCTCAACCTGGCACCACTCCCAGATTGGAGGGGAAGGGGAGGTGAAGTCAGCTGGTAAGAGGGGGTGGGGGAGTGACTGTGAGGCAAGACGGCTGGCATAGGGAGGGGCTTGAAGGTGAGACCCCAGGACGCCTGTCCCCGATCTATGCCTTCCTTTCTGCCCCGTCTGGATTAATCATGGTCTCACTCAACTTTGAGAAAGGAAACATACAAGGGGTCAGGGTAGGATCTTGGGTGGCTCCTGAAACCTGGGACAGAGGGTACCCCACTTCAGCGAAGGAGAGAATTAGGAAAGGTTACCATAACAGAACCTCCCCCACCACCCACCCCCCGTTTGGAACCCTGTAAATCAAAGGCAGCCTGTATGGGACCCGAGACCTGGGTATAGAGGTCTTGCAGTGAGTCAGGGCTTAAGAAAATGTTTGGGGGTTTGGGGTGGGGGGAAGAGGCTGAACACGGGACATTGGTTAGATGGGCAGAGACTTTAAATCAGTAGTTTCCAGTTAAGGCGCAGGTCTGGCTGCAGTTCTATCATTGGCCACCAGAGGGCGACTCATACCTGAGCCAAATGCCCCAGGGCTCAGGCTCCAGAATCTGGTTCTTACTCAAGCCCCTCTGGTCACCCAGGACTTTCTAGGGTCTGCTTGCCCTGCTCGAGCCTCCAATGTCTCCTCTCTGGCTGCTGGAGCAGAGGAGGAAGGCTTTTGTCCCAGTTACCTAAGCCCCCTTTCTGCTTTCCCCAGGGACACCAGGGTCTCCAGCCCCGTCCTCTCCCAGAGTCGGGGTGCCACTTGGCTCTGTTCACACACTGCTGTCTCTTTTGTAATCCCTCCTCACTGGCTGTCAACTTCAACCTGCTTTCCTACAGGGGGATCCATACTCAGTCCAAGGTGACCCTTGCATGAGGCCTGCCCGTCAGAAAGGGAGCTGGGAATTTTCCATTTCCCGGCCAAGCTCTGGGTGCAGGAGGTGCTGACAGGTAGACTCAACCAAGAGCGTGAACGAGCTAGAAAGAGCAGGATAGCAGTGACTAAGGACATAGGGGGCCTCTAAAGGCAGGGGACAAGGAGCTGCTTAGGAATGGAGGTGGAGGGGTTAGAGGGAAGACAGCTCAGTGGGTAATGTCCTGCCACTAAACCTGAGTTCCGTTCCAAAAACCTTCATTGTGGAAGGAAAGAACAGACTTCCCCAAATTGTCCTGACCTCCACAAGCCTGCCATATTACACGTGGACACACAAGTGCGTCAGCATACACACACACACACACACACACACACACACTGAAGAGAAAGGGGGGAGGGAGGCGGAGGAAGGACCAGAGCAGCGGAAGGGGGGAGGTGCAGGTAGCCAGTGTCAAATTTGTTTTCAAGATACTTCAATCCACAGTACCTGGGAGGGGAGTAGGCTACAGAATAAAACCCAGTACCCACCCCTCCTCCCAGTACACAAAGATGGACAGATGTGCCAGAGTAGAGGTGTCAGTCCTGCTTGGTGGACACTTGGGCGGAGACGCCAAGTTAAATCCTCTACTCTTGCCAGAAATAAAGGGATAAATACAACAGGCAACATTTGCTGGCTGACTGATGGCTATCTTGTGTTTGTCTAGCTCAGGAGTTTTTGAAAGCACTTCCCCTATGCCATTGGGGCCTTAACACTTGAAGCGACGGGGACTCTGGCAAGCCCAGCCTTCCCTTTGACTAGTCCTGAGTGAAGGGCTGGTATGTGCCACATACACCGGAATTCTTGGGCAAGGCTCAGGGCAGGAAGAGCAGGTGCTACTAGCCTGTAAGCAACTCTGTAGGAATGAGGATGAAATACCCCTTCCTCATGACACGTCTTGCCATCAACCTGACATGACTCCTGCCCAGGCCAGGCTAAGACTGCACTGTAAGCGGCATCCCCAGGTTTGTTCAGTGCACAACTGGACACAGCAGCCCTGAGGGACACACTCTCAAGTCCAGGGGTGAGGGTATCTCTTGAGATGGGTCTTTGCATCAATATGAGAACAGAACGGAGTTGTCTGTGAAAAGCTGGAGGTGTAGGCCAGCTCGGCTGCCCACGTATGCTCGAGGAGCCCTCAGAGGTGGGGCCTGGGGCCAAGGAAGTGGCATCCAGCAATCCCGTGTACACTCTCAGATCGGATTCTATAGTGCCTTTGGGTGTATGCAGGGCTGGGCCAGAGATGGGGAGGGGCTGGCTCCTTACCCTCGTTATTGAGCTGTCCCTGCCTCTGTCTTAGCAAAAGGACATCCTAATGGACCGAAAGGACCATTGCCACCTCTTATTCTCTTGGAGGCACAAACTCCAACAGTGTGGCTATAGATTGAGACCAACATTTCTAACCCCTCCCCCCCTTTGAGTCTCATTGTTTTTTGAGTCTCGTCTGTAAAGTGAGGAATCATGGGATTGCTTTTACAATTTCACGAGGTTAGCATGTAGTGGGGTCACCCTGACAGCTCAGTGGGTGGGTAAAGGGCAGCTTTCCACAGAGCACAACGAACTGAGTTGGGTCACCAGGACCTACATGGTAGAAGGAGAAAAGACTCTCACAGCCTGCTCTCTGGCCTTTGACCTCTACCTCCACAAAGTGGCGCGCGCGCGCCGCATACACACACACACGCACACGCACACGCACACGCACACGCACACGCACACGCACACGCACACACAAATGAACACATGAAAACATGCATGCCAAGGAATAG
Source organism: Rhabdomys pumilio (assembly GCA_030674055.1). Classification (NCBI taxonomy): domain Eukaryota; kingdom Metazoa; phylum Chordata; class Mammalia; order Rodentia; family Muridae; genus Rhabdomys; species Rhabdomys pumilio. The sequence goes on from JANHMN010000023.1 coordinate 15,336,875, forward strand.
CCCTGGAGAGGGCCTGGGGAAGAGGGCACACCCGTCATTTGTCATTTCAGCCTTTAGGAGGCGAGGGCAGGACGAGCCTGGGTAACTGTGAGACCCTGTCTCACCGTTGAGAACACCAACAGGAGGAAGGGGGGGGTGCTTTGGTGTGTAGCTCAGTGGTAGCCAGCACTGGAAAACAGGCACTGGGTGCAAAGGAAAACAGAAAACCAGGTGGCTTTTCTCCCTCAAGGCTTTGGGACCCACTAGTTAGACATCTGCCCACTCTTTCATCCTGACCAAGTATCTCCAACCTGTATGGGATCACAGATCCTCCAAGCAGGAGCACACAGTCTGAAGTCACCAAGCACTCCATTTTCCCATCCCAGATCCAAGGACGGGTAAGGCCCCAGCTCAACTTGGTACCCCAGTACTTATCATCAGAACTCATTTTTCCTTCTCAAAAGGGACAGACACATCATGCCACTTGGAACTTTGTGTCTCCTAGCTCCAGGGGCACAGGTGAACTGGGGTCTACACACCCCATTCCTAGGGGGTAGAGGATGGCCCAGCCCAAACCCGCTGGCCCAGCCAGGCGAGGCACTGAGGGGCTGGGTTGGGCCAGAGCCCCAGAGCCTTGAAGGCTGGGAGCAACCGGTCAGACTAGGGTGTGCAGAGCGGGTGGGACAGAGGTGGGGGGAGGGGACGGGGTCAAAAGAATGGCAGTGCAGGAGGTCGTGACAGAGAGAGCTGGAGGCCGGGCTGAGAATGGGGCAGAGGGACACAAAGCCTTTTTGCCAGGGAACTTCCCAAATTGGGGGGGTGGGTGGGGTGGGACGCGCTGAGAATAGCATCAGATCGGGGCAGGCGACTCTCTAGCCTTGGCTGACCTCACACCTCACACATTCCAGAGAGCCAGCTGGAAGGCAGTTCAGAAGCTACCCTGCCCAGCCTTGCCCTGCCCTGCCCTGCCCTGCCCAGCACGAGCCCCCTGCCCCCGAGTTCACATATTCCAGGCCACCCCTTTCTCCTTTCCTTTCTGGGTCTCCACCCTCTCACTGTGGCTGCTGGCCTCTTCTGTGGGCCAGGGTCTAACTCCAGGGGATGGTACCACAAAGGGGGGAGGGGAGATGGAAAGACTTGCATCTATAGTAGGTGGTCTGGAGACACCCACTCAATTAGGCCCAGTCTCCCTCCAATAAATGAGGTGGCTTGCTAGCTCTTCTGCCCAGAGCCTAGCATGGTCAATATTTCTATAAATACTGAAAGCAAAACTCTGCCTACCACGTCACCAAAGAAGACGTTCCCGCGTCATCGGCAAGGCCAGTAGAACTGTCCTATATTGCCCCTTGCGGCGGCCATTGCTATGAGAGGCCTTGGTTTCCATCTTCCCAGTGATGTGGCCCACATCCTCTCAGAGGACAGAACTTTAAATCTATTCTTTCTCTTCTTCCATCCCTTCCCTCCATCCCTTTTCCTTGCCCCCCCCCCCCCTCCCGGCCACTTTTATTTTTTGAACATGGTTTCACATAGCCTAGGCTAGCCCTTAAAGTTGTTCTATAGTTGAGGATAACCCTAAACTTTTGATCTTCCTGCCTCAACCTCTATCCCAGTGCTGGATTATAAAATATGTACCATCAACCTGGTTTATGCACGTGCTGGGACCACAGGCTTCAGACATGCTAGGCCAGCTCACTACCTAAGCCCGGGGACCCACAATACACTATTTGTTACTGTTTTGTTCTCTTCTGAGACAGGCTCTCATCCTACAGTTCAAGCTGCTCTCCCAAGCTGGTTTGTTTATTTATTGTTTGTTTTTCCTCCAATAGAGCAGGCCTGGCTGTCCTGGAACTCACTCTAGACCAAGCTGGCCTCAAATTCAGAGCTCCATCCACCTCTGGCCCCCAAACCCTGGGATTAAAGGTGTGATCCCCCACACCCGGCTCCAGGCAGATCTTAAACCCATGGTGACCCTCTTAAGTCCGCCTCCCAAGTGCTGGGGTCACTTCGGGAGCCACTACACTCAGCCCCTCCCACCTTCTCTGACACATGATCTTCCTAGATAGCCCAGGTTAGCCTTGAACTTAAAAATAGCCACCTACTTCCACCTTCTGAATTCCAGATCGGAGTATACACCTTCCAGGCAATGTGTTCTTGGTACTAAAAATTCCTGGGCCCTAAAGTAGTTTGTGCAGATTCCAAGGACTGTCAAGATACTGAAGGCGCATAAAGCATCCTTTCCCCTTGGTGCCCAGAGAAAGGGAGCTGTTGATGGGAAGGCACCGACTCCTATTCATTCTATTTTTATTTTTTTGACATAGTATGATATAGTCTCCACTGGCCCCGAGAGGGTTTATGTAGCACTGGAGACTGAACCCAAGGCCTTGTGCATGCTAAGCAAGCACTCGAGGTACTGGGCCACGTCCCCAGCTGTCTCCCCGTCTCCCCTCCTCATTTTCTATTCTTGTCTCCAATGTGCGTGCCAATGGATTTGATTCCTAAGCGAATGACCTCTAGATCCGCAAGAGCTCTGGAATCTGACAATGACTCCCTTCTAACTCAAAAACTCTTGACTTATTAGTCAAGAAACCAAGAGTCCCACCCAGCTTTCTCCACAGGGAGTGGGTCCCAGGAGAGCTTCACCAAGTGATTATACCCCTGCTAGGTCTCTGTTTTTCCCTAATTCATCTAAGGAGAAAGGTATACACAAGGCAGAGTTATACAGGTGTGACAGCGGTGTCTCCCACCTACCTATCATCATCACTGTCCAGGTGACCACTGATGGCCAACATGGAACGAGCCAGGCTGAGGCTCTGGGCTGCTGCAGCTCCAAACGGGTCTGGAGACTTGTGGACCAGGCTGGCATCGAAGTAGAGGGCTGGGGAGTTGGGGCGAGAGTCGATGGGAGGTACCTGGGGGCAGAAGAGTGAGAACCATCACATAGAGTGGAGACTGGAAGCATGGCTCAGTTGGTAGAAGAGACGGGAGTATGGGAGTGTGTGTGTGAGTGTATGAGTGAGTGTGTGTGTGTGTGTGTGTGTGTGTATGTGGTGCCACCTTATAATTTCTCCCTTTCCACCAATCTTCCTGGCTCTGAAGCCTTCCCCTCTTCCAGACTTGCTAGAAACAACAAGCAGGTGTCAGGAGAGTTCTGGAGGGACAGAGGTGTCAATGAAGGACTTAGCCGGGACTCCAGTTAGAGGATACTAAACTTAGACAGGTCTTTTTTGAAATAAGGTCTCTTGTAGAGCAGGGCGGCCTCAAATTGACTATGTAGCTGAGGCTGACCTTGAACTATTTACTTACTGGCCGTCCTGTCTCCACTTCCCAAAGGCTGGAGTTATAAACATACACCACTCAATTTATGAGTTGCTACGACTCAAACTTAGGGCTCCGCGCATGCTTAGCCAAGCACCCCATTAACCGAGCTACATTCCCCGGCCCCTCCCTCCCTCCATCCCAAACCTTCTTTTCTGAGACAAGATCTCAGCCCAAGCCGACCCAGAACCTTGCTATGTAGGCCAGGCTGGCCTTGAACTTGCCACCCTCTTGCCTCTACCTTCCCCCAGTTGTGTGCCTTCTTAAAGTCACTCAGATGTCCTTCCTACTGTTTCCTACTCCACTGAACAGTTTCATAGCATGTAATATGATTTGAAATTAAAGCATGTAGTGTGTCACCCGCTGAAGGTGAGCTTGTGCCATGGCCATCTGCAGAATGAAGGAATCCTCAGAAACTGCCTCTCCACACCCACTACCCTGATGGTGGCCCCCTCAACTTCTCGGACCTGGGATGAAGTTTAAAGGGTCTCTACTCTGCCTTTGGGGGGGGGGAGGGTGGAGCTTTGTGAGAATGGGAGGGGAGGGAGGATGCTGGGTGTGGACCTACATAACCTAACATGCAGCGGCTGGGGGCAGCTGTAAAAGGGCGGAGGTGACAGGAACTGGACAAAAAGTCTCTATGAGGGCCCCTGAGAGGCCCCCACCTCAGGAAAGACAACAGACAGTGGTTAGAGGGACAGAGCTCAGGAAAGGGGACACAGGTATCACCCACATCCTATCCTCTGTCAAATCTCCCTCAGCTCTTTTCAGACCACGAAACTGAATGAAGCAAGTTTTTGAGTCTTGAGGCAGGGAAATAGTAACAGTTACAAGCACACAGGAAATGATTGAGGCCCATTGGGAGGAAGGAAGGGGGGGCTGGGGACACTGTGGGGCAAGAGACAGGGTCTACAGACCTAAGACAGGCCCAGGCTGTGCCTGAGGAAAGCAAAGAGGGCCACTGAGATGGCTGAGGGAGTAGAGAGGCTTGCGGTGAAGTTTGGCAGCCTGAGTCTGATCCCACATGGTGGGACCCACACGGTGGAAGGACCAAACTGACTCCCAGCTGTCCTCTGACCTCCACAGGCACGCCAAGATGCACACATGCCTGTACACATTCACACATAAAGTAAACAAACGGAACAGAAGTGGAGCAAAAAGGCACTGACAAACTTGCCCTGGGAGAGTCTGGGGACAAGAACCAGGCAGGCAATGACAGCTTATCCAGGAGACTTAGGTTAAAAAAAAAAAAAATTTGAGAAAGATGGGAAATTCGGACCATGAAACGAGGAGCTGAAGGCCAGGAGAGGGTGGGAAAGCTGGTTCTGACCAGTGCTAACACGGCTCAGGCTCAAGGTATTTTTACACTGTGGTGAGAGCCCATGGCCAGGAAGGGACAGAACCCTCACCCTCACTCCTGCTTTCCCCTAGCAGCCAAGGTGTTATTTTGTCCACAGCAGAAACATCCAACTCTCCCAACCCTAAGTACCCAACCTCCAACACACACACACACACACACACACACACACACACACACACACACACACAAAGGGACATAGGCATCCTGCCCCCAGCCCAGACTTGTGGGTAGCTTCCTCTTTTGGAGACAGGAAACAAAGCACAGAGGATTTAACTCCTTCCCAACTGCTTCCCTACCCTCCCACTCGATGGTCGATGAGGTCACCCCCATCCCACACTCGGGAGAAGCCCAGGTCTAAGGTACTAAAACCGACTAAGGGTGATACGCCCCGCCCCCTACCCCAATTCCTCAGAGAAACTGGCTTGCAATAAGGCAGAAAATGGGGCTGGGCTGGTTGGTTAGAATAAAGACCCAGAGGAATGCCTACCTTTTATGGCTGCCCCAAAACCCTGCCAGCTCCTCCCCTCAAGGGCCTAGCCAGCCACCCAGCTGGAACCTCCACCCTCATCACCTGGAGCCAGAGAAGGTAGAGTCTGAAGTGGGCAGGCCGCACAGGCCACAGGCTTTATGGAGACAGTCACAGCCAAGGGCAACAATGTGAAGGCCACAGAGAAAAGAAAGAGAAAAGAGATGGAAAGAAAAAAAGGAAGGAGGAAGGACGAAGGAAGAAAGAAAGAAGGAAGGTGCATGTGTATTCAGAATAAAGGCTGGAGAGAAAATGGATTTCAGAGTACAAATTACAAAGAGGGAGAGGGGTCCTTATGCCCTATCCAATAGACAGGTGACATAGGGGCAGGAAGCCGGTCCGAAGTTGAGGCCAGGAGTCCCAGGATATAGGTCAGAGGACTGAGTACAGTAGGTCTCGCCCCGCCCCCCATGAACCCATCTCTTACCTTCCCTGTCTCCTCTGGAGCAACTAACTCCATCCTGAGCCGAACCGCTCCATCTCTTCTCCGTGACAGTGGAGGGGTTCCGGCTGCTGAACCCCCAGACTCCACTTCTACCCTCAGAGAGGGCAGGATCTGAGCACTATCTCCAGTCCCAGGCCCTGGGGGGCGCTGCTGGGGTGGAGAGGCTGACAGCGGGGGTGTCTCCACCTTAGCTTTGCCAGGTCCTGCCAGCTGGCCCAGCCCCCCTGTGAAGGAGCGGGCCTGTGGTCCAGGAGAAGTAGGGGGCGGGCGGAGCCAAGAGGTGGGGCCCTGAGACAGGCCTGGCTGCGGGATAGGGGTGCTTATGCCCAAGCTAGCCAGCTCCAACCTAGAATCCAATGATCTGCCTCCGGTGCCTCCTGAGGCCCCTCGAATTCCCTCCAGAAGCCGACCGAAGCTTGGGGGCTCCAGGTCTCTCTCGTAAACATCCACACACGTCCACCGACCTCGACGATAAGGCTCTCCCAAACCTTGGGGCAGCTTCACCACCCGGAAACGGGAGGCAGGGGCTCCAGGTGGCGGAGAGCCATTCCGGGGGGTGCCCCTGCCCCCTGGATCAGGGTTGGGTTCCCCATTGGGGAGGCGGGGTGGGGGCCCAGCAGGAGCCGGTGAGGCAGGGGAATCCGAAGCCCCTGGGCTTCCTGGGCCCTCATAGTCCGTGGTGACGCTGGTGATCTGAAAACTACTTTTCTTCTTACCACCACTCATGGTCCCTGGGGCTCCGGACTGGGCTCGGGAGGGGGAGGGGCTGGGCTCCTGGAGAGGGGCTCAGGCACCTCTGGAACAAGGGGGCCACATGGCAGGGACATCGGGGCCCCTGGGGACGTCTGGGTCCGACATGGCAGGAGGGCCTTGTGGGAACTTGGGGGTGCCTGGTTAGTGACCGGAGTACAGAGGGGAGGTGGCAGGAGGGGGGGGGGCAGAGGCAGGTTTTTCCTGCTGCTGTCGCTGCTGAAACCCCAGAGCTGAGCTTGCAAACTAGAAAAAGAAAGACACAGAAAGTGAGCGAGCGTGTGTGTACGTGAGCAGAAAAAAAAAAAAAAAAAGCAGGGGCCAAACCACCTCCGGGGCTTCCTCTCGGGGGAGCCGACTAGGGGGGAGGAAGAAGAAAGCCACTAGAGACCCAGAGACAAGTAGAAATGACAGACCGGAGCGGAGGGGACAGAATTCAGAACACCCAGAACAGGAAGAAGCAGCTGGGACCCAAAGTTGGACATTTCATGCTTGAGATCCAAAGTCGTCCCCAGCACGTATCTCTAGGGCCAGGGGCAAAGGGGTGAACCGGCTCCTCCCCTGAAAGGGCCACCCTGAGGCCTCTGCTGGGCCTCAAGCCCACCCCACCCCCATTCCAGCTCCCCCATCGCTGGGTAGGCACTGCCCGCCAAGCCAAGCGCCCCGCCCAGCCCGGGAGAACTACCTACCTCTCAGGCCTCGGCCACCGAACTGAGCTGGAGAGAAGACCTGGGGACTAAAATGTCTTTTTTTTTTTTTTTTTTTTTTTTTTTTTTTTTTTTTTTAAATCCTAAGGCCTCTAGTGCAGGCCACAGCAGGCGGCAATCAAGGGCTACCCAGAGTTCTCTGGCGTCCGCATCTCACTCTGCGAGGCATCTCGGTGGAAAGTTTGCAGTTGAGACGAAAGAAACCAGCGCTTCCACGGGGGAGCCCAGGCGCAGCCTCGGCTAACACTCCACGGGTCTTCCCTGTTGCTGTGGGAGGGGGCGGCTCAGCCCCCCCGCTGGCTCCAGTCCCTTGAGTGGCTCTCTCTCAAGGCTCCTCCCACGTGGCCCCACTGGATGTATCTCTCGGCTCCTCAGCTCCGCTCCGTCTCGGTCTGGGTCTCTGGCTCTCTTTCTGGGCTGTTGACAACCCCCACACCAGGAAGTCCTGCCTTCTCGGGCCTGCTCACTGCTCCTCTCCTCCTCCTTCCCCTCTTCCTCCTCCCTCCTCCCTCCTCCCTCCTCCCTCCTGAGGCGCCCTGCCAGCTGGCCCGGAGCCAGGCCTGCCACAGCCGCAGCCGCAGCCGCAGCCGCAGCCTACAGTTGCTGCTGTTGCTGTAGCTGCTGCTGCTGTTGCTGCTGCTGCTGCTGCTGCCGCGGCCCCAAACTGGCTGCTTTAACCCTACACCTGCCAGGTTCCAGACAACTCTTCCTCGGAGGGAGGGGCGGGCATGGAGGGCGGAGAAAAAGAGGAGGAGCCTGCGGGAGGCCAGGGATTCCCTTACTTGTAGGCTTTTGCTGCCATTGGGCTGCAGGCTCTCCAAAAGAGTCTCAAGGAACGTGCCAGACATGATCTGGGTACCTGGCTGTCCATAAATACCTAGTAAATGTGACCCACTGGCTGTGATTTGTCACAGCGTCTCTGGTTTTCACCGTAAATTCACGAGAACTCCCCTTCCCCACTCTGTTTTCAAAAGCGAGCAGTTATGAAAATTTTCAAACATGCCCCAAAGTAGAGGAAATAGGATAATGAACGCCCACGCGCGCCATCACGGACTTGTAACAATTATCAGCTCTACCCAATAGCGTTTCATCCCCTGATACCTTTTCTCGAGTTTTGCTGCAATATTTGAACTCTCTCTCTCTCTCTCTCTCTCTCTCTCTCTCTCTCTCTCTCTCTCTCTCTCTCCTGTGTGTGTGTGTGTAGATCTGGAGGTCAACTTGGAGGAGTCAGTTTTCTCTTCCACTATGTGGGTCCCAGGATGGAATAGTGCTAGCTATCTGGTTTGGTGGTAAGGCCCTTTACCCACTGAGCCGTCCTGTCTATCCCGTTCCTGTATTTGAAATCAAATCTCTGATATGGTGGTTCCCTCTTTTAAGAGGGAAAATTGGAGAAGCAGACAATCCAAGAAGGCTGTTGGTGGTAGGACAGACGTGTGTGGCATGTGTGCATACGCATGAGCGATTGCACACACCTGTGTGTGTTTGTTAGCTAAAGGACCACACTGGGTGTCCTACTCAGGGTCTCTCATTGAATGCATAGCTTGGCAGGCAGCCAGCAAGCCCCAATAATTCTATGTCTATTCTCCACAGCACTGAGGCTATATATAGGCACACGTGGCTATGCCTGGCTTCTCAAGTGGCTGCTAAGATTTGAACTCAGATCCTCATGCCTGAGTAGCAAGGACTTTTACCTGCTGAGCCACTCCTGAGCCCAGAACAGGCATTGCTACCTTCTCATCTTTGTCCTTATCTGTCCCTCATATAAACACTTAGGTAGATTGAAAGCTGAACTGGCTCAGCTCTTGTTTCCCCACAATGATTGGACACACACCTATGTCCACACGACTACCCCCAATCCCAGCTGGCTACAGGTATAGACTCTTTCTCATCTCCAACCCTTTCCCACCTGTGCCATCCTATCCATTCATCATTATGAAAGAGAATCCTCACACACAGAAAGGGTCTACTCTGAGACTGGCAAGAAAAAAAAGCTAACTCCCAACTGCCATTTTTCTTTCTTGGCACCCATAACTGGCATTCTGGGCAAGAGTCTTCCAGCCAAAGCAGGATCTAAAGGCAGCGTCTGTTGTCACCCATGGGTTTGGAAGAAGATAGGCTCTAATTAATTTCCCTCAAACAGAACGTCTCTTAGGTGTATTTTAAAAGTCCTAGCTGGCTGTGGCAGTGCACGTTCACGCCTATAATCCCAGATCTTGGGCAGTGGCATAGAAGCAGGAGGCCGAAGAGTTAAAGGCCAGCCCCAGCTACATGAGATCCTGTTTTAACAGCGACAGACAGAAGAAAAAAAAAAAAAGGGAAGAAAGAATCCTTGGTTGAAATGGAAATATAGTTTAGTAGAGTCCTTAAGCGCCTCATATGTAAAGCCCTGGGTTCTATCTCCAGCATCAGTAAACTACCTGTAAGGGTTATTCTTGGGACATGGTAAATAAGAGGCTATCCTGGGCTACATAAGATTCTGCCCCCCCCCCCAAAAAAAA
>JANHMN010000023.1:15346554-15356943 GCA_030674055.1 Rhabdomys pumilio
AAAAAAAAAAAAAAAAAAAAAATCTGCCAAAAAAAAAATGTTTTAAGCCTTCACCTTATCTCATATGGAAGAAATATGGTATGAATTGGTGTGAATGCAGATATTCAATGAAGGAAAGTGAGGCTCAGAGGCATTCCGTTATTTTTATTTTTTTAATTTTTTTGTTTTTGGTTTTTCAAGACAGGGTTTCTCCATGTAATCCTGGCTGGCCGCCTGCCTCTGCCTCCTAAGTGCTGGGATTAAAGGCGTGCGCCACCACCACCCGGCTTCCGTTATTTTTCTAAGACAAAATTCAGACTTCTATGGGAATATCTAGACTCCTTGCTTTGGCTCACATAAGTTTTTTTCAGACAAGGTCTTAACAGCCCAAGCTAGTAGCCAAGCCAACTCCTGATCCTTCTTCTGCTACATCTGAGTCCAAGAATTACAAACACAGCCACCACAGCTGACATTCATGGAGATCTCTCATCACCTTTATTGTTGTGGTAGTGTTGGTGCTGGTGAGTGAACCCAGGCATGTTAGCTAAGTGCTCTGTTGTTTAGCTGCAGACCAGACTGGTTTTGAACTCAGAGATCTACCTGCCTCTGCCTCCCAAGTGCTGATTAAGGGATGCCCCACCGTGCCCGTTTTACAGCTTATTTTTACTGTGTGTATGTATGTGTGTACGAATGTATCCATGTGGTGCAGGTGTCTGAGGCTAGAATTACAGGGAGTTGTGAGCCACTCAGTGTGAGCTGGGAGCCGGGAGCTGAATCTAGTCTTCTGCAAAAGTAGTACATGCTCTTAACTGCTGAGTATCTCCGTAGTCCCTCTGACCATATTTTTAAGGTTAGGTAAATGTCGAGACACACACAGAGGGAGAGGGGGAGGGGAGGGGAGGAGGAGAGGGAGAGGGAGAGGGAGAGGGAGAGGGAGAGGGAGAGGGAGAGGGAGAGGGAGAGGGAGAGGGAGAGGGAGAGGTAGGAGACACAGTGGGACAGAGAGATGTGGATGGGTGCTACATGCCTTTAATCCCAGCACTCATGATGGCAGAGGCAGGAGGATCTCTGAGTTCTAGGCTAGCCTGGTCTACAGAGTGTGTCCTAGACAGCCTGGGCTACCCAGAGAAACCCTGTACTGAAAAACAAAAATCAAACAAAAGCAATTCCTATACCCCCCTTGTCTACTTTATCTTTATATTAAAATCCATCTACACTCAGGCCAGATGTGCTGGCACACACCTTTAAGTCCAGCAGCACTCAGGAGGCAAAGGCAGGTGGGTGGATCACTGTGAGTTCCAGACCAGCCTCGTCTACAAACTGAGTTCTAGGACAGCCAGGGCTAGACAGAGAAACCTCGTCTGAAAATAAACAAACAAACAAACAGCCACGTTCTTGCTTGTCTTATCTGTCTTGGTTCAGCCATAGTAAAGAACGGCTGTAGTAGCCAGGTCCTGCAGTCCAGGAAACAAGCTTACTCCCCCAGACTGGATTTACAAAGTGCTTCCAACCCTCTCCCATCCCAAGTTCTTTGTTTATAGTTTCACGTAGGCCATGTGGGCCTAGAACTCGTGTAGTTGACGATGACCTTGAACTGAAGAGCCTCTTGATTCCACTTGAGGAATGCTGGGATCACAGGTGTGTGCCACAGCGAACCAAGCCTCCAGTTAGGTTAATCGAGGCAAGTATGAACGAGACATGGCTCAGACCCGCAGTGAGATCTGCCTGAGGCCACACAGCACACCTCCAAAGATTTTGCCGCATTGAAAAAGCATCCTCAGGTACCAGTGATTAGGATGTGCATATTTTGCAGGGATCCTTTTTTTTTTTTTTTTTTTCAGTCCTTGAAAGGATACAGCCGAGGTCTTCTCGATGCTAATTTACCCAACCACAAAGCTATCCAAGCAAGGAATTTGTCAGAGGGCTGATGAGAAAAGGTCAAAGGAGGGGAGGGGTGGGGGCACATCCCTAACCACTCCCAGGTAGTGCCCCTGGTGGTCTCCCGTACAGGCCAACCCGGTGCGCTCAGATCGTGGCGGGCGGCGCCCACGGAGTCAAAGGTTAGTAAGGAATGACTTGGACCGCGGGGGCGGACGTGCGGAAGACTTTGAGCCCCACACCGTGGAACAAGGTCCGGGCGCCTGGGAGGCTGCAAGGGGAGGAGGCCCAGCACCAAGCCAGCCAATTCTCGTGCCCTCCCCGCACCTAGGGCGGGGTGGCGGGGTGGGGGCACAGCCGGGACTAGGCCAAGGGAGCACGCCCCCTGCTGAGCAGACGCGCTGACCTCCCGGCAGGCGACTTGGGCAGAGGTCCCTCTGCCCGCCTCACGGCTTGGCAGCACCCAGGGGCCGCAGCAGCAGCCTCCCACCCGGGAGCACTAAGGCGCACGGGGTTCGCGGGTGGGTGCGACCTCCAGGCTCCCGCTGGGGGGCGCCGCTGAACACCCCGCTCCGCTCCCCTTAGGGCTTGGGAGACCCAACCCAGCACAGCGCGGCTGAGTAGGGGGCGCGGGTCGGCGAAGACCAGACGCCCGAAAGCTGGGGAGAGGGACTCCCACACCCCAAGACCTTCCTCTCAAGATTCCCTGTGTGCTCCGCAGTCCCTGCGCCCTCCACCCCAACCTCCTGGTGCAGCGCCGCACCGCCGTTCCCGCTCTGCCCTTGGAGGGTGTGGAAGGGTGGGTTTGGGGCCGGGGGCGGGTCTGGGGGCGGACCCGGAGGCGGGGCTGTCTCTGCGGCAGGGCCCAGTTCGGCTCCCCCGGTCTCTCTCTGTCTCTCCTCCTCCCTCCTCCTGCTCCGGGCGGAGCCCGGCATGGGGGGGCCGGCGCCCGGCAGGCCAGGTACGGTGATGTAGAAACTGGGGAGGCTTCATGCGGGGAGGTGGTGATGGGGGGACTAGGGATAGGGAGGATTGGCGGGGCGAGAGGCGGAGACACCCAGGGTAGCAGGACAAGGGGAAGAGGAGGGGGTGCCCCGGGAACCTGGGGCCCTTGGATTGAAAAGGGGGGGGGGGGAATGAAGCAGGCCAGGTTTGGAACAAACTGGGGAAGGAGGAGGATAACTGTGAGGAGGGGCTCCAGGGAGGAGACGTGAAGCTGAAGGCGAAAGGGAGAGAGTGTCTGGGGGAAGGGACGCAAAGCGCAGGTATGGAGGCCGCAGCCCAGAAGGTTGCTATGGGGCCAGACTGGAGACCCCCGCCCCCGCCAGGGTGGGATTCAGGGGCGGGACTACTAGGGGGAAGCCGGGGTTCTCCCAAATCCTGGAGCAGACAGAAGGTAGATTGATTTGGGCTATCAGCAAGAGGAGGGAGGCAGAAACCATTGCTGAGGGACCAGGGAGCTCGAATAGAGGTGGACGGAGGTCCAGGCCCAGGATTGGAAAAGCGGGGATTCCAGAGAGTGAAGGTAGATGGATGGGTGGGATTTCAGTTGCCCAACTCAGTATCACCATCCTTTCAGCATCCCCACCCTGTCCAGATGAACCCCCAACTGAGCCTCAGGCCCCAAAAGAGGGTAGCAAGCCTAACTGCCCCCCCCCCCCAGCTGGGTGCGATGTACGCAAGTAGGCCCTGGGCACAACTTGTCTGTAGGTGTGGCCAATTCCGTAGCACATTTGTGTGCTAGAGGTCTGTGTGTATCGGTGGGTGTGTCTGTGGGTGTTTATGTCTGTGTGTTTGTTGTTTCTGGGTTTGTGTTTACCTGTGCCCCTTTATGTCTGTCCCTATTTGTAGGTATGTCTGTGGCCTGTGGTGTGTCTAAATATGCTGTGTCCCTACACAGTTGCTGTTTGCTTGTGAGGTCCGTCTGTCTGTGGTGGTTCGGGATATATTTACACAGAATGGGAATCTATGTCATCCTGATCCCTTGGTGTCTGTGGCTCCAAATACCTTTGTCGGGGTGTGTGATTCTGGCCACACACACACTTCTATAGCTGTCTGTCTGGGAGGGGTCCCCTAAGCTCTACTGGATATTCTATGCCTGTGTTCTATTCTGAAGACCCAAATCATGTCTCTGTTCTTTTTTTCTTTCATGCCTCCTTCCACATCTATGTCTCCCTTTTTCTCTCCACCCATTCCCTTTATCAAGTGGATCCGGGACCCAGGGAGGGCCGCCCCCCGGGCCTGGTGGCATTAAACAGAACCCCTCAGCCCCCACCTCTTGCCCCACGACATGAACCTTCTCTACCGAAAAACCAAGCTGGAGTGGAGACAGCACAAAGAAGAGGAGGCCAAAAGGAGGTAAGGCTGGCCCTCCACTGTCCCACCCACCGCCTGTTGCACCCAGACCTGCCCCTTTTGCTTGGCCACAGCCCTTCCTGGGGCTCATCAGGTTTGTCATCAAAGAGAGTTCTTTTCCCAGATTTTCTACCTAGCATAGAATGCCTGCAAATGCACATGCTTGGTCTCAGCCTTGTTCCTGGCTTCTTGGGAGAGAGGATAGCCAGGAGAATGACTTCCAGCTTTGGAGAAGCTTAGTGGCTTGTCCCCATGCCTAAGAGCCCGAGTCCCTCCTTCCTGACTCTCTTTTTCTGTTATTTTTGAGACTGGCTGCTGGCTTTCTCTTGTCACCTGACCTTGGAAAGGGCAGGCCCCACCATCCTCACAGGGTCCAGGGAGAGGGTCATTTTAGGGACTTCAAAGAGCATTCATGTAATCCCCTACCAGTCTCCTGTTGGGAGGGAGTAACTAAATGATAGGTGTGTGTGTGTGTGTGTGTGTGTGTGTGTGTGTGTGTATGTGTAAGGACTTATAGGCTAAGTACTGCAGATGAGTCAGGTGGAGACCCCATGCCCCTCAGCCTTGCATCTCCAGCAACCCTTTCTCCTGACCTCTGAGGAACCCAGACCACTTCCTCCGGCTCCTCTTCCTTTCCCGTTTGACTATGCAGCCTCTTGAAGCCTGAGTCAGAAGCATCTCCCAGCCCCTCTCCATCCCTCCTCCTCGGAACTGCGGAGTTTAATTCTTGGTGTTAATTAGATTAATCACTACAGCGATCTCTCCCTAATAAAGGGTTAGTAGACAGGGCTTTAATGAGAGCCCACCCTACAGTGGCTTCTCCCCTCTTTGCGCCAGCCAACACCCCCCTTCAGTCATCCAGAGGAGAACTCGGGGACAGAGAAAAGGAATAGAAATGAGCTGAGGAGGCTGACAGAGAGAGGGCAGCAGAGAGAGAGAGAGAGGGAGAGAGAAAAAGGGAGAGAGAGAGGGAGAGGGAGAGGGGGAGAGAGAGAGAGAAAGGGAGAGAGAGAGAGAGAGAGAGAGAGAGAGAGAGAGAGAGAGAGAGGCTCTGATGATTCAGGCATCACACCCTGCCTCTGGGAGAAGAGGCCTGTGGTGTGACACAGTAGCTGGCGTGAAGATCAGTCAGAGGCCAGGTGTGGGCCAGCACATGGGAGAAGCCACAGTGGCAGGTGTGTCTGCTTGTCTGTCAGGTGGCTGTTGCCTGGATTGCATCTCTTTCCACGGAACAGGCTGTGTCAGGTGGTCATTCAGCATCAGGGACACTGTCTTATATATACACCATGTCTTTCTTTTCTGACGCCATATGCTGTCCTCCATCCCTATCCATTACCAGGATTTTCCAAATTAAATCCAAAGATTCTGCCTGAAAACATTCCTACCTTAGACCTTCAGATACCCCTACCCCAGTCTCCTATCATCCTTCCTGGGGAAACACAGTTGTTCTATGCTTGAAAATGCTACCTCCTCCTGAGATGGAGGACGGCAAGGTAGGGGCTTGCTGTCTAACTTATCTGCTCTATCCTGTCTTCTCTCCCTAGCTCCAGTAAGGAAGCAGCCCCCACAGGCCCTGTGGGGCCTGGGGCTGTCCCAGGGCCTGGGGTTCGAGTGCGGGACATTGCCTCGCTTCGACGGTCCCTCAGGATGGGTTTCATGACGATGCCCGCGTCCCAGGAACACACCCCACACCCGTGCCGCAGCGCCATGGCCCCACGCTCTCTCTCCTGCCACTCGGTGGGCAGCATGGACAGTGTAGGCGGTGGGCCTGGAGGAGGTGGAGGAGGGCTCACGGAGGACAGTAGCGGCCGGAGACCCCCAGCTAAGCCCCGGAGACATCCTAGCACTAAGCTCAGCATGGCAGGATCAGGGGCAGAGACACCTCCAAGTAAGAAAGCAGGTGAGACATCCACCCTGTTCCCCATCCCTCTTCAGAGGAAGCTGGCAGCGGCAGGATCCATTCCATACTGGGGGGGGGGGGGCTCTGGGAGGGTTCATTCAGGCAAGAGCCAAGGAAGTGGAAGGTTCCATTCTCAAAAGGAATGGGGGGTTTCTTTTAGTTGGACCTCAGATGAACCATTCAAGGGCAGAAGACACTCCCTAAAAAACCAGCTGCTAGGAAAAGACTCAAAGATGGGTAGGAACTGCGGTAGGAAGCTGATGTAGAAGTGGTAAGATTATAGCTTATGGTATGTGGTGAGACCCAGTCTCAAAAAAAAAAAACCTAAATTAAAAGCAAAAAACAAGCCAACAAAACCTGGGCCATGGTGGTGCACAACTTTAATCCCAGTAGAGCCAGGAGGATCTCTGTGAGTCCAAGGCCAGCCTGAACTACATATGCAATTCTAGGCTAGCCAAGGCTACATGGTGAGACCCTGTTTCAAACAAACAAAACAGGAAGAAAGGAAGGAAGGAAGGAAGAAAGAAAGAAAAAAAAAGACAAGACTGAGGACTGCCTTATAGAAAAGAAACTTACTGGGCTCTAAGTGGAAGGTTGTGGAAAAGATGAATAGTCAAATAGGTCCTTGCAGTTAGGTCAAGGGATCAGAGAGGAATTTTCACCCTTTACTATGAAGTGAGTTAGGCCACCCTGGGCAGCTTAGAAGCCCTATCTTAAAAGACAAAAATAAATATATCAGGAAAAAAAAAGAGCTGGGGATGTATTTCAAAGGTAGAGAAAACTTGCCTAGAATCCCCCAGTGAGGGGCTGGGGGCATGGCTCAGTGGTAGAGCCCCTGCCTAGAAACCCCCAGTGAGGGGCTGGGGGCATGGCTCAGTGGTAGAGCCTCTGCCTAGAAACCCCCAGTGAGGGGCTGGGGGCGTGGCTCAGTGGTAGAGCCCCTGCCTAGAAACCCCCAGTGAGGGGCTGGGGGCGTGGTTCAGTGGTAGAGCCCCTGCCTAGAATCCCCCAGTGAGGGGCTGGGGGCGTGGTTCAGTGGTAGAACCCCTGCCTAGAATCCCCAGTGAGGGGCTGGGGGCGTGGCTCAGTGGTAGAGCCCATGCCTAGAATCCCCCAGGGAGGGGCTGGGGGTGTGGCTCAATGGTAGAGCCCCTGCCTAGAATCCCCAGTGAGGGGCTGGGGGCGTGCCTCAGTGGTACAGCACTTACCTGACTTGTTAGGTGCTCCATTTGATAAACTCCATTTCTTTTTCTTTTTCCCATTCTACTTAGGCTCCCAGAAGCCAACCCCAGAGTGCCGTGAGTCCAGCCGGAAGGTTCCGCCACAGAAACCCAGGCGAAGCCCCAATACCCAGCTGTCTGTGTCCTTCGATGAATCTTGTGCCCCAGCCCCATCTCCTCGAGGGGCAAACCTGCCCCTGCAACGCCTCAGTAGGGCTTCTCGAGTAACTGGAGACCTGGATTCAGGTGCCCAGGAAGAAGAGCCCGTGTACATAGAGATGGTAGGGGATGTATTTCGTGGAGGAGGACGAAGTGGAGGCGGCCTGACGGGACCTCCTCTTGGAAGTGGAGGTCCAACCCCTCCAGCTGCTGCCGATTCGGACTCTGAAGACAGTGAGGCTATATATGAAGAGATGAAGTACCCCTTGCCTGAAGAGGCAGGAGATGGCAGGGCCAACGGGCCTCCTCCATTGATGGCACCTTCCGCTCCACAACAGCCCCATGTCCTCCAGCCTCACCCCCACCCCCATCGCCGTCCAGCTTCAGCCCTTCCAAGCCGGAGGGATGGGACCCCCACCAAGACCACTCCTTGTGAAATACCCCCACCCTTTCCCAACCTTCTTCAGCACCGGCCTCCACTTCTGGCCTTCCCTCAAGCCAAGTCTGCTTCACGAGCCCCTGGCGATGGGGTCTCAAGGCTACCGGTCCTCTGCCACTCCAAGGAGCCAGCCGGTTCCACCCCAGCTCCCCAAGTGCCTGCACGAGAGCGGGAGACGCCTCCCCTGCCGCCTCCGCCTCCTGCTGCCAACCTGCTATTGCTGGGACCATCAGGCCGAGCCCGGAGTCACTCAACACCGTTGCCACCCCAGGGCTCTGGCCAGACCCGGGGAGAGCGAGAGCTCCCCAACTCTCACAGCATGATCTGCCCTAAGGCAGCAGGGGTACCGGCAGCCCACCCTGCTCCAGCTGCCTTGCTCCCCGGACCCCCCAAGGACAAGGCCGTGTCATACACTATGGTGTATTCTGCGGTAAAAGTGACCACACACTCGGTCCTGCCAGCTGGTCCACCCCTGGGTGTTGGCGAGCCAAAGACGGAGGAGATCTCAGTTCTTCATGGAATGCTGTGTGCCAGTTCGAGGCCCCCTGTCCCAGGGAAGTCCAGCCCCCATAGCGGGGCTATGGGTTCAGCAGCTGGGGTCCTCCACCACCGCAGCTGCCTGGCCTCCCCCCACAGCCTTCCGGATCCAACTGCAGGTCCCCTGACCCCCCTCTGGACCTACCCAGCCTCAGCAGCTGGGCTCAAGAGACCCCCTGCCTATGACAGTCTCAAGGCTGGGGGGGTGCTGAATAAGGGCTGTGGAATGGGGGCACCATCCCCCATGGTCAAGATCCAGCTGCAAGAGCAAGGGACTGATGGGGGTGCCTTTGCCAGTATCTCCTGTGCCCACGTTATCGCCAGTGCTGGTACACCAGAAGAGGAAGAGATGGGTGCCACATTTGGGGCAGGCTGGGCTCTGCAGAGGAAGGTCCTGTATGGAGGACGGAAGGCAAAAGAAGTGGACAGTGAGTGAGGGACGGAGACGGGGTGTGGGATGTTGGGAAAATAATGGTGGGGGTAAATATTGAAGGTGGGTATTTAGAATCCATAGGCCTATTGTCCTGACCTGGAAAGTTTTCTGGGAGACCAGAAAGATGGGGCTGGGGACCAGATGGATGGAACAGGGAGATGTCTCTGAATGTGTTCAGGAAAAGGTAGGACAGGCTGGGATAGAGGCTGAGGAGAAGCCAGACTCATCCTGCTCCACCCTCTGCCCCTCCCTTCCTTGGGCTGCAAGGGTGTGTGTTTGTGAGTGTGTGCACACTAGGAGCTAAACACAGCTGCCTCCCAGCCATTACCATGGCAACCCATCCAGACAGGAGTGAGAGGAGAGGGAGGCCCCTACCGTTGCCAGGCAACGCAATGCTCTGCCAGGTCTGCTCTCAGGATGGGCTTAGTTCACATACAGCCCTTCCCCCAACTCCATACACTCAACACCCGCCCCCCCCCACACACACTGTCTTCCTGGGATCTGAATTTGGGGTTCTCTCTTTATTGAGAGTCAGTACCCTGTTTTCCAGGATGTTCATTATAACCCTATCTGGACCTGGAGAGGTTTCAAAGCTAAAGCTGGTATAGATAAAGGCCTCAAACGGCTTTTCTGAACACAGTATATAAATGAGCACTTAAATATGATTCTGAGCCCCGGGATAATAACAATGGGTAGAAAGTGGCAGGGCTGGCTGGGTCTGGTGTGTGTGTGTGTGTGTGTTGGGGGAGTGAGAGGCGGGGCCTTTCCCATCTCTGTTGTAATTTGCAGAAGGGCCACCCATGTGGCATTGTATGTGCTGGGGATCGGGAGCCCCTCCCGCCTTCAGACACTGAGCTTTGTTGTTGTTGTTGTCTCAGCAGAAGAGGACGGTGCCCGGGCCTGGAATGGCAGTACAGAAGGTCCAGGCAAAGTCGAGCATGAGGACAGGGGCCCTGTGGCATCAGGGATTCCTGTGAGGAGCCAGGGCGCAGAGGGTCTGCTGGCCAGGATCCACCATGATCGAGGAGGGAGCCGCACAGCGCTGCCGGTCCCTTGCCAGACTTTCCCAGCCTGCCACCGGAATGGAGGTGACACCTTGCCTTCATACTCTATATACAGAGATAGGTGGGTCAGGAATCCTCTAGGGTCCACCTTGGGCTACCCTGCCTGACATCTTGTCAACTCCATGTATATAATTTGAAAAATATTTTTTGTACTTTGAATGGAACCCAGGAGTTCCCACAGGCAAGTTGCAAAGATGTCTACCACTGAGCCACGCCCCCAGTCCCTCCCTGGGAGATTCTAGGCAGGGGCTCTACCACTGAGCCACGCCCCCAGCCCCTCCCTGGGAGATTCTAGGCAGGGGCTCTACCACTGAGCCACGCCCCCAGCCCCTCACTGGGAGATTCTAGGCAAGGGCTCTACCACTGAGCCACGCCTCTAGCCCCTCACTGGGGATTCTAGGCAGGGGCTCTACCACTGAGCCACG
>JANHMN010000023.1:15368183-15379106 GCA_030674055.1 Rhabdomys pumilio
TTCACACCATCCTGTGTATGCACACCATCCTGTGTATGCACACCATCGTGTGTAAGGGTAGCTGTGTATGAGCCACATCGCACACGTGGATGATAGAGAACAGCTTCCAGCATTTACTTTTACCCCTCTGTCTGTTGTTGCTGCCGCCGCCTGGTGCTTTATATACCAGGCTGTGTGCCCGGTGAGCTTCAATGTATGATGTTCGCTGCCTCAGTCTCCCGTCTCACCTGACAAGGGTTCAGAAGATTTGAACTCAGGCTCTCTGTTGGACAGACTATCCTCCCAGCCAAACTGTCGCCATCTTCATGAGTTCGGATCTGCTTGCTTGCAAAAGATCACCACAGCTGGGCTTGTGACCTTCTTTCACTGAAGGAGGTGGGGGAGGATCATGGGGTCCTCACAGGAATGCCCAGCCAGGCACTAATTGTAGGTGCTTTAAGATCTGCTTTAAAATCATTCACACTCTTGCCCATAACACCCACTGCTCCATAAGTAAACCCGAGAAGCTCCTTGGTTCCCCTGAGTGAACACTGTTGGAATCAAATTTTCATTTACTGATTTGTCTTCAGTACTTTAGGAAGGAGGGTAGATGTTTACATGTCTTCCGGGGAAGGGACTTTTAGCAATATTTTCTAACTTTTGAATCTCACACTTATGTGGCAAGGACTTTACCCCCCTGGGCCACCTCTCCCAGCCTTCCGCACTTCTTTAGTTTTAACTTGTATTACGTTATTTATTTGCTTTTATATGTGGATAGGTATGTATACAAGTGTACATGTGCATGGGTGGAAATCAGAGGAGACCTTGTGGTCCCTTCTTTTATTCCAGTATGTGAGCCCAGAGAGTCAAACTGAGGCCATGGTGGCAAGTTCCTTAACCCTGAGTGATTGGTAACTTTGGACCTGTTTGGTTTTAAGACAATGTTTCACAAAGCTCAAGTGCCCTTGACCTCCCAATATAGAAAAGATATAACCTTGAATTTCTGATCCTCCTGCCTCCACCTCCCCAAGGCTAGGATTACAGAAATGAATCACCACATTGGGTTGTTCCCATTGTCCTGATTTGTGGATTAGCCTGGGCTAGTGGCCCTAGAAAACAGAATCCCTGTGTGAGCTTGGTTGCTTCCTCTAAATACAACTTACAGCTCACAGGAAGTAAAGGAGCCCAGTGTAGAGGATCCCAGCACTTCCTGTTTAGGCTTTGGCTTCTGTTGTGCACGGACCAACAGAGCGATAATTCACCATGAGTGTCCAGCTTCCATGTCTCTGCCACCTCCATGAGAGTGCACAGCATGCTGTCTGGGCTCATCTAGCCCACACTGTGTCCTCTGTCACCACCCCAGGGCAATCTCTGGTTACCAAAAATGGCTAACAGCCAGAACACAGGTAGGAAGTTCCAGAGATGGCATTGCCACCATATCAAAAACTTTCCACTGACCAGATGGTGACCTTTCCTGATTGTGTCTGGCATTCCTTCCTTAAAGCTCGGGGATGGATGGGACAGGGCATGTACACAGTCCAGAAACTTCCGTCACGACGGGGAAACCTGGAAAAGTTAGAATCAGAGGGAAAGTTTTAAATATGTGCGTTATTTATTTCAGGGCCCCTTCCTATCAACTTTTACTCGGTTCATCTAGCAATTTAAAAGATATCTCTGCATTTGGGTCATAAACGGTCATGGTTGATCTCCACAACAGCAAAAAGATAATGAAAAACATTCCCTCTTCCCCTTTTCTACATGTCAAGGTTGGGCTGAAGGAGTAAACAGATCTGGAGGAAGAACCCACCATCTTCCCCACTGCTTTGTTTTGTTTTGAGACAGATCCTCGTCTGTGCAGACTGATCTCCAACTCACTATGTAGCCCAGGATGATCTTGAACTCGTGACCCTTCTTTTTCAACCTCCCAAGTACTGGAATTACAAGTGTTTGCCATCATATCCAGCTTCCTTCTCTTACACCCTCCCCCTTGGGTGTGGTGTTTTATTTGAGGCAAGGTCTCATTTTGCTCAGGCTAGCCTCCAACTTGCTATGCAGCCAGAGATTACCTTCATCCTGATCCTCCCGCCTTTGCCTCCCATGTGCTTGGATTTCAGGTGTGCACCATCACATCTGGGCTGTCTTGCTTTCCTTCGTAGCTAAGTGAATCAAGAGAGCTCTGAATGGAACCTTCCTTTACTTAGTGCGTGTGTGCGTGCGTGCGTGCGTATGTGTATGTGTGTGTGTGTGTGTGTGTGTGTGTGTGTCCGTAGAGTAGGGTGTTGTATCCCCTTGGAGCTAGAGTTATAGGCAGCTATGAACCACCGAACTTGGATAGTGAACCAAACTCAGGTCCTCTGGAAGAGCAGAGCAAGCACGCTCAGCCACTGAGCTATCTCTCCTGCTCCGGGAAGTTCTTACAGACAACATGGAGGCAGAAAGGAGCCCCAAGGCAGCAAAATACAACTGAACACGTGACAAGTTAGCTTCTAAAACCCTAGGGTGGGGGCGGCCCACTCCTGCCCTATGTGTCCTTGCTTCCGTCTTCAGCCTGCTGCTGTAGCTGAAAGAAGCATACAAATGAGGAAGGGTTCCCTTTCTTTGATTTTGCCTCAGAGGAAGTCTGAAGAGGGAGGGACAGTTGGCCACCAGAACAACCACATGTCTCTTTTTTAATTTTTCAAAAGATTTATTTTATGTATAAGGGTGTTTTGTGTGTGTATGTACCACTTGTGTGGCTGGTGTGGAAACTGGAAGAAGGCGTCAGATCCCCTGGAACTGGAGTGACAGATGTTGTAAATGGCTTTGTGAGTGCTGAGAATAAAACTCAGGTCCTCTGGAAGAAGAGTCAGCACTCTAAACCCCCGAGATACCTCTCTAGCCCCTCCCATTCTATTCTATTCTATTCTATTCTATTCTATTCTATTCTATTCTATTCTATTCTATTCTATTCTATTCTATTCTATTCTATTTTTTAAATAGCTGCTTACTATATAACCCTGACTGGCTTGAAGCTTGCTATATAGATCAGGCTGGCCTCAGACTCGCAGAGGTCAACCTGCCTCTGTGATGGAAATACTGGGAACTGAACTCAGGTCCCTGCAAGAGTAGCAAATGCTCTTAACCTCTGAGCCATCTCTTAAGCTTATACACCATTCTGGTTCTCTGGAGTTGAGGAGAGGAAGACACAGGAGGTCAGCAGGGAGGCTAGCCTTTGCTACTGGAAGCCAGAAACATAAAACCACCAGATGGGGTTCAGTGGAGAAGGTACCCTCCAGAGGGGGCTAGCAGCAGCAGCTGTCCCTCTCAGAGGGTGAAAAGGATAACTGAAGATGGCCAGAACGTGGTCTAGGTACACTCAGCCCAGTGCACACACTGTCCTGTCTGGATGGTACTGCAGTCCAAGAAGAGCCCACTGTCTGTGCTCTTTGGTAGAATATGACTCTCACCCTTGTGATCTTGCCCACTCCCCACCTCACCTGGGACCTCTGGCAATATTCTTGGTTGTCATCAAGGCAGGTCATTGAAACACAGAAGCCTGAGGCACTACTAACAGGACAGCCCCTCCCTACAACAAAGAATATCTGGTTTGAACGCCAACATTGTGTTACAGACAAGGAGCCTTTCCTGTGAGGGGCTGAAGAGCTGCTGTCAGCACTGAAGACCATAAATGCTTTTGCAGAGGACCCAAGTTCGGTTCCCATCACCGGTCATATCTCCGTCCCTCCAACTCCAGAAGATCTGATGCCTCTGGCCTCCACGACACCAGCACTCTTGTGAACACCATTCTCTCAGCACTGCCCCCCACACACAAATACACATAATTAAAAATAGACTAAATCATTAAAACAGTCCTAAATCAAATTATCTTAATGCTTAGTAGGAAATAGCTGTAAATTCCTCCTGTAAAACCTGGCATGGTTCTGCCTATCAGAGGCCTTTTAATTTAATTTTGTGTTACTTTTGCAAAAGGACCAGGTCTCTCTCTCTCTCTCTCTCTCTCTCTCTCTCTCTCTCTCTCTCTCTCTGGCTGGACTGGAACTCACTGTGTCAACCAGGCTGGTCTTGAGTTCACAGAGATCTGCCTACCTCTGCCTCCTGAGTTCTGGATTAAAAACCACACCGAGCTCTTATTTTTAAAGTATAGTTTATTGTTGTTGCTGCTGCTGCTGTTGTATTAAGGACCATACCCAGCTCTTATTTTTAAAGTATTATTATTGTTATTATTATTATTAATATTGTTATTGCAATCATATGTGTCTGTATGATGTGTGCATGTGGACTTGGGTGTGAGGTCAGAGGACACTCTGCAGGAGTCAGTTCTCTCCTTTCACCGTGGGTTCCAGGGACTCCAAATCCATTACGCTCGCCTGACAAGCATTTTACCCATCCTAGTCACCACAGGGTCTTCTTGTGCTGTGTTTGCCAGGAAGAGCATGTCTGTCTCTGCCTGTCTCTATCTCTGCCTGTCTCTGTCTTTCTGTCTCTCTCCCTTTCTCTCAATCTCTCTCTCTCTCTCTCTCTCTCTCTCTCTCTCTCTCTCCTCTCCTCTCTCTTTCCCTTTCTTTCAATATCTCCCCCCCCCCAGTGTGTCCCAGACTCTAGTCATCAGACTTGGTTGCAAGCACCCTCACCCAGAGAAGACATTTCGTTAGCAGAATCTGTTTTTCTCCTCTGTCTCTACGTGTCTTCCTAAAATGAACACACTTCCCCCACAAGGTTAACATAATTATACATAGGGTTGGGGCTTTAGCTCAGTGGTAGAGCACTTGTCTAGCAAGTGTGAGGTCCTGGGTTCTGTCCTCAGCTCCAGGGGTCTCCAGGGTTGGGGGTGGGGTGGAGGTTGGCAGGGGAGACACAATAACCAAAAAGACCAAAACCAAAACAAAAGCAACCAAAGAAACACAAACACACAACTTACTGGCACACACAACCTTTTAAAATAGAACCACACATGCATAGATACATGTGGTTCTGAAACCAGTATTTCTAGCTTCATGCTCTTGCCTAAGCTGCAGAAGAACAGGGCAGTTTGCCCTAGGCCCACCCCAAAATAGCACATCTACTCATGAGCTCACTGTGAGCCTCAACCACCTACCATGTCCTGCTCAGCCAATTGTATCAGGATCTGCGCCCCACCACTGAGATCTCTACACAGGAATATCTAGTTCCTTTTTACCTCACGTACTTGATGAATTAGGATATCAGCTTAACTGCTTCAAAACAGACCCAAATGACAGCGACTTAACCTAAATAGGGGGTTACTTCATCCTTGTATAACTGTCTAGACATTACCAGTCCATAGCAGATGTGCGGCTCCAGGAGAGCAGCAGCCAGGCTCTTTCTGGTTCCTTGACATCCCTGAAGGCTTTAATTCACAAACTTTGTCCCAGTAGTTTAAGACCAAATCCACTTTTTGTGCAACAGGGTGGGACCTTGTTATGATTCAATAGACACTATCTCCAACCAGCACAGAACCAAAGATAGTGGTGACATCAGGTTGAACCATAAACAACTGACTTATTTTTCAAATGGTAAAAGAACTGGGTTTGTGGCTCAGTGGCAGAGAGCCTACCCAGAATCCCCCAGAAAGGGGCTTAGAAGTGTGGCTCAGTGGTAGAGCCTCTGCTTAGAATCCCCCAGTGAGGGGCTGGGGGCGTGGCTCAGTGGTAGAGCCCCTGCCTAGAATCCTCCAGGGAGGGGCTGGGGGCGTGGCTCAGTGGTAGAGCCCCTGCCTAGAATCCCCCAGTAAGGGGCTGGGGGTGTGGCTCAGTGGTAGAGCCCCTGCCTAGAATTCCCCAGTGAAGGGCTGGGGGTGTGGCTCAGTAGTAGAGCTTCTACTTAGAGTGCCCCAGTGAGAGACTAAAAAGTATTTGCCTATCATGCACAATGTTTGAGTTCTATCACCGAGGGCTACCAGAAAAGAAAGAAGTGGTCCTCAATGAACTCTCACGGGTCTTCTGTTTCCCATATACCTTGTTTAAAAGGAAAGTTAACAGCTCAAGAGAAAAATGACAACTTAATACAACTATATAAGAATGTCAGGAGGCCATAATATTTAAAAGGCCATTAATAGTGGCCTGGGAAGCCACTGATAGATGGCTCAGTGATTACGAGTCCTTACACACCCCCTGTAAGTACAATCATGGGGACCTGAGGTCAAGTTCCCATATGACCCTAAGCCCCATAATAAACCTCTAGCTCCAGCCCTAGGAGAAGACAAGAGGGTCACTGGGCCTTGCTGACTGCCAGCTGAGTTCCAGGTTCAGAGAGATACCCTGTTTCAAGCGAATAACCTGGAGGGGGATAAACAGTGTGCCTTCCACTGTCCTGTAGCCTCTGTTTATATGTGAATGTCTACACACGAGTGCACACCACACACACACACACACACACACACACACACACACACACACACACGGTCATTACCAAATGAGTGGTTAAATAAAAGACTATTTTTCATTTATTTTGTTGTTGTTTCACGAGGCCTGGAACTTTTTCTGTAGATCAGGGCTTCCTCTGCCTGTCAAGTGTTGATATCAAAGGTACAACATCACCAACACCCAGCAGCTGTTTTCTTTTCCTTTTCTTTTAACGCAGTGTCACTGCCCAGGCTAGCTTTGAACTCTTGAGTTTCTTGTCTCCTCCTTTTAATTTCTGAGATGACTGAGTGCCACCACGCCCAGCTGAGCAGAATATCACTTTGGTATAATAGAGTCTAGCAGTAATAACCTCCCTCTGGGCCTTTTGACACCAGTTTGAGACATAACCGGTGAAGGCTGGGCTTGTTTGTAAACATTCTTCACTGTCAGTTTAAGAATCTGAGTTATGGGCCCTTGAGATGGCTCAGCAAGCAAAGACACTCGCCACTAAGCCTTACAACCTGTGTTCAATCCCCGGGACCTATGGCAGAAGGAGAGACCCAACTTTAGCAAGTTGTCCTATGTCCTGCACAGGAGCTTATGGACTGTGGCAAGCTTGTAGCACATGCAATCAATGAATCAAAGTCTTTTTTTGTTTTGTTTTGTTTTGTTTTGTTTTGTTTTTTTGTTTTTTTGTTTTTCGAGACAGGGTTTCTCTGTGTAGTTCTGGCTGTCCTGGAACTCACTCTGTAGACCAGGCTGCCTCTGCCTCCCAAGTGCTGGGATTAAAGGCATGCGCCACCACTACCCGGCTGTGAATCAATGTCTTAAAAAATAAAAAGGATCCGGGTTGTGTCTCTGAGTTTGGGGTGTTTGTTCCCATTTGCTGTCCGCTCTTTCTTGTTACTCTTTATTTCTTGATCACACTGTCTTCCCACCTCAGCTGGTCCCACCATGTCTTTGCTGTCTAGCTGTCACACATAATTCTCGAGTCTCTTACTAGTCACTACACACAGTACGCAGTTTGATCAGCCCTGCCCTTAATTGAAAATGCAAAAGAACAGAATGTCCCAGGACTCCACCTAGATCTCGCTTCCACCAAAGAACACCTTCTTGCCTGGTTCCAGTTAATTAATTCATTTGTATATTTGTCAGGTTAGATGTAGGTGCAGGTTTAAAAGCTAGAGTGTGCTGGAAGGCTTGTCACCGATCAACTTCACCTCTACGCCCTTCTCCCAGTCGACTGTTTGCCAAGTCCTTCAGCTGTGTTTTCTAGTCGGTTCCTTCCCGTTTCTGAGTGTATCTGTTTCTTAATAGTTCAGCATTATATATAATCTGAAGGTTTTTAAAAACAGAAAACGGGGGCCAGCACCACGGCTCAGTGGGTAGCAGTGTTCGCTGCCAGTGCTAATGACCTGAGTTCCATTCCCAGGGTCCACACACAGTTGCAACAAGAAAACTCCCAGAGGTTGTATTCTGACTTCCATACATGCCTCTCTCCATTTCTGTCAGTCTGTCTGTCTGTCTATCTCTTCCTCCCTCCACCACCCCCTTTCCAACAAAATATGAAACAAAACAGAAAAATAGAGTTGACTCCGTACATTGCCACCTGCCCTCACGCGGTGTATTAGTATTAAACGTGTGGGACTTTGAGCTCTGGATCTCCAGGCCGCAGCACCATGCCAGCAGAAAGTTGTTATTTTAATTGTTCATGTGTGTGTGTAGACTTCTCTCTCCACTAATATCCATTTCATGACTAAAAAGCTAAAAAAAAAATAAATGTGATGGCTCATGTCCGGAATCCCAAGGCTCAGGAAGACTGAGGCAGGAGGATTACTACAAGTTCAAGGACAACTTCCAAGGAAATCCTCAAAAGGACTAGAATGTAGTTCAGATGGTGGAGGGCTTTGTCTAGCATGTGTGAGACCCTGGATTTGATTCCGGCACTCAAGAAGAAAGAGAGGCAGGCAGCTCTCTGAGTTCGAGGCCAGCTGGTCTATGTAACCGAATTCTAGGTAAGTCATAGCTACACTGTAGGACCGATTTTTGTTTGTTTGTTCATTTGTTTGTTTTGAAGACAGGGTATTTCTGTACCTCTGGCTGTTCTGGAACTCACTCTGTAGACCAGACTGGCCTCAGACTCAGATATCTGCCTGCCTCTTCCTCCAGAGTGCTGGGATTAAAAGCATCCGCCACTACCTCCCTGGCAGAGACTGTTTTAATAACAAACAAACAACAACAAAGCCAGATGAAAGAGTGCCTGCTGGGGCAGAAGGATCAGAAGTTCAATGCAATCTCCAGCTACACAGCAACCTGGAAAATTCCAGATCAGCCTGGGCTGATCTTATCTCAAAAAAAAAAATTAAAAAAATAAAATATCTTAAAGCAACAGTTCTAAGATTTCACTAATCAAACATCAATCAATAATTTTCCCACCTAGAGTACTCAGTGTCCAAAAGTGACCATCTTCAAAAATGTCTTGTGTAGCTTAGGCTGGCCTCGAACCTGCTACCTACCTGACAGCCTTGAATTTTTGTTGAAATGCTAGGGGAATACATAGACTTTCTGTCTTTTTTCTTTTTAACTTTTTTTTAATCGGTTATTTTATTTATTTATTTTATTTTATTTTATTTTATTTTGGTTTTTCGAGGCAGTGTTTCTCTGTGTAGCTCTGGCTGTCCTGGAACTCACTCTGTAGACCAGGCTGGCCTCGAACTCAGAAATCTGCCTGCCTCTGCCTCCCAAGGGCTGGGATTAAAGGCGTGTGCCACCACTGCCTGGCATTATTTTATTTATTTACATTTCAAATGTTATCCCCTTTCTCAGTCTCCCCTTTGCAAATCCCCTATCCCAACCCCTCCCCCTGCTTTTGTGAGGCTGCTCACCTACCCACCCACTCCCCCCATTCCCCTAGCATTAACTTTTTACTGACTCTTTGTAAGTTTCACATCATGTACCCCAGTCGCGCTCATCTTCCTGTCTCCTCATAGTTACCCTTCGCCTTCACAACTTCCCCCCAAAATTTGTGCACACACACAATAGAAACATCGCATTATGGAAGCTATAGTATGACACAGTGTGTCACACAGTATAACCCTCTGACATAGACTTTCTTTCTTTTTTTTTTTTAAAGATTTATTTATTTTATTTATATGAGTACATAGTGGCTGTCTTCAGACACACTGGAAAAGGGCATCAGATCCTATTACAGATGGTTGTGAGCCACCATGTGGGTGCTGGGAATTGAACTCAGGACCTTTGGAAGTGCTCTTAACCACCAAGCCATCTCTCTAGCCTGACATAGACTTCATTAAATTAATATTTTATTTTATATGTTTGCTTGTTATTCTTTTTTTATTGGATATTTTATTTACTGCTTGTTATTCTTACGTGTATGTCTATGCACCATAGAAGTGGGCTCTGGATTCCCTAGACCTGAAGTTACAGATGGTTGGGATCTACCCTGTGGTCCTCTGGAAGAGTAGCCAGTGCTGTTAGGCTGAACCATCTCTTCATTTCAAAACAGACTCCCACTAAGTAGCTCTGATTGGCTTGGAACTCTCTAATGTAGATCAGGCTGGCCTGGCAGCCTCCTGTGTGTTTGTTGTTGGGACTAAAACAGGTGCCACCAAATTCAACTTCAAGTCTTTTTATAAATCTGGATTCCACATAGAAGAGAAAAAATGCACTATTTGTCTTTCTTTAATTAAAAAAATATTTAAAATTAACTATTAGTGTGTGTGTGTGTGTGTGTGTGTGTGTGTGTGTGTGTGTGTATGCATAAAGGCCATCACCCCTGTGTGGAGGTCAGAAGAAAACTTTGTGGAGTCAGTTTCTCTACCCTTACGTGAGTTCTGGGAATCAAACATGGGTCACTTGGCTTGAGTCACAAGTACTATCTTGCCAGACCAACAGCTGTCTTTTCTAATTAATGTGATGTCCGGTCCCATCTAATTTCCCGTAAATAATATGATTTCATTCTTCTTTATGACTAAGCAGTAAGACACTGCTGAGTATATATAAGATTAGTGTGTGTGTGTGTGTGTGTGTGTGTGTGTGTGTGTTTTGAGACAGAGTCTCACTCTATAAGCCAGGCTGACCTCTAACTTGGAGCAATCCTCCTGTCTTATCTTTCTATTAGGATTATAGGTATGAGCTTTCTATATTATTATTATTACTGTTATATTTTTATATTACTTACAACTGATACATGTAAGAGGCTATGGTTATAGTTTTTCACTCGAAGTTTCTTCTCCTGGACTTGTTCCTCCCCGCAACCCCATTCCCCAACTCCACTCCGTCTATGTGTGCATGACGTTCTTGTGCTTATGTGTGCATGTTCTCATGTGTACACATCTGTGCACATGTCTGTGGAGGTCAGAGGTCAACCTCAAGTGCTCTTCCCCAATCTTGCCAAGTCAACCATATTGGTAGGTCAGAAAGCCCCAGGGATATGTGTGGTTCTGGCTCTGCATGTATGTGTGTGCACCATACATACCTGGGACCTGCAGAGGCTACAAGAGGGTATCATATCAGAACTGGAGTTACTGACGATCTAAGCCACCATGTAGGTGCTGGGAATTGA
>JANHMN010000023.1:15381204-15400774 GCA_030674055.1 Rhabdomys pumilio
ACACACACACACACACACACACACACACACACACACACACACACACACACACACACTGTTCAGAAAGCCTGCCAGACTCTCCAAATGAAGCTAAGTACCTATTCTCTGTGTACCTTCAGCGATAGTGCTGAGTGTACATCCGCTCTCATTGTTTCTGTTATCTTTGCAGCTCTACAAATTACTTTGAAGCTTAGTGTTTGAAAATGACAGCTCTCCTTTACTGTCTCATGGTTCTGTGGGCTGGTGACACGGGGCATGATGGGATTGACTTGGCTCCGCTCCACAGCGTCTGGGGCCTCAGATGGAAGTCCTGAGGCTAGAGGGCTGAAGTCACCTGTGAGCTTGACTGATGTTGGCTGTTCAGCGATGACTCACTCGCTCACCTGGCAAGCATGTTAGGACTGGATGTTGGCAGCCTGCCTCTCTTCCCCTTGGGTGGCCCTCTCCCCAGGCTGTCTGAAAAATCCCCAGGATGTGGTAGCTGACTTTCCCCAGAATAAATGATCCAAGACAGTGTGGTGGAAGTGCCCATCTAGTCCCATCTCTGTGTGTGTGTGTGTGTGAGTGTGTGTGTGTGTGTGTGTGTGTGTGTGTGTAAGCCAGAGTTCAATGATAGGCATCTTTCTTAACAGCTTTCCACCTTATTTATTTATTTATTTATTTATTTATTTATTTTTATTTTAAAAGTTTGTCGGCATGTAGGTGTGCCATGTGTGTGCAGTGCCCAGGGAGGTCAGAAGAGAGCATCAGATCCCTGAAATTGGACTTGTGCAGGTGGATGCAAACCCAGGTCTTCTGCAAGAGCCCCAAGTACTCCTAACTACTGCTCAGCCAGCTCTCCAGCCGCCCATCATATTTATATTATTTATGTATTCTTCAGTAATTTCATACATAAATATGATGTATTTAGATTGTATCCACCTGCCACTTCCCCCCTCCGACTCTTTGAATCCCTCATTCTCCTCCAGACCTGCTCCTCCCATTCTCCTCCAGATCTGCTAATAAATCACTGAGTTCTCTGGTAAGGGTAGTTCCTACTGAGCTTTCCCCCTTCACCATGTTTTTTGAGACAGACTGTGCCAGGCCCCCTTGCTTGCCGAGTGTGATGTTCATGGGACCTACAGTCACCTCTGAGACAATCGTCTGCACACCAGTGAGGAATTACCTAGTTTAGGTTAGCCTCTGGGCACGTCTGTGGGGATTATCTCTACTCAGTTAATTGAGCTGGAAAAGGCCTCCCATTGTGGGTAGTACCATTCCTTGGGCAGGAATCTTGCACTGCATAAAAAGGAGAAAGTGGGAGGGGGGTTCTCAACCTCCTTAATGCTGCAATCCTCATTGCTGTGATGACCCCACACACCAAGAAGTTATTTTATTGCAACTTTGCAACTGTGATTTAGCTAATGTTATGAGTAGTAATATAACAACCATATGTAGGGTATCTTCTATGCGACCCGAGGAACACTGGCTTAATGGCTAGAGGTGCTTATTGCAGCCACAGAGGACCTGACTTTGATCTCACATGCACATCTTTAATTCCAGCACTTGGGAGGCAGAGATCTCTGTGAGTTCAAGGCCAGCCTGGTCTACAGAGCGAGTTGCATCACAGCCAGGGCTGTACAGAAAAACTCTGTCTTAGAAAAACAAAAATAAAAGACAGACAGAACTCCAGCAAGTGTCCTCGGACCGTCATTTGTGCACTCTCCACATACAAAGTGAAACTAAGTAAGCAACTGTAATTAAGCAATACGGTTTTGTAGGAGACACTGAGCCGAGCCCAGCATTCCTTGCTCCTCTCTTCCTGACTGGGACTGAATTGGGACTGGCAGCTTCAAGCTCCTGCTGCCTTAGCTCCCAATGACAATGGACTGCACCTCAAACTATGAGCCCAGATTAACCCTAAGGTGTGTTTGTACCCTATCACAGCGACAAGCACAGAAACCGAGACACTCAGCAGGCCAAGCAAGCATGAGAGGGACTCTCCAGTGCCCAGAACCACTTCCTTTATTACCTAACCTCTGAAGACGCACACTAACTGTCATTTTAATTACACACTGTTTGTTGGACTTGAGTCTCTAATTCTAAGATGAATTTGAGAACTGGTGAATTAAATTCTACCTTATGAGCTGGAGAT
Source organism: Rhabdomys pumilio (assembly GCA_030674055.1). Lineage (NCBI taxonomy): Eukaryota > Metazoa > Chordata > Mammalia > Rodentia > Muridae > Rhabdomys > Rhabdomys pumilio. Next base: position 15,383,339 of record JANHMN010000023.1, read on the forward strand.
ATAGCTAGTGGGGTGCCTGCCTGGCATGCAAGAGACTTTGGGTTTCTCTTCTAGTGCCATATAAACTGAGTGTGGTTGTTTATGCCTGTGATCCCAGCACGTGATAGGTGGACGAAGGAGGACCAGGAATTCCAGATTATCCTTGATTATGTAGTAAGTTCAAGGCCAGCCTGGACTTAAGTAAGACCCTATCTCAAAAAACCGAAACAAAACAAAAAACCCTATAGCTTTTGGATGGAGGTATATTGCATGCTTTGTGAACACATTTGACGATTACCATGCCATTAGCATGACATCATACTGAGTTGCATGTGTTCCTACATACCTGCTTCCTATTTTGCTAGAGCCTGCATAAGTCCATGCTCTGACACGCTGCTCAATACCCTAAGGAGTGCATCTCAGGCTAGATATCTTAGAATTAGTTAAATATAAGAACTCAATTGTGCTGACTCTGAGGTTATTAGGTGTGTGTGTGTGTGTGTGTGTGTGTGTGTGTGTGTGTGTGTACACTTGCACACACATTTGTATAGACCAGAGGAAATTGTCAGGTATCTTTCAGCTACATTCCACCTTACTTTTATTGTTTTTTTCTCTTTGACATAGGCTTTCCCTCTGTAGCCCTTGCTGACATGGAAACCACTAGGTAGACCAGGTTAGCCTTGAACTGAGAGATCTGCCTGCCTCTGCCTCCTGAGTGCTGAGATTAAAGTCGTGGGCCACAACCAGTTGGCTCTACCTCACTTTGTGAGACAGAATTCCTCAGTGAGCTTGGAACACACCAGTCCAGCAAGGCTGGCAGCCAACAGACCACAGATCTGTCTTCACTTCCTCAGTGTTGGGCTTACAGGCACAGACTACCATGCCAGGCTTTGTACATTAATGTTAGAGATCAAACTCAGATCCATGTGCTTACGTGGCAAGCACTTTACTGACTGAGCCGTCTCCTCTTTCCCACACTGTATTTTCCTTGGTTTCTGATGTCGGGTGTATTTCAAGCTGGACTGCATTTCTTTGAAATGCCCTCAACATTCTCTCAGAAAATCCTTCCAGTGTGACTGAGGCATCTTGGAGTTTGGGGTTGGATGTTAGTATAGTACTGTGGAGCTGAAACCTCAGTGTATACATTCTCAAAGTGTAATCAGCCCAGCATGGCTGTGGTGGTCAATTTGATTGCCCACTCTACAGGATTTACAACCCCGTAGGACATCTGTGTAGGAGTTTCTTGGTTAGGATAAAGGAGATAGGAAGACTCACTCCAAATGGGTGGCACCATTCCCTAGGCTGGGGTCCTGGACTGAATAAACAGGAGAGGGTGACCTGAGCATCAACATCCTTCTCTCTCTGCTTCCTGACTGCGGGTGCAGGCTTCTCACACTCCTGCCGTCCTGATGAACAGCATCAAACTGCGAGCCAAACCAAACCCTTCTCCCTTAAGTTGCTTTTGTTAGGTATTCTCTTGAAGCGAAGAGGGATGTAATGAACACAATGGCTGACTCATACTTACTATTACGGAAAAGGTTGGCAAGATAAGGCCACCTTTGGAAATTCCCACCTCCCATATTTCCAGTAACAGCTCAGGTACCACCTCCTTTTGATGGGGGTTAGGAACAGATAGTGCCAGCAGGTTATTTGGGCCTACAAGCACACCAGTCATCAATTATGGAATAGATAAATTATACGTTTCTATATACAGAGAGAGATAGAGAGTTTAAATATACAAATATACGTAAATAACAAATTTATGGACATGCAAATTCACTGCAATGCCATTGTGGTTTTGTTACTGTTTTTTGTCAACACAACTATCTTTATGGGGATCATAAAAAAATCTTCTCAATGTGAAAGATCCAGGGGCTGGAGAGATGACTCACCAGTTAAGAGCACTTGCTGCTCTTGCAGAGGACCAGAGTTTGATTTCCAGTACCCATGTCAGGTGGCTCACAGCTCTCTGTAAGGACAGCTTAAGGGAATCTGATGCCCTCTTCTGGCCTCTGACACCCACATACATATAAACAAAAGTTAAATGTGGCTGGAGAGATGGCTCAGCAGTTAAGAGCACTGGCTCCTCTTCCAGAGGACCTGAGTTCAATTCCCAGAACCCAAGGCTACCAGGCACCCATTGATACACATGCAGACAAAACACTCATACATACAGGTAGATAGATAGATAGATAGATAGATAGATAGATAGATAGATAGATAGATAGATAAAATGTAAGAGTAAAACATATCACCAGCCAGGTGGCTCAGCCCTTGGGGAAGTAGAGTCAGAAGGATCAGACGCTCTGATGTCATCCTTGGCTATATAGAGTTTGAGATAGAACTGGGTCTCAAGCAAACAAAAGGAACAACAGTAAGACAGTAAGACAGAGCTCTCAGCCAGGCAGTGGGGACGCACACCTTTAACCCCAGCACCAGGAAGAAGAGGCTGGCAGATCTCTGTGAGTTCCAGACTAGCCTGGACTACAGAGGGAGTTTCAGCAGGACAGCCAGGGCTACACAGAGAAACCCTGCCTCAAAAACAATAACAACAAGAAAAATCTAGAGATCTCTAAATTAGTGCCCAGGTGTACTATTACATACACAAAATCTAAACAACTTCTAGGCTGCCTATACAATATTAAACAACTGGGAAAGAGAATAAACTCCCAAGGACAGATACAGAATAATTTCCAAGATAAATTAACAGATAAAAAAGTGAACTGTAAGAGCTGTTTGGCTAAAAGCTGTGCATTTTCTTATGTTCATTCATGAAAAATCTCATGACTTATCTTTCCTCGGAGTAAGGAGTAGGAGGAAGACATAAGAAAGCAGCCATCTGCAGACTGAAATTGTAAGGAGTAAGGAGAGAGCTCTTCCACAATGCAGGCTTAACAATTTTTGGATTTTGAACCATAAGTCTATTTTGCTCATTTTAAAAACCAAAGTAAATTCTTGATGTTTAATATAGATATATTAATATACATATACACGTACACATATACATATCTTATTTTACAGGCCTGGAAAGTAAGAAACTAAACACTAAGAATGAAGGATGTGGCTCAGTGGTAGAGCCCCTGCCTAGAATCCCCCAGTGAGGGGCTGGGGGCGTGGCTCAGTGGTAGAGCCCCTGCCTAGAATCCCCCAGTGAGGGGCTGGGGGCGTGGCTCAGTGGCAGAGCTCCTGCCTAGAATCCCCCAGTGAGGGGCTGGGGGCCTGGCTCAGTGGTAGAGCCCCTGCCTAGAATCCCCCAGGGAGGGGGTTAGAAGTGTTTCTCCATGGCAGAAAGCTTCCTTAGTGTGCACAACGTCCAGGATTTGTTCCACAATATCACCAATAAAAATAAATTAAGTAAATGAATATTTGTTTTTTTTAAATATTTATCTTATGTGCATTAGTGTTTTGCCCGTGTATATTTTTGTTTATATTTGTTTACCACGTGTGTCCCTGGTGTCCATGGAGGCCAGAAGAAGGTGTTGAATCCTGTAGAACTGGTGTTACAGACAATTGTGAGCCACCATTTGGGTGCTAAGAATGGAACACTAGTCCTCTGCGAGGGCAACAAGTACTTTTAAACAACAGGGGCCAACTTTTCAGCCTCTAATTTTATTGTTTTAAAAATATTATGTTATAATACTTTCTATTTATCTAGTATGTCTGTATGTGCATGAGTGGGAGCCCACCATGGCATCTATGTGGAGGTCAAAGGACAACTTGTAGGAGTCTCTCCTTCCACCACCTTGGTCCTGAGATCCAGACTCAGGTAAGTAGACGAGGTGGCAAGCACCCTTGTGTCTTTCGACAGTTTCATATGTGTGTGTAATACATTTGGTCATTGAGTAGTTTTGATTATTCTTCACTGCATTTTGGAATTATTTCAAAATCACTGGCTCAGTCTGTACGGCTCTTCTGCTCTGGCTTCTTCCAGCTTACCTCTACCTTCTCCCTCCTGATGCTGCTGGCATCCCATCACTCCCAGGGCCCAGTTCCTCATGCGTCCGTGGCATTGCTCATATTGCCTGAAACACCCTTCACCTCCCAACCTGCTCACTCATGCAGTTTCCCGAAAAGATTTCTCACCACCAGGGCAGGCAGGAGGGTTTAGTGGGCAAAGGTCCTTGCTGCCAAGTCAGACTACCTGAGTTCAAGCCCCACTACCCACATGCGAAAAGAAAACTACTGCAGTATTCTCTGGCTGTGTCATGGTGGCGAATGCCTTTGATCCCAGCACTTGGGAGGCAGAGGCAGATGGATTCTGACCAGGCCAGCCTGGTCTTACAGAGCAAGTTCCAAAACAGCCAGGGCTACACAGAGAACCCCTTTTTTGGACAAAAAAAAAAAGTTGATTCACATCTAGACAGGAAGCTGAAATCAACAGTTTCCCCATAGAACCTAAGCCCTCAGAGAGGGAAGTCAACGTTTAATGTGGAATTTTCTCTCAACCAACTAGGCTGTCTCTACCCAGCTCCCCTGCCCTCCTGGGACACTGTGCACACACCAACCAATGTTATCACACTGCCAAGACAGAACCCAATTGTCTCCTTTATCTCTGCAGTCAGACTACGTCTGCCAAGACTAGGGAGTAGGCTTTACGTTTTAAAAGTTACATGGAGATGGAGGGATTAGAATGGGGACTTGGTGAATGAAGATAATTTTAACTGCCGTTGTGGACAGGAAGGCTCGTGAACATGCTAATGCCCAGCAGCAGAGAGCAAAGGAGGATGGGAAATGTTAAAGACCAGTCTCCTGCCGCTACAGTGAAGAACACATAAGCACATATGCAGGAGGGAAAGAGCTGTGGGAGACAAACTGTGTTCAGTTTCTTAGATGTGTCTGTTGTTAGTTAACCTCATGTGGCCTCAAGTAGTCTTGAAATTGCTATGTAATCCTTCTTTCTTCCTTTGTTGTTTCTTCTTCTTCTTCTTCTTCTTCTTCTTCTTCTTCTTCTTCTTCTTCTTCTTCTCCTTTTCTCTCTCTCTCTCTCTCTCTCTCTCTCTCTCTCTCTCTCTCTCTCTGTGACTTGAACCCAGAACAGGCAAGTGAAGAAGTGAAGTGTTCTACCACTGAGCCATACTCCCAACCCCTCACTGGGGAGCTTGCTGAAAGAAGTAAGTCCTTGTGGAATCTCTTATCCATGGCTTCTTTCTGTCTTGTTCATTCTGGAAAACAGGGGCTGGAGAGATTGCAAGCGGTTAAGAGCCCATACTGTTCTTCTACAAGGCTGTAGTTCAGTTCTCGGCACTCACATCCTGCCATTCACAGCTGCCAGCAAGTTCATCTCGAGGGGACCTGACAGCTGCATGCATGTGCACAAGGCCACCCACAGATGGACATGTGCATGTCATATTCTTTGATGATTCTAATTTCATATGTGTAGGTGTGTCAGAACATAGATATGCATGTATGAGGTACGCACAGAGGTACTGGAGTTACAGGTGGTTCGAGTCACCAGACATGGACACTGGGAACTGAACTCTGGTCCTCTGGGACAGCACCCATCTCTCCAACCCCCATAATATTTTTTAAGTGAAAAGCATTCTTAGCCATATGTTATAGCTGTTTGGAGGCTCTATCTAAGTGTGTAGGAAAAACTGACATGTACTGAGCCCTCGGAAACCACAAATCACAATTAATTTTTCCTCTTTTAAGCTGTTCTCTCAAACACTTTGTCAGAGCAAAAGAACTAAACAGCACAGTACAACCAAGTTGAAACCACCATCATGTACACACACACACACACACACACACACAAAACCCACAGAGCTCTGCCTGCCTCTGCCTCCTGAGGGCTGGGATCAAAGGTTTGCGCCACCACTGCCTGTCTTAAAACCTTGTCATTCTTTTAGGTTTTTGCTTTGGGAATTTATTTTATCTTGATTTGTATATGAGATGTGACGTGCGTGCATGCGTGCATGTGTGTATGCATGTGTTGTGGGTATGTGTCTTGTGAGCACGTGAGTTTATGCCCATGCATATGCACATGTGTGCAGTCGTGTGTGCATGTGTTCATGTGTACATGGATGCCAAATCTATCTGATGCTAGTTTAGCAGGCACTTTTCCCACTGAGCCAGTTCTCCGGCTTCCTTATTATTCTGTTAGGATATCTTTCAAACAGCAGCTAGCAACATGGCCCAGTGGGTGAAAGTGCCTGCTGCCAAACCTGGTGACCTGGGTTTAATTCCTGGCATCCACATGGTAGGAGGAGAGGACTCACTCCTGACAGTGGTCCTCTGATATCCACTTGTACACAATGGCATATGTATTCACATGTAAACACACACACACACACACACACACACACACACACAAATAAATGTGATAAACAAAAATACCTTTTAAACCGGACTGTGGTAGTGCAGGCCTTTAATCCCAGCACTCAAGAGGCAGAGGCAGGCAGATCTCTGTGAGTTTGAAGCCAGACTGATCTATATAGTGAGTTCCAGGACAGCCAGGGCTACTCAAAGAAACCCTGACTCGAAAAACAAACAAACAAACAAAAGAGACTCAATTGGATGAACATTTTCCAGAGGTTGAGTGATTTGCATTAAGAGCAGTTTGAGCTGGTGAGCTGGCTCAGTGGGTGAAGGTGCTTCCTGAGGAGCCTGACGACCTGTGTACAATCACCAGAGCCCACATGGTGCAGGGAGAACACTGACTCCTACAAGTTGACCTCTGACCTCTATGCATGTGCCACAGCTCTCTTCCCCACCCCCATTAATAAAAATCCATTGTTTAACAAAATGAACAAATTTGCAGTAAGACTGTAGCTCAGTTCATAGAGGGTTTGCCTAACTTGGTTCAGTTCCTGGTACTACATCCTGGTACTACACAAGCCAGGCATTGTGGGATGTTTCTAGAACTTTCTATGAAGTCAAGGGTGAACATGAGCACAGATTTTCTTGCCCCTACCTCGTAAGTGCTGGTATATCTACCTTGCTACTCTCCCTGGATCATCTTTGCTTTGTTTCTGTGCTAATATACAGAGTATACAATCTTTGTGTCCCTTCAAATACATTGTATCTCTGCTAAATGTTTTATGATAAAATCAGGAGCCTGTTAGTTGTCAAATCACAGCATTTGTGAAGCTCACAAATTCACAACTCTGAAGTTCAAACAAAAGGTCTTGGTTATCAAAGACAGAAATTCTGTAGCGGCATCTTGAGGGGAGGGCATACCCTGGTCTCCTCAGAGCAATTTCTGCTGCATTCATGGTTAACCAAGCAAACACAGTGAGCAGTCACCAAACAAGTCACAGGATTTAGACATACCAGGAAATCAAGGGTAGTAGCTATGCAGCATGCAAGCAAGAAAAAATGGAATTATGGCAAAGTTTTTTTTTTTTTGGGGGGGGGGGGGTTGTGCTCACAAGAGTGTGCTTGCCTGAGTGTGTTTGTCCTTGGAGGCCAGAAGAGGACATCAGTTCCCACCCCATCCAACCCCTCCCCTGTCATTGGAGTTATAGACAGTTACCAACCCCCTGACAGAGGGGCTAGGAACTAAACTCAAGTCCTCTGAGAGAGCAACAAGTGACCCTAACCACTGAGCATTCTTGCCAGCTCCTAGTTTTCAGCAATAAAAAGGAGGGATGTTTACATATAAATGACAATCTCATGAATTTCTTGCCTCCCACCTTCTTTGAGACATGACCTCTTCACTCTTTTCTTCCTACTCCATATGCTAAGCTACCTGGCCCATGACCTTCTGGGTATTTTCATGTCTCCAACTTCCATCTCCACACAGAAGTCCTGGGCCAAGCTCTCTGTGGGTTCTGAGGGATCAAATTCAGGTCCTCCCTGTACCAAAGTGCTTCACCAGCTGAGCCAGCTGCCAGTGCCCATGTTTCCCTGGCCGCTCCAACTCTTTCTGTTCTCTCTGCACTTAGTGTTAGTTGATTTGCCTCTCTGCATCATCCTTTGTGGACTTTTTGGCAAGATCATGTGAGTTTCTTTGCCCAGCTGCTGCTGAAGAACTTGATAGCTCCTGGCACCTCTCAGGTAAATAAACATTAAGATTGAAGGACAAAGGAATTAATCCATCACCAGTGACCTGCTTGCAGCTGCCGCTCCCCACCCACCTCTAACAGCACGTTCTTATTTAGGACACAGAAAATTTTAGCAACGGTTCAAGACTAATTTATTATGCTCTTTGTTGGAGGAAAAGGAGGAAGTTACCTAAGGAAGGATGATGGTTAACCCATACCAAATATCTTTAAATTATTTATATATTTTTCTGTGGTGTGTGTGTGTGTGTGTGTGTGTGTGTGTGTGTGTGTGTGTGTGTGTGCATACATCGTAACGCTTGTGTGGAAGTCAGAGGACAACTTGTAGGAGTCAGATCCCTCCGTCCACAACTATGGATCCAGGGGCTTGATCAAACTCAGGTCTTCAGTCTTGTGTGCAAGGGCCTTTACTCCGTGGGCAATCTGCAGACTCTCATATGAAATCACCGATGTGACTCTGGGAAAGTAGAGAAATGGATGATTAGACCCAACAGGAGGAAGATGCTATGAACAGAACACATAGAGCCTCCCATGGCTGGGGCTGTGTTGAGGGCAGGTTGATATTCAGCAGGTTGGTAAACCTTCAGAGTTCAAGTCCTGCAGTATTGCTGCAACACTGAGAAGCTCATGGCCATTGGTAAGGGCTGGCCAGGGATGTAGCTTAGGTGCTGAGTGCTTGCCTGGCAAGCCGGAAGCTCTGGGCTCCATCACTAACTGGCATGGTGGCACATGTCAATCATCCCAGCACTGGGAGGTAGAGGAAGGAAAATCAAGGATTTAATGTCATCTTCCACTCCGCAGTGAGTTTGAAGCCAACCTGTTCTATATGAGTCTAACACACACACACACACACACACACACACACACACACACACACACTCTGACGATCAGACCTCAACCTTAGTAACAACTAAAGACCTATTCTCTACTGGGCGATGGTGGCAGAGGCACATAGATCTTTGTAAGTTCAAGGCCACTGTAGTCCAGTGAGTTCCAGGACTGCCAGAGATATACAGAGAAACCTTGTCTTGAAGAGGAAAAAAAGAGTTACACCCAACAGAGTGGTAGACTGTGAATTCGACTTAGTGCTAAAGCAATAAGTGCTCATGGTAGGATGGTGGCCATGTAGAGGCCGACTGCTAAGTATTTAAATACCATCCCTAGTCGGGGTCATGAAAAAGCAAAATCCGAGTAAGTGTGATAAAGGGTTTGCAGAAAATGATCTAACACGGAGCGGACATTTTTGGCTTTTGCTTACCGTATTGGCAGGAATTATACTCTCAGGCGGATCAGTGTTCCGCTTGATTTGTGCAGCAAAATAATGCTTTAGTTTAAAGAACAAAGGCCTAACTCAAACCAGTGCACTGTGTGCAGGTATGTGCTCTCTGGCCACAACCATTCTGGAGTCAGATTACCCCACCCTACTCCAGAGAGAAGGAGGGTAGGAGCTTTGGAGGAAGCCTGCTGCGATGTCATTCAGGTCTCCCTAGTAGTTGGTACCAAGGATTGACAGACTTTAAAAAGTACCAGAGTAGCTGGGCATGGTGGCTCATAAATTTAATCCTTAAAATCCTAAGAATTTAGGAGGCAGAGGTAGGTGGATCTTGGTGAGTTCAAGGCCAGCCTGTTCTATACAGTGAGTTCCAGAGTTTCAGGACATCCAGAGTTGTGTAGAAAAGTCCTGTCTTAAAACAACCACAAAAAGAAGCAGAGACATGGGGGCACGGATTCATGGATAAATCATTTGCCTCACAAGCCTGAGGGCCTGAGTTCAGTTCCCCAGAGTCTACGTCCTGAGGACTGGTTGTGCAGGACACAGTTGAGCAGGTTGTGCCCATTTGGCTGCCATAGCCTTGGTGACTATTCTCAAATATCCACAGTTTAGATACTTTCTGCCTCCAGGAATAAATCCTCAATCTTATTTGGGAAAGAACAGTGTGTTGCCTACCTGTGGAAGGAGAAGGAGAACAAGAAGACGATGAAGATGAAGAAAAGGAGGAGGAGGAGAATCAGAAGAAGAGGAGGTGAGAATCCAGGTATGGAAGCACACATTTGTAACCCTGGCCCTCCCAAGGTGGAGGCAGGAGGATCAAGACTTCAAAGTCATCTTCAGCTACAAACGAAGTTGGAGACCAATCCAGACCCTCTCTTAAAAAAGAAGGAAAAAGAAGAAAGCAAAAGGAGGGGAGGGGAGAGAGAGAGAAAGAGAAGAGGGAAGGAGAGGAAAGTCAAGAGAATTCAGGGTCAACTTGGGAGCATGAATGAGGCATTGTCTCAAAAAAAAAAAAAAAAAAAAAAAAACTGCAATGCCCAAGTAGAAATAGAAAAGTTGTCTTCTGACCTACACACACGCACATGCACACACACAATGCATGTATCCATGCACACACATAATGCATGTATCCATGCACATACACAATGCATGTATCCATGCATGCACACGTATGTAATAAGCAATGAGTTTAAAAACATACTTACTTGTTTTTATTTTATGTGTGTGGATGTTTTGCCTGCATGTATCTCCGTGAATCATGTGTGTGTAGGGCCAGAGAAGGAGCTAGTATTATAGACAGTTATGAGCAGCCATGTGGCTACCAGGAATCAAACCCAGCTTCCCTGGAAGAACCTTCAGTGTTTTTAACTTCTGAGTCATCTCTCCGGCCCCAATAAATAAGAATTTTAAAAACTTGTGGTGCAAATCAAATATACAACAAGGTATTTGCTTTGCTGTTTGCTTGTCTGCTCATTTGGAGACAGGTTTTCACTTCCTATCAGAGCCTGGCCTTGAACTCCTGATCCTCCTGCCCCTACTCCCAAGTACTCAGCTTGCAGGTCTTTACTGCCACACCTAGCGTGTGCAGGTCAGGCAAGCATTCTCTGAACTGAGCTGCTCTCACCTGACTTGTTTTCAAGACGTATTCACACTGTAACATATAATATTAGTGGTGCCTCGGTATCTGAAGAGAATTGGTCCCACACTGAACACACTTCAGAGTTATGGTACATGCCTATGAGCCTAGCCCTTAGAAGGCAGAGGCAGGAGGATTGCCAAAAGTTCAAGGCCAGTTTGGTCTCTATCGAGAATTGCAATCTAGCCAGGGGGAAAAAATGTCAGATTCTGTCTCGAAAAAATAACAAAGCAAAGGGCACCACCCAGTTAAAAAGCATCCGAGCTCAAGGGCCTGTCCTAAACCAAGTTAGCATCTGCATCCGTCCCCCATGCATCCTTCTCTGTACTAAAGACCATGTCTAGATGACTTAAAAAAAACACCCCACATGCCTCAGTGGTGGCACACACCTTTAATCCTCAGCACTAGGGAGGTAGAGGCTGGCAGATTCTGAGTTTAAAAGCTAGCCTGGTCTACAGAGTTCCCGGACAGCCAGGACTACACAGACAGACCCTGTCTCAGAAAAGAAAGAAAACAAACAAACAGAAGAAACTCATACAGTGAAACTTGTGAAGAAAGTAATTGTCTTTATACTGTGTTGTTTAGAGGTTTATCAGAAATAAATGTACTGGGGTTGGCGAGATAGCTCAGTAGTTAAGAGCACTCCTTGCTCTTGAGGAGGTCCTGAGTCCGGATCCCAGCACTTAGGTCAGGTGGTTCACAGCTGCCTCCAACTCCGGCTCTAGGGGATCTGAGGCTGGAGAGTTGGCTTAGGAGTTAATGGTACTTGCTGTTCCTCCAGAGAATATAGTTCAGATCCCAGCACTCAATGGCCCACAACCATCTATAACTCAGGCTCAATGGATCCAACACTCTCTCTTGGCCTCCACAGGCACCAGACATACATGTAGGGCACAGACATACAGACAAAACACCCATACACATAAAAGTTCTTTAAATTTACTATATGGTATGTATAGTTCATGCTAGTACTTCTCATATGCTGTCCTTTTAAATCAGCCAATAAAATTAATGGGCCGTTGTTGTTTTCATTATTGTTTGTTTGTTTGGTTGGTTTTTAAAGAACAGACCAAGCATTGAGTGGCGTATCTTTAATCCCAGCATTTGGGAGGCAGAGGCAGTTGAATCTCTTTGCGTTCTAGCCAGACTAGTTTATATAGTAAGATCCTGTCTCTAAAGAAGCAGACAAGAATAAATGTGCTGCACATGTTCAGTTAGATGCAACTTTTAACCCCGCTCCTCTTTAACTTAAAAAAATTCAATTTTCTGTGTATGTGGGGTGTGTGTGAGTGTGTGTGTGTGTGTGTGTGTGTGTGTGTGTGTGTGTGTGTGACTCACAGGTGTACAGAACTGTTTGTGGTTGACATCTGCGGACAGACTTTAGGTTGTTTTTATCTTTTGCTGATTGAGAATAGTATTGATATGAACAATCACATTCATATATTTATTAGAGTGGCTGTTGTCACTTCTTCTGGATATACAGTCAAAGAGAGGAACTGAGTCATATCTAATAATCTATGTGAGAATATACAGGACGCCTGCTTCTCTAGATCCGCAATGACATTTGTTATCTTCTCCCTTTCTTTCTTTTATTTGTTTTATTTTTTTTTCCAGATGGGATCTCATGTAGCCCAGGCTGGCCTCAAAATCCTTCTGTAGCTGAGGATAACCTTGAACTTCAGATCCCCCTGCCTCTGCTTCCTAACTGCTGAGATGACAAGCCTGTACTGCCACACTTAGTTAACCCTCTCAGTATATTTTGTTTTGTAGATACTTTCTATTAGGAATTCATGACAGTTTCATGTGTCTAATATGTTTTGAAGCCTATCCATTCTTTTGTCTTAGACAATGTTTCATTTGTAGAAGTTAGATCTCAGCCTTTCTTTTCTTCTCTCTCTCCCTGTCTCTCTCCCCCTTCCCTTCTCTCTCTCCCTCTCTCTCTCTCCTTCCCTCTCTCTCTCAGACAATGTCTCATGTAACTGAGCACAACTTTGAGCTCCTGACCCTCTTACCCCCACCTCTGGGATGCTAGGGTTACCGGCATGCACCACAGCATCTGCTGTGTGTGGTGATGAAATCACCAAGCAACCCGGGCTTCCTGTGTGCTAGACACAGACTCAATCAACTGAGCTCCAGCTCTTGCTGTGAGTGGTTCTTCTCAGAGCTTGCTTTTATGCTTTGTCAGTGGAAGCCGAGTCACCTTTGGTCTGGAGCTAATTTGGCTGTACCGCAGCCTGTGTCTGTAGGAGTCTCTGAATTCTGGCTGTTAGGGATCCAAGCTATTCCCAGCCATGATTTTCCATAGCTCGTTATCTGGACTTCAGTTTCTGTACAACCCATGCACTGATAAGGACTCAGCTGACCGTCGAAGCACTCTCTTCTCTAGTCTCTTCCTTCTCTTCTCTCTTCCTTATCCCCTTCCTCTTCTGGTTCCTGCTCCCCTTCTCGATTTTCTTGCTCTCTTCTCTTCACCCCCTCTCCCCATCTCCTCTTCTTTTCATCTATCTGTCTGTCTATCTATCTATCCATTTATCATCTATCTGTGACTATCTATCTATCTATCTATCTATCTCTATCTATCTATCCATCTATCATTTATCTGTGTCTATCTATCCATCCATCTATCTATATTTCCTTCCTCTCTTTCTCCTTCTCCTCCTTTTCTTTCTCACCTCCATCTATTTCTCCCTCCCCTTTCCTTCCTCCCAAGTTTGTTTCCCCCTTCTCCTTCTCCTCTCCCTACACTTTGCTCTGTAAACATCAAGTGTCTCAGCCTCCCTCTTGGGACCCAAGTCGGGCCCATACAGAATCCGTGTCTCCTTGGATGTACTGCAGATTGGAAACTGTCTACAGGCAGTAAGTTATGGCAATGGTAAAGATGTCATTCCTCAATCTTTTCTTGCGCAGGAGCCATGCTAATCTTCTCTGTATTGTTCCAATTTTAGTATATGTGCTGCCGAAGTGAGCACTCCTCAATCTTTTCTTAAAAATCTGTTTCTAGTTAGGTGTGGTGGCTCAGGCCTCTGGTTGTAGCACCTAGGAAGCCAAGGCAGAACCAGCTGGAGTTCAAGGCTAACCGAAGATGAGTAAGCTTCAGGCCAGCCTGAGCTACACGGCAAAAGACCTTGTCTCAAAAATAAGCAATCCGGTCTGGGTGTAGTGGTGCATGCCTTTAAAGCCATCACTCAAGGAGTGAGTAGGCAGATTTCTGTGAGTTCTAGACCAGCCTGATCTTCATAGCACGTTTCTGGACTACATAGAGAGACTCCATCTCATTAAACAAATGAACAAACAAACAAGTAAGTTTAAACAATTTAATTATATAAATGGTAGAGTGCATCTGTGTCCAACATGGCTCAAGGGTATGGTCCTCCCTAGGGTAGTGACACACAGGAAGCTGGGATCGGGTGATCCGGGATCTCTGCTGGAGAGATCTCAGCACCAATGGCGGTTAGTGTGTTTATTACATAGAGTTGAATGGACAGGCAGGGTTACTGTGCTCAGATAAACAAGGAGTAGTGTTTATGGTACACAGCTCAGTCAAGGAGGCAGGGTTAGCTAACCTTAGACGGGGCAGTCTCTGAAGGGGAGCAGTCTTCAGGCCATAAACCTCAGCGGGGAGAAAACCATGGTGGACATCTTCTGCATACACTGTCAACATTCATGCTTGGTCCTCTGAGGACTGCTTTGTCATCTCTCTGAGCCTGGGGCTATGGGGTCCTTGACATGGACACAGAACCAGCATGGATTTACTCCAGACCTCACTCACCCAAGGCTTCCTCTGCTCCCCACAGATAACAATTCCCCATAGCTGCATACATGGGCTCTGCCTTCTGTTAACCTTTCACACTATGTCCTATAGCCTCTTCCAAGATGACATAGAGCTAAGGCAGGAGGATTACATATAGCTTGGGGTGGAGCAGAGTGGTTGGAATCTTAGTTGATGAACAAATTACTCTCTGTACTCACTCCTAAGAGGGAACACCAACAGGCCTGATCTTGTTGATGGTGTCCTCAGGTAGTCACTGAGACGCTAGTGGCTATTACATTCATTGCTGGGATTCCTGATGGTGGTCCAGCCAGGACTGTGTCTCTAATCATGAGCCATGTTTCTAGGTGAAAGGAGACATAAACGGGAGAGATAGCTCACTCAGTAAGGCACTAAAGGTACAGCATGGGGACCTAAATTCAATCCCCACCCCAGTCAGGTGTGGTAACAGAAGTTTGTAATTCCAGCCCTGGGTCACAGCGACAGGGGGATGGATCCCTGGGACTCACTGCCAGTTAGCCTAGCTTCATCGATAATCTCTGGGACAGTGAAAGACTCTATCTCAAAAAAGCAAGGTGCCCAGCACCCGAGGGACAACTCCTGAGGTTGACTTCTATGTCCAGATGAACACATACACATGTACACAAATGCCTGTGCACACACACGTACAGGCACACAAGCAAAGAAGCAAAAGGGCAGTTGGCTAGGCAAGGGCTGTTATCATATTTCCTATGCACTGGAAGCAGCTGGCCAAATAATGACAATGAAATGGTCCCTGAAAACTGATCTAGTGGCATCCAGGAGACGACACCTGGGAGGCTGGACACTCTCTTGCTGATGAGAATATGTGATCCAGTGGCTGACACAAAGTGTCAAGTCTTTTTTTTAGCTAAGACAGAAACTAAATAGAAGAGGTCTGGGAAGCTCTCACCATCACTACTCGTGTGTGTGTGTGTGTGTGTGTGTGTGTGTGTGTGTGTGTGTGTGTAGGCTTCAAGAGCCATCCGCTGGGTTTTTTAAGCTTTTTTTTTCTTTTAGATGTATTTATTTTATTCTACATGTATGGGTGTTTTGACTGCATGTATGTCTGTGTACACCACATGCATGCCTGGGGCCGTCAGACGTCAGAGGAAGGCTTTAGATCCCCTGGGTCAGATGGTTATAAACCACCATGTGGGTACTGGGGATCAAACTCAGGTCTACTGCAAGAGCAGCTAGTGCTCTTAACCACCGAGCCATCTCTTCAGCCCCTTGATTTTTCTTTCTTATTATTAACCACCTTGCTTTTCTGTTTATTTGCTTTTGGTGGTGGTGGGAGGAGGAGGGGAAACAGGGTATGTCTACGTAGTCCTGGCTATCCTGGAGCTTGCTATGTTGACCAGGCTGCCCTGAAACTCACAGAGGTCTACCTGCCTCTGCTCGCATGTGCTGGGATTAAATGTGTGAGCCATCATAACAAGCTCTTCCCCACCTTGTTTTCTGGGGCAAGGTTCCTCGTTTGAATCTGGGGCTCCCTGATTAAGCAGGCTAGGCTGGCTGGTAAGCCCCAGAGATACACCTGTCTCCTTCCCAGGAATGGGATTACCAGCACGCATCATCACGTGTACCTTTTCACATGGATTTTAGAGATCAAATTCAGGTCTTCATGCTTGCATGGCAAGCCCTTAACTGACTGAGCTAACCAACCTAGGTTATCGCTACTGTTTCCTCCACCCCAGTTACTGATGTGTGTGTGTGTGTGCGGGGGAGGGGGGGGGAAGACACGTGAGCCAGTGTCCTGAAGATAGAAGTCATTGATCCCTTGGAGTTGGAGTAACAATGGCTGTGAGTCACCCAGTGTGGGTACTGGCAACTAGACGTGCATCCTCTGGGGAGCAGCAAGGGTTCCTGATTGCTGAGACACCTCTCCAGCTCCCACTGGGATACTCTTTGAAAACACCATTTGCTTTCCACCCCCTCCCCCCAATCGCTTGGGTTCTGTAGACTTATCTCCTCAAGGGCGAAGGGCTTTTACCAGGAAAGCCACTAAGGCCTCCACCAGGCCACTAGAGCAATAGCAGAAGAGGGTGTCCCCGGGCTGCCTGTGCTCTTGCTGATTATGTGGGGGGAAATAGAGTTGTCACTCCCTGATATGGCCTGGGTGGAGTAGAGACAGGATGAGGAAGCACCCTCTGGTTGCTCTTGCAGACCACACCCTGCAGCAAAAGACGGACTGAAGGCTACTGGAGTCCAATGGTCATCCCAATCCCAGTTCATTTATTCTGCTAAAGAAAAACTGTACAAAAATCAGGACATAGGGAAACGCTGGACGCTGAACTCTGGAAATGTACAAGAGGTTTTTTTTCCCTTGAGACAGGATTTGACTGTGTAAACCCCTTGGAGCTCACTACATAGACCAGGCTGGCCTAGAAGTCACAGAGATCCACCTGCTTGGAATTCAAGGCATGTGCAATCATAGCATGCAGTCATGTTTTAAATGAACTACAATGGCTCCCCTGCATGTGTGCATGGGGACTTGGCATCACCTTTGTTCAGGGGTGAAGTGCATTTGTGGCTATGATAGCTGGAGACTTGGAATAATAGAGTTCACTGTTGGCTCTCACAACCAGACTCTCTTCCTGGATGTTTGCATGGATGTATATACTTTGCCATCCTGGGGAATCAAATATTGTTTCTACCCACTGATCCAGCATCCCACTATGGAAAATACCATACACACAGCCTGCCTCTGTGTGTGTGTGTGTGTGTGTGTGTGTGTGTGTGTGTGTGTGTGTGT
>JANHMN010000023.1:15400784-15415220 GCA_030674055.1 Rhabdomys pumilio
TGTGTGTGTGT
Source organism: Rhabdomys pumilio (assembly GCA_030674055.1). Classification (NCBI taxonomy): domain Eukaryota; kingdom Metazoa; phylum Chordata; class Mammalia; order Rodentia; family Muridae; genus Rhabdomys; species Rhabdomys pumilio. The sequence goes on from JANHMN010000023.1 coordinate 15,400,796, forward strand.
GTGTGTGTGTGTGTGTGTGTGTGTGTGTGTGTGTGTATTTAGAAACCAGAGAGAAACCAGAGCAATATGCAGTGTATCTGAGTTGTATGCAGTGCTGGGGGATTGAACTTCAAGCTTAGTGCATGCAAGGCCCTCTACCAGCTGAGATGCATCCCACAGGTCAGAGTTTTTAAAATCAAAAGACTCAGATTCAAATTCTGACTGAGCCTCAAACCAGTTCTACGACCCACTTCAACATGTTCTCTTGAATATTTATTTACACACATTTATTTGTGTGCTTGTGGGTGCACTGTGTGTGTGTGTGTGTGTGTGTGTGTGTGTGTGTGTGTGTACACTCATGGAAATCAGAATACAGCTTATAGGAGTCGATTTTCTTACAGGAGTGGGATCCGGGGAACCAGCTAGGGTTGGGAAGGTTAGTGGCAAACGCCCTTCATGCCCTTAAGCATTTTTTCTGCATCCCACCTCAGGTTTTTAACTTGACTCTAGAGTGAGGGCTCCTCCTAAGACTTGGATAAATAAAATATCTTTTTGTTGTTGTTGTTTCGAGACAGGGTTTCTCTGTGTAGCCCTGGCTGTCCTGGAACTCAGTCTGTAAACCAGGCTGGCCTCGAACTCAAAAATCCACCTGCCTCTGCCTCCCACGTGCTGGGATTAAAGGCGTGTGCAGCCACTGCCCGGCTTATAAAATATCTTTTATAAAGCACTCTCCTTCTCTAGCTTTCCCTTTCTTCTCCAGTCCCTCCTAGGGCAATTTCTTTCTGATTTTCTTATCTCCTGGCTCAGCCTGGAACAAGCCTTTGAAATTTGGCGGGAATTAGCATTAAGCCGGAGGAAGAGCAATACGCACGCGCCGAACACCTCCTTTCTCTCGCACGCTAATTTTGCAACCTTAATAACCAATCAGAGTCAGCATAGGAGTCCGTGGCGAGAGGGGGCGGGGACAAGGAGGAAGGCACGCACTGTACTTGCACGGTGGGGGTCTTTGTGAACCAATGGAACAGGCAGGAGGCCGGGCGGCAGTGGGGCGTGGCTCTGAAGGCTCCAGCAACCGGAGGCCGTCCCGAATCGAACCAATCAGAGCGAGGAGGTGGGGGGAGACTAGCCTATCAGCGTGCAGAGCAAGCCGGGGAAGGGGGCGGCGGAGTCTCTCGCGGTCGTGGTCGGGGCTGCAGGAGCTGGTGTCAGGGTTGCCGGGCGTGCGAAGGCGGCGGAGGCGGGAAAGGCAGCTAGCGGTTAAAGGGGAGCGACCGCTGACTTGCAGAGGAACCTGGAGGAGAGATGGTGATGGCGGCTAAAAAGGGCCCGGGCCCGGGTGGCGGGGCCGGAGGGAGCAAAGCGGAGGCTGAAGCGGCTTCGGAGGTGTGGTGCCGCCGAGTGCGGGAGCTGGGCGGCTGCAGCCAGGCCGGGAACCGCCACTGTTTCGAGTGCGCCCAGCGCGGGGTCACGTATGTGGACATCACCGTGGGCAGCTTCGTCTGCACCACCTGCTCCGGCCTCCTGTGAGTGGATCCGGGGGGAAACTGGGTTTGGTTGGGGTGAGGCGAGTCTGCAGGAGCTCGGGGCGATCTGGGAGGTCAGAGGGGTAACTCCAGCATTGGACGTGGCGGTAGAAGGTCGCCTGCTGCAGAGGTGTGTCGTGGGGGGAAAGGGAAAAAGCGCAGGGGGACAGAAGACGACACTGGAGTCGCGCTGCGGAGGGAAGGGTGGGGGCTGTAGAAGGACACGAGGAGAGGATTGGAGAAATTCCCTGAGGGAGGCGAAGGCGAATTGCAGGTGGGGAGAGAGAAAAGTGTGGAGAATTGAAAGGAACTGGGGTGGGGTGGGGGAGGGACTTAAAGGGCCAGAAATTGTCATAGACCTTTAAAGGGAACTTTAGCTGGGGCTGCATTGTATCCCAGTTCGTAGAGTGCTTGCCTAGCACGCTCGGCGCCCTGACTTTCCATCCACAGCAACTGTATAAAACCTGAGTCGTGTGGTACCCGCTTGTAATCCCAACACTGATGGACAGGTGGATCAGGAGTTCAAGGCCAACCTGTGCTACTTGAGACCCTCTCCGCTCCACCGGAAGGAGGGGAGCAGGAGGGGAGTGGAGGGAGGGTGGTGGAGGGAGGAGGGAAAGAAATAGGGAAGTCGAGCCTAAGACAGAAGTACGGTGTTCTGGCTTGTGTGCTCCAGCCCACGATGTAGAAGGGAAAGGAAAATGCTCGGCGAATTAGCCCAGGCTAACAGCCTAGAGGAGCAGGTAGGAAGCCAGGGATCAGGTGCAGATTCTAATCTTTCAGGCTCCGGATCGCTAGCTAGAGGGTAGACGACTTACGAAATGTACTAAGGGCAGAGAGCCAAAGGGTTATCCTGGCGGACAGCTTAACTTTCCCGAAGAGATGAGGATCAGAATGGGATATTCTTTTCTTTTCCCCGTTGCGTCCCCCGCCCCCGTTAAAGTTACATTTGATTCCTTTAAGTTGTACTGTAAGGGCATGGAGGTTTCATGGCTTCTGTGGATGTCAGAGGATAACTTGTACGAATCAGCAATTTCCTTCCACTACGTGGGTTCTGGGGATCAAACTCAGGTCAACAGGCATGGCTGTAAGCTCCCATACTTGCTGAGCCAGCCAGCTCGCCATTCCACTTTTTTTTTTTTTTTTTTTTTTTTTTTAAGGTTTTGAGATGTGGTCTTATACAGTCCAGGCTGACTTTTAATTCATGATGTAGCTAGGAACTCAGAATCCTCCTGCCTCCACCTCTGTAATGGCTGGGATTACAGGCATGCTTTGGAGTCACTCCAAAGTATACTGAGTCTTATTTGTTAAACTGTAAATTTGGGGGGCAGAGGCTTGGTCATGTCCTAGTCACTTCTGAGTAACACTCCAGATTTCTGGTTATTTAGTAAGCTCCCTTTCCTTAGGAATTATTTGACTAACATCGGATATAAGATCTTAGGGACTCATTCTGCCTGGTTTTCTAGTATTTTAGTACACTGCTATTTTATTTTTTTTAAATAAGGAACGCTCTCCTGTTCTTATATGCATACCAGCCCTAAAAAACAAGGAGTATTGTTCTTATGTGACAGATGGGAGCTCAAAAGCAAGAAGAGGTTTAGTAATTTACCCAGTGCCATATGGAGGATTCTGTTTCCAGCGTTTGTCATTTAGTATGAGTTATGATTGTGGGGAGACCAGAAATGAGGATCCCGGTGTCCTAGGAGACTGTTTGGAACTATGTCTCTACTACATTGTCACCCTCTTTTTAAAATTTCTGTGGTTTTGATGCTGTAGTTTGAGACAGGGTGTCATGTAGTCCAAGCTAGCCTTGACTGTGTAGCTAAGGATGGCCTTAAACTTTGGTTCCTTTTGCTTCCACCTCCTGAGTGCTGGGATTACAGGTGTGCACCACCAGCCTGATTTGTGGGGTGCCAGGGTCCAACCCAGGCTTTTATGAATGCTAGGAGTACACTTGGACTGAGCTGTAGCCCAGCCCCGCCATGTTCTCAGCCTCCCTTCTATATTGTGAGATTGAAAGTGACTTTGGTCAGAGTAAAAACCATTGTGGCTGAACATGTCCATGATCTCAACCCCGGGAGACTGAGGCAGGACAGTGGTGGGTTCAAGGCTGACCTGGACTATTTGGCTAAACCATATACACACCAATGCACAGTGTATGAGTCACTTGTCATGAAAGCATGGGGACCTGAGATCAGTTACACAGAACCCAGGTAAAGGTCAGGAGAACCAGGTGGTTTGCTTGTGATCCTAGCACTTGAGAGGCTCTGACTCAGAAGGGAGACCTGGCCTCAATAAAGAATAAGGTGGAAGGCAGTTGAGGAAGGCACCCAGTGTCAACCACTGGCCTCTGCATGCACAGACACTCACAAACATGTGAACACATATACACATGGATATCCCGTATATTGTAGCATATAATAGAAAAGAAAGCATAAATCTTGAAATGTGAAAAGGGAAATTTGTATTGTTTTTCTGATCCTTAGGTTTGAACTCAGGACTTTGCACGTGATGGGCAAGTACTCTAGTACTGAGCCACGCGCCCCCCACCCCCAGTCAGGAAAATCAAATTATAGCATCTGGATAGAAGTGAAGAGAGGCCTTAATGATTTTTCAGAGTTAGGTCCTAGTGGGGGAAACTCAGGAAAGCTTTTCATGTGTTCTAATGGCTAGTAGTGATGGCAGGAAAGATAAGGGACTCAGGGAGGGCTCGGGCTGGAGAGATGACTCAGCAGTTAAAAGTACTTCTTGCTTTGGCTAAGGACCCAAGTTCAGTTCCCAGCACTCACAAGGCAGCTCACAACTGACTGTACCTCCTGTTCAAAGAGATCCTCTTTTGCCCTGCAAAAACACTAGGCATACATGTACACAGACATATATACGGATGAAACACTCATACATGTAATCTAAAAATAAATAAAATCTAAAAATAAATAAATTCAAACAAAGCAGTAACAATAAAACCAGATCCCAGTGGGTAATAATAAAAACCAACCAAACAAAATGCAACCTTTTTAAAGGTCAGCTTTAGCTACTTAGTGAGTTCGAGGTCAGCCTGTGATATAGGAGACTGTGTCTTTAAAAACAGAGATAGGGTGCGGGATATGGATCAGTTGGTAAAAGTACCTGCTGCCAAGCCTGATGACCTGAGTTCAATTCCCACCAGGTAGAAGGGAAGAAGAGTTGGTTCGACAAGTTGTTTCTTGGCCTCTACATACAGGTGTAGACACACAGACAATAAATAAATGTAATTTAAAAGATTGACAGGGAGGGGAGGGGGGTCAAGGTCTCACTATACAGCCTGGGCTGTCCTAGAACTGGCTATGTAGACTAAGATGGCCCCAGACTTAGTAACCTTGCTACCTCTGCCTCCCAAGTGCCGGAATAGAAGGCGTGTTGTACAGTGCTGAGCTTTAAAAAAAAGTTTTTTTTTAAAAGGTTTTGATAAGATAAAACTCTGCATAAGCAGGAAGTGCTGACATTGTTACCATTTTCTAGATTTGGTTTCAAGTATCCCCTGATAACCTTCATCTTCTATAATGAATATTCCACAGAAGGGAGGATGAGAGATCTAGGCCATATTAAAAGCCTGATTTCCTCTGCCGGGAAAGTTAACTGCTTCTGTATCAGTGCGCAGTTTGTGGGATCTTAGACCTCTCCCTGGAGGTCACTGTCACAGCTGTCGGTCTCACTAATGAAGAGCCACACACCAGGGCTAGGGAGATGACCCTGTGGTTAAGGGTACTCGCTTGATTCCCTGAACCCACTTAGTAGAAAGAGAGACTCCTTTGAGTCCTCTGATCTTCATGGGAGTACTGTGGCATACTTGCACTGCACATGTATGCACACACACATACATGCACACATGTATGTGCTTCCATGCATGAGCGCTCACACACATGCACACACGCTTACATGCACACACACACACACACACACACACACACACGCACGCACATGCTCACACACACACACATACATGCATGCACATATGTGCTTCCATGCATGAGCACCCACACACGTGCACACACACGCACACACACACACATACGTGCATGTGCAAACACACACACATAAACAAATGACCAAAGGCTAGAGGATGACTCAGTAATTGGTAGTTTTTGCAGTTTTTGCAGAGAACCAACCAGGATTCAGTTCTCAACACCCACATTGTAGCTCACAACTACCTGTAACTACAGTTAATGTCTTTTTTTTTAATAGCTGACTCCTGTGACTTAGGTAAACCCTGGATGGAGATTCTTAGGGCCTAGTGGAGACATGATAGAAGGAGAGACTCCTTCAAGTCCTTCAAGAGACTCCAAGAGGGCCAGCTTTGCTGGGGGTGTATGTACCTCAGACTGGATGGACTGCCGAGGATTGTCTATTCCCTTGGGGCTAAGAGAACTCAATCCCGCAATGGGACGTCTGGATGGCTCAGTGGGTAAAGGGACTTGCTGCCAAGACCGACAACCTGAGTTCGAAACCCAGGACCCACTTGGTGGAAGGAAAAAGCCAATTCTAAAAGATTGTCCCTGACCCCCATACTCCTGCAGTGGCTTGAGCAGACATTCACACAGAGTACATGATAAATACATGATTAGATTGAATTTTCTGAAGGTCTATAAAGTTGATTGCCCGTGCATTAGGATTTCGTGGTGATACTTAGGGAGAAACAGTAGTAAACCTACAGCCTGCACATCTATTCGTTTGGGTGATTGGCAGGTTTCAGCTGAATAACTGACGCCCCAGCCGCTCCCTTGGGCAATGAGATAAAGCAGTACCAGCCCACCAGCTTACGGCACTGGAGCCTCTCTGTGGCCAAGTAGTCTCTCGTGCAGCAGAGCCTGGTGTGCTGTTGCACGCGGTGTGAGCACATACTCAGGAAGGATGTGAAGCAGAGACCTGGAGACACTGCTCAGCTGCTGAACCCACTTCCCTGTCTTAGTCTGTTTTCTCTTGCTGTGCTAAACAGCAAGACCCAAAGTGACTTGTGGAGGAAAGAGTATTTGATTTACGTGTCCCAGTCACAGCCCCTCATGGAGGGAAGTGGAGCCAGGAATGGAAGCAGAGGCTGTGGAGGACTGCTTACTGGCTTGCACCCTGGGATGCACCAGCCACGGTGGGCTGGGCCTTCCCACATCAGTCATTAATCAAAAAATGCTCCCACAGAGGATTAGCTACAGGCCAGTCTGATGGAGGCAATACCTCAATTGATGCTATCTCTTCTTAGAAGACTCTAGTTATGTCAAGTACACTCACAAAGCAGGAGGACCTGAGTTCAAATCCCTGGGGTCTATTGGGTGTGGTGGTGCATGCCTTTCAGTCCCAGAGCTGAGGAGACTGAGGCAGCTGGATCTCTACAAATTCCAGGCCAGCCTAGTTTGCATAGGGAGTACCAGGCCAGGCAGGGCTATGGATGACTCCATGTGTGTCTTTATCCCCAGTGATATGTGGGGATGGAGGGGAGGGGACAGGACAGGAGGAGTGCAGGCGGGAGGGGGAGGTAGACGGCTTCAGTGAGACCATGTCTCAAGGGAAGAAGATGGACATTGATACAGCAGTGTACACAGCGCCTGCCTCCAGCCTCCTGGGATGCCATCATGGGCGTGTGTCCACATGCACTGTACACAGCACAAATTAAATTTTAAAATGTAGTTTTTGTTAAAGTGAAGAGCTCTGTTTATTTGTTTGTTTGTTTGTTTGTTTGGGGTGTTTTTTTTTTTTTTTGGTTGCCTTTTTTCCTGGCTGTAGAAACTCACTCTGTAGACCAGGCTGGCCTCAAACTCAGAGATCCCCCTGCCTCTGCCTCCCAAGTGCTGGGATTAAAAGTGTGCTCCACGTCCACCCAGCTGAGAAGAGCATATATTAATTTTTATTTTACTATGCGTATAGGTGTCTGTCTTCCAATAGTCTCTGTGTGTCGTATGCACATTCAGGGTTCCTAGAAGCCAGAGACGGCCTCAGGTCCCATGGAGCTGGACTTACAGAAGGTTGTGAGCCTCTGTAAGTGCTGGGAATCGAACCTGGGTCCTCTGAAAGAACAGTTTGTGCTCTTAACTGCTGAACCATCTGCTCTTTTTTTTCCTTTGAGACATAGTTTCATGTAGCCCAGGCTGACCTCAAACTAGCTACCTATGTAGCTAAAGATGGCCTTGAATTTCTTTTTTCTTTTCTTTCTTTCTTTTTTTTTTTTTTTTTTTTTTTTTTGGTTTTTGGAGACAGGGTTTCTCTGTGTAGCCCTGGCTGTCCTGGAACTCACTCTGTAGACCAGGCTGGCCTCAAACTCAGAAACCCGCCTGCCTCTGCCTCCCAAGAGCTGGGATCAAAGGCGTGCGCCACCACTGCCCAGCATTGAATTTCTAGTATTTCTTGAATGTCTAATCCTCCTGCCTCTACCTCTCAGGTGCTGGGATTACAGACACAGTACACTACTGTTCCCAGTTTTCGAGGATTGAATTTAAGGCTTCTTGCACGCCAGGAGCAACTCTACCAACTAAGCTCCATGCCCAACCCTCTGAGGAGCAGACTGAAGGGGTTTTTCCAATAGCACCTTTAGCATGCTCGTCTGAGGAAGGAAACAGCAGGGTACACTTTACCTTAAAGGCCGTTCATCTGTTAACTGTGTTATAAACATGGCTGCCTTTTAGAGAGAAGGAGTCTTCTGGGGGCAGTGCACAGAACTGCCAGGGTTCCCAGTTGGCCTGGCTGGCTGATGCAACAGAACCGTCTGTTCCAGTGGAAGTTGAATTTCCTAAGTTCTGGAAGAGAAAAAAAAAATCACATTTAATTTATTTATTTTTATACATATTTAGTGTGTGTGTATGTATGTATGTATGTGTGTGTGTGTGTGTGTGTGTGTGTGTATGTATATGTATGTGTGTGTGTGTGTGTGTGTGTGGTGTGTGTGTGTGTGGTGTTTGTGTGTGTGTGTGCATACATGCATGCATTCATACATGCATATGCCATGGTGCTCATGTGGAGGTCGGTGGACAACTTGATGGAAGTCATTCTCTCGATGCACCACATGGGTCCCTGAGTTCACACTTAATGACAGTATGTCATTCTTTACCCTCTGAGCCAGCTCATTGGCCAGAATCCTACATTTCATCATTAGCACGCAGGCATCCTAAACCTTCTCCCCTAAATGTATGAGCTTATATGTCCCCCCCATCTCTGTCTCTGTCACTCTGTCTCTCTCTCTCTTTCTTTTCAAGGTTTCTCTCTGTAGCTCTGGAATTTGCTCTGTAGTCCAGACTGGCCTCGAACTTACAGAGCTCCACCTGCCTCTGCCTCCTGAGTGCTGGGATACACAGTTTCTTATCTAATGAGGTCTGTTCTCAGCTGTAGCAGTAACCTGGCGCGTCCGGGTGAGGGCCTGAGGTCAGCTGCTAGTTCGTGCGGTTTCTAACTCTGCATGTGTTTGTGTGTGGGCCGCCACAAATGTAGTTGACAAATTTGATCTAGTTTTGATCACTTTTTTTCCCCTTGGATACCTAACTTCTTTCTTTCTCTGAAAGTGTTAGGGTTTGAGGCCCGAGCATCACACAGATGAGGCCAGCGCTCCACAGTGAGCTACAGCCCCGCTCCCTAACACCTGATTTCTTTAACCAGGTTTAGGTGCTTCAGATGTCCTCCAACACACACATAGAACTTCTAATGTTTTTAATTTCCTGTACTTATTTATTTGTGTGAGTGAAGATGTGTGCGAGGCTCAGAGAACGACGTGTAGGTGTTGCTGGAAGTTCCAACTCAGGTCATCAGGCCTGGCAGCAAGCAACTTCACCTTCACCTGCCGAGCCATCTCACAAGCCCTTGTATTGTTCTTGAGACAGGGTCTTATGTAGCCCAGGCTAGCCTCATCCCCCCTATATAACCAAGGCTGGCTTTCTACCTCACAAATTCTGGGTTTACTGGCCTGGCAGTGGTTTCATGTAACCCAGACTGACCTCCAATTCCCTATGTATCGTATGCTTATAATTCTAATTCTCCTACCGGCCTTTTGATGCTTAAGGTGAGGTATAAATTGTTACTAAGAAGCCTCCATTGAGCTGGTGTGGTGCCTTGCATGTGTAAACCAGGACTCCTGAGGCTTAGCAGGGGATAGAGTTCAAGGGCAGCCTCTAAATATCTATGCCTTTTCTTAGTGGTTTGTGTTTTTGTCTGTGTGTATGTGTGTGCACACAAACACGTGGGGACCAAGGGATAACCTGGTGTGTCAGGTGCCACCCACCTTATGTCTCCGCCTCCCTGGTGTTGAGAGTACAGTGGCCTGCCACCACATCCAGCTTTCTTCATGTGCATTCGGGGTGTCGAACTCGGGTCCTTGTGCTTGCTCAGCAAACACTGTACAGACAGAGCCTTTTCCTGACTCCTTTATGTTCTTTCTTACAAGCCCCTGTGGGATAAACCACGGTGTGGAAGGAGAAATGGCACATGGTTTTTTGTCGTTGTTGTTTTCACCAGAGCAAGCCATTCTTCTGTGCCCTGGCTGTCAGGCCCCTGTGTAATGTTTCTGATCTCAGCGATGGGCACCTTTGCTCCTGCATACCTTTACTGTGACCATGGCAGTCAGACCTAACGTGGGCAGTTCTCCAGGCTGGTGTCTGCAGAGATGCGCGCTGGCAGCTGTTCCTTTGAAACTAGCCCCCACATTACATGTGCCTCAGTTTCCCTGCCTGACTGACTGGACGTGGTTCTTGGCACAGCCCCCTCTCTTGGCGGACTGAAGGAAGGTGTAACCAGCTGTCTGTCCCATAATTCAGTACTCTTCCGTCTGTTTGAATTGGAAAGTACACATGTACCTTGCCCTGTTCATTTCCCTTTGTTCCCTCCTCTCCTTCCTCATGGGCACCTTTACTGGGCAGAGGTAGATGGCACAAATTCATTTACTTATTGATTTAGCCTTCCGTGTATGTGTGTGGGGTGTGGCTGTGTGCTGATGTTGTTCCTTGGGGAGTCTCCACCTGGTGGGTTTTTTGTTTCGTTTCGTTTTGTTTTGAGACACCATCTCTCTGTGTAGCCCTGGCTGTCCTGGAACTAGCTCTGTAGACCAGGCTGTCCTCCAACTCAGAGATCTGCCTGCTTATGCCTTCTGAAGGCTGCCATTAAAGGCATTTACACCACCATGCTTGGTGCCCTGGCTTTTGTTCTGGGCATCAAACTCAGGTCTTCATGCTTATTGAGGGAATCAATCCCTTTGCCATCCCCAAAGCCCCTGATTTATTTATTCATTTTATATTAGAGGTCCATGAACAACTTGAAAAGCCTCTAAGAAACTAATTGGAGAAAAAAAAAGAAAAAAAAAAAAAGAGGAGGCTGGAGAGATGGCTCAATGGTTAAGAGCACTGGCTTAATTCCCAGCAACCACATGGTGGCTCACAACCATCAGTAATGGTATTCGATGCTCTCTTCTGGTGTGACTGAGGACAGTGACAGTGTGCTCACATGCAGAAAATAAACAAATAAATAAACAAGGGATGAAGAAGATGAGAACCCAGGCATGGTGGCATAGCTCTGTAACTCTAACACTGAGACTGATGACTTGCAAACTCAAGGCTAGCCTGGGCTATCTAGAGCCAATCTCAAAAAGCAAATGAAAGGCTAGTAAGATGGTTCGTGAGGTCCTAACACCAAGCCTGAGGACCTGAGTTTGATCCCTAGTCTCTACGGAGGAAGGAGACTCCCTAAAGTTGTCCTCTGACTTCCACAAGCACTCTGTGGCACACACACACACACACACACACACACACACACACACACAGATAATAAGGGAGTCTGTGAGGTGGGCCAGTGTGCACAGGTGCTTGCTAGCTAATTAATTGATAAATAAATAGATGTAATTTTTTTAAAAGCAGAATAAAAGAAAAAAGAAGGAGCTGGGGATGGTGGCACACCCCTGTGATCCTGGCACTTAGGAGGTGGGAAAAAGGAACAGGTGACAAACAGAAGCAAGGAGGGGAAATGTGTAAAGGCTTGAGGGTGGCGCAGAGAGGAAGCCAGCAGGGCTGTCAGGTGCGTGCCCAGCTCTGCACAACGGGAGTGTTGTTTATCTTCACAGCTGAACAAGGAGTGAAGTGGATTGAGGCAGAATTTATGTCAGAGTTTTGGAAATTAGTGAAATTGACTGTGGAGGCAGGTGACTTCCTCGGGACTGTTGAGACTCCTAGCAGGGACTTCTCTGTATGAGTCAAAGAAGTCGGCTCAGTGTCTAATGGTGCCTGGTCCCAAGCCTGACGGTCAATTCTCAGAACACTTGTGGCGGAAAGAGAGAAGTGATTCCTGCCTGGTGTCCTCTGACCTCCACACGTGTGTTATGGCACACGTTACCTAAATTGATGAAAAAGGCTTATTTATTTGTTTGTCTGTTAGAAAAGAACTATTGGTTTGGCTATCCCCTGGTCATAAGGAGCAGAGTGGAGCTCCTAGCAAGAAAGAAACCCTAATCCAGGTTGTATGAATCCGAACACAGGCATTCAGAGGAAAGTACTTCCCAAGTTTGAGTTTGGCACTGATGAGAGAGGAGTTAGCTGCTGGGTGGAACTGGTTTTTTCCACTGTTGACCTGACAGAACCTTCTTATCTCAGCCTCTCAGCGGGTTTGATGCTTCCATGAATCGAGATAGAAGCAAAAATAGGCCAGCTTGACAGTGGCGAGGTGTGGTAGGGTGGGGACACTTGCATGTTTAATAAAATCAGAGGGGAGGGGAGAGGGACAGTGAGAGGTCTGGAAGACTGGTTGTCTGTACACATAAGAAGTTGCCTTTGCAGAGGACTTTGGAGTATTTCAGATGCTATTTGGAGCCCGTTTATTGTTTGTTTGTTTGTTTGTTTGTTTAAAGGAAGGAAGGAAGGAGGGAGGGGGGAGGAAAGAGAGAAAGAGAGAAAGAAGGTACTAGCGATGAAGCTTGGTTGATAGGATGCAGGAAGCCCAGAGGCTGGTCATGAGGATTTCATAAATTGGGTATGGACCACCAAGGGTGCACCGGTATACTCCCAGCATTGGGGAGGTGGAGGCAGAAGAGTCCAGCACCATCCTCTGCTATAGAGCAAGCTCAAGGTCCAGCCTAGGCTACATGCTTCAGAAAGGAGTAGGAAGGGAGAGGGATGAATGTACGTAATCACACTGTCTTAAGGCTTAAGCCATAGCAACCAGTTTGTTTTCGATTGCTTCCTCCTGGTCGATTGCTTCCTCCTGGGGCTACGGAGGCAGATGCTCATTGGGTGAGAGCTCTGAGTTCGGATCCCCAACATCCATGTAAAACACCAGGCATGTGCATGTAACAGTAGCAGTGCGGAGGTGGAGGTAGGGGGATTGCTGGGATTTGCTGGCTGCTAGCCTCACTCCAGGTTCAAGTGATGGACTAGGACTCTAATGTCTTTCTCCAACCTCCCCACAGGCTTGCATGTACACACACCACACACACACACACATTAATAAACTAATTTAAGTTCATTTAAATTCAGGCTGGGCAAGTAAATTTAATCTCTTGAGTTTGGCTGGCGTGGATTTCCATCACACAAGGGCAGTAACTCCTTCTCATTTAGGGGTGTTGTGGGGAAGGACCTGAGTTTTGTTGGGGATACTGGGTGTGAGCCAGAGGGTTGGGTCTGTTTCATTCCAGGCCAGTGAGTCACATCTGGCCCATCACATGACCCTGGGACTCACATGACCCTGGACTGGACCCAACTAAATGCAAACCACCTAGGCCACTCTCAGGGGCTGGCAGGAGAGGATTCTACATCCGTGTTCCTAGCCAGCAGAAACCTCCGTATGATTCAGAGAGACATGGTCTGACTCAGGCCCTACAAGTGGGCCCTCCTCCCCAGGCTGCAGCCTCCTTGTGCAGTGTTCTCCCTGCCCCCCAGCCTGACTGTGGTTATTCATAATCCAGTCCCCAGACATCAAGGTCAGAGCTGTGCTCTCTGTCCTGTACTGCAGAAACACCGTGTTCCCTTCAGATGCGTTCAGACACCGTGTTTTCCAACCACTTCCCGGCCTTCCTTCATCCTCCCGTCCCCAAACACCCCTCCTATCCACACTCCGGCAGATGGTGAGTCTGCTGTTCCATGTAGTCTGCTTTTGATTGATGCCTGCCTGAGTTCCTCCTCCCTGTCCTCTCCCTCCCCCTCACAAGGAAGCGCCTCTGTGTTTACAACTGCTAACAGTTCCTGGTTGTCCTTTTCAGGAAATGTCAGTGACCTTCTTATGATAGGTTTAAACTCTGTTTTTCTAATGTAAATATAATAAATTTCACTGTTCCCATGACTGGTTCTCTTCCGTCCCCAGCGCTAACATCCTGAATCATTCTCCTTTATCCATCAAGTGTCTGACTGGGTGGCATGAATTGCCGTGAGTACGCTTATATAAGCTTCTTGGGTCCCCACCCAATCTGTGCGTGTGCACGTGTGCACATGTGCACATCTATGCGTGCATGTGCGTGTGTACATACTTGTGTGGAGACCAGAGGTCAACCTCGAGAGTCATTTCTCAGCTACTGGAGTGGATGGGATATAGCCCAGTTGGTAGAGTGTTCATGATCTAGGCATGGAGCCCCTAGCACTGTACACCAAGGGATGGGGTGGTCTCCAAGACATAGACTCTCAGCACTTGGGAAGTGGAAACAGTGCGGTTGGGACATGAAGGTCATCCTCAATCACATAGCAAGTCCAAGGCCAGCCTGGACTGTATAAGACCCTGTCGCAAAAATAAGAGAAGGAAGCAGACAGCCTCAGATTTAAAAACCAAACCAAATCATAGTGAGCAAGAGCTCAGAGAAAGTTAGACTGCCTAGGAAACCTGATCTCGGCAGACTCCAGGACAGAGCCTATGTAAGAGCCCGGCAGACTCCAGGACAGATCCTATGTAAGAGCCCGGCAGACTCCAGGACAGAGCCTATGTAAGAGCCCTGCAGACTCCAGGACAGA